>CM031597.1:50559643-50614643 GCA_018398815.1 Conus ventricosus | reverse complement strand
TTATAGCTCACCTCGTGACCCGCTTATCTTCGAGGCTTCGTCCACATCTATCATTGGGGGTGATGACCATCGCCATCTGGGAAGGCATCGATTGTTTCACTTTCATATTGCTTGCTTTCGCTAAATTTTGAAGTTTCAAAATATAATGTCCTTTTCGTGAGTAAAGTGGATATTCGGGGAATTGCCAAGGGTCTAGTATTGTCAATGACATCCTCTTTGCATTTCGTTTGTAAGCGACTGAAAACTGGTGAAAACTTCATCACCTGCATAATGAATGAGAATATTTGTTCTACCCATTTGCGTCACTGACATTGCTGTCGGTATGTCTTTGAATCTTGTAATCCATCTCTTACGGTGGACGCATATGACTGCTTTGTCGGAATGCACAGGGAAATGGTTGTCGATGTGAGGTAGAGTAGTTGCCTTCACCAGCCGCCGTGGCGAAGTGGTTAGCGTCGCGGACTCCCGGTTGGCGGGGAGTAGGTTCGATTCCTGTCAGAGCCGAGTGGGATTTTTCTGCCTCAAAGGGCTTCCTGTCCAGAGTTTTGAGTTTCTACGAGCTCAGTTGGGAAGACTTGGACCACACAGTCTAGTTTCATCAACTATATGGATGCGTCTCTGAGAGTGTTGCTCAAATGTCCTGACAAACACTGCAGGTGTCTATATCTCTAAGGCCTGTTGGATGCTGGATATAAAATGAAAGTAAGCGTAGAGTACAGCACTCTCAGACAGGAATGGAAATCTGTAGCATCATATTCATCATCCTCATTCTCATCGATAAGCACTCAAACAACAAAAACAAACCAACATCAAACAATGAACAACAACAAAAACAACAACAAAAGTGTCCAATTCTGTGGCCCTTCATGCCCTGCTCTCATCGTGACCTCAGTTTGGTTGCCCTCTCCAATTCTGTGGCCTTGGTTTGATTCCGTCGGGGTCACCGGCATTGGCAAATTCATGGGGGCTGTCGTTGGACGGACGTGGTGGCGCTCACTCACGAGGGAGAGCTCACTCACGCCGGCTCCGTGACGAAGCAATTATTCACGTCAGTAGGGGCTTTGTAGGATGTGTCCTGCCTACGCTGGATCAGAACAGGCGCCACTGAACACTATACTAGCGAAGTGACTCGGAAGCAGTGCAGTGTCTCCTCCGGTGGGTTGCCTCATGACGACTTGTCATTGGCTGCTGTCTGTGGATTGCTGGTGCCGGGGCTGCGTCGTGATGGGCCGGGCTGTGGCTGTGGACGGGAATGAGTGGTGTGGGTGGAATGAGTGGTGTGGGTGCAATGCCAGTGAGATGGCACTGAAGACAGGACAGAAAGAAAAAAAAGAAAGAAAGAAAGAAAGAAGAAAACAAAACAAAACAACAACAACAACAAAGAAACAGTGGTTGCCTTCATGAAAATTAAGAAAGATCAATGAAACTGGAATCCTCGTCACCAAATGTTATGATCAGTTTGAAGGTCAAATCCTCCGACATTTAAGTGAATACAACTGACCACAGCCAGTGTGCTCAAATTTGATGAATGAAATAACATTCAACTGCGAAACATGGTTCGATGGATGCTCACCTGTAAATGACAGTGTGTGTGTGTGTGTGTGTGTGTGTGTGTGTGTGTGTGTGTGTGTGTGTGTGTGTGTGTGTGGAATAGCAACAGAATAACACGAGAATACTTAAACAATTTGTTTCAAACAACATTAGGAATCATTAGGACATTGCAGTGTCCATATGTTTGTGAAACATGGAGTCTGACAGCAAAGAAGAATGCAGGCATTTTTATGAGATGCTACTGCAAAATATTGCGCATATTCTGCTAAGGTCGTGTTACAGATGAAGAAGTGTCCAAAAGAATAAAGGGAGTGTTAGTCCCTTAGAGGACCTGGCTGACAGTAGTCAAGAAATGAAAACTGAATGGTATGATCACGTCTCCCAATCATCTCCCACCCTTACCAAACTGACCAGCTTGCACTAGCACAGCACAGCGTCCAGGAATAGACAGGCCTGATATCTGGTGATTCCCTGAGAATGGCTGAAGACAGATGAGAATGGAGGAGGATTATCAGTTCAGATGGTGCCCGACGACCTTGGGGTTGAGAGACTCTTGATGATATAAGACCTAATACTAATTTACTTAGCCGATAGGATCAGAGAAAAGAAAGAGAATGCGTTCGCAGCCCTCTTCCGTTTATCACTCCTCGCCTCTCCCGACAACCTCTCATTCCTTTCCCCACTCCTGCAACACCAAAACCCGAGCAGATAGAAGAAGAAGAAGAAGAAGAAGAAGAAGAAGAAGAAGAAAACGACTAATGTGTGTATAAGAATACCGAAACGATATTTCACACCTATGTTGTACGTATAGTCTGTATTTGACGTCCGCAGTGGCTGACCACTTGTTATCAAAATTTAATTGCCATTTTTCAGAAATATGTTTGTTTTGTTGTATTCTTTTCATTCTACATATTTCTGAATTACTATCTGTATAATGTAAATGACAATTTCAATTCAAGGATCAACCAGCAAAACAGAAAATATTGCGCGCAACGCAGTAAACGTTTGACCAATCGCAACCTGTTTTGTTGCAGCCTTACGGCATCTGTGAACCAGTGACGTCACGTCTTTCACATGGTTCCCTACATGGCGACATGCGATCAGTTTGGATTGCTGTAAAAGTGAAGACTTGGCTACTGTGTTCTCAGGGAAGTAGTCATTAGAAAACAAATACAGATCGCCATTGTACTTCTTGTTAACATTGAATAGCTTGTTACATACATAGATTCTGTCTTAAACCCTGGGAAACAACAGCAAGATCATCGGATCCGAACTCGAACTCAGGAGAGTCGAGTGAAGCATACGGACATTTTGGGGCCAGTTCATCATCGTTAGTTCGTGTCAACCTGTAAGAATGGCGACTAACGGTATTGACGGAGAATCCAGTGCTGATAGAAATGTGGAAATATGGAAGATCAAAAAACTGATCAAGAGTCTTGAAGCAGCCAGAGGGTGAGTTTAGGAAGTATTGTGTAGAATTATTTTTTCATGCACTAACTTTTAGGCTACTCGGTAAGCTTAATTGTAGTACATCATACTGATAGAATAGATGTCTCCAGTGACAAGTCGCAGGGGTCAACCCCCACCGCCCCCCCCCCCCCCCCCTTTTTTTTTATAATAGCCAAAACTCACCAAAAGTAACTGAAAGTGAAACTCGCCAAAACTGGAAATTCTCACTGAGACTTTATTGTTAAATCATTACCATCATCATCATCATCTTAGAAATACTTATTATCAACTCCCCAGACTCCAACTAAGGTGTCTTTGTAGCTCTAGACACATTTACTTTTTTTTTTCTTCATTGAAATGTATTATGAAAAGCAGTAGCAGCGTGATTGTCATCACCTGATCAGTATTTCTCTATAATTTCATTTCATTCCTTTCATTTTGGTTTTCTCATCAGTATGATCACCCTCTTATAAATGATATCGGAACCAGTCCCTACCATGTCCACCAACACCACCATCATCTTCACTATCGGTTTGATTGTTGTCATTGGCATTGTTACACATCCAATGCCATTCATCATTGATCTTCTTCTTCCAGTAATGTTCACCTGCCAAATATTCAGTAATTATTGACATGCTGGAGGGTCACTGAGCAGCTTGAGGGGAAAAAAAAAAAAAAAGATTTACGTGGAGGATCTGGTCACCTTCGAAATGGAGGCGGCCAGGGTAGGAGAATTGACTTCTGCGGACAGGTTGTTCCAGTCGCGGATGGTACGGGGAAGGAAGGCATGCTTGCGGTAGTCTGTGCGATCAACATCAGCTTCTCCAACATACCTATCTTCACACGCTTGAAAATGGATTGGTTAATAATAGTGATACCAAGTGGACACCATCTTCATCATCATACACAATATTTTCTCTTGTCTTTTCTTTGGAGTAGTCTAAGCCATTACCTTTGACCTGGTTTCTTGTCTTTACGGTCTGGACTGCTGTGCCTTTTTCTTTGATCTGGCTTCCTGCCTATTGCCATGCTTTGACTATTTTACAAATTTTGCCATACTTTGTTTTAAGGGTTTCGTCTCTTTAAACCCAATGTTTTGATGGCAGTAAGGTAGGTTACTCACTGTTTTGAAAGCTGAATGAAGGACACCAGTTTCTGTGAATGCTCAAATCTGTCTAGGTGGCAAATGCAAAAATGCAGTTTGGGGCCTGGTCAGTGAGTGAGAATGCTTTCCATAGGACCATGGCTGTCAGCATCACACGTCATGAAGTCTTGGCATTGTTATAGTTTCTAACTCAACTGTTCCTTATTGCAGTCAAGGAAGGAAATACATGTTTCTATTCCTTTTCATCCCATCTCATCCCTCTCCATCCCCATCTTCCCAAAAGTGTCATCCCTGTCCTTTTGAAATCGCTGTTTTCGTTTTCATATTGACTGAAGATTTGTTTTTTAAGCTTTTCTTTCTTTCCTCCTTTCTGCATGCGCAGGCTGATACTCCTGCGGACTCTGCCTGTATAGACAGGCAGTGGAGTTTTGTGTGTATGACCGTTTTTTATCCCATCATTAAGGCAGCCATACTCCATCTTCGGGGAAGTTTTTTAAGCAATATTTGATTAATTTCATTATTTGTTTGTTAGATTGTTGTCCTGTCTGAAAAAGTCTAGAAGGTTGAGGTTCGTTAATCAGATGTTTGTTAATGTTATGTTCATTGGTGGTTCAGTACTTTAAGTTCAACAAGATAAGATAATGTTGCTTATAGCCCAGCCGACCGCAAAGGGCCACATCAGGGCTGTCACCACGTTAAAATCAACTCACCAGTCATTAAAAAAAAAAAAAAAACAAAAAAACTTTCACACATCTCGTTAAATGACATCGTCTACAAACGCACCAGAAACTTTGTTAAAAATCTTTCTGCCATAAAATCTTAAATCAGATGAAAAATGTTAATCTCTCTCAAAAACTCAAGGATCACGTCAGGCGGGACATCCCTGAACAGGATCTTCATGGACTCCACCGTAAAATGTTTGTTTATTTTTATATTGTACCATATCTGTAAGCAACGACATTTGCTTTGAATTAGTGATCGAGTGAACTGGTAAATACCATCAAATGATTCGTTTGCAAAAGTAGAAATTAGAATACCGAAACTTTTCTGAGCTGCTGGTTCCAGTTTTATATTGCTGGGACCAGCAGCTGAATTGGAACAGAGGCTGTGTCGGAATGAAATAAAGGTCTAAACAATATTTGATTAGTGAATCGTCATGGTATTGTGTGGAGTAGCGCTGGCACTAGTGGCAGTTTTTTAATCAATACTGTATGTCACATTATGTCTATGTCATAAATAGTAAAATATATGCTTTCTGCCAATAGTGTGTCAAAAGTGCAAGCTCTCTATTCTCAAAAGACAGCCTTAAGTTAGAATCAGCAGTCAGTTAATCTCTCATGGTCTTATAAATCTGAGCTGCAGCTATGGAGAAAAACCAACAAAATCATTTTGTTCAACAAGCAAGCAAATCTAGACTCTAACACTAGTGACAGTGTCAAAAATTTACAAGGTTTGACTTTGAGTCTCCCCACGATAGATATCTAGATGAAATACATTAATACTATTATGTAGGTCTACACAGGTGCTGCTTTGCACTATTGCAGTGACTTTTTTGTTGTCCCAGGTTTTTGTTTTTCTTTGACTAGCTCTGACACTGGTGGCTTAGTGACCATGGGGAGTAATATGTGATGAGACCAGTTCCCCAAATTCCTGGTTTAAAACATTAGTTCACATTATTCATCCAGTAAAAATGTATTTTGCCTTGTACTGCTGCAACAGCAGATGTAGTTTGCTGTTCTGCTGTCTGGGAGTTATTTCCTCTGCAGGTATTTTCATCTGTGTGCACAAGACCAAGGAGACCAAAAGTTCGAAGAAAACAATGAAATTAAAAATAAAAAAATCTTTGATATAAAGTTTTTTCCTTTCACCTTGGGGGTGAGGGGTGGGGAGGGGGAAGCAGCCAGCCAGCTTTTAAATTCAAATACAGTTGAAGCAGCCACAACCTTGCCGTGCACAGCTGTGTGTGTACACTACAGCAAGTCGCTCTTGCTGCCTCCTTCACTTGTAAGACAGAGACAGAAAAGCAGATGATGACCATTCAGACATTTTATGGGACGCATGCGAACCCTGGACTCACTTGTTTCATTTTAAATGCACATCCTGAGACTCCCTCTGAAAGGTTTTAATTTAATGTGTTCTGCCCACTTCTATAGGTACTAGAGGCAGGGATGAGTAAATGGGGACCACTCTCCTGCTGCTCTCTCCTTCCCACCAGGCTTGTGTGTGAAGCAGTTGCCCCTTATATAGTCTTGTTAGTACTGAACCTGAACATGAAGCCTTGGATTTTGAAAAGAATAGAAGTGAAAGAGTAAGCCAGTCCCACATCTGTCCACTGGGTCTTACTCTAGTCTTATGATGTCATATTGGTTCTGATAGGGTCTGATTTAGTGTTCTGATTGATGGGGATTTTTCAGGACATTTGTAAGAGTGTAGTTATTTGATGCAGTATTTGCTCATGATAGATGGAGACACTGACCTATGGACATTTCGGCCTTTGATGTGATTCAATATTAATGTTTACCCAGACTTAAGTTTGGTGTGTGGATGTTCTGGACCTGAACATTTTTGCTTTGATAAAGAACTTTACAATCTCTCTGTTTCAATTATCAATATCTGTTACAACCCACATTCACATGCACAACAGTCAAATGAATGTGTTTTTTTGAAGGGGCCAAGAGGTAAGCTTCAGTGCAGACCGAGCACACTTCCCTATTTTCCTTTCAGTCACTTTCACATCCCCCCCCCCCCTCCCCCCCTCCCCCTCCCCCCTCCCCTCCCCCCCTCCCCCCCCCCTCCCCCCCCCCCCTCCTCCCCCCCCTCCACGGTTTTTCTCATAAACATGATAAGGGAATCCTAGCACATAGCTGCCAACCCTCCTGAAATTTTCGGGAAACTCCCCAAAATGAAAATCTGACAGGAAATCCCGAAAGTTGTCTTTTTTCCACGAAAAATTGAAAAATCTTCACGTTTCACTAATTTTTCGCAAGGTGTCGGTAGAAAGACACATCGGTTTACTGAAACAAATCGACATCCGCCCGGTACTTCCGTCCGCGCGAAAATGGCTTCAGGAAAGCAGTGCCACATGGACTTGGGGGGGAGGGGGGGGGGGGGGGGTCAACTACACCTTCATTGATGCGTCCAAGAGAGACGAACATCATGCATTTTGTAAAGAATGCTGTACTGACATCAACATCTCACATGGTGCAAAAAAAGACATCGAACTTCATGTCTCTTCTGCCAAGCACAAGAGGAATGCGGCGATGATGCCATGATGGTGGTACATGGTCGAAGCCAACATGAGTGGGGCTTGCTATGACTATGAGCAGCAGTTTCCAATAGAGCTGTTGAAAAAAGCAAAGTCGGCAACATCAGATGCCCTCAAGGACAGAGAACCCCCCACCCCACCCCCTTCAGCATCCTCCTCCTGTTAGGCTGACAGGTTGTGAAGATAAGATAATGTTGCTTATAGCCCAGCCGACGGCAAAGGGCCACATCAGGGCTGTGACAGGTTGTGAAAAAAGCATAGTTCTGAACAGATATAGGTGTACATTGTAGGAAAGGAATTTTTCCTTAGTGATCCCCCGCATTTTTTGTGTTCTTTATTACCATGGTGATGATGATTACCAACATCTTGATAGAAACTTTCAGTTTGCTGTTACAAGACTATAGAGAATCAGATATCCAGGGATGATGAAACAAGAAAATTGCAATATTGGTGGTATCCATTGTATACAGTCTGAAAAACCAAGACTTCCAAAGCATCTATCATCGTAGCTAGATAATCTAGGTGCAAAGAGCAACATAAATGGACAGTAGTCTGGAGACTTTTCTTCTCTGCGTAACCTGTCAAGCCACAGTTTACTTGTTGGACTGAAGTGGTAAGTTGAAGTGCTTTCTAATGTTGAGTAATGTGTGATGACTGTAATATTTGTAGTCTGTATGCTTTGCTATCAGTACTGTTCATGTCTAATTCTAGCATGATGAGATGGAAGAAATATCCCCTTTTCGACCCCAGAAAAGCTCATTTTTAACCTCCAAATGTGCATGTACCCGTCAGCAACTGGGGGCGTTGCCCCCATTCCCCCAGCAGGGGTATTGCCCCTGCATCCCACCGGGGGCCTACTGCGGCCCCCGGACCCCCGCCTTTTCACAGGAATTTCTGTTCCAACAGGTTGGCATCTATGCTAGCAGAGCACTGTCTCACTGAAGCAAGGTGCAGATGTTCTACACCTGAAACATGTCATCACCACACAGACATCAAGCCTTGTAAGCACAGAAATGAGAGATCTTCTCTTAGGTGGTTGGGTTTTTTTTTGTCTTTTCTTTTTGATTGTGTCATGAAATTGATTTATTTTGGAAGGAATATGTGGTGAAGAGGGAAAGAGAGAGAGAGAGACCTGTATTAAGAGGATGAGAGCATAGCACATACCAAATTTCAGTGCAGTCCTAGAGTGTGTATAAGTGGTGGGAACATGGCAGTTTTATTCAATTTTTAGTGTCTTTTACACTTTTGATGAATAAAACATTCTACACCTTATTCCTCTGTCATTTAGCCGTAATCTCGTACGTGCAGAACATGCTGATAGTATTATTGAATTTTGTCTGCTAACTTGTCACTGCATCATCAACTTACTTATATAAGCCATTGAGCTATACGTCTAAGGAAATCAAGTAAAATATAGGGAAGGCAAGAAGATTTTTTATCCACCTGTTTCCAGGACATTTAAAAATGAACTGGGAATTTCTAGCAAACACACATGCACGCACGCACGCATGCAAGCACAACCATTCACACACACATGAACATACACATGCACACACTCATACATATGCATATCATATGCACACTCATACACAAACACACAAGCAGGCACTGAAGTGAAAGGGCATGCACACACAATCATACCTGCACATGTGTGCACACACACAGAGGCACATACAGACAATGACATTGAACACTAAGCATAAAAAGATTTAGTAGTCTACTTGAATTATGCGGACATATATATATATGTGTGTGTGTGTGTGTGTGTACACACCACTTACTACTCCTGTGAACGTCAGTTGGGTTAAGTGTCTGCCTGTTTTATTTGTCCAGAGGTTCTTACTCTTCCGTTCCTTTGTATGTACTTATGCGGCAGTTTATAACACACACTCACACACACACACACATACACACGTGTACATGTATACACACACACACACACACACACACACACACACACACACACTCACTCACTCACTCACTCACTCACTCACTCACTCACTCACTCACTCACTCAAACACACACACACACACACACACACACACCCCACACTTACATACCCGCCCCCTGCCACCTCCCTCTCTTAAAGTTAAACACATACTGTACTAGGTCACCACATGGTACTCTGTATATATCTGTCTGCCTCTCATGCACTCACCACTCCGCTAGGTCAGTGTTGTATGGTATGACTTTATTGTGACACAAATTGCTGGGTGTGAAATGGCTTTTGCTCTCCCCTGGGACTTGAAAAGGGTTATATCACCAAGCCAACATACACACACACACACACACACACACACACACACACACACACACACACACACAAACACACACACACACACACACACTTTTATTATCACCTATGTGGATTTTTTTTTAATTTTTAATTTGAATAGAATTTGCCTGGGACAATCCCCTTTCCCCACATAAGTTCCTGTATGTGTGCTAGACTTTAGATGCATGCTGTGTACTGCACACAAGACTTCAACTGCACTTTGTATGTAGATGAAATTTTGTGATGATTCTTTATGAAAGAAGAAATTCAAACAGATAATGATTTATTTGTAATATTACTGAACTTCGAAACATATATATGGTTTTAATACGGTGGTATAGTTTGGATTATGTTTATTACTAGTAATAGTGGAAATAATGTGAGATCTATGGCTAACTTATTTACTTGTGGGGCTGTAATGACTGTCCAACTGCCCAGGATAGGTGATCATTTGTGTCGGACATGTGATTGCTGCGATCTATCCACTTGGCCAGATCAATACTTACAAAACATCCGTCAGGAACTTATATTTTAGTGTTATTTTGCTGACATCTTACATTTTAGTGTTATTTTGCTGACATCTGATAATTTTCACGACAGCCAGAGATTGCCCTTCGTGAAACAACTCATTTTAAGTTCTGTGCTTTTAATGATTGACAAATGTATCAATTATCATGCCAAGTGATTGACTGAATCATTAGCCAGTCAAATTGGAGGGCACAGATTGTAATTTTTTGTTTTTTGATTTTGCCACTAGCTGATAAAGTGGAAGATGAAGATCAGTTTCATTGTGTGTTTTTCAGTTGTTTTTCGTCAGCTAGTGCTTGATAGAATTCAGAATTATTGGCGATTGACAGGCAGGTTGTTTAGGAAAACAGGTTGGTAGGGTTGGGGTTAGCAGCTAAAAACACTTGCTTACCTGCCCCAGGGAAGGTTAGAAAAATTTGTCCTACCATGTGTATAGAGTATTAAACCGTGATATATGTTCAGTATTACTAGTACTAGTACTTAATAGTAGTAATATTTAGAATGATGAAATATAAACCTTTTTTGATTGACCAGGATAGTGTTTCGGGTTTTTGTGTTTATTGAAATCCACATTTTGTGTGTGTGCAGGAATGGCACAAGCATGATCTCGCTCATCATTCCACCAAAAGACCAGATTGCTCGGGTAAACAAAATGTTGGCAGACGAATTTGGAACAGCTTCCAATATAAAAAGTCGTGTGAACAGACTATCCGTGCTAGGAGCTATTACATCTGTACAACAGAGGCTCAAACTGTATAACAAAGGTATGTTCTGCATGTATGTGTCTGTGTGTGGTGGGCATGTGCATTTGTTGCTGTGTGTCTAGTTATGTGTGTGTGACTGTTAGTAAAGGAGGGAAGGGCAGGGAAGGGGAGGGATGGAAAACTATTGGTAGGGGTGGGAAAGGGTATTAATGTGTGTACACAGCTAGAATCTTGAGATTTAAATAGAGTTTATCTGCAGACCTTGTGACATTGTGGCTTTATGGTTTACCTAAGTCCAGTTACCTGTGGGTCTGTTTTACATCATTACTATGTATAGTTGTTGTTTGGTAAATTGGTTATGACTGGTGAGTTGATTTTAACGTGGTGACAGCCCTGATATGGCCCTTTGCGGTCGGCTGGGCTATAAGCAACATTATCTTATCTTATCTGGTAAATTGGTCAGTATTTACCTGTGGTGAAACTTAAGTTATGGGTGACTTTTTCCACACAGTTATGAAAATGAACTTTATTAGTGTGTTGAAATGAAGGTATTGGTTCAAACTAAAACGGGGAAAACAGCAGAAGCAAACTCAGATGACATAGTGAACAAGGGGGAATATTTACAATTTTTGTTTTTTAAAAAGTTACATTTTGTAGACCACATCTTCTGTCCAGTCAAACCAGGCAAATATATGCAGAAGTTTCACAAACACTGAAATAAAGCGATGCTTTCGACTTCAAGCACAGTGTTGCTTTGGCTCAGCTGCAGTGTTGATATGTTTGGATCACTCTCTGAGTCTCTCGTACAGTCATAACTGCTTCCAACTTCGTTGTTTGGATCACTCTTTCATACAGTCATAACTGCTTCCAACTTAGTTGTTTGGATCACTCTCTCATACAGTCATAACTGCTTCCACCTTAGCCCCCCCCCCCCCCCTCCCATAGCCCCTGACTGTTGTTTTTTAAACTAAATGTAATTGCCTCACTTTTATGGTGTGTGCACAATACTGTACTATAAATAGTAAATCTCATGTGCGCAAAAGCCAATGAGTGGATTGCAGTAGCAAAGTATGAAATATAGTTATGTGAAACAATGCATGTAGTACTAATTATCTTCACTCTTGAATGAAAGCAGTATTTCTGTAAATTGTTGAAGTAAAAAAGGCTGTTGTTTGATACTAAAATGAAGTGTCGTTGTCATATCCTCGCTATAAAAGACTCCAGGGATCATCTGAACAGCTGAAGTACTTAAACACTATGGTACAAATGCATCAGCTGGGGATGAGAACATTACGTGTGTGACCGTTTTTGACTACCCTGCCACGTGGGCAGCCATACTCCGACTTCGGGGGAAAATGAAGTGTAATTCTTAATGAATAGTTCATTTGTTTTGGTTCTCATTAGTTTCATTCAGTTTGCCTCTAGATGGCTCTTATGAGACAATCGTGTCTGGTCTGAGGGTGATAATGGTCTTTATAGTAAGCGATGAGACTGAAATTAACCTTCTTTTTTTTTCTTTTTTTTTTGTATTGTGGGATGTAATCATTGATGATTAAGCCTGTTTTGCACAGCAGGTGTACAGAATTCATTTTTAAGTAAAGAACCAATTTTATTTCTCACAGTTAGTGTCATGTTTAAGAACTTTCCTTTGTGTATCGTTCATTGTCTATTCCATGTGAATGTTGTGGCTCAAAAATGATCAACAGCTTTATGTTGACCTTGCCTTGATGTGTCCAGTAAATTGAGTACATGTGATCATGTAAAGTAAGTTAAAGGAAAAGTGCAGATAAAGAAGGGTTGGCAGATTTTCTGATGAAAAGTAAGTTAAAGGAAAAATGCAGATAAAGAAGGGTTGGCAGATTTTCTGATCAGAGGTTACTGCCATTACAGTGTCACTTTTCAAAGGTTAATCAAAGCAAATGTTTAAAACAAAAACAAAACAAAAAGACCCCTCCCCCCTCCTCCCCCATTTTATTCTGAGCATTTCAGCACGTTTTGTTTTTTTCCTTTCAATTCATTACATTCAAGTTTAAATGGAAAAAACTTCTCTTTTTTCACAGTGAAAATAGTTTTGATGTCTTGATCAACTGATAATATGCCAGTTATCAATGGATGATGCTGTCACAATAATTGAATCTTTTGCCTTTGATTTTTCATGAATTAATGCCTTTACAGATTTAACTTTTGTTGACACACAGTTTTAACATGAGAGTACAATTTACAGTATTTATGCCAAAATTCCTTTTCCATTGGTGGCACATACCAGTATAGTTACATAATTATTAATATTTTTGATTATATATGTTTGCATAATTTATTAGTTTGCATGGTATCTATGTGCATGCATACAGGTGTAAAATGACATTTGTTGTCTTGATTTCAATGATGGTGATTGGTGAATCAGTCTCAGTAGTGATGATTGGTGGATATTGTGTTCTGGTATTGTGAAAATTTAAGTTATCCTATTTTTGGAAACAAAACAAAACAAAAAAAGAAATCGAGCATATTTTTATTTCTCAATACAGTATTCATTTCAATAATCACTGATTGCAAGTCCCTCAGCCCACCCCAACCTGATGAATACTTCAGTCATGAATATTGCTCTGGCTGACTCCACAGTCTACTTCTGCTGGTTGGGGACAAGTGTTTGGATTGTAACAAAGCTCTGCCTGGTCCACTCGGCAGTGTTTCTTTCCATCTCTTTCTCTGGCTGCCCTATACCCTCTTCCCCTGCACTGTTCCTTGGAAGATGGTCTTAGACTTAGAGAGTTCATGTGATCTAATCATCTTGTCACAAGTCCATGCCACTTCAGCTTTCTCTCCCTCATTGATCAACAGGTCATCATCATGACTCACTCATGCTTCCTGATGGCTGTGTAGTGTGTGATGGTTCTGCGGACTTTGTTCTGCATGGAATGTTGAATATGCCAAGTACTCTTCAGAAGCATGTCGTCTCCACTGTTTGGATCTTCCTTGGCAGTTCTGCTGTCTTGTGTGTCTGAGTCCATGTGTGCCAGACTGGTATGTGTACATGAAGATGGATGCACATGCAAAAGCTTTAGCTTAACAGTAGTGTTCTTGTTCCTTCAGACTGGTTTTAGCTTGTCCATTTGCCTGGATGTCAGTCTTTCATCTGTCTTGACTGATGTTGTTGATGGCATCAAGGTCAACATGAACTATTTGACTCTTGTCCAAACCTAGTTTTTGTCCTCTGACAGTGATTTTAGTGTCTATTTTTGGGGCGAGATCATTCTCATTAGTCTCAAGTCTCTGGGATGGATACTGCCAGGCCTGTAGTGTAATGCACAAAGTACCCTGCACAAAGACATTCATTTGTTTGTTTTAATTTTATAGCCGTACTTATTTAAGTTATGAAGACATTAAGCAAAACCTTTGTGAAGAGCTTGACAGCAGGTCGTCAGAAATTGCCACCCCCACCCACCCACGTCTTCCCTCCCAAGACAAATCAGGGCTCCCATTTGTACTGACAGACAGGGGGTCGCAGGGACTCCTTCACTGATGCTATAGAGGGTCCCAGAGGGGTATAGAGAGTCCCCATGAACAAAATTAACCAATACAGAAAATGTAGTATTTCTTGCTTTTTTAATTATTGGCTTGATAATCTGAACATTTCAGAGTAAATGAATCTCTCTCTCTCTCTCTCTCTCTCTCTCTCTGAAAACATTTCTTAAAAAAACATGGGAATCCAGACAAGGATGCTGCAATGTCTTCAAAGTCTTAACATCTCTCCCTCTCTCTCTCTCTCTCTCCCCTCTCTCTCTCTCTCTCCCCTCTCTCTCTCTCTCTCTCTCTCTCTCTCCTCTCTCAGCCAAACACACACAAAGTGAAACAGAGAGAGATAGAAAGAAAGAGAGAGTAAGAATACACACACACACACACTCTGATTCTTGAGATGTATATCTCTAACCCTTACCCCACTTACCCTGGAAAACAATCCTGAAAAGAAAAATACACACAAGTAATAAACATACAAAATAGCAGAACTGTCAGAAGCAATAAAATGGAAACAAATCTAAGTTATGAAATGAAAAGACACAAATGTAAAATGCACACAAGCAAAAATAGGAAATAAACAAAGCAAACCAAACTAAAAAACAAAAAAAAAGAACGAATACAAGCACACACACGCACTCAGCGGCTTGAGCAATGACGTGATCATCACTCTTCTCATGTCTGTGCAACGCAGATTTTTGGAAGTTGATAGATCCAGAGACGAAGGCGTTTTTGTCTCTGGACTTGCTACTCGACTTCAGGCACTACGAGAGCACATGTTGCATTTCATCTTGCCATCTTCGTACTCCAGCCAGCTGAACTCTTTCTCCCAGGCTGAATTATATGCACGGCATTTCTTGTTAGGTGGTGTTGCTGCATATATTTCTTTAGGAATCGACGATTCACTCTCTGTAGCATCTTCAGAAGATGTTTCTTTGCGTTTTTTAGGAGCGCCCAACCACTGAAGCAACAACATATTTGCGAGATGCGATAGCCGTGAACTTCCTTTCTGCTTCGTTCGCCTAGGCTTGTGCACGCGATTGTTACAACTTGTGAGTCATCGAATTGGTTAATTAGTGGCGGCGGGCGCCACAGTCTGAATAAGTCAGCCGGTCGACTGAGTGACCGTTCAGTGACGTCGGCCACAAGGCGAGCCTATCAGTGTTTACGCAGCTTCTCGGCTTACTGTACTTTCGCGGGCACACGCTGTCCTGAATTTGACGGCAGGCAATCGCGCGCGAAGCTTGTGGTGTGCTCAGCTTTGATCACTGACCGCGGCACGTTTTGGGGTTTGCCTAATTTTGTAGTGTGTCCCGCAGGACTCGCTACATGTTTTGTTAGTGCGTCCTTTTCGCTCATAGTGCGTCATGGACGCACATATGTGCGTCATTGGGAGCCCTGCAAATGTTCTGGCTCTGCCTTACACTGCAGTCAAAGTGGCCAGGAGTTTAGTCTCAAGGTACGAAGTGTAACTGTGAAGGTGTGTTTACAAAATGAATAAATGAGGTAAAGTTCTAGCGTCATTTTTTAAAATGATAATAAAACCACAAATAAACTTCAGACAGACTGTACTTTGATGGAGGTCACTCTTGTCGTAGTCACAGCCATTATATAAAGTTATCTGTGTCTTGATAACATGATCCATATCTAGGAGAATTGAGTTAAGAAAGAATGCTACTGCTTGCATTGACTTATTTATCTTGACACTGGTCACATGATTTAGCCTGTAAAAAAAAAAAAAAAAAAAATTACTGCTCAAAGAAAGGACGATTTACAGGCTTTAATATACTTTTTGAGCATGTAAATGTACACACCACGACAATCACTTATTGGTGTGCGTTTTTGCATATTGATTGACATTGCCTTAAAAATTATGATGAGTTAACAACTAGTGTTGTATGTACTGGTAAAAGATACATATGTTAAATTGTATTTTTATTAATGTAATAATATTAGAAAAACTTTTGTTTTTCTTTCTCAGTTTCTGAAAATGTAACCATTTAATGCAGCTTCTACCAAGTAGTGGAGGAACCTTACCAAATATGACATGTAAGACATTTCTTTGGTGGATAAAGCAAATAAAGCTACAAGAAAGCAGCACATTTAGATTTATACAGCCTTTTTTTTTTCCAGAATAACCGTTTCTAAACAGTACCAAATGTCATTAATTTGTCTTGTGGTTTTATCAGTTGATTTAGGCGGTAAGTCAGGGTTAAATCCCAAATGGTAACATGAAATAATATGCATCATAGAATATTAGAATGATGCTGCACATTTTCAAAAAAGCTAGCTAGTGCAAAATGCATACAATGATACATGACAAAAAGCGGAGAGCTTAGAGAAAAGAATAGTCAACTGTGGTGGACACGCTTCACTGAGCCTTTTGTGAACTGAAGTTTAGAGCTGCTTCATCGGGCATCTGGGAAGTTCAGCTAGGTCACGAAAATTACAGCATGGAGTTTGTTGACAGTCTACTGAGGGGAGTAAAATACTTGAAGTCCTGAAATACTGTTTTCAACATAGTGAAGTATTGATGTTGTCCTTTGAAAACCAATATGTGTCATTTTTTTTTCTTCGAACTTTAGTGTGATTGATGATACTTTCCTGCCTTCATTTAAGGTGCTGCGGTTGTGGCAGAAGAAAATACTATACGAAGCTGTGTTCCAGCTGGCTGTGGTAATATTGCTTTTAGATTGACTGAAGCTTCTGTAGCAGACAACTCATCTTCCATATCAGTGTGTCTATTGATTCATCTTTCTCAGTTTCTCACTTTCTGCCTTCATTTGTTATTTCAAGGAAGAGTCTTTCTTTGTCACTTTAGAGGTGTGCAGCTAAGACCAGCACAGAACAATCTTAGACATGCTGGTTGCAAAAAGTCAGTGTTTTGAGAGCCAAAAATGAATTTCCCCAACAAACACCAACCCATGGTTGTCCACATTTGCAGTGCAATGAAACCTGCATGTCCTTCATGCTATAGTCCCAGGACAAAAGGAAAGCGGCCTTTGAGCTACAGTTGGCCCTCTACAGACAGGTTGCCCGCCATTATCCACTCCCACATGCACCCCCACCCTCCCTTTCCCCCCTTTTATTGTATGCATGTTTTAACCTTATTATATACCACGTCAGAGTTCGGTGGAGTTGACATTGTCATATATATATTTCATTTTTTCTTCAAAGTTTTGTGCGCTTACCTGGGTTTTTGTTGTTTGGTTTGCAGTTCCACCGAATGGCCTTGTGATATATTGTGGCACCATCATCACAGAAGAGGGGAAGGAGAAGAAAGTCAACATTGACTTTGAACCCTTCAGACCTATCAACACATCCCTGTACCTGTGTGACAACAAATTTCATACAGAGGTAAGCATTCTGAGGAAAGTCGGTTTTGGTTGGATGTTTGTTTTGGGGTCTTGTTTGTTTCAGCGTTTGAGCAGCACTACAATTTTTCTAATTTCAAAACCAGTGTAACACATTGTACATTTGCTTCTTTGGTTTAAAAAAAAAACAAAGAAAAAAAAAACAGCTCTCACATTGAAGTGAAGTAATTTACTGCATTAACAGTCAAATGATCAGGCTGTTTAACCTCCACGGATATGAGGAATTCAGAGAACATCACATGATTTTCAGAGGCAGGAAAAGCAAACATCCGAGCAAAAAAAAAAAAAAAAAAGTCTGATGAAAAAAGATCATGAAAAACATAATCACCCAAAGTCTCACACTGTATCCAGTTTTTCCAGTTCAGGTTTCCATGATTCTACATTCAACGCATCCTGGCACTTCTGCATGCATTAATCAGACCAGTTTAGTGGCAGGCACATATGTAGGTGAACGCTCTTTGTTCAGCCATTTTTTCTGGTCATGCGTCAAGCATAGGCTTCAGCTCTGGGAGCAAAATAAGATGTCTTGCGTGTCACAAATAGTAAATCAGGGTGAGGCATATCAAAGAAGGGCCCACAGTTGTCAACTGTTAGGTTTTTAAGTGGACTGAAAAATGAGCTACTTTGATCAGTGGTTTTCGACATGCTTTGTGAAGTGAACAAGCCGGCAACAGCAGGTTGCTGGTTTTTTTCACTTTGTTAAGTAGAGCTGAAGTTAAGTAGAGCTGAACTACGTCAGTCGTGGCCAGGTTTTAACAGTCCTTTTTTAACCTCGTACGCTGCAAAAAAGCGTGTTGATGTTTCAAGAGCACTGGACTGAAATCAGAGCAGATTGGATTTCTTGATTGATCCATGGTTTACAGTGCGTCCCCCTCACCACCACCCCCACCCCCCCCCCCCCCCCCCCCTCCATTTTTTTTTTTTTTTTAAAGAACGTCCATGATTTTGTTTTGATGGTGTCAACAGGTGTGACGGTCATGATTAGTGATATGTCATGTGTACCCTTGTGGTGGTGGGCTTGGTTATAAAGAGCAAGAATTAAGACACATATAGCCACTGTGATTGTGTCCACAATAAGATTTATTGCCCGTTCATGACAAGGTAATGTACATGACTGTTGAAACAACCAGTTTTAATGAAAACTTGAAATTTCAGTGTGCATGCCTCTACCTCCTCCCCTTCTCTCACTCTCTCTCAGGTTGTGTGTGTGTGCATGCATGCGTGCGCAAGTGCACAGATAATTTTTTTTCTTCTTGTCTATCATGAGAGACCCTGATAGGGTTTTAAAAAACTGCATAGATTTCATTTTGGTAGGGGAGGGCTTTGTCTCCCTGGACCCGGGCTTTTAAAAAAAAAATTTTTATTAGGGATTTTTTATGTTAGCTGTTCTCCAGCTTAGTAATGACTATCACTGCTTCAGCATGAACAGCCCTATGGTTACTATCAGTCAACATGAACAGTCAGGATGCAGACACCTGTTAAAGGGGATGTGTAACTGTAAGCTCTGTCAGGTTTCTAAAAGTCTTGAAGTACTTGATATCTTTTCAAATATGCTTTGTGCTCTTAGAGGGGGGGGGGGGGGGGGGGGGGGGGGGGGGGGGAGGAGGCATGCAAAATGCAGCAATAGTGTGCTTTATATCTGTGCAACAGAAGTTTAATTCAAAGTAAAGCCAAACATTGCATGTAGGTGCTGGAGGTCCTGAATCTCTGCTCAGCACAAAACTGGAAGAGATGATAATTGAAGCCCGGATAGTATTCTTTGTCACAGGCAGATAAGAAACAAGTTCTCCTTGTCACAGAACGACAAATGCCAAATACACAGGACATTGCTATCATGCTAACAAAATAGTCACAGAATGTCAGAAACTGAGAAAGAAGTGTTGTCAAACTATACTCCACAGAGCAGTGATTAAAAAAGGACTGATTTGTGTTGCTCTGTGTGTGTGTGTGTGTGGTGTGTGGTGTGTTTGTGCGCGTGCATGATTTGTTTTGTTTCTGTTCATGCTCTTTTTTTTTGACTGATGCAGGCTATAACATAATAAGTGATTTTTTGCGAATGCTTCCGCTGATAATGATTTGATATATTTCTGCCCTATTCCAGGCGCTCACAGCATTGTTAGCAGACGACAACAAGTTTGGGTTCATCGTGATGGATGGAAATGGCGCCTTGTTTGGAACCTTGTCAGGAAACACACGTGAAGTTTTACACAAGTTCACAGTAGATCTACCAAAGAAACATGGTATGAAAATAATCTTCACTCAGTCATGGGCAGAAGTTCTAGATGCCCGAGGCTTTAGATAGTGGGTCTGTAAGAAGCTTCCATGTCTTATTGGACTGGTAGAATGGAGAGACTAGGAAAAAATGGGATGTCTGTCTTCTTTGATCGATCTCTTAATGCTCCTGGGTTAATTGTTTGTATCTTCTCATAAGAGTTAGCAACAATACTGTTTTTAAGATTTTTTTTTTTATTTGTTCTTTGACATTTAAACATAACATCTCCACTCAATTCCTGAGCATTCCCTGTTGCAGTGCGTTTAGGTTACTCACCATGTCTCCTATACAACCCACTCAGACTTGGCCTGTGGCAGTGGCAGCACCTGCAACCTTAAACAGAAACAAAACATTACCTGCCATCGTCAGGCTGCCCAGACACCAACCTTTAACAGACTCTGTGCTGTGGCTGAATGATCTGATTATATTCTGTGGTGCCTGTTTAATTGAATGCGAGTATGTCGGCCACCAGTTATTAAGCTTCCAGTAGTAGCTTCTTTTGGCAGTGAGACTGAGTGAGCATTGTCAGGAGAGGAAACCTGGTTTTCCTCCTAACAACAACCCCTGTGGATGTTGCTGGTGCTGAAAATATTCACATGAAGTTATCAGAGGGGCAATAATGGAGTCTGAGGGATAAACCCACTCCTCTCCCCTTTGTGTGTGTGGGTGTGTGTGTGTTGAGGATGAGAATACAGTTAATGACTATGGAGATGATGATACATTTTGGTTTGAAGTGATTTTCAATACATTTCCATTTAAAGTTTTATGCTGTATTCCAGCATCACCATGGATCTTTTAAACAAGAAATTTCCTCGAAAACTTTCAAAGAAACACTGGGAAGGGGGCGATGCTCAGCTGAATGAGCAGAGCATAATTTATATCTTCCTGTGGAGTCCTTTAGCATAGAATTCAGGATAAGGCGTGTGTTGGTCTCTGAATGTCCTAATGACTGTGGTTGCAAAATCACTTTCCCACAGTAGCAGTACAGTCCATCATAGTGACTTATGCCATTGCAGCTGTTGGAGGTGATTTGTGTTTTTAAGGACAAGAAATGCATGATGAAGGAATATGGCTATTGTTGTGCCACTCTGTTTTGCCCGCTCTTCGTAAAATCTGAATGGAATCCATTTATGTTTTTGAAATTCACGAATCATTTGAAGCAGAAAATGAGTGGGGTGACTGTGAGTAGAACTGAATGATTGAGACTTTGGAAAGAGCATTTAAAGGGGGGGAAAAAACTTAACTGTCAAATGGTGAAAACTTCAGTGCTCAGCGGTTTTTTTTTTTTTGGTTCTTTTCGTTTGCCTTTCCATCTTGCATATTGTTTTAAACCGCTTTTGAGTTTTTGATTTCACAGTTGCATTCAGCTGCAACTTGTCACAGACACAGTTGATGTGAGTGTGATTTAGAAGCACACTTTGTTCTGTAAGTTCATTATACTGTCGAACTTGTTTCTTGTATTAGATTACCGTATACTAAAAGTTATCACTTTCAGACAGTGATTTGAGTGCAGTAAATATATTCTGTGCGTTGCACATGTCCACACACACTGTGACTGTTTGCTGATTTTTTGTGGTATCCAACGATTTGTTATAACAGGGAGAGGAGGTCAGTCAGCGTTGCGTTTTTGCTCGGCTACGCATGGAGAAACGGCACAACTACGTACGCAAAGTAGCTGAGGTGGCTGTCCAGCTGTTCATCACCAACGACAAACCCAACATCTCTGGCCTGGTTTTGGCAGGGTCTGCAGACTTCAAGACAGAGCTCACCAGTCAGACATGTTTGACCCAGTAAGTTGAGGGTCCTTTCGTCTACTGAACAGAGACATTGGGAGAATAATAATAATAATAATAATGAATACTTATATAGCGCCTATTCTCGGCTAGAGGCCAAGCTCTAAGCGCTTACAATCAACACTCGTTACACAACGGGCTGCTACCTGGGTAGTGCCGACTGAAGAGCTGCCAATTGGCGCTTCATTCAGTCGTTTCCCGTGTCATCCATTCAGTATCGTTCAATATCGATCACTCATTTCCTTACTTCCTTCATTCTTTCCATTTCTCACGCAGGGTGCATGCTGTGTGTAACGTGTCATCCATACCAACGCCAAACTGGCCTACTCTTCCGAAAGTTGGTGATGGGTTTTACGTGGACAGATGTTATGCATGCGTTCACACACGGAACCTCGGTTTTATAGTCTCATTCGAAGGATGTATGGGAAATGGAGTCAGAACAATTTAAAATCCGAGGGAAAAATCCCCCTGTACCGAAACGCCCCGGCGGAGTTCGAAACCCGCAACCCCCGGATCACCAAGATTTCGAGTCAGGCGCTCTACCAACTGAGCTAACACTCTGTCTTTCCAGTTTAAAGAAATTCGAATCTAGATATGTTCAGACTGATGTGGCAAGAACCCAACATGAAGATCCATAGTTTGCTGTCACCTTCAAAAAGAGGGTTATGTTTTCCCCCGGCATCAGTTGACAGATTGATTGGTTTGTCTGGATGTCAATATTACACAAAGATTTAAGAATACGTTTTAAACAAGGGTTTTGGGTGTGGATCTTAATCGAAAGTCAGATTCCCCTTTTTTAAAAAAAAAGAAGAAGAAAAACTACTGGATTTTTCCTAAAGTGGTGAAAAGGAAAAGACTGTTGTGCAGGTTTGGGCCTAAAGTTTTGGTTGGCATCCACGAGCGCTTAAATAAAGCAAGTTTTTTAAAATGTTTGGCTTTTTTTAACCTAGCTCTTTTCAAAATACCCTATTGTGGTTTTTGCAAAGTTTAAAATGGTTAATAGGGGGGGGGATTGGTAGAAAAAACCCACCACCCTTTTCTCAGGGAGAGTAACATCACTATACTCTGAAAATATTGTTTGGGGGGTTTGTTTTAATTAAAGGCGGTTTAGGGGGGCCTTGAGCTTCAAACCCTTTTTTGGGGATAGGCTGTGGATACTGAATCCACCCTTTGCCCAAAAATTTTTTTTATGAATTTCTTTTTAAGGATTTTGAATACTGCAGTGGTATCATAAAAATGTTTCATAGGAAATTTTTTTGTGAAAATGGGGGACGTTTTCACAAACATTTTTCCCAAAGGTTATTCCCCTTTTTCCCACGGGCCTTAAAAAGCTGTCAGAGTATGCAGGGGCCGTAGTTTTTTCCAACCCAAAAACCCTAGGATCCCCACCCACACGCGGGCGCACAGGGGCGCACACAAAACACACACTTTTCTTTCACTTGTTTTGTTAGAATCCCAAAAAAGCGCCAATTTTTTTTTCCAGTCCCCATGGGCACATGTTCCCCTTGGCACCCTTTAAAGTGAGGGGACAAAGAAAAAAGGCAGGGACGATTTATGCGGGGGCCCCGGGAAAGCTCCATGGGTTTTTTTTCCCTTCTTTGTCCTGTGTTTCGTTTTTAAAAAACAGAATTCGCCGGGACTAAATTTTTTATTTTGGGAAATTTTTCCCTTGCCCGAATTGGGGGGGGTTACTGTTTTTTAAAAAATTGTAAAAAAAAAAAAATGGTTTTAAAAAAAAAGACTTAAAATTTTTTCGGGCAAAAATCTAGGGGGAAAAGTAAAATTTTGGTTTTTGAAATTGTTTTTTTTGGGGGATTTTGAAAATTTTTCATGGTTTCCCAACACTCACACCCCTGTTTTACCTGGAAAAAACACACCTACGTCATTGAAAAAAGGGGGGACAGGCCAGGCAAAAAACAACACCCATCAACTTTAAAACACCTACCTTTTTGGGGGGCAAGGGGTGGGGTTTTCACCATCTGAAAAAAACTGATGGGTGTTGTGGGTGTTAGTAGTTACACAGGTAGCTGGGAAAATTAGGGCAAAATTTTTTTTGTGAGTTTTTAAAGGTCCCCATAGCAGTTCCCATAGGGGAAAAAAAAAATTAAAATAAAAAAAAATAAAAAAGAAAAATCATACCTTTTTACTGAAAATGTATTGGGTGCTTTGCTTGTTGATCTGCATGAGTTAGTTTGTTGTTTGTAAAGAAAAAATAATTCCTTGGCTGATAATATTTCTAACTTATACAGGTTTTAGTGGGAAAGGGAAAAGAGAGGCAGGCCCCCACCCCAAAAAAAACCCACTCAAATATTTTTTTTGAAATACCATATGGTTCCAGATGTAATAAATTTATAAAAACCAAAAATGTGTCACCCCACAAAAAACACAGTCAGGGAAAATTGTTCTTGCTTTTGATCATTTTTGTCACACACAGTTTTTTCCCCGAAAAGAAATTTTCTTTCCGTTTTTTTGAATTTTGCTTAAAATGCACAAAATTTCCATTTCTTTTGTATGGGGCCCTTTTTAAAAATTTAAAAAAAAAAAAAAAAACCAGTCGTCCCAAAAAAAAAAGAAAAAAGTCAGTCCGGGGTTTTTAGTAAAGGGTATCAGGTTGTTTGGGGGTTATTTTTTTTAGGAAGGGAATGGTTTTGTGGGGAACCCTACTAAACTGGGGTTTTGGAAAAAAAAAAAAAACCCCAACCCACGACCCTTGCCCCAAAAGGCACCTTACACATCACAAAAATCATGTGTTGACTGGATGGTTTGGGCCTGCTTTGGTTTGGGGGTTTTTTTTGCCCCCTTCTTGCAAACAGACAAAAGTCCTTCTTGCCTCGGGCCGGGCCTGGATTTTGGAAGGAGTTTTGGTTTTTTGTTGTCTGGAATGCCCTAAAAGGAGGGGAGGGCCCCCAAACCCGTTTTCGCCCCTTTTAAAAACCCATTCACCATGCCCAGGGAACAATCTCAGTGTAAAAATCCCAGGCATTTTCCAGTGGGGCATTGCGGGATTTTTTTTGTGATTAAAAAGGGCTTTTTTAATTTGCAGCAGGCCCAGGCAGAAGAAAAACCCAATCTTTACCACTTCATGAATTTTGTTGGAAACCCAATTTAATATGATCGCAATTGTTTTCGGGTAAACCCCTTTGGTAGTTTTTTTGGGTTTTTAAACAGCAACAGCCGGGGGGGCCAAAAAAAACCCTGGTTTTTTTTCAACCCCCCCTTGAAACCTTTTCGGGACAAGCTCCCCATCGGTTCCATCATGGCCCAGCCGTAAGAAGGGTGCCCTTAGGGAGGGTTTTCCAAAAACCCAAGCAAAAAGCCTTGAAGCTTGCCCTTAAAATCACCTTTCCCCAAAATTCACAAAAAACCGGCTTTGTGTCCCCCAGTTTTTTTTAAACACATTTTGCTGGTTTTTTTTATCCTGTGGCAAACCCCTTTCCTTTTTTATTTCCCCACAGTCCCACACCCAAAGGTTTTTTTTCTTCGGGAAAACAGATACTGAAGAGGGGGGAATTGACTTTGGGGAAAATAATTATAAAATTTGTTGGGGGTTCCACTTTAAAAATTTAAAAGGGGGTTTTTGACAAGTGTTTGAAAACCACGTCCCCTAGGGCACCCCACCTGCCCCAAGCGGGCACATAAAAGGTTTTCCCCAGTATTTTTATAATCATTAATTTAGCTTTTAATAAAAAAAAAAACGGCATCACAAAAAACCCCCAAACCTTGGGGCCCCCAAAATTCCGGGGTTTTTGAGGCGGGGTCTGCAAAAAACCACAACGACCCTTGAACTTGACTTTGGGCCTCATCAATGTGATGTTTTTCCCCGGGTAAAAAAATGCATAGAAACTTTTTGTGTCTAAAAAATGAAAAGGTTTCTGACTTTGAAAGGGGGGGTTTTCCCCAGCCGGGACCTTGGGAACAAACTGAGTGGTACCCGCGAGGTGAAAATACGGGTTTCAGCGGAAAAAAAACCCTGTTCTTCGAATGACATTTGACACCCAAGGATTAAAAAAAAGGAGAAAAAATCTTTAAAAATTAAAAAATCACGATGAGGAACGGGGGGCGGCCATGTTCTTTAAACATGAGAAGACCAACAAAAACTCTGATTTCATTTCCCAGTGGTTGGGGGTTTAAAAAATTATTCAGGAAAACGCAGCCACGAGTGGGGTTTGTCTTTATACAGGTTGGTTTTTCCCTGGCCTGAGATGGAAGCGTCCAAAAGGAAAAAAAAAAGTGAAAAAAAAAATCAAAAGGGGTTCGGGAAAATTAAATTTTGGACGTGGGGGGGCCCCCGTATGCATCAAACCCCCCCAACTTCAGGCGAAAAGGGCGCGTTTGACCATGCGATATGTGGGACCCTCCACCGACATTTAGTAGCACCGCGTCACCTGCGTCGCCCGGGCCGAGTTTCCCAGGGCACTGTCACTACTCGCATTCACTCCCTTTTGCAACTTCATAGCCCCCGTCGCTTTTCTGCAGAAATCGAGAAAAGTCGATTTTTCCAGCGGGGTTTTTTATCCCGGGCGGCCACCATTTTAATTAAAAATTTGGTCCACAGCAAGCTCAATTTTACTATCCCTGTCAGAGTGCGACAATTTTTCTCGTTTTCGGAAAGTTTGAAGGGTGACCAAAATAATCGATAAAAAAAACAAAACACCCGAACCCCTTTGCAAATGGGCGAGGAGGGAAAGGGGTGAAAGGCCCCGGGTAACGACCCCGGGTTTTTTTTATTTTCTGTAGTCACCCAAATACGGAAGGCCCCCGAAGGGCAATCACCCTATGACGAACGGGCGGAAAAGGGGGGGTCAGGAGCCTGAAGGGACGGGCCCGGGAAAAGGGCGGAACGGGGGAGAAAAGGGTTTTAGGAAAGACACACAAACCAAATGTTTTTATTTTGCCTGTTTGTAAATTTTTTACCTCATTGGGGTTTCTCTTTGTATTAAAATGGGGTGGATTTTGGGCGGCATGCATGGTTTTGTGGCATCTGACTGGTTTGTTTGGGGGTCACCAATTTCAGTTTTTTTTAATTTTAAAATTAAAAAAAGTGTCCGTAGTATCATGTGTTTGGGGGTGAGCCCCCGTGCGCGGGGTTTTGTGTGTGAGAGGGGAATGTTGAGCATTGCCCGAATTAAGGGAAAATTTTTAGTTTTGAAAGTGTTTGTGAATGTTGATTGTTTTTAAAAATCTTGTTGAAAATCTTTTGGGGAGTCGTGATTTTGCCAGTTTCCTCTTTGCCTTTTGGGGGGCCCCTTTTTTTTTTAGCGCCGATTAAAAAGTACAATACCACAAAGTATATGATTTACATTCGCAATGAAGCAAAGGGGGGTATTTTTTTTCCCCCTCGTGTTTCCCAGGACGAATCTTGGGGATTGGTTTCGATTCCCAAAACGATAGAAAAAGAACATTCACGTTTTTCGAATGAAAAATTGTTTTAACCCGGCTCAAACTGTCAATTTTGCGTTCCCATGTTCAAGTGGAGACAGTTGATCGAATCCCCCTCAGCACTGCAGCAAAAGTGTGTGACCGCCTGGCACATAAATTAATATGCGAAAGCCCTTTCCAAATTTTGTGAAAAATATCGCAGGGCGCTTGCAATTTTGAAACCCCAAACAAGACTTTATGCCCTGAATATTTCAAAGAGAAATCGGGGGTTTAAAAAGGGGTTTCATGTAAACAGTAATCTTTTTTTTAAATTTATAAGTTTGCTTTTTCAGCTAAGGAACTTGTTTTGATGTTTCTGTTTTGTTGCGCGGGTTTTTCAAAACCAAATTTAAACCCCCGGGGGGTTTTAAAATTAATCCCCAATTTGGGGGGGGAGGAAAAGGGGTTTAAAAAACCCATTGAAAATTTCCCCCGAAAGCCCTTTGGCCAAAGTCAAGTTCATTCAGGAGATAAAAACTTATAGGTTTTGTTTTCATTTATTAAAGATGATGAAAGGTGGAGGAAATCTGTTGTTTAGATCACCCAGGGCAAGTGCCTCTTAAATTTTTGGACCTTTTTACGGAGAAATGTTGATTTGGTACAAGTTTTGTTATGACTTCCAGGGCCCGTCCAGCAAGTGGGGAGTGTGAAATAGAAAATGAGGGCAGGTGAATAAAACGAAAAATTTTTCTGGGGTTGTCTTTTTAAATTTTTTTTTGTTTGTTTGTTTCTAAAGTGGGAAAAGAAAAAACACTCGCGCCTTGGGTTTTAAATTTTAAATTTGTTTTGGTTTTTTTGGGGGTTGCAAATTGGGTTTCGATTTTTTAAAAATTTTGGGTTTCCAGGAGATTGCATCAACCCGTAAATTTTTTTGTTAATGTCTCTGTACTTTTAGAAAGGAAGTAGAAATTTTTAAAAAAGACAAGTAGATCGTTCATGTCTCATCCCCCAGGCCCGCTGAAAATTATGTGTGAATTTCTGGTCCTGTTGTGATACAGCACAAAGATTTTTTTATTTCCTTTATTGCCTCAATTGTACTTAAAAGGGATTGGATGCCAGTGAACATGTAAATTGGGAATGAGGGTTAAAATATTTCAAAAATGAATGCGAAACAATTTTTTGGGGCTGGGGCAAAAGGGGGCCGGGTTTTTTTTGCGGGCCGGAGCTAAAGGGCCCCAAATTTGGTCAGAACAAACAAAAAATCTGGGGTGTTAATTTTTTAAGTAGTGTGGTCTTGGGTTTTTTTTAAACCTTCATTTTGCTGATTTTACTCGGGGGTTAAATTAGTCACATAAGCCTACATCATATCTTTTGTTCCGACTGTGGTCAGGATGCATGCCCTTCATTTGCTAAAAAAGACAAGAGCTGCCAATTTGCTGAAAATTTTAAAACTGTCAAGATCTTATATCGACGAAAACCTTAAAAAAAAAAAAAAAGAAGCTAAACCAGGTTCTTACAGTGTGGAAAATGAACAGGGTTTGAGTCTCCCTTTGTCTATAGTAGACAAAATGCAGGCCTGTCCTGGAGCCTGTTGTAGTGATCAATTTGTTGTCGCTGGTTTCCGTTTCTCTGGGACCAGTTCCAACACTGGTTGTTGAGTGACAGTGCAGGGTAGCCAGTGCTGGGGCTGGTTTGTAGATTTCCTGGTGGAAACACTGAGTGCACACATATATATGATGTCCTGTTGCTGCTGAATCAAATATTTCATGTTGTTTCTTTTGTTCTTGTTCTAGGTACTCTGTTTATATTGCTCCTATCATTTATGCATGTTGTTTGTACTCAGCCTTAAAATCGGTCTTAAAAAGTATTTAGAAAATAGATGGTTTATATTCTTCAAGTTATTTAAGTTTGTTGTTTTTACTCAATCTTGAAACAGGATAAAAAATTAAAAAAAAAAAATTGTAAAAACAGACTATTTCATGGATAGATTAAATTTGGTGATTTCCTTTTGATTGGTAGCTGTTTATACAGTTATACTTATGGATACTATCTCTGACACTTGCAATTTTTCATGTGCAGGACGGTACTTTGATGAAATTAGTCAAGACACTGGGAAATACTGCTTTGGTGTAGACGACACCCTTAGGGCACTAGAAATGGGTGCTGTTGACATTCTGATTGTATGGGAGAACATAGACATTCAACGATTTGTTTTGAAAAATCATACCACAGATGGTAAGTACAGTGTGTTGATGGTTGGTGGTGACATGAGAATGTTAAGAGAAGTCACGAGTCAGAATCATGCATTCCCTTTTCTTCATAATCATTCCGCCAGTTTCCTCCACACACCCTCCTGAAATTTCTGGAATTTCCCTATTTTAAGAAATCATTCACGAATCCAAATTTTAGTGAAAAATTTCAAAATTTGTTTGGGCATCAATTTGATATGGGTGATAAAATTTTTAAAGATAGAAAGCCCAAATGATGTCTGTGAAACCGGCAATTGTATGGAGTAGAAAATCCATTTTCTTTTTAACCTTACATTCATCAGCTGAAGCCGCAGCATTTAAAAGGTTGAGTCAAAAGCCACCCCCCCCCCCCCCCCCCCCCCCCCCCCCCCCCCCCCCCCCCCCCCCCCCCCCCCCCCCCCCCCCCCCCCCCCCCCCCCCCCCCCCCCCCCCACCCCCTCCCTACCCCACCCCTCCTTACCTTCGACCCCCCCCCCCCCCCCCCCTCCAGCTTGCTGTTTATGTGCAGTGTTGTGCGTGTATTGTGGAATCAGACTATAGGTGGGTGGGTCCCACATGACCCACCTGGGTGTTAAAAGGTTAAATTTCAAATTGAAAAATATCTGATGAAAAAAGAAACAATCCATGCATATGATGTCATGTAGGGGAAGCCTCATTGATTTGGCTTTCTTTTTTTTGTAATTATGTTTATTGAACTTGATTAATAGAGTAATAGAATCATAATGTATTAAAGTTAATTAGGTATGAGAACAAGTTTCATTTTACGAAGGTAAATTCCTTGATTTACACTGAAATATTTGTGATGGTTTCTGTGCTAAATGTCAGTCAGGAAAACACACAGAATATTTCTTACAAAATGCATGTGTACTTGTTTCACTGTCAAACAGGTTTTTTTGGTTGTTTTTTTTTAAATTTCAGTGTTTGTTGAAACAGTAAATGTTAAAAATAGACTCTTGGAAAAGCATTGCTAATTTATTTTGAAGATGTTGAAAACTTTGGGAATTGAGTTAACCTTGACATGCAGGATTATCAAAATCAGTAGATTTATCAGCCTGACAAGCGCACACAGATAGAGAAAAGAAAATCATCTATAAATTCTAATCATATTATGAGTGATTTGAGGTACAAATCACCAGGAAATGACTTCATTTTAGTTAAGATGAAGTTGAATAAGCTGTCACTGGCCATTCCAAGATAAAGTGCCAGACGGTTGATCAGCATGTGACCTGTTTGTTTGCAGAGGAACGCATCTTGTTTCTGAGACCTGAACAGGAAAAGGACAGGACACATTTTACAGACAAAGACGTAAGTGGGGGGTTGGCTGGCACTGTGATTGTCATGTTTTGCCAATTGCTCAATAAATGGAGTGTGGGTGTGTGTTTGTGTAATATTTATAGATCTTTTTGTGTGTAGAGTGAATACACACATATCCCTCTGCCCTTGGATCGCCCACTGTGGCCCGAAACGCGATGCCTTTCGTATCCTTGTAACGCCCGCTGTGGCCCGAAATACCCCGATACCGTTTGGCTGCCCCTAGCAGACGAATTTTTCCCACAATGCTTTGCGGCGTTATACAGTGACGTAGTTCCGGTTTCCAACTTCCTTCCAGTCCAAACAGTGCGTTTTTTCATGGAGGACTTCGGTCGCAGTGATTTTTTGAAGTTGAGAGCAAGTTTGTGATACAGATTTTCGCTTCGGCAAGATGGACGATGAAACTGTGGAGATGTTGGCGAACATTTTTGGTGGCAGTGACAGTGATGAGGAGCTATTTACTGGCTTTAGATTAGAAGAAATAGTGAAAGGAGAGGAGTCCGATGTTGATTTTGGTGGCTGATGGAGGCGATCTCGGCGAAAATCTTAACATTAACTATGCCGATTACGATGGCGTTTCATGCAGTTTGGTCAGTAGTGTTGAACTTAGCATAATTTTTTTACACCATTTTATCAACAAAGATATAAGCTTTGATGCATGTGGAATTTTACTTCAAAATGTTAACTTAATTTTGGAGCAAATAAAACATATTTATGACCAAGGTTTGTATTTTTTCTGATTTTTTATTTAACATCAGTACATCCAATTTACGGAGTTACTTACCTTCCCTTAAGATTTTGATACTAGTAAGCACTCGGACGGTCCAAGGGGCAAAGGGTTAAGTACTAACATTCAGTTGGTGCAGATTTATTGGTTTGAAACATGCTTCAATGCTAAAAGATTTGTGTCAGTTGAGGGTTAAGAGATAGGAAAAAGAAAGAGAGAAAACAAGGAGAGAAAAGGTTATTGCTTGTATTAATTTTCTTGTGTCTATTTCAGCTAAGTAGGAGATGAAAGCCATAGGAAAAGTGAGTGGTGATTGTAAGAGTTAAGAAGTTAGCTGTTAAAGCCAGTTGTATAAGCATTGGCATTCATCAGTTGGAAAGTGCTCAATATTTCTTTGCAGCCTATGGTAATGAAACAATAGTAAACTGATGAGACCTTGCTATGCCTTCCACTCAAGAAGTGCCCCTTTGGTTGTTTATGGGCTTCTCATGATAATGCAGGGGTCGGAATTCTCTTCAAAGAAACGAATTTCAGGTGTGCTTTCCCCACCTACCTAAAGTCAAGTATGTGCACTGGCGTGGAATACTTTGCTAAACACATTTGTTGAAGGCAAACAATTGCGTGAAGTAAGAATCGGAGGCCACAGACATTTTTCTAGAACAGAGTTGGATTTGTCTTCAGCAGCTGTCTTGTAGTTTTGTTGATGATTTCATTAGCGTGTAATGAATCCTGGAGACCTTCTCGTTTGGTGACATTCATTGTGTCAACCAGTGGAGATAGGAGTGGATCTCAGCCACTGCAAATTGAAGGGAGATGTTGGCAATTGTTTTCTGAAAGTCTGATTTTCGGGCATTGCTTGGGATGCAGTTTACTGCAAAGACATTTGTTTAATTAATTGAAAAGTATTTACAGAAGTGTGTGTGTGTAGGTGTGTGTGTGTGTATGTATCTGGGTGTTTATGCACGCCCTTGTTTGTATTATGTGTGAACATGTAAATTATTCATGTTCAAGGTCATATTGATGTAATTCAACAATGAAAAATATTCTATATACAAAAAAAATCTGAATAAGAAAAGAAGAAAAAACCGTGAAAAGCCCCAGATTGTGTAAGGTTTGATTGTTTGATTTTTTTTGTTTGTTTAGGGGGGGGGGGGGGGGGGGGGGGGGGGGGGGGGGGGGGTGATTCCTGGGAAGTAGGACCCTGGATTCAGTAATTTTGAAAGGTTTTTCCCATGGACAGTTTCCATCCCAGATGAAGGTCAGCAGACGTGCAAATGGAAAAAAAAAAATTCATACACTCTTTACTCCTGTAAACTGGTATGTTTATGTTTGTAGTTGTAACATGGACAGTTAAATGTATTATGGGACACCTGTGATTCATACACTTTTTACTCCTGTAAACTGGTATGTTTATGTTTGTAGTTGTAACATGGACAGTTAAATGTATTATGGGGACACCTGTGATTCATACACTCTTTACTCCTGTAAACTGGTATGTTTATGTTTGTAGTTGTAACATGGACAGTTAATGTATTATGGGACACCTGTGATTCATACACTCCTTACTCCTGTAAACTGGTATGTTTATGTTTGTAGTTGTAACATGGACAGTTAAATGTATTATGGGACACCTGTGATTCATACACTCTTTACTCCTGTAAACTGGTATGTTTATGTTTGTAGTTGTAACATGGACAGTTAAATGTATTATGGGACACCTGTGATTCATACACTCTTTACTCCTGTAAACTGGTTTGTTTATGTTTGTAGTTGTAACATGGACAGTTAAATGTAGTATGGGACACCTGTGAAGCCTTCTGATTTTGGTATGTTCACAATGTCATGTCATTTGATATTTTTTTTAACCATTCACAATTGACCTAAAGCATTGATGGTGGTATCACTACCTCACACACGAACAGGTTATGAAACATCAGCTTCAGTTCATCTCATCCACTAGTACTGAAGTTCCCTGATGTTAGTGTTCACTACTTTGACAACCACAGTTGTTCTCAAATATAGTGAAAGTGTCCTTATATATGAGCATGTCTGTAAAGATTAGAGGTGCGCATAGAAATGGAGCTTGATGTGTTTTTCAGACCGGTGTTGAGATGGAGTTGATGGAACAGATGCCTTTGTTGGAGTGGTTTGCAAACAACTACAAAAACTTTGGTAAGTATTCTCAGCCATAAATACAGCATCTGCTGTCCGAGAATACTTAACCAGTCCCACTTGGAAGACCCGCTGCAACCCGCAGCATGTTCGCTTTGAGAACCCTGGAAGACCCGGTTAGAACCCGTTGAAACTGGATTCGGGTCCCCATTTCCAGGTTTACTATCCCATAAACCATTAGTTTTATGCAAATGAGCGAGATTTCATGCGAGACTTCCGTTTTCAAGCTGCCATGCAATTCACAGTGCGTCATTCGCTTCAGTAGTTTTTGTACACATAATTTTTGAAAGTTGTGAAAATTTTATCCAGAGTGCGATTTAAAATGGAAGCTCAGAGCAGCATGGAGTAGTGGTTTATGCGTCATGAGACACACAGATGACGAAGAAAGTGATTTGAAGGATCCCCGGCACCAAGAAGAATTACTTTGCATGCCAGAAAATAAAAGTGCGCACTGACAAGGGTCACAGCGTCAAGAGTGTGTTCGTGTGTCTGGTATGCAAAGTATATTTGTGTAAGGGAACCTGTCTTATTCAGTTTCCTTAGCAACTGAGTCAAAAAGTGCAGGCACACTCACAGTAACATTCTCACTAAAACAAACAGCAGTGGAAAACTAGGGTTTCTTTCTGTTTTGTTTTGTTTGTTTTTGTTTTTTTCTTGTCAACATCTTTCCATGGTACCTGCCTTAGGACCAAAGGCCCATTTTTATTTTTTCTTGTTTAGCTAGTACAAAACATATGAAGAAAAAAAAAAACGCAAACACACTTAGTTACATGATTATGCAGTGTTGATACCATGTTTTTGATCAGTGATAAGAGTTGAAAATGTGTTTATTTAATGCTAACAGAACAGTGGTCAGTGCAGAGAAATTGAAACAGAAAATCTTAACTTTCTTTTTTTTTTTTAACATTTTGTTTCAAATTACCACTTTAGACTTGTTATTTTAATAAAGTAAGGATTGCTGGATTTTTTCATCAATTTTCAGATTTAAGATGACTGAAACCTTTTAAAAAATATATTTCCATGTATATTATGTGAAAATCATGCGCAGAGTTACTTCCCTCCCAGTGAGATTTCCATTGGAAGTTGCCTCAAGACTGAGTGGGAATGGGTTAAGTTGGTTGATGTATGACATTATCTTGTTATCGTTATTTCCATTGTCTGTCAGTTCAAGGTACAGGCTGTGCAAAAATATGCTATAAGGAAGAAGGATGTACCAAGGAAAACTGAAAAACTTTCAGTAATTGTCTGTGGAGATGCAAAAGGAATCTCTGTAAGTGAGATTTAGTACACTGTGGTAACACATTGTTTGCATGCATGCATGCTTCCATGTTGCGTGTCATGTGGATGGCGCATACTCAAGCACACTCATTCTAGTGTACAAGGAAACTGCATTCTGACTGATCTATGGTGACTGGACTTCATATCAATGACATATCGTATTGATTTTTATTCTACGATAGTCTTAACTTCTCAGTTTTGCCGCCTCTCCACTTTAGAATGTCTGCCACGATAGGGAAATTTAGCTTTTTTGAAGAGATCCCTGTAGTGTTTCTCTCGTTCTGTCTTTCGCTGGGCTGACATGCATGTTATGTAATGTCTGCTTTGCCCTTCACCACCTGCTTCTTGTAATTCTAAGATTCTTAGACTGCCGTAATTATAAGAGCCGTGTCATCTTGTTTCTCTGACATGCAGCACTGGAATGGCCCCACTGGGAGTTTTCTTTACAATTCCAAGAATCACTGTCTTTGCTTCATATGCTGTCCAAGTGTCCTTTCCAAATAGTCAAGTCAGTTAATTTCTGAATTCAGGATGCTGCTTGAAGTCTGGTTGTTGAGATTGTCCTGGACGTCAAGGTTAGCTCCTCTGAGAACAGTTGGCTAGTATTGCTTCAGTGTCTTGTTGACATTGGTTTCAGACAGGCTGACTATTATTTTTTTTTTTATGTTTGTGCTTTTTGTTCAGTGACCCTCTGAATTAAGAGGTCTGCTGGAAATGCTGACCCGTGCTTAGTTTTGTATTCATATACATATATGCATATAACTTTCTTGTCATTTTTGTGCAGGAGCCACACTTGAAATCATCACTGACAAATCACAAGAAGGAGCTCAGTTTGTTAAAGGATTTGGTGGTATTGGAGGTTAGTTGTGGGTTTAAATTAGCATGTAGTGTGTGTGTATTGTGGCATGTGCACGTGTGTGTGTGTGTGTTCCTCGTAAACTTTGATTTGATGTAAACATTGTCTCATCAGATGCAAGTGCAAGCATGGCCAAACGTGGCAAAAATGACAAATGATAATCAGGCCTTTCCAGTCTTACCTTGCATCTCACCTACTGATAACGGAAGTAAATCTGCTTATTAATTTCTCATCAACATTTTCAAGATAATAGAATTGACATTTTCTTTCAAATTATGATCACGCACAGTAGCTACCTTTTACTCTGATGTAAGACATTACATTATGTTGTATACAAATATTGTAGCAATATGTAGCAATATTAAAATACATTCTATGAAGATTGAACCTTTTATTGATATATCGCTGCCAACCATCCTGACTTTTTTTTTAATAAGTTTCCCTAATATAGAATAATTTCTGAAATCGCGAATTTAATGGAAAAAAATGAAGAATTTCATATTTTTATTTGTAAATGTGGTATTTAAGGGTCATTTTCAAACAGGGATGGAGGCTAAACCCTACATTTGTCAACTGAAACACAAAGGGGGAAGGGAGGGGGGGGGTAAGAAAAGCTGGATTGCCTCCTCTTCACTTCACCTACCCATTCATACTTTATGAAGATGTTATAGTCATTTGTGCACAAATATCCCGCAGATTAAATTCCTGTTTATTTGTGTGTCATGATAAATATATTGTCCTCTGCCTTAGGCATCTTGCGATACCAGGTGGACTTCCAGATGATGGAACCGATGATCAACGACTTCGATGACTTCGATCTGGATGACTACTAAGTGGCTGGACGTGGGGAGGACTGCTCCTAGCCTGGGGTTCTGCTCAGGGCAATTGCAGAACTGGCCTGTCAACAGCTCACAAACTTGGACACAACATTCATGGGGCATCTGCAACACCTGTTGATCTGGGCAGTGTCACAGCTAACATCCACACACACCCAACGCCTGCTTTTGCCAGGAAGTGCTTTGACAAAACTGGTTGGATAAATAAAAGTTTGAGAAGTTTTTGGTGTGATAATCAGGGAATTCCCCCTTCCCCTCTTAAAACTTCTATGGTTGTAAGCGCCGTTTGTGAGAGAGAAGGTGTGTTTCTGTGAATGCGCTTGGAAGTTGTTGGTTTTTGTTTTGTTTTTTTAAATGGTATGTGATGTGAGTGACTGATTAAAATATAAAAAGGCATTTGGAGTGAAAGCACACACCCAGCTTACCCCCCTCCTTCCCTTCAGTGATATGGTACTTGTGTTACATTCCCCCTTCTCCTCCTCTTGCCCTGCTGATACGTATGATTGCGTCTGTGTGGTTAGTCTTCTGTTTTAAAACACGGACGTATGTAAGAAGACACGGGCATTACGGTTATAAGTTGTATAGTAGAAGAACATCGTGTATAAATTGTTGATTGTTTACTGACTGAAATCAAATTTGTGCAGGATGAAGGCGTTGGTTTTAGGATCTACCATCTTTTCCTCCTGTGTGGAGGACCTTAATGGGTCTAGCTGTTGATCGGTTGATGATAAGAATACAATCCGGGTATGTGGTCAAGAATTTCCCCTTTCTTTTCTGTTCTGTTTTTCTTCCTCCCCCCCCTATCCTTGGCCTCTGTTACTTCTTTATCCGTGTTTTTGCATTTGTTTTGGGTTTTTTTTCCATCATTTCTTTGGGACGCGATGCCATTTAGATGCATTCTTTATTAATAACAAATGTAAGAAAGCAATTAATCCAGTAACTACAGCTACAATGCATTCCATCAACATATCAAGTCGGGAGAGACAATCAAGGCAGATTTACATAAGTGCGGCAACCTCTGAAAATGTTGGAAAATGTCTGCATTTATAGACATCATTATTCATGTTTTACCGTCAATAAGTTTTTCATATGGAAGCCACTTTCTGTGTATCAGATTTCCATGCTGTGCGTTTATTTTGTAAAATTTCGTATTCTTTAATTCATTCGAAAAATGTTGAGCACAAGGTTAAATTGTATTCATTCTACATTTATATATACGAAATTTAGCAAGTAGGATAAATTGGCCCGTTTTTTCCTTCACCCGTTTTGATGTGTTCACCTTTACCAAACAATATTAAATCAGTAGTAAGCTTCATTCTTACAGTTTTCACATTTCTGTTTCCTTATTCTCTTCACAGTGCCACAAGTAGTACTCTGCTGAATCTTTGTGTGCAGGGTTGGTAGATTTTTAAGAATTATTTGCTGATCTGCCTCCATTTTGCTTGCTCCCATAGGAGAAATACCTGTGTGCCATTTATTGGTTATTTTAAGTTCTGTAAAGTAGTAAATGAAGAAGAAAACCCAGTTTATCACTGCTAATTTGTTAGCGGGTGAACGATTGGCCAGTGCCTTCTGCTTCAACCAGTCTCTTAGCATGATGCATAATGATGTCAGTGTCACACACAGCAACTTGAAACAGTGGTTTGACAGGGCAAAATCTCTGCTCTCACAGTGATTGGTTTAACTTCTGTTTGTCTGCAGCAGATGATTGAAAACTTTTTGCTCTTGCCCAGGGGACATGTTGCAGCATTCACTACATGCCCAACACAAGTGCCTCAGGCAACCGTCGCTGTCCAACGATGCTCAGTCTGACAAACTGAACATTTAGCACTGTTCATTGTACCCATTTTCTTCAAAATACTGTTTTATGATAAGACTCTTATAGCACATTGTGATCTGAAACCATCTTCAGTTTTATTTCTTGGATGTTTGTTAGTTGTTAGGGTTTTTTTTTTCATTCTCTCACAGAACCTAGCTTGAATCAATCGATCGCAAATCCTAGCGTGAACTCCTATTGAGCAAAAGACTTGATATTGAATATCATTAGCTCTTCTAACCATGTTTTATTGTTGATGTTAGCTTGGAACCAAGTTTACCGAGTCAAAATAGTTTAAGCGGTTTTATACTCTTTGATGATACACATTTTGCGAGCAGCATGATTCAGCAACGCTCATATTCAACACATTTAGGTTTTCAAATTTAACCTTCAACTACTGTTGCTGTGTTTAAGGATGTTGGACAAAAAACCTTTCCTTCCCTCCTTCCCCAATGTGTTGGGTGTGTGTGGATGTTAGTCTGTGAGAGTGACAACTTTGTGATCCACTGACGATCTTCATTTCCAAGTGGTGTGAGGGAACACACGTTGAAGTGTGTATGAAAACACAAGAAAACCATCACCTATGCATCTCTATTTGTTCAGAAAACAGATTTCTTTGGGTATTCATGGTCTGACTGTATCTCTGCTACAGCTAGAGATTGTGTGTTTGGGGATTAAATTTCATTTTATTTGAAATTCTTTTTTGAATACTAACTTTTTTCTTGCAAACGCAGGGAAAGCATTTTATATTTCCATTGTGTCAGGAAATTTCAGTCTGTTTATGACTTTGTCCCATCTGAAAACTGTATGAAAACCAGTGTCTGAAACCAATTTTGTCAGATGTGTAATGACAACGGACATTAAAGATTTTAAGGCCAAAGTTGTGAGAGGTGTGTTTCTGTGAGAGACAGACAGACAGACAGACACAAGTGTGTGAAGGGCATAGTAATTTTGATTTGGTTTATGATAATTTTTTTTACTTGTATGTAGTAAAAGTAAAATCTGAAACACAATATTACTAATTGTTGAGGTGCTGAGTTAAGCAGGTTTGGAGATAGGATTCCGGAAACATCACACACACACACACGCGCGCACACACTCGCTCACTCACACACACGTACACACACACACACACACACCGAAACCATAGGTTGAACATATGTACATCTCGATGAACCTTCTCAACTATTGAAAAGGGTCAGTGGCCTGTGTGAACTCGCCAGCTGGGTTCTTTTGTGAAAATGCAGAGTTTATGATCAGCTCAAATGTGACTCGCGCTCTGATTGATGTTTCCATGGAAGTGACATAATGAGTGCACTTATAAGATACCTGCGGTTACGGAAACAGTGTGCCATGACTGGTTCTGTTCCAGTTCTTCTGTAGAAAGAAAAAGTCTTCACATCTGACTTTTTTTTTTCCACTCATTCCTTATCTATTGAAGAAAAGCAATTAAGTGATCAAATAGCTTGTACACGATTCCTCGTTGGAATGTTCCTAGATCCTGTGATAACATGCTATATTCGGTCTCCTTGGGATAATCTGAGTTTCGGGATTTTTTGTCGCCAGTCCCTGTGATGACTGGCAAAATTTGGTGGGAAAATTGCCCAGAAGAGTCCAGTTTTCTGACTGACTTTGATGGGAGGAGCCTGGTTTTCTGACAGATTTTCAAGGGAAAATGCAAGGAAGAGTCGTTTTCTGACTGACTTTGATTGGAGGAGCCTGGTTTTCTGACAGATTTTCAAGCGAAAATGCAAGGAAGAGTCCAGTTTTCTGACTGACTTTGATGGGAGGAGTCCGGTTTTCTGACAGATTTTCAAGGGAAAAATGCAAGGAAGAGTCCAGTTTTCTCGCAGAATTTAATAGGAAAATATCCCAAAGAGTCACGTTGGTTTCCAGGTAGAATCCATTGGAAAAATGCCCAGAAAGGTCCAGTTTTAAGTCTGTTTTCCCATCCACTTGACAATTGCATCCATCATCTCATCACATGCTTCTGTTTCTAAGCAGATTCTGCTGAGTGCAGCAACAGGTAGTTACAATGCAACTGTATTTATCATTGCTGCTGATTAAGTAAAAAGCTCGAACAACTCGCCCACTCCCGTAATCTTGCACACACACACACACACACACACACACATACACACACACCCTCCCTGCACCTTCCCCTTCTCCTCCCTCCAAAAAGAGGCTCTTTGTCTCTTCAAGAAAGGGGACTAAGACAAATATGGAAAGGGGGAGGGGGAGAACTCTGTAATAGTTTGAACAAGTATCACAAACTGTTCTTGAATTACAGCCTAGCTGTTAACAATGCTGCAATAACATGGACAGGTGCAGTGACAATTTTACAAGCTGTAATCATATGGATAGTGTAGGAACGTCACTAACGTTTCAACAAGATGGACAGCTGAAAAAACAACATGGTTATGTTAACATTGTTATGTTATAACAATAACACGGATAGTTGCAGTAACATCTTTTACTACTACTTTGCAATACCATAGCTACAGTAATATCGTTTATGTCGTGTCATTAAACATGATTAATCACGTTGAAATCAGCATGGACAGACGTCATAACAACATTCACTTAACATAGGCACAATAACAAGGACAGCTGCAGTAACGATATTCATAACAGTGCAGTAACCTGGACAGCCGCAGTGATGGAGCGTTCATAACGTTCACATAACATGGAAACAATATCGGCAAGGCACAATTGCATTGACAGCAGCGGTACCTTCATTAACAATGTTCATATTAAGACCAGTGGAGATAACAATATAACATAGTTGCAGTACCAACAGCGCAATTACAGACAAGAAATAGTAATTTCATTAACAATGTTATGATAACATGGATAGCTGCAGATTAAGAACTTCGTAATATTACCAACTTCGCAATAACAAGGACAACTGCAAATTACCAACTTTGTAATAACATGGACAACTGCAGATTACCGACTTCGTAATAACATGGACAACTGCAGGTTACCAACTTCGTAATAACATGGACAACTGCAGGTTACCAACTTCGTAATAACATCATGGACAACTGCAGTTTACTAACTTCGTAATAACATGCATGACTGCAGATTACCACTTCGTAATAAGATGGATAGCTGCAGATTAAAACTAAGTAATAACATGGACAGCTGCAGATTACAAACTAAGTAATAACATGGACAACTGCAGATTACCAACTTCATAATATGATGGACAGCTGCAAATTACAAACTAAGTAATAACATGGACAACTGCAGATCACCAACTTCGTAATAAGATCGACAGCTGCAGATTACTAAGTAATTGCATGGATAACTGCAGATTACCAACTTCGTAATAACATGGACATCTGCAGATAATAACTTAAGAACATGGACAGCTGCAGTTTCAACATTAACAACATTGCAGTAACAAAGGATCAGTGATGTCATTAACAATGTTCAAATAACATGGACAGCTCAATTTCCAGTATTACCAACGATGCACTAATAAAGGATCAGCAACGTCATTAACAATGAACATGGGCGGCTGCAGTACCAACATCAACAACGGTGCAATAACAGACAGAAACAGCAACTTCGTTAACAATGTTCCAATAATATAGCAGTACACATGGGCCCGGCGTGAGTGACAGAGTGCGTTTGTCTATGCGAGTGCACAATTCGCCTCAAGCTCAGGAGATACGAATGCTTCTGTCCATACCCTGTTAAATACCTGTGTGGGAGGGGGGGGAGACCCGTCCCAGTCTTCCTCTTCTCCTTCCCCTCCCCCCCCCCCCCCCCCCCCCCCCCCCCCCTCCCTTTCATGTATGTCAGCACTTGACGTACACTATATCGGAGAACTGGATGATTTTCTTTTATTATACAGACTAGAGCAATACTGTCAGAATTATTTTTCATTCCTTTTCGTAAAACTTTTTAGAACATCTGGAAAAGTTTTAAAACAAAATTAATTCCAATGTTATAAATTGATGGAATAATATAATTAGATACAAACTTTTATTATTTTCCATCTGAAAATTTGTACAGTCCCAAAAAGTATCCTGCCAGAGAGAGAGAGAGAGAGAGAGAGAGTATCCTGCCAGAGAGAGGCAGGCAGACAAATAGACAGAAAAAGGGGCCGGAATAGCTCAGTGGTAGAGTGCCGTACTCGTAATCCTAGGGTTGCGGGTTCGAATCTCCGTCGAGCTGTTTCGGTACTGGGGGATTTTTTCCCTCAGAGTCAACATTGGTTCTGACTCCCATTTTCCATGCAGTCCATCGAATGAGACTATATACCGAGGTTCCGTGCGTGAACGCACGCATAACATCTTGCACACCACCCACCACCAACTTTCGGAAGAAATGACCAGTTTGGCGGTATGGATGACATGTTACACATCGCATGCACCTTCCCCGAAGATTGAGCATGGCTGCCTTAAAGGCGTGTATAAAAACCGGTCATAACAAAACTCCACTCCCTTTGTTTGGCAGATGGGTCTAATACTTGCCTGTCTATACAGGGAGTGTCCGCAGGAGTATCAGCCTGCGTACGCAGAAGGAGAACAGGAAAGTCATTATAGTAATGACTCGGCAAAGATTTGAACTTTAAAAAAAAATAGATGAAGAAAATGGGAACATAAAATTAAGAAAATATATTACAGATATGAAAACCCCTCACTAGCTGCATGAGGGAACCATTGTAATCCCTACCGAAGGCAGATCTATTTGTATTGCCTGCTCCTAGGCCTTTTCGTCCGCTCCATCGGACTCATCAGGGAGGTCAACAATCGGAAATGCTGTCTTTCTTCCCCAAGCGAAAGAAAGTAAATCTAAGTAGTGTTTCGCCATAATCGATTCTGTCTGTCTGTCTTCCCACCCCACCACACTACCACTTCTATCTGTCTGTCTCTCTCTCTCTCTCTCTCTCCACATCCCACCTCTCTCTGTCTGTGTGTTTGTCTGTCTCTCACACAGACACGCACTCTCTCTCTCTCTCTCTCTCTCTCTCTCTCTCTCTCTCTCTCTCTCTCTCTCTTCGCTCATTTACTCACATAATTATGTCTTCTCGTCAGAGCTTCCTCGTTCCTTCTTGAATTCACATTACTGTAACCTAGCTTGGTTCACTGTACAGGAATAGCTTGGTTGAGCACCGGACTCGTGATCTTGGTTATCCTGGGGACGCGGGTTTGAATCTCCGCTGTGGTGTTTTCGGTAAAGGGGAAGTTTCCTTCAGTGTTAGCAACCACTTCCCAAAAGTCCTTTGAATGAGACTATTATTAGAGGTTCCGTGACCGAACGCAGGTAAACATCTTGCACACACATAAAATCATATGACCAAATTTTGGAAGAGAAGGCCAGTATGTTGTTGGTATGTATGAGATATAGACACAAAGCTCTGAAAGAGTGAATAGTAAATGTCTTTGAGGATTTTCAGAAGATTAAACAAGATGCGAAGCATATAAACGTACTCCCAGTTTTCCAAACCGCTTATAAATTGGCCAAGTGCTTTGTGAGATAAGAAATAAAGGCAAAGTAACGGTTTTAACGGTTATTTAACTGATGTACACTTTTGAAACTGGTATCTTAGTCCTCACTGGGCTAACGCTGTGTACATACCAAATTTCATCCAAATCGGACAATATTTCAAGAATAACGGTTTTTAACGGTCAGATTTTGAAACACTACATGGAAGTGCCATTTGTGTGTGATGACCTTTCTATATACAAAATTTCATTAAAAACCCACCAATATATAAAAAAAATAACGGCAAAATAATGGTTTAATGGTTATATAACCGATATATACTTTCGAAACCGGTATTTTAGTCCTCACTGGGCTAAAGCCTGTGTACAAATCAAATTTCATCCAAATCGGACAATATGTCAAGAATAATGGTCAAATTTTCAACCAATCTATAGAAGTGCCATTTGTGTGTGATAACCTTTCTATATACCAAATTTCATTAAAATCCACCTATATATAAGAAATAACGGCAGAATAACGGTTTTTAACGGTTGTTTAATCCATTTTTAGCATTACATCACTTACATATGGACAGAGGCTCCGATTTGTCACAAGATCATCCAAACCGCCTATAAACTGGCCAAGTACTTTCTGAGATATTCCATAAAGAAGAAAACCGTTACAGCCGTTACAACCGTTTAGTAACGGCTATAACGGGGCAAACTAAAACATCAGGCATCATCCATGACCCATAATGAACATACCTGCTAATTTTCATCAGGTCAGCCAAGTACTTTCTGAGATATTCTATAAAGAAGAAAAACCGTTACAGGCCGCTACAACCGTTACTATACGGTTATAACGGTAAAACTAAAACATCGGGTATTATTCGTGACCCACAATGATCATACCTACAAATTTTCAGAAAGATCGGCCAAGTACTTTCTGAGATATTCCATAAAGAAGAAAAAACCGTTACAGGCCGTTACAGCCGTTAGTAACGGCTATAACGAGGTAAACTAAAACATCGGGCATCATCCGCGACCCATAATGAACGTACCTGCTCATTTTACAAAGATCGGCCAAGTACTTTCTGAGATTTCCGTAAAGAAGAAAAACCGTTACAGCCGTTAGTAACGGCTATCCTTTTTTCTTCACGTGACGTCATAGATTGCTGTGCACCACGCCGGCGGGCCATTTGTTTCCCTAAGTGACGATGCCTATCTGTGGTGTTTCCCCCTCAAATAGACTTTCTTGCCCTCCCCCCCCCCCAGTTTCCTTTCCCTCCCCCCCCCACCCCCCCCCCCCCCCCCCCCCTTCATTAAGTATACTTCTCATCATTTTAACTTCCTCGGTGCACCCTTTGTTCCTCTCTTTGCTTTCTCTCTCTCTCTCTCTCTCTCTCTCTCTCTCTCTCTCTCTCGTACCCCCTCCACCACCACCTTTCCCTCCCACCGCCCCCTTTCCCCTTCCCTCTCAGCCACCCGTCCAACTATTCCTGTCCCCTAGTACCCTCCTTCATTCCTCCATCCCATACCCCGTTCCCACAACCCATTTTCTCTCTCTCTCCCTTTCTCTTTCTCTCTCTCTCCTTCCCTCTTGCTCCCTCTCTCTCCCTTTCTTTCTCACTGTCTCTCTCTTCTCCACTACTCTCTCTCTCTCCATCTCTCTCTTTCTATCTCACCCACTTCTCTCTCTTTCTCTCTCTCCCTTTCTCTCTCTTTCTCTCTCTCTCTCTCTCTCTCTCTCTCTCTCCTCTCTCTCTCTCCTCTCTCTCTCTCTCTCTCTCTCTCTCTTTCACCCCCATGCGAACTATGCTTACATATGTATATGAGTGTGCTTATCTGGATGCGCTTAAGCGCATACATGTCTGTGCGAGTGTGGTGTGTGTGTGTGTGTGTGTGTGTGTGTGTGTGCGCGCGTGTGTGGCGATGAATGTGTTTGATGTTGGGTATGTGTGAAAGATCTCCAAGGTTGATGCAGTGTAATATGTGCGGGTATGTGTATGTGTGTGTGTGTGTGTGTGTGTGTGTGTGGCAATGAATGTGTTTGATGCTGGGTATATGGGAAAAGTCGCCAGGGTTGATGCAGTGTGTGTGTGTGTGTGTGTGTTGTGTGTGTGTGTGCGTGCGTGCGTGCATGCGTGCGTGTGTGTGTGTGTGTGTGTGTGTGAGTTAGTGTGTGTGTGTGTGTGTGTGTTGGGAGGGGGGGGGGGGTAGTGTGGTGTGTGTGTGTGTGTGTGTGTGGTGTAAGTGTGCGTGTGTGCGTGTGTGTGTGAGCACACCGACATGTTTTTCCACTGCCTCTCAAACGATATGTTCGTGCAAGTGATTTAATTCTTTTGAACTGAATTCAGCTTCTGTTTTATGTGACAGGGACTTGGATGTCTGTGTGTGTGTGGTCGTGTTCGTTGGCCAATCTTTTAGCCTGAAGAAGGTTTGCAATAAACCGAAAATTTGCTTGGTACAACGGCGTTACCCGCGTTTTACTTGTTTGAGTCTTATATATACATTGACATTCTAATAATAAATGGTTGAAAATAACACCAGTACTATTCTAAAACCAAAAACACTACATGTAGCTATAGTAAGTTGCTTTATCAGGTATGCAAAATATGTTCATCTTATGTATTTTAATGTACTCAAAAATGTAACCTTGCTCTTCTTCATCATTTAGCAATAATTATATACACACACAGTACAAAGGTACAAATGTATTTTTTATGTTTAGTTTTCAAAAAATGGTTGGAAAATGCAGTTAGTATGTACAAAAGTTGAGAAAATACTGGAGGGAATAAAATAAATGCATTGCACCAGTCAGGTTGACATGCATATGCATTGTAAAAAAGTTTCAATTTACATTATATGCATTGAAAGATAATGAAAATCCTCATTTATCTATTCGTGTGTCTGAACAATTTCACCCATGAAAATGAAAATTGTATGCACAGATAAGAATACTATAGATATACATGCAAAAATATTATGCATGAACTGCATACATGTTACAAACATTCATGTAAAATGTTCACATTTATATACTATATGCCAGGTCAAAATGAGAGAGTTTCATAAGCTAGGGAAGCAAAATGGCGGACAAAGTCGATCGCGCTAAGTATTGTGGGTATTTGTGTTCTATTTAGTGACGTCAGTGAAAACGAAGGATAGCGGTAAACTAAAACATCGGGCATCATCCGTGTCCCATAATGACATACCTACAAATTTTCAGAAGATCGGCCCAGTAGTTTTGTCTGGAGCGAGTGGAACACATTTTGACCACGGACACACAGACAGACAGACAGACAGCATTTCTTCGTTCCCATTCTAAAGTACTACTCCCTGTTCTATAAGAACTGGGAGTACAAAAAGAAAGGAAAACAGAACAAATATCGAGAACGTTTCGGTCATAGACCGTCTTCAGGAGTTGTGACATAAAAAGAAAAATAAATAAATACGTAATAGGAAATGACGTATGAAAACGTATCGTAACCCACGATGACGTGCTTAAAGGTGTGTGTATGCGTGCGCGCGCGCGCGCGCGTGTGTGTGTGTGTGTGTGTATGTGTGTGTGTGCGCGGGCGCGCGCGCCTGCGTGATTGCGTGCGTGCCTGCGCACGCGCGCGCGCGCGCGTGTGTGTGTGCGTGTGTGTGTGTGTGTGTGTGATGGGAAAAAGGAAAATTCAGTGTCCAATCCCATTTCACCTCGAGGAAAAAGAGGCAGATAGAGGGAAAAGACGAACAGAACCAGAGATAGAGAAAAAGAGAGAGTGGTAGGGGAGTCTTATGTTTGGAAGGGGGCGCTTGAGAGTGTGCAAAAGAAGACAGAGTGGTGGATGAGGAGTCTTATTCTTGGAAGGGGGCACTTGAGGGTGTGTATGAGGGATATATATATAATATATATATATATATATATATATATATATATATATATATATATATATATATATATATATATATAAAACAAGTTAAAAGAGGAATCTTAAAACTATCTACAAATTTGTTTCAAGCGTGTTGCGCTGTCATCAGGATGGTTTTTGGTTTGCCCACCGCCGATGGTATATAGCGTGTGGGCTCCCGTTTGCGGTTGTTTGCACGTGCGGGTTGGCTGCACGTGTTATTTGGGGGCTTTCAGGTTATTGTTTTGGGTGTGTTCACTAACAACGATTTCCATTTATGCCTGCAGTTGTTTACTATTTCTGTTTTGGTGTTTAAAGTTGCTAAGTGTGGTTTCCATAGTATTAACAGTTAAACATAGGTTGCACCTTTTTGAAACATTGCTGTATGGTGATGCTCTTTTTATGATTTTCCAGGATATATTGTAGCTTGTTTTTGCCTCTTTAAGTTTCCAGATATATTTGCTCAGTTCTGTTTGGTTTTTATATTTTTCTTTATTAAATGACTGTTTGTGGTTTGCATATCTGGTTTTGAAGTGGTTTTCAGTGATCCCTATGTATGTTTCTTTTTCATTTTCTGATGTCACAGTCGCCTGGTATACAATGTTGTTGTGAAGACATTTATTGTTTAGTGGGCACTGCTCCTTTCTGGTGCAATTGCAAGATTTCCTTTCTTCACCCTTCATTGCTGTGTTGATTTTCATTTTGTTGGATGCGTCAATTAGGTTTTTGAGGTTGGGCATACATGAGTACGATAGTTTGACAGTGTTTTTGTTAAATATTTTGGACAGTTTGTGTTCTTTTGGAAATGAAGTTGTTAGGATATTGAAGAATTCTTTCCCTATGTTTGTTTTGAGTTTCCCGTCGTATGGGGGGTTATACCATATGATTTTTCTTTTCCTATTTTTCTTGCTTTTATTTGTGTTGTTGTCTGGGTTGTATTGTAATTTGTAATTGTATCCACTTGTTTGTAGTGCCTCCTGGTATTCTACTGCTGCATTGTTGAACACTCTCTCACTGCATGACAGGTTTGATAGTCTCTTGTTTATGCCATGGGGTATGGTCTTTAATATAGATGGTGGATGGTTACTTTTGGTGTGTACATAAAGAGGTGTATCGTTGGGTTTCTTGTTTGGTTTATATATGTGATTGTTGAGATCTAGTGTTATGTCTAAGTAGTTCACTACCTTTTTGTTTGCTTCAATGGTAATCTTTAAGTTGTGGTTTTGGAAGATTTTGCATAGTTCTTTCTTCTTGTTTTCGATGGTTCTTGGATTGTTGGTTAGTGCAGCAAGGCCATCGTCTCTGAAAAGTCCGACTTGTTTTCCGAGTTTTTTCTTGATGTTGGACAGCATGAATAGTCGACCAGTTCACATGTTTCTGCACCATCATATGATCCCATGGTTACGTCGAATGTTGAGTTTCTGTTGGTTTTCCTGATCCAGGTTTCATTTTTGCTGTGTAGTAATGTTTTCTTGGTGTGGAGAATGATTTCCATTTTGACCCTGTTATGTCTGTGTGGTTACTGGCAAACTTCAGGGCTTTGGTGAGTAGTTCCTCATCTATAGATGGGTAAAGTCTACTATGTCAAATGTGATGAATACTGTATTACTTTGTTTATTGAGTTTTTTTAACCACTTCGTATGTGTTCTTCCAGAGGTTGTATTCAGAGTTTGGTTTTACGTTTTTTATTATTTTTTCCAGCATTTTCTTGCTTATTTTGCCTAATTCAGATTTGGATGGGTTTATTAGTCTACATGTTGGATTGTTATGAAAATTGGGCTTGTGGTCTTTGAGTGTTATGAAAGCTTCTTTTGTTGCTGTCGCTTCTATCCTGTCACTTAGGTCTATGCGCTCTGCAAGTTCTTTTTCTTTAGTGCGGATACTGTCATGTATATTTTTGTCGGCTTTTTTGTAGTTTTTCTGGATGTTTTTGTCAAGGAGTTGAGAGTATTCTTTTGGTTCCATTTTGTAGTAATTGCTAGTTTTATCAGCCTTCACAAGTATTTTTTTGTCATTTTGTACTTGTTTTATTTGTTTTTTTAGTGTTGTTTGGAAACGTTGTTAGATTTTTTGAATTCAATATTGGTTATCATTCTTTTCATTTGATCTTCAAAGGGTTTCATTTCGTCTATGGCTGGTGGTGATCGCCATGATTTGAAATCGTAGGTGTTTTTGTCCTCTTTTTTTTGCATTTGGGTTCAGAAAAAAGAATGCTTTCCATCTCATATTATGTACAAACTTTTCTGTTTGTTCTATTAATTTTTTTATATACGATTGCGGATTTGAAAACGGTATATTTTTGTTGACTGCCTAAAATTGGTTTCCTCCATTTTAAAATCCTTCAGGCCCCAGTGCTCAACGTGAGGAGCGATTAAGATCAGTATATTTAAAACTAAATGTTGCTCCCCAAGGGGTTGAGCACTTAAAAAATTGTTTTAGGCATTTTAAATATACTGATCTCTCTCTCTCTCTCTCTCTCTCTCTCTCTCTCTCTCTCTCTCTCTCTCTATTATATATATATATATATATAATGTGTGTTGTGTGTGTGTGTGTGTGTGTGTGTGTGTGTGTGTGTGTCGAGAGAGAGAGAGAGAGAGAGAGAGAGAGAGAGAGAGAGAGAGATATGCATAGAGATTGTTAACATGTGTATATATGTCTATGAGTATGCATACCTGGATGGCGGAGATGGTGTTTGGGGTATATATATCACGCTCTACATTTGATGTTATAAATATGCTATATGTGTACATGGGGTGTGAATATGAATAAGGTGGGATGGGAACATTGGGGGAGGTGGTGTAGAGAGAAAGGGATGGAGGAGAGGTCGGGGGAAAAGAAAAGAGCTGGAATGATTCAAACTAAAAAAAAGTTAGAGGTGGGAGTTGAGTCCATATGGGATTGTGGTGCCAAGGCGAGAGATGATCCTGGACTCCATGAATTTTCTCTCTGGGGCTGAGGAGTGGTTTTGCCAAACAGCAGTGACGGAAATATGGGTTTGGCTGTGGCAATCAGAGTTAAAATGAATCCCCACTGGTGTTGGATGAGACGACTGGATGGCTCCGAGGTGTTCCACAAAGCGTTCGTTGAGGGTTCAATATGTTTCCCCGACGTATAACTTTGAGGCTGCATCTCGTACGTACACCAGGTTGGTGGACTGGCATGTGAAATGGGATTTTCCTTTTGGGCCAGTGATGCTGTTGATGTTGGCAATGAAAGTGCAGGTTTTACATCCAGGTTGATTGCACGGGTAATTTCCGGCTGAAGAGTTGGTGTTTCTACTGAACTTGGTTCGTACCAGGTGGTCGCGAAGGTTTTTGTCTCTCTTGCAGGCGATGGAGGGGAGGCTTGGGGAAGATTGATTTCAGCTTTGGATCAGATTGTAAGATTCTGACAGAGTGGAAATATGACTGAAAAACTGATTGACGGCCTGAATGACGCAAACGGCAGCAAGAGCGGTGGCGGTTATGCAGACATGGAGTTACAAAACAAGTGTGCGTGTGTATGCGTGTGTGTGCGTGTGTGTGTGTGTGTGTGTGTGTGTGTGTGTGTGTGTGTGTGTGTGTGTGTGTGTGTGTGTGTGTGTGTGATTGTGTGTGTGTGTGTGTGTGTGTGTGTGCGCGCGCGTGTGTGCGTGTGTGCAGGTGTGTGTGTGTGTGTGTGTGTGTGTGTGTGTGTTGTGTGTGTGTGTGTGTGTGTATGTATGCGCGTGTGTCTATGTGCATGTGTGTGCGTGCGCGCATCTGTGTGAGTGTGTCCGTGTATGTGCATGTGTATGCACATGTGTGTGCGTGCATGTGTGTGTGTGTGTGTGTGTGTCCATGTATGTGCGCGCGCGCGCGAGCGTGTGTGTGTGCGTCTGTGTTGTGTGTGTGTGTGTGGTGTGTGGTGTGTGTGTGTGTGTGTGACGTGTTGTGTGTGTGTGTGTGTGTGTGTGTGTGTGTGTGTGTGTGTGTGTGTGTGTTGTGCGCGGTGTTGTGTGTGTGTGTGTGTGTGTGTGTGTGTGTGTGTGTGTGTTGAGGGTGTGAGTGTGTGTGTGTGTGTGTGTGTGTGTGTGTGTGTGTGTGTGTGTGTGTGCAGGCGTTGTTGTTTGTGCGAGTGTAACACACGTGTGTTTTGGGGGGAGGGTACTTGCAAGCAGGCTCGCCTGAGGTAAGGAGGGAGGAGGGAGGTGAGGTTGCAGATGGAAATGGGGAGGGGGGGGGGGGTTGTTTAAAAAAAAGAAAGAAAGAATGAAAGAACAGAAAAGAGAAGCCGGTACACTAGCGACCTAAACCCGGAGGCTGTGAAAGCCTATTGACCCGAGTAGCTTCGCTTAGACTCCAGGGTACCTCCCTTCGTCAGGCCCAATTGAAGAGAAGCGATCCACGCGTCCATGCCCCCATTCATGAACTGGCGCCCTCGAGCACTGACTGACGTGCGGCGTTATTTACCGGTTGTCACCCGGGGGGGGGGGGGGGGGGGGGGGGGGGGGGGGGCGAGGGTGCTTCAACACAGAACGTTTTTCATAATTCATTATAAACAAACTGAAAAAAAGGAATGTTGACGCGGTGACTTGATTGAAAGTGGTGAGAGCGGATCCGCTGAATCGATCGGGAGGAGTTGGGGGGGGGGGGGGGGGGGCTGGGGGAAGGTAGGTGTACAGGAGCGGGGGACAACGTGGGGGTAGGGTGTAGCAAGGGATGGCAGAGAGGGAGAGGATGTGGGAGAGATCGGGGAATTGGCAAGGACGGTGTATTAATGGAGGTGGTTGTTTGCGTCGTGCATTTGCACGAAAGTTGTATTACCAGTGACAATATCACATGTTTAAACATCGACCAACAGCCATCAAGGTGGGTGGGGGGGGGGGGGGGGGGGGTCCATAACTATTCCAGACGAATGGGAAGAGGGTATGGGGAGGAGAACAATGGGAATGGGTGGAAATTGGGGGGGGGGGGGGGGGGAGGGCAGAGGATGCCTCACATCATGTTAACAACAGTGCTATGTTCGCTGCTCGGAGGATCGACCTGTCCAACTTCTCAATGCCGGTGGTTTCCATGGTGACCTCTTCTGGAGTAACACAGAGCATGCGCACTGACTTGTTCAAAACTTGCCTGCATGGACTGTTAATTCAACAAAAATGTTCTTATGTATACCGCGGCCACGTTGTCAGGTGATTCTTCTATTCGTTTAAAAGAGGGACACATCAGTACCAAAAACCGGCTGGCCCTGCTCTCGTGTGACACCTTTGGGTTAGTAACGTGACAAACTATAATAACAGAAGTGTATGACCATGCTGTCATCTGATACAGGTGCGACAGGATCAGTTGATAATGGTCAAACCATACTGTCATGTGCTGGGATTTTGACTGGACACAAATCGACGTCAAAACCGTGAAGCCATGTTGTCATTTAAAACGTTTGTGAAAATGCCATTTAACAGAAGAGAGAGAGAGAGAGAGAGAGAGAGAGAGAGAGAGAGAGAGGAAAATGGCCATGCTGCATGTGATATGTCCGTGACAGGACAATTCGATAACCAGACTGTGTGACCTTGTCTACGGGTTACGTCTGTGACAGGTCAATGAATAACACAACTCGTGCTATCATTTTGTCGTACGATTCGTTTGTGTCAGGACAAATCAACAACAAACCTGTCTGGCTATGTTGTCATGCGATACGTTTATAATAGTAGGCCTACACTGACTTACTTACTGCCCATTATGTCTTTAGAATGTAGGACAGCTACATAGGTCCTACACGCGCCTGTCTCTTCTGGCCTTTCTCCTGGACGCTACCCCGATACGACTCAGGGTCCTCAGTTCTCCCTCTACGTTTCGTCGTCACATGTTCTCGGGTCTTCCTTTTGTGTTTTCTTTCTGGTGTCCAGCAAAATGCTGCTCAGGTGGTGTTTACCTGCTCTTTTGGGATAACGTTCCCAATCTATCTCCAACGCCTTCTGGTAGTGCTCATGCTCTCTGGCTTGCAATCGTTACAGGACAAATCGAGAGCAAAATCATGTGGCGTGTTGTCATGTACTTGTGACAGGACAGCTTGGCAATACAATCATGGGGCTGTGTAATGCGTTTGAAACGAGATAAATCAATCACAAAACCATTTCGCCATGTTGTCCTCTGATACGTCCGTGACAAGACAAATTGTTTACAAAACCACGTGGCCGTATTGCCAAGTCGTGTGTTCGTGACGGGAGAAATTGAGAACAAAACTGTGTGGCCATGTTTACATGTCACATGTTTATGACAAGGCAAATTGATTTTAAAAAAACTGCGTGGTTTTGCATACATGTCACATGTTTTTGAAAGGACAAATTGGGACCAAAAAAGTGCGTGGTTTTGCATGCATGTTGCATGTTTGTGACAGGACGAATTGATAAAAAAAAACAACTGTGGTTTTACATTCATGTCACATGTTTATGACAAGACAAACTGATGACAAAAGTGTGTGGCCCTGTATACACATCTCATGTTTGTGACAAATTGATAACAAAACTGCGTGGTTTTGCGTGCACGTCACCCGTTTGTGACAGGACAAATCTGTAACAAAAGAACTCGCCGTGGCAAAGGTTTGTCCCCTGGGAAAATTCTCTCAGGAAATTCACCGTCATTGGGAACTAAACTAGAGGCTGCCTGGTGGGGACCAAATGATGTTTGGTGGTGCTGTACCGCTGCAGCATGGCTGTCACGTCGATAATTCTGTTGTGACAGCGAAATTACAAAATACAATGCAATGCAATAAAATTCGATGAAATGCAATACAAGAAAAAGAAACACCCGAAGGTGCTGGGGAGGACCCAGAGAAGCACTGTCTTCGTCTGCCTTTAGAGCAGTCCTGTACCACCCTTGGAGGCCTGCGCTGTGTTGACGATGGGTACAGGCACGCACAGGACACTCCATTAAGATATCAAGGGACATAACTGCTCCTGAACAGAGGTAAATTAGACAACAGGATGCAGCTCATAACAGCCTTAAAGTAGCATCCCCATGGGTGTACCAGCCCGTATTTCATGACTGCAGAGCCCACCGGCGAAGAACACCACCCTCCAGCTGCCGAGCACACCCCACAGACCCAACCACCCATGCCCACGGACAGACGAAGACAGTGCCACTCCAGACACAGCCAAGCTTTCGCCATACGGTCTTATGTGCCCTCAAGAGAGAATCCAAAGTTGTAGTCTTTCCCACTGTCAACAGGACTTTCCCTGTGGTCAGTGGGTCTTTCCTCACCGTCACTGGACCT
>CM031597.1:50544643-50554643 GCA_018398815.1 Conus ventricosus | reverse complement strand
ACACTATCAAAGCAAATTTTAAACATAGATCGGGAAAAATCTCCCCACCCTCTAAGTCTTTTTGTGGCCAAAAAAAACCATTATGTTTTACGGTTTTTTCTCCCCCCCTTTCTTCATACACGTGGCCCGCAACCAGCCACGTCCCGCATACCCCCGACATCCCAAAAGACACACGCCCCCCCAAACTCCCTGACTTCTCGCCCGGGCCCATTTTATTTGACCCCCTTTTTGGGGAAAAACCAGTCTGACCCCCCTTTCTTACACACACCTTGAAACCCCGCGGCATGTGCTGCTTTTGGTGAACAAAAAACCCCCCTGACATCCCCAAAGGATACCGGGCCAGTAGTATCTTGGGTCATCCCTTTTGTGAGGCCTTTTTTGCGAGTTTGGCCGGGCTGACGTCACAGGGTTTTTTTTGCCCATCACCCCCCTTTCTGCGTTTTAAAGGGCACTTTTTTTCGTTTCCGGGTTTTTTGTTTTCCCCGAACCGATTTGAGTAAAACGTTGGGGTACAATCCCCCTTTCCTTTAATTTCAAAACGTTTGCCCCTTCCTTAAACGTTTTTGGGCCCTTTGTATGAGAAAAACCCGAACAGTTTTTCTGAGCGGGTGATCGCCCTTTGTTCTCCCCCAAAAGTGAGGGGGGGTAGGTCTCACTGGACAGGGTTTCCCCAAAAGTGTTTCCCTTTTTCCCCGTTTCCCAACACAAAAAAAAACCCCGGGTTTCGGGGGTCTCCTTTAACCCCGTGCCCCGGGGATTTTTCCGATTCCCAAATTCTTTAGGGCCCCGGTTTCGGAACACCCAAAAGCCTGTAAAATTTCCACTATAAAAGGGTTTGTTTCAAATGAACACCGGGTGCCTTTTTTTTAAAATTTTTTGCTACTGTTTTTTTCTTTTTTTGTCTACCCTTGTTTTTTTTCCCTTTGTGAATTGCCCCTTCTTAACCAGGGACCCCTTCACCATGACCCAGTGCCCCCAGAGTCTTAATGAAAATTAACCCATTTTCCCCCACTCTGCTTTTGGGGGCCCATCCTGTTTTCCCCTTTGAATGGGGGGAACACACGCAAAATCCAGACAAAATAACAGGGTCATCTTGTTCATCTTTTTCTTTTTGCCTCTCCCCTTGGGCCCTGACCCTCATTGCTGCTGCCTTTGGGGATTTGTTTATAAAACCCCTAGCCAAGTGCCTTGTTTATTGCCCCCAGAAAACGGGTTTACCCCTCATTCCTAGCCACGTGGCTATTGTTTTTAAACCCTTTGTTTGTCACGTACGCTGGGGGCCCCTAGGGGTTTGTGTATTTACTGACTTCATTGCTGTGGTAAAGGGGGGGGCCCCCTGCTACTCGGGAATATACTTCCAGGCTTTCCTTTTTGTTCAGGAAAATCCCCGGCCTCGTTCCCGGTATGTCTCGCTGTCTCAAGTACCTCAGCTTTTGTGGTTGCCCCTTTTTCCTTAATGTGGATGGTTTTTGGGCCCCCCCCACAACCCCTCAAGTATCTGTTTCCCTTTTTCACCAGTGTCCTTTTAAGGGGCCCTTTAAAATTTACTGTCCACTCCCCTCAGTTTTTACCCCCTTGTTTAAATAGGGGGTCCCGGGCTTAAATCCCAAATGAGTGTATGTCCAAACCCCGTTTCCCATTTTTCGCCTCGGGGAAATTACGCCCAAAAACCTTTTCATCAAATCATATGCCTTTAGCACCGCCTGTTTTACCTTGTCAAAAATTTTCTGGGTCACCTTTGGGTTTGGGGGGGATACTGGTGTAACGCACGGCCTGTCAAAAGGGCAGACAGGTTTATTGCCCAGTTTTCTTGGGGCCAGCCCCCGTGCCGGCAAACCCATTCAAACCCACTGGTATAGGCGTCGATTTAATCAGTTTTTTTCTTTGAAAGTGGGTTTTAATTTGGGTGGCAACTTTGTCTGCGGCCTATGACTCAGAACTGGTGTCTATTTCACTGCGATTTTCAGACTTTATTTTTCCAAAATCAATTTTTTTTTTGGCTAAATCTCGATTTGCTTCTGCTCTCGCCCTCTCTGAATTTTCTTTTGCCCCTGGCAGCTGCACTCTCTGCATTTGCTCTAGGGTTGGCAGGCCCGCCTTCTGCATCTGCTATCATTTTAGCAGCTGCACTCTCTGCGTCTGTGCATTTGCTTTTTGCCTTCGATGCGCGGGTTCGGGCCTTTTAGATTACTTTTTAAGCTGCGAGCTTGTTCCTTTTCAAAATTCCTTCTTTCTGCCCCTTTAAACTCTCTTTAGTCTTCTGCTGGAGTTTCAATGAAACTACGCCGCTATCTCCCGCTTTTCCCCTTTTTTCCCCAAATTGCTAGGTTTTTTTTGGGGGGGTTAAAAATTTCTTTTGCCATTTTTTTTTTTGTTTGGTTTTTGCACCACCCCTTAAAAAAAGGGTTTTCTTATAGACCCGGGAAAAGGGTTTGGGACACAGTTTATCTACTAAAAGGTACGAGTACACCAACCAGTGGTGATGTTCCCAAAAAAAGGGAAACCTTAATCTGAAAAACCCCGCTTCTGTGGGGGAAATTAAGGGCTAGAACCCCGTTCTCGTTTCTCTGAACGACCTTTGGTTAATACAACAACCCTACACACAAGTCAAAAACTCAAACCAAAGGGCTAATGGGAATTAATTTTGAAGAGCAATTTAAATTTTCCTTTAGGGGGACGCTTCGCCCCAGTACTTCTCTAGTATAAATTTGTTTTTCCCCCCTGAAAAAAAAATTTGGGGCCAAAGCAATCCTGGCAGGTCGCACTTTGTCCAGGACGGGGGAAATCGTGATTGGGAATTGCTTTTAAATGCATTAAATTATGTATTATTTAGTCAGGCTTAAACACAAGGTTATCTTTGCACCTTTTTTATACACGCATATGCACACTCATGGGGGCAACCCAAAAATTCACCCCTTCCCCCTGGGGGGAAAGGGATGTCACGCCCTTCTTTTCCCCTCCCAAAAACGAATGAGAACAAGAAATAAAAATTTTGATGCTAATTATAATTTTAATCAGAACAATCAAATCACACACAATTTAAATATCAGAAAAATATAAAGATTTAATTCTTTCCCAATCCCAAATTTTTCAAAGCAATCAATTACACAAAATGAATAAAAAACAAAACATTAAAAGTTTAATACTTCCTAATCCCCGGGGTTTTAATAAATTTTACTTCTTTCCTGGGCCCCGGTTTTCCACAACAACCACGTTTCAACAACAACCCCGTTCTTGGGAAAAAATTCTTTACGTTTCTTCCCCACGGGTTGATGGTGTTGGGCCCTTTGGGTTTACTGGCTCCCGGCTTAAAGGGGGGTCTCGTGGGGCGTCCTTGGGGTCCCCGACGTCGAACTCTTCTTCTTCCCTCTTCTTTTACCCCCCCCGGGGGTTTTAAAATTTAGTTTGTCGGGGCTTCCCAACCCCTGGGCTTCAAAAATTAGTTTCCTTCTCTTCCAGCTTGTCTTCAACCCCAAGACTTAGCTGTCCTTTTTATCTCCCAGACCCCGTTTTTCTGACCCCTTTTTCTGTCCTGCCCCATCCTCCTCCTCTCTCTTCCCGCCTTCTCTCTCTCTCCCTGGTTGGGTTTTTCTTCATTGACCTTCGGCCGTTTTTGCGACGTGGGTTAAAGTAACCCCGGGGGAAATTTGGGCAATTACTTATTTGGGATTTCCACGTACATTGGGCCCCTTTTTCTCCAAGCGTTTAAAGCCTTTTGGGGAGAGGTTTTACGGGTCCTTGGGAAAAAGTGTTTTGACGTGTGTGTGTGGGGTGTTTTGTGTATAAGGTGTGTGTTTTTTTGGGTGTGTGTGTGTGGGTAAGTGTGTTGTGTTTTTGTTCGTGTGTGTGTGGTTTTGGACGTTTTGTGGGTGTTTTGTGTACGGGGGTGTGTGTGTTGTTACGGTTTTGTGGTTTTGTGTGTGTGTGACGTGTGTGTGTGTGTGTGTTGTGGTGTGTGTGTGTTGGGGTGTGTGTGGTGTGTGTGTGTGTGTGTCAGGTTTTTTCGTGTGAAATGTGTCAGTGTTTTGGGGTGTCAGTTTTGGTGTTTTTCAGTGTGAGTGTGTCAGTGGTTTTGTGTTGTGTGTGAGTGTGGGTTTGTGTGTGTGTGTTGTGTTTGGTTGTTTAGTGTGTGTGTGGTTTGTGTGTGGGGTGAGTGTCAGTGTGTCAAAAGTGTGTGTTGTGTGTGTGTTTTGTTGTTTTGTGTGTTTGGTTGTGTGTGTGTGTTTTGTTTTGTGTGTGGGGGGTGTTTTTAGGTTTTCATTTTGTGGGTGTTTTGGTGTGTGTGTGTGGTTTTGTGTGTGTGTGGGTGGGGTGTGTGTGTTTTTCGGTTTTCTGTGTCTGTCTGGTCTGTGTTTTGTGTCTGTGTTGTTGTGTTGCTTGTGTGTGTTGGGGTGGGTGTGTTGGGTGTGTGTGTGTGTGGTGTGTGTGAGTGTGGTTTTGTGGTGTTGGTTTTGTGTTTTGTGTGTTGGGGTGTGTGTGTGTGTGTGTGTGTGGTGTGTTGGGCTTTTGTGTCTGTGTTTTCGTGGTTGTGTGTGTGTGTGTGTGTGTGTTGTGTGTCTTGGGGTGTGTGTCGTTTTCTGTGTTTTGGGGTTTTGTGTGTGTGTGTTGTGTGTGTTTTGGGGTGGTGTGTGTGTGTTTTGTCGTTTGTCTGTGTCTGTGTCTCTGTGTGTTTTGTGTTGTGTGTGTGTGTGTTTGTGTGGGGGTTTTGTATGTGTGTGTGTCTGTTTGTCTGTGTCTGTGTCTGTGTGTGTGTGTGTGTGTGTGTGTGTGTGTCTGTGTGTGTGTCTGTGTGTGTGTGTCTGTGTGTGTGTGTCTGTGTGTGTGTGTCTGTGTGTGTGTGTCTGTTTGTCTGTGTCTGTGTCTGTGTGTGTGTGTGTGTGTGTGTGTGTGTGTGTGTGTGTGTGTGTGTGTGTGTGTCTGTGTGTGTGTTTTTGTGTGTGTGTGTGTCTGTGTGTGTGTGTCTGTGTCTGTGTGTGTGTGTCTCTGTGTGTGTGTGTGTGTGTGTGTGTGTGTGTGTGTGTGTCTGTGTGTGTGTCTGTGTGTGTGTGTCTGTTTGTCTGTGTCTGTGTCTGTGTGTGTGTCTGTGTGTGTGTGTGTCTGTGTCTGTGTGTGTGTGTCTGTGTGTGTGTGTCTGTGTGTGTGTGTGTGTGTGTGTGTGTGTGTACTGTGTGTGTGTGTGTGTGTGTGTGTGTGTGTGTGTGTGTGTGTGTGTGTGTGTGTGTGTGTCTCTGTGTCTGTGTGTCTGTGTCTGTGTGTGTGTGTGTGTGTGTGTGTGTGTTCAGGGAGCATTGTCATAACAAGAACGCTGGGGAAATGGCTTCATCTACACAATGGGACACAAAAATAGAAGAAAGGGTGAGGGATGAGGGTGAGGGGTGAGGGTAAGTCTTGTACACTTGGGCAGAAAATGACAACACTAGTTTGACTCCCAACCTGTCAATCATGTTATGAAGTAGTCCTCAATGCAATAATGCTGAACTAGCGATCTGATGGCTAAAACAAAAAACAAAAACAAAAAAAAGAAAAATTTCTTTCTTCAATTGATTTCTATTTTAAATAGAACTCGCTAGTATATCGCGGAACCATATTGAAATTGTGTGGAATAAAGCGAATTTCTGAGTGTCGAATGTCAACCGTTTTATATCCAAAGAGAACCCCAGTTTCTTCAGGTCTCAGAGTCATTTACTTTCCAAACTTTCATAACCTTCGGGCAGGGCAGACAAAATGTTCAATATGATCCACGTGATTGCAATATGAGCAAAACATGTTTTCTTGACATATCTGCATTTTATAAAGACGAGTATTCGTCTAAAGGACCTGCAGAATCCACCAGGTTAGAAGTCTAGGTCTTTTTTCTTCATTGCGGGGAAAAAAAAACCTGGAAAATTCAGAAATACCTCGTTCTATCCCCTACCACAGCCTCACTCCCCCCCCCCCCCCCCCCACCCACCTCCCTCGTCACTTCCCTCCAACCTGTTTCCCACTTTCCCTGTCCTCCCCTCCTCTGTTCTTCCCCCCCCCCCCCCCCCCCTTCTTTTCCTTCGTCACTACCTTGTCACTTGAGACTCGTTTTGAATCTTGACATGCTTTGTTTCGCCATGTTGTCGCATTTAAAATGCGACTAATGCAACTGGCGAGCACAAAAGTTATTCACTCTTGATCTGGCTAGCATGCTAATATGTCAGTATGCCAAATTTGGAGCAGATCAGACGAACAGTGGATGTTTATCAGGAGCAAGAAGACAGACAGACAGACAGACAGACAAACATCAACGCTTTGTATCTTGGATTTACGCAGCCAAACCTGCAGCGCCGAGGGCGTTACGGTCTTTGAATTGCTCAGTTAGGTGGAAAAAAACCCAGCGAGCCGCAGGGAGGGACTTAGGTGACTGGGGAAGTGAATTGGTAACCTGACCTCGACTCAATTCAGGACAGCCTGTGCCAGCCGCCCTTGCACTGAAAGGTGAGCAGATGGCATTGTACTCTATCAAGCGACTTGGGCTTCGATCGAACAACTAGCACAGGGCATTGCGCGATAATATTTCACCGTTTTCGACAATATCAGTGACAAAGTTCATTCTTTTTCTTTTTTTGTTTGTTTTGATTTGTTTCTAGTTTTATTTTGAGTGTTGTTTTTATTTTCCTAAGTTAGGCCTCGATCCTGTTGGGTTTTTTTTTTCTCCACTTTCCTTTCTTCTTCTTTGATAATAATAAATCTGACTCTTACTCACCGTGCGAAATCTGTGTGTTCAATGACCAAATGGACAAGTTCTTGCTGATTTGAATGCCCCGTCTTCGCGTGCTGGCTGTGTGTTCGCCACGCTTTGCCACTGATGACATCAAGCTGTGAGGTCTGAAGCACGCACGGGGTGATTTCTGCGGGGGGCAAAAGCTACGTGCAGTCAGTGGGCTGATCTCGCTGATCAGCGGGCGATGATAACATGTTGGCATAGTAGTAACCTGAGAGGGCAGCCTGTGGGTTTGAACAATTCTCTCGTAGTTCACACGGACTGTCACGCCTGGAAGTGATCGGTTGTGGCCTGCAGGGGCGAATGGGACGCTGATGTAAGCAAACAGTGAAATAGCGTGGCGAGATAGTTACAATTCTCTCCCCTCTACATCTTTGAAGAGCTCTACTGTTTGTGATTGTGAACCTTTTTCACAAAAATCTAAACGGTGAAGTGTTTTGCATACAGTATTGCCTTAAGTCTTGTTTACATCGTGCAACTATTCGCTCGTGCGGTCGGTGGACAATGAGAGTATCAACTGCACACATATTGTGTACCAATCAGATGATGTTACTATTTACAGAGCTTGGGTTAAACAATATGGCAGCACATGCTTAAAAATGATTTCCTTTCTGAGCTCTAGCCCCTAAAGACAATATTTCCTTTTTAATTATAAGGAAAGATATTTTTAATCATTTATAAACGGAAAGAACCTGAATCCGAACACTGGTTGTTTGATTTTTTTTTTCCACTGCGAAGCCTGCTACGGGCTTCCCGGATAAAACACGTTGTAAAAGTTTCTTCAAGAACGCGCAGCTTGCAAAGCAACGTTATATCTCACAGAGAAGCATTTTCCAACGAGAGATAACTCGCGTGCTGTTAATATGCGATCATTTCTTTTCCTTACTGAACAACCAAAGCTTAAAGAAGAATGAAACGGATTTTGAAACGATCAGTTAGACTGTGGGGCTATAACTGCTGATCAAATACCACATTATGAAATCGGAAATACATACGCAAACATTCAAAACCGGCAATAATCGCCACTATTTTGTTTCCCTCTGCAAACAATCTCTGGTACAGAACATTTCGAACGTTCGTGACAAACTGTGTTGCCTGTACACAGCAGAAATATTGCTGCAGAGCGTAGTCTTGTGACCCCTACGCTGTTCGTTCAGGTTATTACCCGTCCGCAGTCACATCTTCGCTTGTCACGTCTTAGTCCCGTCGCCCGCAATCCACAGGGAGAGCCAATGTCAAGTCTTCACCAGGCAGCTCACCAGAGGAGACACTGCAGTGCTGCTGAGTCACTTTGATGGCTTTCAGTGGACGTACCACTTGGTTCTCGCTCCTCATATCTGAACAGACCTTTACGATGTGGTGTGTGTGTGTGTGTGTGTGTGTGTGTGTGTGTGTGTGTGTGTGTGTGTGTGTGTGTGTGTGTGTGTGCTTGTTTGCCAGGAAGCGCCTTTTTGTCCCTTGAAAGATGATACCGGGAAAGGTCGAACACCTGATAGAGGTTCTCACGCAATGCCATGAACAGTGGTGGTGTGGGTGTGTAGGGAGGTGAGGTGCACAGGATAGAGGGATGGGGGGGGTGATAGAGGTTCTCACGCAATGCCATGAACAGTGGTGGTGTGGGTGTGTAGGGAGGTGAGGTGCACAGGATAGAGGGATGGGGGGGGGGGGGGTGATAGAGGTTCTCACGCAATGCCATGAACAGTGGTGGTGTGGGTGTGTAGGGAGGTGAGGTGCACAGGATAGAGGGATGGGGGGGGGGGGTGGGATAGAGGTTCTCACGCAATGCCATGAACAGTGGTGGTGTGGGTGTGTAGGGAGGTGAGGTGCACAGGATAGAGGGATGGGGGGGGGGGGGGTGATAGAGGTTCTCACGCAATGCCATGAACAGTGGTGGTGTGGGTGTGTAGGGAGGTGAGGTGCACAGGATAGAGGGATGGGGGGGGGGGGGTGGATAGAGGTTCTCACGCAATGCCATGAACAGTGGTGGTGTGGGTGTGTAGGGAGGTGAGGTGCACAGGATAGAGGGATGGGGGGGGGGGGGGGGTGAGGGAAGACGGGGGGGGAGAGGAGAGGAGTAAAATCGGTGAAGGTGGCACACTGGATGGGGCATGGGGCAATGGTTATTAGGCAGGGTTATGGGGGTGGTAAATGTCATCGACTGAATAGTCAAGCGTTCGTTTATGGCGGGGAAGGGGAAAGACAGCCGGGGGTGGGGGTGGGGGTGGGGGAAAGGAGAGTTGGAGAGGCAGTGGATGAGGTAGAGGTTTTTGTTGGCAATAACGTCATTGTGTTTATCTCCAACATGAGCATTAGATGAAAATGTTAACTGAAGGAAGTTACTACTTAGATGTCTACAATGCACGGGGAGGGGGGGGGGGGGGGGGGGAGGGCATTCCACAACTCGAAAACACTTGCTTTCTGAATTCCAGCTCTTACAGACAACATTTGTCTTGATTGTGTTGAACATGGCATGGATTTTACATGACTAAAAGCTAAATCAAAGTTTAGGTTGTTTAGAGTTCATCTTTGTTCTTCATCTCTGTCTCTTTCATTCAGATGTGTACTAGTATATTTTGCCGAGTCACGTGATTAAACCGAAATTCGTGAACTTCCGTGCGATTGGTGCCCTATTAGAACGTAATTCACATGATGTCCTGCCACACTATACACACAGATTGGATTTGTTTTAATGATTACGACAGATGTTTGAAACACTACGGTGTTCATCTGGTTGCAGGACAAAAGGGCATTCCGGGACAAAAGGGCGCAAGTGCTGAAGTCACGTAGGTCTTCATGAACTAGATTACAGCGTCGAATGGATGGAGAGAGAGAGAGAGAGAGGAGAGAGAGAGAGAGAGAGAGAGAGAGGAGAGAGAGAGAGAGAGAGAGAGAGAGGACAGACAGACAGACAGACAGACAGACAGACAGAGACAGAGAATCAGTGCCTCTTTCAATGGGGAGAAAGGGTGGTGGGGTGAGGGTGGAGGTGGAGGAGGGGGGGGGGGGGGGAACTCATGATCGTGGAGTCAGAGTGACGAGAGAGAATCTACACATGCGGGGTTGGTTGCATTATACACTCATGTGCGTTTTCAAAATGATTCAAGTGATGTGGTCACAGTTCTACAAAACGAATCAACGCATAGGTACAGTGAACTGGAGATAACGTCAAACAACAATAATCCCGATCCCCTGGTATGTGCACGTATCCACACACCTTTTTTTCCGAGAAGTTCCGATCAATCTTACTCTCTC
>CM031597.1:50529643-50532143 GCA_018398815.1 Conus ventricosus | reverse complement strand
GTTATGGTTGCACTTTTGATTGTTACACATAGTAATGTTACATTTGAGCTTGCACTCTCTGTCGTTGTTTTGTTTGTTTATTTGTTTTGTTTTGTTTTTCTGTTGCAATGTGCTTTCAAATTAACGTCATTCATATATCTACAATAATGGCTGTAACTCATTCACGTTTATGGCGTTCTATAGTTGAAAGGCAGTTATAGCATCAAAATGCTCTCTCTCTTCTCTCTCTCTCTCTCTCTCTCTCTCTCTCTCTCTCTCTCTCTCTCTCTCTCTCTCCTCGTGTTTGCAACTCACAGAACGTGTCCCCGTCTTTTCTAAAACAAGCCAAATAATTCCATCACCGACATCAAGAGCCCTTACAGAACTAATTAAATAACAGTCACGTCTCTACGGCCCATTGTACCTATGCTTCTCAGGAAACACATTTAAACACCTGGGCAAACAAACGGATTGGCATCCGCTCCAGTGTGGTCTTTGTCGTCACCACTCCCTCCATAGAGGCGTACTGCCCTAAATTGACTTTGTGACACACCGTTACCAGACCTTCCTCTTATCGAAGCGTGAGTACCGAACTGCTTTCGTCGATTTAAAGAAAGCATTTGATCTTATGAACCGCAACACATAGTATTACAAAAGAAAATTAATGTGTGCGTTCAAAATAGAGCAGTAGTTACATCCTTTCAGTCATGTCTTGGGAACAGAAGTCAGCGTGTCTTCCTGAAAGGAACATATTCTTCTGAAGGAATCGTGGAATATGGTGTACCACAAGGCTCTATCCTCTTTTCTATGGCATTTTCCTTCAAGGATCTGCCAGTGCACGTATCACATGATTATGACGTTTCAAAATTGTAATAAAAACGCAACCTAAAACATACAAAACTGAACTATTGCCCGCTGGGTTGACGCATGACAACATTAATGTACTGCTTCCCATGTTGACCAGTTTGACTGACCGCTTGTTTCTGGCTCTGCCGCTCTGTCATACAACTGCTTCTGCAGAAATCCTTCCTTAATTTAAAAAAAAAAGGTCGCCTTAGAAACTTCTGATTGGTGTCAAATCTGCATGTCGGTCCAAGATCCTGGAAAAGATTTCTTGCTTGAGTTGATTACGCTGTTGGTTGCAAACCGTCTTGTGGATGCACATCAGTCGGTTTATGTGGATAATCATTCAAACCGAAACTGCTTTGTTGCATATTTTGAAAGATGTGTGTGTGTGTGTGTGTGTGTGTGTGTGTGTGTGTGTGTGTGTGTGTGTGTGTTAATGACAGCACCTTAAAACAGGCAGAGAAAATGTTAGTCCTTTATGTTGGATGGCAAAGGGATTCGAACTCACAACACATGTCTACGAACTCGGCACTCTACCACTATTATTATTATTATTATTATTATTATTATTATTACTATTATATTGGGTATTTATATAGCGCCTATCCTCGGTCACAGACCAAGCTCTAAGCGCTTTACAATTAGCACACTACCTCACTCACTCAACGGGCTGCCTACCAGGTAGAGCCGGCCGAAGAGCAGCCTACTGGCGCTCATTCAGTCGTTTCCCGTACCATTCAAATACCGGTCACTCATTTTCATTTATCTCATTTATTCCTCCAGTTTCTCACATAGGAGCATACGATGTTGTTGTTTTTTATAGTGTCTCCATTTCCACCGGTACACGATGGCACACGATAACAGTAAGTGACAATTTTTGTGGCTTGGTAAGAAATACCAGGCGGCTATCTTCAATCTACATCAATTTTGCCAGGGCAACGGGGAACCCCCTGCTCTTTTCGATTTTCAACTGCCGTGGGTTCTTTAACGTGTGCAGGGGGCCAGGAAGGCATACGGGTCCGACTCGCTTATAGTCCCCATCCGATGGACTTGACGTTCAGTTCGATTTGTCATTCAAACTGGGAAAGAAAGGGCGAGAAAGGCAGGGCTCGAACCCACGCACTTCTCACACGTTGGATTGGCAGGCGAACGTCTTAACCACTCTGCCACCTTTCTATGCTTAACAGCGCCGTATGTAACGTGCAGTCAGCGGCGGCGAATTATTCCGGCAGCAAGAGAGCATTCTACAACATTCTGTTTGAAGAAAAATCTCTTTGATTAAAAAAAAAGTGTTGAAAAAAATCGAAGAAGAAAACCAGCAGGCAAACATATACGGATGGGGAGGTGCATGTGTGTTTGTTACGGCGGGTGGGGGGGGGGGGGGGGATAGAAAACCAACAGATAAACTGATGGGGAGAGAGGAGTTGGGACTACAACCACCACTCTTGCCACTACCACCAGAGGGACTGAACAAATAAAAAAAATCTTTCTTTTTTTTCCCTTTTTAAAGTTTAATTTCTCAGCAACAAACTGGCAATGATTTCAATGTCCAATATGATGTAGAAAAAAAAATTGAAAGAAAAACAAGGAGTAATCTCAACACACATAGTTTATGCCACGAAAAGACATTCTTACGTTTACTGTAAGAATCTCACCATACAAACAACCCATAATC
>CM031597.1:50522143-50524643 GCA_018398815.1 Conus ventricosus | reverse complement strand
AATACTTTCAATTTTTGCTAGGCCCCATGTGCACAGGTCATATTGACAGCATGTACGTGCCAAAATGCAATTTTTCATGTTTCGCACTCTGAAAATTGGGAAAAATCGCCGTTAGATGGAAATGATGAATTTAAAAGTAGTAAGTTGGCACTCTGTTGGTATACAGTATCTGATTTATGATAGACAATGGTTATTTTACATTTCTGTGTTGAAATAGTGACTCTGAATATATTGCCAAAGGCATATCTCACATGCGTACTGTGTAATAAACAGGGTTTAAATGAAAACGCGACATGGATTGGAATGCATGTGTGATATGCCAGCAGAAAACCAGCGAGGACCTCAAGTGCCCATTGGATGGTCCAGGTACAAAACAGCACCATACAAGACTTTCCTGACTAAAGTTGGTGCATCCCGCAAAATAGACAGATTACCACAAAAAACTGTGTTTCGATGAAGGTGTCACTGTTGAAGACTTCGTGGAACATCGGGCAAAGTGGCACAAATCTTGCTGCAGAAAATTTACCAAAGACAAATTAGACAGAGCTGAACCAAAAAGACAGCTGAATTTAGATAATCCAGACTCTGCCACTGATGATAAGCGCCGAAAAGACCACCAAACACTGCCAAAATCTTCGTGCATTTTCTGTGGCAAACAGGACGGTCATCTCCATGAATTCGGAACTCTTGATGCAGACGAGAATATTAGGCGGATGCCCACTGATTTACAGGACACAGCACTACTGGCAAAAATTTCTGGCGGTGACCTCTTTGCTATGAAGCAAAATACCACCTGACCTGCCTGATTGAGCTCTGAAATCGCCATAGGTCAAAGACAAGGCAATTTCATGAGTCCTGTGAATCCCAAAATGAGGAGTACAAAACTGAGGCCAGAGCCTTCATTGAGCTTACCAGTTGCATTGAAAATTCTGTAGAAGATGGAATCTTCCACTTCCGGCTTGTGGATCTTCGCAAGCTGTACGAGAAGCGTCTTCAAGACCTTGGTCTTCGAAAGGACATAAACAAGAGCCGTTTCAAGAAACGATCCTTCAGTACTTCCCTCAAGCCCAAGAACAAAGTGATGGAAAACACATTGTTCTGATTTTTTTCCAGAGGAAATGCAAGAAATGTTGAAACAGGCTATGAAATGTGACCATGAAGGAGATGCTGCCATTCTTGCAAAAGCTGCAAAAGCAGTTCGCAGTGATATCTCCCAGGCAGCTAGATTTCACTTTGATGCTTCGTTTCCAGCCTCCTGTCAAGAACAACTGTTCCGTCAACACTGAAGATGCTTGTGTCTATGCTCCTCAATGGACCAGATGTAAAACAACAGGACACAAATGACTCTCAGGCATGTTTGACCATTTCTCAAACTATCCTCTTCAACTTCAAGAAGAAAGGTCTAGCAGCAGAAAAATCACGTCATTCGGTGAACTTTGAACCACCACTGCCTCTGTATATCAGACTTGACATTCATACCGCTTAAGGTCAAAGAAGATAGTCAAAGAGCTCCATGAACTGGGTCTCAGTGATCGCGTCTTGCAGCTGGAGAATCAGCTGGCAACCGCAGTCTGCTTGCACACTCAGAAAGAGGGTGTTGTGTGCCCACCCCAGCTTCGTCTTGGTCTCTTCACAGTAGCGCTGTAGATAACCTCGACCACAACCCCTCCAGCAACACAGCCACAGGTTCTTTCCATGGAACAGGCATTAGACTGTTCCAGTCTCCAACAAAGACAAACATGGGACAGCCCAGGGAAGCAATCCTGAAAGAGAGAGGCAATAGTTTCTCAGAGACTCTGACAACAAACAAGAACTCTTTGCCTTCCTGTCAGAGAAAGTTGCCACAACTCAGTTTCCTAATAGAAAAGTAGTCGTCATTACATCAGGCCAGAAAGTTTTGATCAGAGGAGCGGATCACAGCATGCCAGACAATGATCACGATAAAGCAGACACAAAGATACTGCTACACCCACAAGATGCACTGCAGACTGGCTCCTATACCTGCTTAGTTCGCACTGTAGACACTGATGTCATCGTCATCATCACCGGAAAGTTCCGCCAGCTTCAGGCATTGTGTCCAGCAGCAGACGTTTGGGTTGCTTTCGGCACAGGGAAGAATTTCACCTACTTTCACATCAGTGCTATCACTCATGCCCTTGGAGAGGAAAAGTCTACAGCCCTCCCCACTTTCCGCAGCTTCACGGGCTGTGACACAGTGTCTGCCTTCTTCGGCAAAGGAAAACTGTCTGCATGGGCTGCATGGAAATGTTATCCTGCAGTGACGGAGGCCTTCAAGTTCATTGCAGAAAATCCCTTCATTGCCCTGGATGCTAACAGCCACCACTTCAGATTGCTGGAACGCTACGCAGTTATCTTGTATGACAAAACCAGCCAGCTGAGCTCTGTTGATGAGGCCCGTAGAGAGCTGTTTTGCCACAGAGACAAGATGATGATGGAAGCCCTTCCTCCCACACAATGAGCATTATTACAGCATTCAAAC
>CM031597.1:50512143-50517143 GCA_018398815.1 Conus ventricosus | reverse complement strand
CACGCACGCACATACACACATACTCACACATTGACTATTCTTTGTTTCCAGATGCAAATATCTATGATACTGTTGTCTGGACGGCAGCAGTATGGTACACACTGCGTGTATCTTCAGTGTTGTTCGCGTTTTCACGTTGATTAAGTTCTTGGTAACGATACATTGCCTACTGTTCGTATGAAATAGTTATTTCGATGTAAGATGTCGTCTTGCAATCTGTCGTCGTCAGACACGGTGACTTTATTGATTCGGTATCCTTTATTAAAGGGAAGAATAGAAAGACATACATCTATAAATCAAACAAATTAAATGTTCGTTTTACATTTGTGTGTTGTAAATATTCTGGTCCTAACACATAGCTTGCAAATAAATACTCTCTCTCTCTCTCTCTCTCTCTCTCTCTCTCTCTCTCTCTCTCTTAAATCACCACTGCTGTCACCACCACCACCACCACCACTACCACCAGAATGAACGATCGATCAAAATGATAGAGAAAGGGGCTTGTTATCCATGATAATCTGATCACCCAACCTTTACCTTGATCTAACGAGCAATTTCACAATCAGGCGGTCCCGCCGTTGGTATTTTCTTGCGAGGGGCGACGCTACACGAATAGAAACAATTTGGTGGTTGCACACCAAAAAATTAATACGCCGAGGCCTTGCTTAAGGAGTCGAGTAATTATAGACAGGCACGATTAGACTGTTTTTGAAAATGTATCTTTTGTTGTGTCTGAAAGTTGATTTACCTTCTTTTCTTTCACATGCCCATCAAATTACATGCCGGATGGCTCCAAGCAAACAGAAACAACGTGAAAGACAGGGGACTGTTTGGGGAAAACCACCTGGCGCAATATAGGGTCACGAGTGAGTGAGAAGGCATGCAATATGACGTCAGCAAAGGGGAAGGTCATGCATTAATTTGAAGATTGTGAATGACGTCATTGGTGGAAATTAAAAACCAAAGTGAAATGCTCGGTGGGAGTTCTTTTGATCAGTTTTTTCATCAGTTTGATATAAAAAATGCTGGCTCAAATTTATGCCAGGCCTCAAAACGCTGACATGGATGATATAGTGATTTAGAGCAGATTCCTAACTGTGGCGTATGACCTGTGCCACAAGCAAGGCCAGCTCGATCTATTTATCTGGACTACCATCTTCAAGAACAGTCGTTGCCATTTCCACCCTCTTCTCTCTCCCGTCAATGCTCTGGAACCCCACCCCACCCCACCCCCCCCACCTAACCCCCACCCCTCCACAGACTATCCTCTCCCTTCCTCTGTTGTCTTTACCTCTTCTTCACCTCTCTTCACAACGTGTGAATGCTGATGGCTCTTCCTACCAACCGCAATGAACCTTATAGAATTTGGCAGATCACAAAACCCGACATATACAGCCTACTAACATCTAGAAACAAAACAGACGGAAAGGAAGAACAAAGACGAAGTTGAAGCAGTCTAGTTCAGTCTAATTCAGTTTCTTTTCGTTTGAAATCCTCTTCATCTTCAATACAAACATGATAATTGTTTCTTTGCACACACACACACACACACACACACACACACACACACACACACACACACACACACACACACACACCACACACACACCTCCTCAAACGCTGAAAAAAGTAACGTTCTCTGATTGGTGGGAAAAACTGTCGGCATTTTTACTCTATTGGCTCTATTCGCTGCTGCAAATCTACTAAAGCCACACCGCCCTAGATCATTGAGGAAGTCGAACGGTTCAGTAGCAGGTTATTTCTATTGTTGCGTTTTCTAAGAAACTATTATCTTGCCCCAGACGTCCTCACAGCCTCTGCCCCCCCCCCCCCCCCTGCCCACCCCACCCTCTCTCTTTCTCTCTCTCTCTCTCTCTCTCTCCTCTCCCCTCTCTCTCTCTCTCTCTCTCTCTCTCTCTCTCCCCTCTCTCTCAGGCATGAGATTAAAATTTTTAAACATCTAACTGTGTAAAAAATATCAGATGTTTAAAGAGGCTGCAAAATTGTTGACTTCGTAGAAATGTTTAGCCTTTATCTGAATGAAATGGGTCTTTTGGGTCTTTGATTTTTCTCTCTCTCTCTTTTTCTCCCCTCTCTCCCCTCTCTCTCTCTTCTTCTCTCTCCCTCCTCTCTCTCTCTCTCTGTTTGTCTGTTCTCTTTCTCCCTCTCTCACCCTATCACTCTCTCTCTCTTCTTTTTAAACGTTTTTACTATAACACAACGCATTACAATACAGAACAATACACTACAATACAATGAAATACCATGCAATATCGAAACGATACGACAATACACATACAGTACAATAAGATAAGATACGATACGATACAATAAAATACATACGATACGATAGATACGAAAACAATACGATACGATACGATACAATACAATACAATACAATACAATACAATACAATACAACACAATAAATGACGAAGGCATCTGTTCTGAGGAGTGCTCTGTCTCTTTTGGCCAGACCTGCACCCTGACAGACTCTGACCCTGACCTTCACTTTGGTGTTGCTTCCACCCTGGGGTGACTACAGCCCCACACACCCTGAACTCGCGCATTGACCTTCAGCTGAAATCTGTCTTTCGTTTTTTTTTTCTTTAAGGATGTTACGTCAATCTATGGCTACTTCATTTTGCTTTATTGGCCGACCTTAACCCAGATCGTGACACGATTTTAGTACAAGTTAAAAATGACTTTAACCCTAAACTGAACTTCATTCTCTCTTGTTGGTGTCGTTGTCCCTTTTTGTTGTTGCTGTTGTTGTTTGTTGTTTTCGTTGTTGTTGTTGCTGTTGTTTTTGTTGTTGTTGTTAACTTCTTCTTCTTTGTGCTCTTGATCTTGTTCTTCTTGTTCTTATTCTTGTTTGGTTGTTGTTGTTGTTGTTGTTGTTGTTCTTCTTCTTCTTCTTCTTCTTCTTCATTCTTTCTTTTTTTCTTTCTTTCTTTTCTTCTTCTTCTTCTTCTTCTTCTTCTCTTTTTTTCTTCTCTTTTTTCTTCTCTGGTTTTTGTTCTTCTGGTTCTTGTTCTTGTTCATCTTCTTCTTTCTCTTCTTCTTCTTCTTCTCCTTCTTCTTCTTCTTCTCTTCTTTTTCTTCAATGCCGGGCGGCTTTTTCCACTTACACCATCACGCCCTCTCGTGCTGTACCGAAACACAGAGCAGTCGCCCTCTCGTGCTGTACCGAAACACAGAGCACTGTTTGCCCTCTCGTGCTGTACCGAAACACAGAGCACTGTCGCCCTCTCGTGCTGTACCGAAACACAGAGCACTGTCGCCCTCTCGTGCTGTACCGAAACACAGAGCACTGTCGCCCTCTCGTGCTGTACCGAAACACAGAGCACTGTCGCCCTCTCGTGCTGTACCGAAACACAGAGCACTGACGCCCTCTCGTGCTGTACCGAAACACAGAGCACTGTCGCTCGTGATAGGAGGGAGCGTGATAGGAGGAGAGGGGATGGCATGGAGGAGGAGTTTTCTCCTGTCTCGCTTACAAACACGCACACACAAGCATGCAAGCTCAAACACGCTCGACTTCAAAGACACGATAAGAGTGATGAGTAGATTTTACGGCCCTCCCCCTTTTGCCCCCACACTCCATCCAATACCCGTACCTCACACCCCCACGTCCTAAAATATTCTCCATCTGCCCCCCCCCCCCCCTCCTCCATATCCCATCCTCTCCCCGCCTCTCTCTCTCTCTCTCTCTCTCTCTCTCTCTCCTCTCTCTCTCTCTCTCTTCCATTCTTCCTTCTACAATTATTACCCCCAACTCCACCCTCAAAACACACCCTACCTCTATCCATTCACACTCACAGGCACACACACAGAAACACGCACGCACGCATGCACGCAAGCACTCACACACACACACACACACACACACACACACACCACACACCACACACACACACCACTCACCACTTCCCTCCTCACCCATTACTTCTCATCCACCCAATCGGTGACTATTTACCACCAGCGTCACCGTGGAGACAAAGGACACACACACAAAACCACCATCACCACCACCATACTTCTTCCCCCGCCCCCACCCCCACCCCATTCCTCCACCCATCACCTACCTCCACCTCCCCACCACCACCTCCTCCACCGAGTCACGCAACACGTCACGAACCTTAGTACAAACCGGACGACGATCGTCACCGGGTAGTTTCAGACTCAGCTCAGCTCTGCTTCTACACGCACACGCACGCACCAGCCGAGAAGGACGCAGACGCAGAGGGGTGACGCCGTGCGTGAGAGCGAGACAGCCACCCGCCCTCCCAGCAGAACCAGAAGGGCACACACACACACACACACCGAGGAAAGAGAGAGAGACAGAGAGTGAGAGAGAGAGAGAGAGTTGAAAGCGGAGACGCCTCCATCCGATCTTGAGTCATCATGGGCGAGTGGTCCAACGGGCTTTTCGGCTGCTTCAACAACTGTAGCCTGTGCATCATCACCTACTTCGTGCCTTGTTTCACGCTGGCAAGAACGCGGAGGCGGTCGGAGAGGGATGCGTGTGCTACGGGATCCTCTCCATCTTGGGGCCCATCGGCATGTGGTCGCGGGCCAAGATCCGCGGGAAGATCAGGGAATCGAAGGGCATCGATGTGAGTGGGCTCTGTGGTTTTGGGGTCTTGGACGTTGTTGTTCTTGTTGTTGTTGTTGTTGTTGTTGTATTTGTTGTTGTCTCTGTATAGCCTGAGGTTGTCCACCACATCGATTCTCCTCCGCCTCCTCTCTCTCTCTCTCTCTCTCTCTCCTCTCTCTCTCTCTCTCTCTCTCTCTCTCTCTCTTACGGGGAGACTAGAAATATAGACTACTCCTACAGTTTCGATCCTTTATTTAACAAAAATCTCAGTTTATGGTTGAATCAATCCCTCTCTCTCTCTCTCTCTCTCTCTCTCTCTCTCTCTCTCTCCTCTCTCTCTCTCTCTCTCTCTCTCTCTCTCTCTCACACGAAGTACTTGGGAAAAGTATCATAATTTAACA
>CM031597.1:50497143-50499643 GCA_018398815.1 Conus ventricosus | reverse complement strand
TGTAAAAAACCCAGACCCGGCCAAATTTTCCCCCTGAGGTCTTGTCTGAAGGAATCCCGGGTTCAGTTTTCCCCCCGCTGTCAACGGGATTTCCCCCGGGGTCAGTGATTTTTCCCTCGCCGCCGGACCTTTTCCCCAGAGTCGGCAAAGACAGGCAAAAAAAGACACTGGAAAGGGTTCGGGTAGGCCCCCAAGAAGTGCTGTCCACAATGCCGAACATTCCAGCTGGGAGAAATCCGCACCCCCCTTGGTGAAGAATCGCTAAAAACAAATCTTTTTCTGAATATGAAAATCATTGGATCAAAGGTCAAATTCATTTTCTTAACAGATATTTTTGGGAATGCAGTATTCACTTGCCTTGTCTTTTTTTTCAGGAGTGATAGATTTTGGTTTTTAATCTGGGATTTTGTTCACGATTGATTTCAACCTTCTTTCAACTCGATTGGCTGCTAGGTTAAAACACGACGTACTTGACTGTGATGCGCCTTTTTGGGTTGTGGATGAAGGGTTGTTCTTTTGCCAAAAATCCTATGTTTTTTAAAATGGCTCGGGGGCCGTCAGGTCTGCAGAGATACACTGGGGGTGGGTCACACAACACACAGACAGACACACAGACACACACACCAACACACACCCCCCAAAACACACACCACACACAACACACACAATTGCATGCCGTGAAAACCCCTTCCCTCCTTTTGAAAAATAGGCTTTCATATGCCCTGCGGGGGATTACGCACCACACAGACAACAGGAGAGAAGAGGGGCGAGAGGAGAGAAGGAGGAAGGGGAGAGAGAGAGAGAGAGGAGAGGAGAGAGAGGAGAGAACACAGAATGCAAATTGGGGTCGTGTTTAGATTCCCCCAAGAGATGTGGCTGCCTTTTAAAGGGGAGGGTCAAACCCGTCACATGCCCACACATCCCCCAAGCGAATGTTGACTTTGACCCGGGGAAAAGGGAAAAAAATGCAGGACAACACGAATTACTTTTCCCTCAAGATCTTTTTTTGGGGGGGGGGGGGGGGGGGGGGGGGGGGGGGGGGGGGGGGGGGGGGGGGGGGGGGGGGGGGGGGGGGGGGGGGGGGGGGGGGGGGGGGGGGGGGGGGGGGGGGGGGAGGGGCGGGGAGGGGGGAGAGGGGAAGCTGAAGGGGGGGTAATGCGTGCAGTGAAAAGGAAATCAGGTGAAATTTTTCCGACGATGCAAGATAAATCCCGCAATGTTTTGTCATCCCCCTCTCTTCCTCTCCTCTCTCTCCCCCTTTTCATTGAATTTTAGATCGGGGAAATTTTTTCTCGTGTGTAAAAACCCCTCTGAGTCTCTTTTTTTTCACGACGGATTTTTTGTTTTTGGGGTGGGCCGGGGGTCTTTTTGTCGTTTGTTTGTTTGTTTTTTTTGTTTGTTTGCTTGTTTTTGGGTTTGGGATTTGACTTTGGGGCATGGGTTTCCCCGTGAATTGCTGGGGAAAGCTCTGACACAGCTGTGCTGTGCTTCTAAACTACAGTCTTTACTCAGCTTTTTCCTTTTCTGCCTTTTCGATATCAGACACAGACGAGTCCCCCTTTAAAGGGGAAAAACCCCGTTTGGATCAGTAAGGCGGCCATCGTTTAGCAAACAACAGTAAAGAAGAACGAACCCTGAACAATTTCACATCCGGGATGTGATTGCCTCAGTAAAATGTCGCTTGACCCAGGGCTCACGCTATGACAACCGTCGTTTAAACCGTTCCGCTTCAGTTGCTACAGACACAGGACAGGCGGATTGTATAACATCTACGTTAAGCGATCGCCTCAAAGGATTCAGCCGGCCCGTATCCGGCTGTGCAGGCGAGAAGAACGTCCGGTTACCAGGTAAATAATGGACACTTCATGGACGAAAACTTGCAGGTCGCATTTCAAATTGGGTCATCAGGACTTAATAAAACCGGTCCCGGATGTTTAGAGAGCGAGACCATGTGAGTATGTGGTGGGAGGGGGAAGGGGGAGAGGAAAGGGGCACGCTAGTTTAATAAGCCGATGAAAGCTGTACAATGTTGTGCTATTTTTCCAGTGAGCACAACTATTTTTCCCCAGCATAACAAATGCTTTATCTGATTATCTGCGGATCACGACTGTTTTCTTCCCCCCCCCCCCCCCCCCCCCCCCCAAAGAGAACAGTTTTTTGTTGTTATCCTTAAGAAAAACTGCAATATACATATCAAAACTTTCTTCACTTCTGAAGACGGTAGTTTGGGTAGTAATACCAACGATCCCAGTGCCAGTGCGCATGCGTTTGTTACGAAAAATATTGATAACAGTTGATTCCCCTGTTGTCGCCGATTTCCTTGAGACAATACCCACTTTCCTGAGCAAAACATAGGGGGGGGGGGGAGGTCGTTATCCTATGGAAAAGATGGAAATCAATGGTGAAAGTTGAGGAAAAGCAGTTATCAATCTCAGGAAAAGAGGGAAATCAGTTTTGATCCTCCGGGGCACCAGCAATAACACCTGTTTTTCCTGAGGAA
>CM031597.1:50489643-50494643 GCA_018398815.1 Conus ventricosus | reverse complement strand
CGCTTTATCATAATTCATAGCCTACTACGAGTCTGTTCCTTCTCTAGGACGAAGACTCCTTCGCGTGCCGCTTTGAGAAAGGCAAGACCAGGATGTGTGCAACGGTGCATTGGCATCACGCTTGAATAGGTGAGCATGTCGATGGGCAGAGAAGAACCAAGCCGTCGACGAGAGAGAGAGAGAGAGAGAGAGGAGAGAGAGAGAGGAGAGAGAGAGAGAGAGAGAGAGAGCTGGAGGACGGGAGGGGAGGAAGAGTAGGGGAGGGTGGTGGTGAGAGAAGCAGGATGGGAGAGTGGGGGATGGGGGGGGGGGGTGCCCTGCATTAAGCATGAACACTTTTTTGACATCCGCACACCCAAGTAGACCGGTGTTCAATTCTTCTTTCAGGTGCTTGAATCGATAGTCTATTGTTTAGAAACAATATTGTTCAAAGTTGAACTTTTTTTTTAAAAAACTTTTGTATGTGAAAAAAAAAAATTACAGTAGAGGAATTTGAGTTGCTGGTTTTGGATTATAATCGTTTCCAGGTAAATAAAAACAGTTCATTTCCTTTTTTTTTTTAAACTGGCCAGTCACTTTTTTCCATAGTCCGGTTAGTTGTTCCTCCTAGACAGTATCCCACCCCTAAAATCATCCACCCGTATAATACATTCTGAAACATTGACTTTGTTATTCCTCTCTCTGTGTCTCTGTTTGTCTGTCAGTCTGTCTGTCTGTCTGTCTGTCTGTCTGTCTATCTGTCTGTCTCTCTGTCTGTCTGTATCTCTCTCTCTTTCTCTTTCTCTTTCCTCTCTTTCTCTCTCTCTCTCTCTCTCTCTTTTAACACATTTGTCCCTGGCTACGGGATTCGCTGAAATCTGTAAGCTACCTTGCAACTAGTATTGATGAACAGCTCATGTGCGCCTGTTGGTTGGGCGTGCTGTTTCCTGAGTCTGACGTCTTTATTTCGATGTCCAGATTTCCCCCCTTGGAGGTTCTTTCAGTTGGTCACAACTCCTCTACCCGCCCTCTGGAAATGCTCTGCTTTACACTCTCTGCTTGCATGTCACTCTCTCCTAGTCTGTCTTTGAGAGGTAGTCTTCCATTGCTGTCATCCGCTTCGCGCGAGCGCGCGCGCGCGCGTGTGTGTGTGTGTGTGTGTGTGTGTGTGTGTGTGTGTGTGTGTGTGTGTGTACGCGCGCACGCGTCTATATGTTTGTGTGACAGTGAATAATGGACAGCATATTCCATTTTTGGAACAATCGCAGGATTGACGGTTGCTGTTCACAAGACAACCTTGTTGTGACGACCGACTTGTTTTGAACTCGTTCTTCCCATGAGATCGAACAGAATCAGGTGCGGGTGAAAGAAAGGGGTTGGGAGAGGTAGGGGAGCCATGGGAGATGGCAGGGGGAGGGAGGGAGGCAGGAGTTCGGGGGATAGGGAAAGGGGCGGGGTGAGAGAGGGTAGGCGGTGGGGGAGGGGGAGAGGAGGACATTGTAAGTGGATGGGAGGTGGGGGTGGGCCAAGGTATAGCTAGATCAAACAAAGCGCACAGAATTGATTTTGCTTGTGCCTTTTTTTTTGTCTCAGGCTTCCAACCTTAGGGTTTACCCTTTCTTGTCCTGCAAACGCACACAGACAATCAGCCATAGTTCCTCACAGATTATGGTGTGTTGTTACCTTTTTTTTGTTTAAAGGGAAATAAGCAAGCTTTTTGACTTTGAAATCGTTTTCCTATAGAGCGATGAATGAGGGCAAGTTCTTAGGTATGCAGAATGAGACAGCGTGCTCCTTTTTCGTCTTAACAGAGTATGCCATGCAAGAAAGTGTGTGTGTGTGTGTTGTGTGTGTGTGTGTGTGTGTGTGTGTGTGACATTATATAATGGAGAGTGTTTCCCCTCATAGTCTCATAGACCAACCGCGGGGTTGACGGTTTCTGTTTACCACACACCTTTGTTGTGACGACCGACGCTATTTTGAACTCAAACGGAATCAGGCGCACACAAAAGAAAGGGAAGGAGGGGTGGGGGTGGGGGAGTTTTGGGAGACGGGAGTGGGGGACACGAGCGGATGGGGGAGGGTAATGGGTGGGGGGAAGAGGGTGTGGGTGGAGAGTATGCTTGATCGTGTCAACCAATACGGCCCAGAATTGAGTTTGCTAGCGCCCTTTTATCTCGGGTTTCAAAGTCTAGGATTGAACCCTTTACTGTCTTGCAAACGCACACGATCAGTCAAGAGTTCTTCACGAATAGCAGTGAGATGGTGTTCGTACCTGACTTCAACATGACACCCACCCCCCGATCGCTTTCCATCATTCTGGGTTCCCTCCCTCCCCCCCCCCCCCCCCCCCCCCCCCCCCCCCCCTACCTCGTTCCCGCTCTCCTCCATCCCTTCCTTTCTCCACAGTGTCCAGTTGATAATGTTGTCCATCCAGGAGATAGAAACGACAGGTAAGAGGAGGTGTTGGTGCTGACGACAGATCTCGAGACAGTGTATAGAATTTGGCAAATTGCATCGTCCGACACACACTTTTTACTAAGATGGGTGTACCAGCCTAATGTGTGTCTGTACCCCATGTTTGGTCGCTGGATTCAGCTGTTTTGCAACAACGTGAACGTAGTTTTGAAAGTATCAACTGAAATACACTATAAAAAAAAAAAGTGCACCCCCTCCCCATTCGCAGTCCCTTCTCCGCTATCAAAGACACTAACATTCTCCATACTCACGCGCGCGCGCACACACACACACACACACACACACACACACACACACACACACACACACCACGCACACACGCACACACACACATTCACATTCAGATTCACACATACACACACATGCTCGCTCACACACATACACAAAGAGAGAGAGAGAGTAATTGATATTCATGTTCAAATAATGTGTGTGTGTGTGTGTGTGTGTGTGTGTGTGTGTGTGTGTGTGTGTGTGTTCATTTCCTCACCGACTTACTTGTTTGCTGCCTACAATTGTTTAGTAGGCTAATTATTATGATCTGCATTGATGTCAAGCGCTTTGAGCTCAGCCCTGATAGACTTTTGTGGTCGGCAGGGGTTAAAGCAACATGATTTGGTTTGAGCTCAGTAGAGAAAAGGCACTGAGTGAGTTTTTCCACCATTCCTCCTCCAACTCCTCCCCCTCTTCTTCTTCTTTTTCTTCCGGGTAGTAGTAGCAGCAGCAGCAGCAGCAGCAGTAGTAACAGGTAGGCCTGTCTTAATTAAAAAGGAAGGGGACGCGAAGAAAAAGTTTCCACTGAGTACACATTATTCTTTAAAGAAACTTTGCTGTTCACCTGTCAAGCGGTTTGCTGGGGAAAGGGGGGGGGGGGGGGGGGCAACAGGAAAGGGAGAAAAGGAAGATTGGAGTACAGTACAGTGGAGGGGCTGAATGCATGACCGTTGGTTGGACCTCGGGGCACTTCTCATTTCAGACCGCACACTTGCAATATTTATGCGAACACACAATGCTGACGGGGCTCTTTGGAGTGGGAAGGGGTGGGGTGCGGGGTGCATCCACGTGTTAGTTAACATGGCTCTCCCTACCAGTTACAGGACGGTACTTCTGTTATGAAGTAAACGGGCGGGAAGGTTGGGGTGTGGGGAAGAAAGGGGAGGGTGGGGGTGGTCCATAGCTGAACATAATTTAAAAAATTTTCTTCTTCTTTTTGTGCTCTAGCCCTGATTGATGACCTTTGTCTTGTTTGTAACAGAGGTGAAGTGAATTTCATATAGACAGAACCTGATTTTGAAACTGATTGTTTAAACTTCCTCTTTTTGTTTTGCATCTCTGTCACTGCAGTTGGTCAATGAGATTCTCCGAAATCTACATATTTCACTGTGACTGATAGAGAGAGCCTGCGGTACTTACCTGTTGCGGGATTTTTCGAACCTGGTCGTGAGCATGGTATAGGCTCCAATGGAAAGACCGAACCACACAGTCGAGCTCCATCCTCTTAATATTCTGCATCTCTGAGAGTGTCGTTCCAATTTCCTGACCAACACTTAGATGTCTGGAATTCTCCGGTCTGCCTGATGCCAGGGTATATCACGAAAGGGAGTGTAGAGTACAGCTCTGGCTCAGATCAGAATGGAACTGCATGGCATCATCTTTCTTGTTAATATCTTAAGAGAAAACTAGGGAGGGAGGGAGGGAGTCTCACATCCTGTGGCCGTTCATGCCCTGCTCTCTTGATAGCAGTCCACAGTTCCAAGGGTGGCGAGGGCCAATGTTCCAAGTGTTTCACACCACCAGATAGCGTTGTGTGTGTGTGTGTGTGTGTGTGTGTGTGTGTGTGTGTGTGTGTGTGTTTTGTGTGTGTGTGTGTGTGTGTGTGTGTGTGAGAGAGAGATAGAGAGAGAGAGAGAAAGAAAGAGAGAGAGAGAGAGAGAGAGAGAGAGAAAGAGAGAGAGAGATACAAAAGGAAAAAATAATAGCTGAACATAATGATTAGACGGGAATTCCTTTTCTTTTTACCTTTTGCCCTGAATGTCAAACATGTAGAAACTTGAATTACAAACTAGGTTTTCTTTCTCTTTTTCTTTTTCATCCATATATACATAGATTTTCGTCCTTGTATTTCATCTATCTCTTGCGTTTGTAGATAATGATGTATAGCCGGACAACGTAAGTTATCAAATTCTGTTCAGGGTGGGTTTTTTTTTTTTTGATTGGTTAAAAAAAAGCGCTCGAAATTCTTCTGGTTTTGTATCAGAATCGTCAGTACCGGAAAGTGCATAGACACTGTTGCAGGATAGACGTCGTGCCGCCCCCTGGAGAAGGATACTCTCACGTAGACTGTACAGCTAAGAACTCTCAATAGTGGGGTTAGCTGGTGGTGTCCTGCGTATGTTGGATCAGAACCGGTGTCGTATAATATCTGGGAACCGTGATATCTGGGAACGCGTTCCCAGATTTATCGTGATATCTGGGAACGCGTTCCCAGATTTCCTGAATTTCCAATCGTGAAATCTGGGAACTGGTGTGTAGTCTGGAAACGTCTC
>CM031597.1:50469643-50484643 GCA_018398815.1 Conus ventricosus | reverse complement strand
TTCAATACGAGCATTTCAGCCTGTCAATGGCCACCACTACCACCACCCCCTCTCTGCTCCCCTACCTCCGACACTCTTTCTCTTATTCACCCACCCCTCTTTACTACCCTCTCCACTTTTTTTTTTTTTTTTTTTACTGGCTTCAGCTTCTCCACTTCTGAACCTTTTTCTAGTAGTTGGTTCCCCACGCTCTCCCCCCTCCCCACCCCTACCCCTTTATCTCACCTGTCTTTCCCCATTTTCCATGCAAGACAGATCAGAATGAGGGCTGGGACTGGGCGTGGGTTGGAGAGAGAGAGAGAGAGAGAGAGAGAGAGAGAGAGAGGGGGGGGGGGAGGGAGGAGGAGAAGGAGGGGTATGAGTAGGAGGAAGATCGATGATCCGATCATACAGAACCTGTTCAGCTGGTCCCAGCATAATGCTGAATATGACTGGAAAACCTAATCTGCCTTTGCTCTTTGTCATATTATCATTTTTTTAAAAATTATAATGAAACTAAATAAATAGATATTTGAAGGTTAACCTTTTATTTAATGGCGGAATTAATTTTTCACTCTGAAAGCGCCAAGAGTGGTGGCTCTGATTGTCTCACTGGCAGCTCACTCCAATCCCTGATGGTCCTGGGGGAAGACAGAATTCTGCCAGTATTGTGTGCTGGACTGTAGGCAACGGTATTGTTGGTACTGTGAGCTCCTCGCCTTTGATGCTTTGGAGCTGGCTACGGCTTGGACTTGGTAACCTGGATGACATTGTTCCGGGTCTTCAATGGCACAGCGAGTCTTGCCTGCACTGCAAGAGGGTGGGCTGTCCCTATCTGTTCAGCATGGCATTGACGCTAGAGGTATTGTGGCAGCGGTTCGGTAAGAACAGAGCTGCTAATCCTAGTCTCTGATTCAGCTTCCATTTAAACTCCATTTCATCTTCAATACGAACACCTTGTGTCTTGAAAGGCTTAGCATGAAGTTTGTTCTAACTTCGGAGTGCACTTGCCTGAGAGCTGACAAGCTTGAACAGTCCTTTGCACCAAAAGTTTGTACATTTTAATATGTCTAAACAGCTTGATTTTGTCATGGAGACTTGCGCATTATTCCTAATAAAATTTAATAATAATAATGAATACTTATATAGCGCCTATTCTCGGCTAGAGGCCAAGGTCTAAGCGCTTTACAATCAACACTCGTTTACACAACGGGCTGCCTACCTGGGTAGTGCCGACTGAAGAGCTGCCAGCTGGCGCTTCATTCAGTCGTTTCCCGTGTCATCCAGTCAGTATCGTTCAATATCGAACACTCATTTTCCTTACTTCCTTCATTCTTTCCATTTCTCACGCAGGGTGCATGCTATGTGTAACGTGTCATCCATACCAACGGCCAAACTGGCCTACTCTTCCGAAAGTTGGTGATGGGATTTTATGTGTGTGCAAGATGTTATGCGTGCGTTCACACACGGAACCTCGGTTTATAGTCTCATTCGAAGGACTGTATGGGAAATGGAGTCAGAACCAATGTTAACTCCAAGGGAAAAATCCCCCTGTACCGAAACGCCCCGGCGGAGGGTCGAACCCGCAACCCCAGGATCACCAAGATTACGAGTCCGGCGCTCTACCAACTGAGCTATTCCGGCTCATTTATGAAGATGTCTAATAAATAAATAAATAAAAATAACGAGCAGAAAAAAACTCCTGGATCCATCCTGCCAACCGAATTGGCACCAAAATTTGGTACCTTGACACCAGAATTCTCACGAATACCAAAGTATTGAGATACCAAAATGCTCACAGATACCAAAGTATCAAGATACAAAACTAGTCACGAATATCAAAGACTCAAGATACCCAAATGCTCATGGATACCAAAGTATGGAAAAACGAAAATCTCGAGGATACGAAAGTGTCAAGATTTCAAAGTACTCGTGGATACTAAAATGTCAGAATACCAAAATCTTCATGGACACCAAAATATCAAGATATACCAAAGAAAAAAAAAAGAGAAAAAACTCACAGAAACGAAAGTATCCAGATACCAAAAATGTCACAGATACCAAAGTATCCAGGTAATAAGACAGTCAAGGATACCAAAGAATCCAGACATTAACATAGTCAAAGATACAAACTATTCAGATATTGAAAACAGTCATGGGTACCAATCTACCCACTTACTGAAATAGTCATGGATACCAATGTATTCAGATTCCAAAATAAATTGTTTTCACAGATACTAAGCATCCACCTACCAAGACAGTCATTAATACCAAAACTGACCATCTACTTGGTGTGGTGGTATCTGGATTCCCAAATAACATAGCAATAGACTGCCGTTTTGATTCCTGCGACCATTTCGGTCTGAAACCAAAAGAGCAGAGCGCCTTTAACTGTCATTTCAGTCCTCTGGTACAAAGCTCGGCAGTTGCTTTTCAGGTGTGAGGTGATGAAATGAGCACTTGCATTAAACGTGGTCCTGACACCAGCTCGCCTTCTCGGGCATCGTACAACTAACTGGCTCAGGGAGCAGGTTATACTCCGGCCAATAGCAGTCAAAACAAGTGCGTTGTTTGACTTGAGATTTGACACGAAGGTGTGAGGTAATGATCATGGTGTACTGGCTGGTCACATTAAGGTTTCAAAATGGAGTGACTGAGGGCTGAGAACGAAGCAAAATTTAGAAAGAGAGTGGGTTAGTTACCGCCAAGGACATTGACAAACAAAGCACAGGACAAGACACAATGCATTTCGACCTCTTGCGTCTTCTTCAGGCAAAAAAAAAAATCACATTTAACATTTAGGACAGTACAAACAAGAACGAAGAGTGACTTATCTGTCCATGTGTTCAGAAAAAATGGCGGCCGCCCGACGGAAACGACAGAGAGGATATCCCCTCTGGACACATGGACAGATAAGTCACTCTTCGTTCTTTGTTTGTACAGTCCTAAATGTTAAATGTGATCTAGTTTTTTTTTGTTTTTTTTTGTTTCTTTTGCCTGAAGAAGACCCAAGAGGTCGAAATGCATTGTGTCTTGTCCTGTGCTTTGTTTGTCAATGTCCATGGCGGTAACTAACCCCCTCTCTTTCTAAATTTTGGTCACATTAAACTGACGCGCCTCCCCTTGTTTGTTCGGTATCAGGTTTATGTAACTGGCCCGGGACAGAAAGTACTCATCACCCCACATATTCAGGTCAAATCTCACGTCATGTAACTCTGCTTTTGCTGCCACTGGCGAGCGAATCAGTCTGCCCCTGGATGAGTTTGGTGTCAGGGTAGTGTAACAATGCTCATTTCATCACAAGAGTAAAGGCAAATAGTGACAACCAAAACGGCGGGTAACAGCACCCCACTGTTTTGGTATTCAGACCAAACTGGAAACAGACACAAACATGACGGTCTGTTATTCTGCTGTTTTGATATCTTGATATCCAAATGGCAGGCCACCACCCTCCTCATTTCGGTATCTGTTACCATTTTGGGATCTAGGCACTAAAATGATTACAGGTGTCAATTCAGCTGTCTTCAGAGTTCATACGTGGACCACACTCAATCTTTTCACGAAATTTCATTACATTCGGCTCAGTGGTTTTTGCGTGATCTTGCTGACAGACAGACAAACAGACTCGGATGAAAATACCAGTAACCTCTTCAGCGGGGTAATTATGTACCACTGTAATTTTTGGTTTCAAAACATGATCCTCTGATTTGGTGCTCAGAATAAACAGCCTTCTAGTATGGCAGCTATCCTATCCTTCCCCCCCCCCCCCCCCCCCCCCCCCCCCCCCTTACCGCAAACAGACTCTGTGACAGACACTGTGGGGAGGCTCTAACAAAAAGCAGCACAACAGGGGATGATTACACAGAGGAGGCTATATTTACAGAAGGCAGGGCGACTTCATTGAGTGGTTTGTACACATCCTGCGACAATAATTAAACGACTGATAATTTCATTCTGTTTGTTTAATGCCCGACCAGACTGGCTGTTTCATACGTTCAAAAAATAAGGGGAAAAACTTTGGCAATGCGGGAAGATGTCAATACTAAACAAAAAGTTATTACTTGCACATGACTACAAACTAATACTTATTTTGGTACTCAATCATCTAGCACATAAGCAGGCAAACGGCACAGTGAACAAAGCGGAAAACTCCTCATTATTTTGTTGTTGTTGGCACATGCATGTATTTGTATGCATTTAAATCAGAATTTTGTTTTAAGGCAAGGTAAATTGCAGTGAAAAATATGGGTAAGAGGGTATCTATCTATCTATCTACCTATCGGGTAAAATGATATCTGTCTGTCTATCTATCTATGCTATATTATACATAGGTAATGTGTGTGTCTGCGTGCGCGCATATGTAGATGTATGTGTGTGTGGGTGGGTGGGTGGGTGGGGGGCTTTGTATGTATGATTGCGACCACGCGGGGGAAAACATGAATACTACTGAACTAATTGGTGGAGTGTGTGTGTGTGTGTGTGTGTGTGTGTGTGTGTGTGTGTGTGTGTGTGTGTGTGGTGGTGCCTGTGTGCCTGTGTGTGTGTGTGTGTTGCAGGGAGGGTTTGGAGGTGACTGCCTGATGCACATCTTCTGTGCCCTCTGCGCTTTGATTCAAGAGGCCCAGGTAAGTGTCGTGGTATGGTAGCACTTCAGGCCCAGTGGCTGCTTTGGGCGTGTATTCATGAGAAAAGGAAACACAGAGAGAGAGAGAGAGAGAGAGAGAGAGAGAGAGAGAGAGAGAGAGAGAGAGAGAGAGAGAGAGAGAGAGAGGGAGAGAGAGAATGAATTAAGATTCTTCCTAACCGGCATTTTGATCAACGGAATGTTATGTGGCCTGGCGTACAATTATCATAACCATTAATTAATTCTGTTTTTTATGTAATATTTTCTCACCACCAGGGAAGTTTGATTCTCTAATGTAATGTTCTCTCATCATCTGTTTAAATTTTCGAATGTAAAGGTTTCTCACCATCACTGATTTTTTATTAGCTGATGTAAACTGTTCTATCCATCAATGTATTTTGTGCTCCACTGTAAAGTTCACTCAACATGCATTTTATTTCTGTAATGGAAAGCTCTCTTGCCGTCAATTAATTTTCATTTTGTGATGTGAAATTCTCTCACCATGGGTAAATCTTGATATTACAATGTAAAGTTATCTCACCATCGGACAATTTCAATTTTCTTATGTAAAATTTTTCTTGCCATATATCATAATTCACTAATATATGACATTCTCTCTTCATCGATGACTTTCTATTCTAAAATATAAAGTTCTCTCGTCTTACATTCACCATTTATGATCACTTTGTTCTATCATGTGATGTTTTCTTCTTGTGTATTTTTGATTTACCTAAGGTAAAGTTGTCTCACCATCAATGCTTTTCAAAAAAGACATTTCTAATGTAAAATACTCACATCATTAATATTTTTAATTTTTTTTAATTTAAAGTTTTCTCACCACATATTTCTGTTCTCTAATATAAAGTTCTCTTACCATCATGAATGTTCATTCTCTAATGCAAATTTCTTTTACCTTCAATGATGGTTTATTCTCTAATGTAATGTTCTCTCTCCGTGTATTTTATTCCCTTAATGTAGAGTTTTCGTACCAATGAATTTTGATCCTCTGTTGTAAATTTCTTTTTACTATCAACGAAGTTTGGTTCTCTAATTTAAAGAACTCTGACCGTCGATGTAAAGTTTTCTCACCACATATTTCGATTCTCTAATGTAGACAAGCCAAATACAACAAAATACACAAAATAAAGTATAAAGTAACGCAGATTTTATATACAATACAAAACAAGCAAACAACACACAACAAACAATAGTGAACATAATAATTCTCCCATAATAACTGCCAGCATTTCCCATGCTGATTGTTACGTCTGTAGAAGGCATGTTTGTCGAAAATGTACTCATCTACTTTGTATTATATACAAAATCTGTGTTGCTGTAGACTTAAAGCATTTATGTGTATTTGGTCTTTTTCAGCAGCGTTGCAGTGTGTTTCATTTCCTCCAATGCAGAAATTTTTCCCTGAATTAAAATAACGTCTTTTCACCATCAATGAATTGTTGTTACTTTCGAACGTACACTTTCCTCACAGTGGATCCTAATAATGTGAATTTTTCTCACTGATAGTGAACACTCTAATGTGTAAGTTCAGATTCTCACACCATCAGCGGATTTCAATCTCTTAACATAAAACTTCTGTAAGTCCAGTCACACGTTGTTGGGCTTGTTGTCGTTTAATGTCATCCTTTGTCACCATGTATTCTGATTCTCTAACTGGAAGTTCCCTCGCCATCGAAGAATTTTTGTTCTTTAATGTAACGTTCTGTCATCCTTGATGAATTGCTATTCTCTAATGTGAACTTCTCTCCTGGTCAACAGGATTTCATTGTTCAATGTTCTCTTACAATTCATAAATTTCACTTCTGCAGTTTAAAATTATCTTAGCTTTTATGGTTTTTAGATAACTAATGTAATGTTTTGTAATTCATGTTTCGAGTTTTGTTTGTTTGTTTGTTTTTGCCTTGGTGTGTGTGTGTGTGTGTGTGTGTGTGTGTGTGTGTGTGTGTGTGTGTGCGTGCGTGCGTGCGTGCGTGCGTGTGTGTGTGTGTGTGTGAAAGGGAGGAGAGGGGGAGGATGACAGAGAGAAAATGTAACCACGTTTGAAAGCAGTGCTTGTCAAAATATTAGAGGCGACTGGACTCCTGGCTTGTCAACTTATATTGCTATGAAAGTTCGTATTTCTTTCTGAAAACAACAACACAGATACTTGTCACTCCTCACACGTGAATCTTCGTCCTTTGCAGGAAGTGGAGGGCGCTCCTGGTCAACAGGCTGCCATGGCCCGGGAGTAGACCGGAAGCGGTCCCAGTGCCATCTTGAACATTGCAATCTGTGATCTTTCTCAACCCATGTGCTTGTGGGCCCATTGATGTGTGTTTCTGTCATCATTGGTTATTTTCCGCTGACTGTCACTTTCACAACACCTTCACGAACTCGGTCTCCCGAATCCGTTTGTTCCCTTCAAGTTTAACGTCCACACACACCGATGGTGATACGGAATTCGATGATAATCATTCCAGAAATGAGGGGAGAGAGAGCCCAACACCGCAAAAGCACCACCTGAATTGCAACTCGTTCAGAGGGACAGTCAATGGGGAAATGCCAGTTGTTATTTAGGTATCAGTGGGATTCAAAATCTGCAAACCTCGTTCGTATCAGCAGCAGCAGGATTATTTTCGCGGAAGAGTTGACCTGCACCACCTCCAAAATTGCCATCATAAGCCCTTGATTCATCAGCCGTATCCGCCTGTGCTCTTGTTGCAAAGTATTGGCACCAAACTCGTAAAAATGGCTCCTTTTGTTTGTATGAGCAATAGAAAAAAAAAGGAGGAAGTATTCATGTCTCATTTGTTACACTTTTATATCTGTACAAAGAATGACTATGGAGGAAATGGTCACCAAAAATCCATACGAGTTGCCGGTTTAATTGGTTGGAGGTTGAGACTGATTAGTATAATCCAGTAAGATTGTTCTGTTCACAAGAAGGCAGGGTTAGGAGTCGATTAAAGTGAAAGCAAAAGTGAGAAGCGGACGGGAAATTGGTATCCCGTCATTGATGCAAGAACGATCATACCTTATTCAGTATTTATAATTTGAACACACAGGGGAAAAAACGACGTTCAAGGCACATCGAGAAAGTGTTATCATCTTGCTTTTCCTTCAAGTTCATTCAAGCTCATTGAATGGGGGGATGATTTTAAACGTATATAATACGAATAATCTTACAGCTTATTATCTTTTTTTCCCGCTTATTTGTTTTCAATGGGACTTCTTAGAGTAACAATAAACAAGTAAAAATGTTTTAACATGTTGACGTTAGTAAAGCATTGTTTCAGCATTTTGTAACATCTGTTAATATAGCTCATTGTTTGGACAGAGGTGGTGTATTTTTCTTAATAAATGCTGTATGCATGAATGTGTGTGTGTGTGTGTGTGTGTGTGTGTGTGTGTGTGTTGAGTACGTGCGGAAAGCCAAGACATTTTATATCCTTCAGAAGTGGGACAACATTCACCAGTAGCAAGAGTGGCATATTGTTGGACGATAAACTTCACATATATTCCATATCATTAAAAAGTATAAAGTTCATAAACTGCTTACATCCATGCATCGTATCGCGACATAACACAAATTATTCAAAGAACACCGCCAGCAATTCAGAGACTGACAAAACTGCACGCGCAAATGCCATTCCCTGAACAGATAAAAGGTTATTTCCCTTGACTTGCGGACCATGTAATTTTTCCCGTCAGAAGGGAGCTTGCGCCTTGTCCTGGCTATGCTGGAAAACAACGGCCACTACTGAGCTCCATGAAAGTGACTCAGCGTAGGGCAGGATCTCGTCTGTTGGACAGCCACATGGCGACCTAATGTTAAAATGACGACTTCACCTTTTGTCATTTTAATCCCGCACATGCATGCATGCAATTGATTTGTGTGTGTATGGGTGTGGGTGTACATCCATGCATGCATGCAATTGATTTGTGTGTGTGTGTGCATGTGTGTGTGTGTGTGAGTGCACGCACGCACACATTCATGCTAATGGCTTTTCTCAAATATACACACACCAGACTGAACCATCATAATAATAGTGTACAGTTTTATTTCCATATTCATTTTCTGAATATACACCTTGTAAAACTGGTATCAATTCATCACAGCATGACATGAGAAAACCCCTGAATGAGAGGTTTGTCCAAGCAACTAACACAGTTTTCAACACATCAGCAGAAACAACTCCTGATCAATAAGAATAGTTCAAATAAATCTAAATCCAACTGTGCTGTGACATTAGTTGAAAAAATGTCTGAGCATTCTGAAACAGCTGCTTCATGATACCTGGAGGCCAAGTCTACAGAAATAAGACACGGAAGGTGGTTTAATGATGAGTACTTCACAGCTTAAACATTTTTGCATTCCATGATGCAAACCAGTACATAATTCAACTCTTCCACAAAACGTTACTCCATTTCAAATCACCTTAAATGGAAACAGACTGACAGTGTCATGCAAACCAAGCACTGTATAGTTCATAAGTTTGATTTTTTTTTGCTGACTTCATTCAAAGTCTGTGTCTTCTCAATGATTTTATGTACTACTATGTAAACTCATCGTTACTCTTTAACCAGGAAACAATAAACAATTTCTCCTCAGATTCTTGTTTATGAAAACATAAAAATCAATTTCTTCTCAAAGTTAGTAAGGTGGTGACATTATATTGCTTCACTTCTTTAAACATATTATGAATACATATTCCAAACACATAGGTATACTGCAAAACAAATGAGTGGTGCAGTAATGCTTTAAAAAAAAAAAAAACAACATGAAAAGCTACATCTTCAACATCTGAAGCAGATTTCTTTGCCACATTTCTTCTCTCCCAGTTTTCAAAGTGTTTTAAAGAGCAAAATTCAATTTCATATATTCTGCTTGCATATTTTGAATCCATTTCCATTTCATATATTTTGCTTCCTAAACTTTCCAAAAGGCTTTTTCTTTATTGTCATTTTCATGTTTTTGTTACTTTCTTTTCCAAATACAGAAATGTTCAATTTGTATGGTGATGTGTGAATAAAAAGTAACAGATTCTAACATTTACTATTAAGTTATAACATCCGGTTGTTTGTACTGATAAATCAACATCAATGATGCATGTTTGATACCATTAACAACAGGGAAAAACACACCATAAATTACCTGTTATACATAGGCATTTTCTTTGGTATAATGCAGTTTCTGACTAGATACAATGACTGAACGGAAACACACACACACACACACTCACACACACACACACTCACACACACACTCACACAACTTTGACTTAGTGTAGAGTGAATGACTCCCTGTATCGCATGAGGTTAATGTAGTTTGTCATGAACCATAAACAGGTACACTAACTACATATATATATAATATATATATTATATATATAATATATATATATATATATATATTATATATATAATATATATACTGAATTATAAACAAAGCTTGCTCTTATGTCTTAGATTGAAAGACTTGGTGGTTTCTCCTCAGTGACCGCAGAAAGTGGTAAATTGACTCCTCCGCGGTCACTAGGAGAAACCACCAAGTTTCGAAATATCGGTATATGACCAGGAGTTATATGTTAGTGAGTTTCCCTCCCTATTGGAGGATGTCTCTCCCCCTCGGAGAATATAAGCTTGCTGAAGGCTCATTTTGAGAAGCATTTATTTATTTTTTCCCCATCCACCCACTCTAGCACATACTGTTAGTTAGGCAGAATCATCTGCCTCTGCAGGTATGAATGCGTATCTCCCCCTATTTCTTCAATCTAAGACATAAGAGCAAGCTTTGTTTATAATTCAATATTTCTTGCAGTCATTGCAACACCAAGCTGCTCTGTAAGTTGCTGGAACGGTGCTCGGTACTTATCCTTGGAATTTATTAGTTTGTTGTATATATATAATATATATATATATATATATATATATATATATATATATATAATATATATTGGGTATTTATATAGCGCCTATCCTCGGTCACAGACCAAGCTCTAAGCGCTTTACATCCAAAACATAGGGAGATTTCTGTATTGGCTCTTCTGTACCTCTGCACTCAGCTGCGTGAGGAAAAACACCTGCAGTTCTCAAGTCACTGCCTTGGAAGTTATTTTACCTTTCTTTGTTTATTTGCTTGTTAAATCTGCAGTCTCATTTTTCTTTGCCCTCGCAGAGCATTTATTCCCACACCATTCATTCAGCTTCCCTCCTGTGCATACAGTTGTCTTGCTATCATACCCTTGGGGCTGCAACAGGCCACAGGGAACCGTCACTCTCAGGCCACTGTCACAATGCAACCCAACACAAGAGACAACTGCTGGCATAGCGTCACCATTACCATCCCGCAATGAATGTTCTGATCCGAGAGACTCTGAATACTGTCTTCTAGATATCCTAATGATGATAATATTTGCTCAGTCGCAGAGCCAATATGAGCGAGTATCCCCTCAAAAAGTTGCTTCCATACCTGTTCAGTAACAGTCCTAATGGACATTCCAACACCAAAATGTTCCAGACACAAACTCACTACAGGCATACACGTGGAGAAAAACTCAAAACTGATTATTATGTACGAGCAGAGTATATGTCATTGTATGGGGATTTTTTTTGTAACTAGTTATGTAGAGAATCTCCCAGATTTTCTCTTCTTAAGTGAATAAAACCACTGACCATTTGGGGTATGTGTTCCTTTAGCTTGCACAACACAGTTGCCCTGTTTTTCTTTTTTTACCCATTTCTTGACCATGGTAACACCTTGGCACCACGATCAGTCAAAATGGATCAAATACTTAAAAACTGGCCTGAGCTGCCCAAACAGTAGCACCAGTGGCAAAGTTAAAACCAACCTGAAACTAGCAACGGAAACATCCCGTTCAGATGCAGCATAAAGCTCTTGGAGACACCTGTCCTATCCACCTTCCTGTAGTTACGTGAATCATGGACTCCGACCGCAAAACTGTTGGGGAAGATCCCAGCAGTGGAAAAGAGATGCTATAGAAAAGCACTCAGCAACTTCAATACTGAGTTTGTCACAAAGAATGAACCCTGGAAACCATAAGGCAGTGTGACTTGCTTCAAACATCCCTTGACCACAACAAGGTAAAGAAAACTAAAGTGGTGCAGATGTCTTCAAATCAACAAGATGCTCCAAGCCCCTCCACAAAAAGAAAATGCCTGGGAAGAGGAGACAGGGCAGACAGATGAAGAGATGGATCAGCAGTACTGTTCAGTGGATCAAAAAGACCTTCGCCACAGCCCAGACTCTTGATGACAACCCTCAGAGGTGGGTGCAACTGGTGCAATGTTCATCACTGCAGGTCTCTTAGGTCCTAGAATGCTCTGGAACCAGTGCTAGTGAATGCCAGTGTTCCTACTGATTCAATCAGCTTCAACTGTAACCAGAGGAAATTGTTTTCTGACTGATAAAATATGGTGTTATATCACTTAGAATAAAACTGCAATGCATGCATACACTGACCACATCACTTTGAACAAACCTGCGTATGCCTGTCTTGGTGAATACATCTCATCTTAAACACTGTAAGCTGAACTGCAATGTACGTTTTAATGAATACACAGTCCATTGCACCTTGAACAAAAGTTACATGCATATGTTGATGAACACAGCATCCATACACTTTGAACAAACCTGTATCTTTAATGAATAAACAATCCATAATACTTTGAAAAAACTGCAATGCATAATTAGATGAAAACACCGTCTGTAACCCTTTGAAAAAAAACTGCAATGCATGTTTTAAAAAATCATCACAAATCACATCAACATCCAAGACTTACTACATCCTTATCACACATTATTCTTGGCAAACCACACTTAATATATAAAAGTCAATGTGAAAAACTCAACATGATACCTGCTTTTTCCCTACAATGGTGTTTGACCTCTTATTCTTCTTCTTTTTTTTTGTTATTACAAACATGTGAAAACTTGACATGAAGTCACAATGTGCTAAATAAAGCTGCAACATTGTTGTGAATTTCAGTCATAGTATATCCACGCAGACAGGAAGATCAGATTTTAAATGTAATAAATAGCGAACCGCCAAGAAAACTTAGACAAACGAATCACAAGACAAAACACGCCTCGTTTCGACCTCTTAGGTCTTCTTCAGGCATGATACGAAACACTCAGGACAACGAAAATGAACGAGCAATCACATTTCTTCATTCCCTTCAGCACAAGATGGGCGTTGTGTGTTGGTTATCTTGCCTGAAGAAGATCTAAGAGGTCCAAACGCATCGTGCTTTGTCTTGTGCTTTGTTTGTCTATGTTTTCTTGGCAGTTCGCTCTTAACCGTCTTTAGTATGCACTTACCTGCGCTTAGTTACGCCGAAAACCCATCGGCAAGGTAAGTAACTCCGTAATTTGAACATGGTTACCCAATTTAAAAATTAATTTAAAAGAGAGGAAAGGAAATAGTGAAATGAAAATAATTTTAAAAATTCCTACGAATATATATGTTGCTATATCATAAGTTTGAAGAATATCATATGAGCCATTTACTCGGGAAAAAAAAAAATCTTCTTCAGAACGTTCTTCCGAATCATACCTGGAACATCATCCCAGTCGAAATCTAGGTCACTCTAAGCTTCATTACCCAGCACTTCACCAAGTCTTATGCCGTAAATCCTACAAATCACAGTATCTTCATCACTAAATCTCGTTATAGAACGGCAGAAATCAAGGTTAGCGATGGCGAAAAACAGCCTTTCGACCACAAAACTTTAAAAATTCGTAACTTGAGAACTACGGCACGTATCGACTCGCGTTTTTTTGCAAACGGAAGTAAATGGCCACAGGAAGAAGGAAGTCACGTTCTCGCGAGACTTCCTTTTCTACGAGAAATATGGCGGCGCCCATTGTTGCCACGTGTTTTAACCGGCGCTGGCAGTTGCTCAGCGTTTTAGCCGTGTGATTTCCGGTTGGGCGCTAGCGGGTTCTCGCCTGTCAAGAGGGTTAATTACATTTTAAATCTGTTTAGATTTCCGCCTGCAGTTGCCTCACTTTGCAACTAGATCTAAGGAAGATCAGAGTTCATCTCACACCTGTCTGCCCACCAGCCATATGCTGGGCACTTAATCCTGAGGCTCCAAAATTGCTCCAAAGTGTGTATGGAACCTATTTCATGATGACATTCTTGTCAAAAGAAAAGGCCTGCAGCACAAGTGCCATCATCATCTTCTAAAACATGATACACTTCCACATCACGATAAAAGCCCATTGAATGGAGGAAGTCAAGTATGGTGTGAAAAGCCTAACCGACAGTGAAGTCTACATTAGGGCTGCAATTACATTAATATCAGAGCTATGAGATTTGCCAAGACTAAAAACCAGATTCAAGTCATGTCCTTACTCTAAAATATCGATCTAAAACAAAGTTAATCACAAAGCAAATTTCAGCCCAATCACATGAATAATACTGATCTCCTGTAAAAAGCCAAAAATCAGCAGAACACACAGGTGTTCAAAGAATCTGCTACAAAATGCTTATGCCCGCAATTATACATATTCCAACATTCAAGACTATATTTAATGCTCAGTGGCTTATCACGCAATAAGCAGTACAGAGACTCGTAATCTTTTTAAAGGTAAGAATGTATGAAGCAAGGATTACCAGAGTACAGCCTGTACACCAAAGTTTCTTTTTTACAGTGTCTGCAGACAGTTGGGCGAAATTCCTTTCTGGCTTAGTGGATTTGAAAGAGTTTTAAAGTCAGTTTCTGTTTCTAGAGTCATGACCGGAAAACTTCTAATATGAAGCAGCCTGTCTTCATCAAAATCTGTATAGTAAACCACTTGCGCAGGCCAATATGTACATGATTTATATCCACACTGCTCAAAGCATCAACTATCCCATATACGCATCAGTCCAGCACACACACATCCGCATACGCCACACACATGTGCACGCATGCACAAACGCACAGAAACACACACACACACACACACACACACACACACACACACACACACACAAGGAGCACAGCCTGCCTTGACTTCTTCTTTAGCGCTGATAAACACATCTAACTGACTCTCATCATGGAATCATCATCAACACTCACTGTAGATGACAGTGTTAATGTCTGTGTGCTGTATGTGTAATGCACAATCTTAATCAAGCAACTGGAAAAAAGAGAAACTTAGTCATCAGAACAGCAGATCCTGAGTTGGAAATGAAGGAAACTATAATTCGAAAAGTTGAAGTAAAGAAGTCAGCTCTGATTTGCTCAAGAAAGCATAAAGGAAACACAGCGACTCACGGCAGAGCGAAGAACAGAAAGACTCTCACAAGAACTTGTGACAGTTCACTCGAGTCGTCCAAGAGCAAAATTTGATGATTATGACATCAACTGATAACTTTTTCTTTAAACAG
>CM031597.1:50424643-50464643 GCA_018398815.1 Conus ventricosus | reverse complement strand
CAGTGCTGCAGCTGCTGGTAAAATGCATTTTTGTCATAGATCAGTGGAGTCCTCTTGACATGAGCATGCTTGACCAAAACACCAGAACAAAATTCAAAAAGTTCAATTTCTACAAGCCAGATTATCAGACCCCCCTGGAAACTATATCCCAGACCACTCTATTTTTTTTCTACACTAGCCTATGTTTAACATAGGCACTTTTTTTTTCAAATTCCTGGAAGTGTGTGTCAAATGAACTCCACTTTTACACTTCTTAAGGTATGCAATAAGATCATAGATTCAACATCCATATCAAAATGTAGTATACCATTATTATTATTCAGGAATGCAAAAGTTTCTGCCAATTTTGCCATTTTTTTCTTTCTGCGTCTGCCAAAAAAATCATGGTTTCTGTTGACAATTGAATCCTTCCTCCTCCATTGTAGGCTTTTTGGTGTCAAACTAAGCCTGTCTCTGGAGTAAGGCTACCACTGCAGTGCACTTCTTCCCTTGTTTGTTTCACTGGGTATTGTCATGTATCCATAAACCACCAGTACAATTTTCTTTATTTTGACATGCGGGATTCTGCTTTATAGTCCGCAGCAGTTCAGTTTTCTGATCTTTTGCCTGTTCCCTTATAATGGGCAAGTTCACTTGCCAGTTCCCTTCTTCTAATGATAATGCGGCGATAGTTTTGAGATCGCCCGAAGGGTTGGTGGGGCTTAAAACAACATGATTTGATTTATTTGTTCACTTCTAATATTCCTGAATTTTTTCTGTCAGAGATTCTTCAGTGTATGTGTGTCTTTGTTTCAGGATTAAGACCTGTTGCTGCCTCAACCTTCCGCAAGATCTGGGCAGACCTTCTTCCATTTGTTGTGGTTGCACGTCCCATGACAGATCTGTGCTGGATCTGTCAGAAGAATATGCACTATATTTACAGGAGTGCCAACCTCAACGACGAGGAGAAGGGTGAGCTGCTCATGGCACAGCAGTCTCATCTCAGTCGTGTGGAGGAAGAGCGGCGCCTCTACAAGACAATGACAGCAGCGAGCAAAGCAGTGGTGCAGGAATTGGGAATCCGGGAACTTGGTTCAAGCCCCCACAACAGCAGAAACTGTTCCATGCACTATTCTTTTGATTTTGCACAACAAGTCCATCTGCCGCACAGCCCATACCAGCCTGGACCACTGTACTTTTTAACCCCGAGAAAAGTGGGCATCTTCGGGTATGTTGTGAGGGAGTTCCTCAACAAATAAATTATTTAACTGATGAGGGTGCAACCTCCAGCAAGGGCTCAAATGCAGTGCTGTCATATCTGCATCATTTTTTTAATAACTATGGACTTGGAGAGCAGAACTGTGATCTCCACTGCGACAACTGTGCGGGGCAGAACAAGAACAGATTTGTGCTATGGTACTGCGCCTGGCGGGTGATGACAGGAAAACACACGTCAATTGCTCTCCACTTCATGCCTCCAGGACACACCAAGTTTGCCCCGGACTGGTGCTTCGGTCTCCTGAAACGAGCTTTCAGGAGATCTGAAGTTCACTGTCTTCAGGACCTGAGTGATGTTGTCAGGAACAGTACTCCTGTAAAACACGTCAACAGGCCTGAGGTTGTGAAGGGGGAGGCACAAGATGCCAGACCACAGGTGGACATGTTTGACTGGCAGGGTTTCTTTGGCAACCATTTCCGCACAATGCCTGGAATAAAAAAGATAGGTCATTTTCGCTTCCACGCAGACAGGCCTGGATGCATGATATACAGGGAAACTCTGGCAGATGAGGAAGCGGCTTTCTGTCTTGTTGATGAGGACAGAGTGGCCACTGTTCTGAGGGAACTTCCCAATGAGCCACCCATCATTCCACCTCCAGGCTTGTCTCTCGAGAGGCAAAATTACCTATTCAAAAATATCCGGAGTTTTGTGCGGGTTGATGCCAGGGACACTCTGACACCGGAGCCAAGAATGTGAACTTCTCCAGACCTGTGCTGTGTGTATCATGTGTGGGCGAATGGATGGATCATCTGTTGTGTATACTACAGTTGTGTGATTACCTGATTCGGAACGTTTATGTGAGTAGACTTCTTCAAGTTTTCAGTATGTGATTTTTTATCAAATTATTATTGCATGCATCTTGTGACTAATGAAGGTGGTCTTTTTTTATTTTCTTTATTTTTCTATTTTTTTTTCTCAAGGGGATGGGGGGGTATAAGGTAGAAAGAGGTAATTTACTCTTTTTTTTTTAACATGTTCTTCCAGATTTATGCTTCAAAGAGCTGCCATTCACCAGATACCAAGTAACCCATTGAACAGAAAAAGAAAGAAAATGCGCCGCTCTCAGAAGATCAGAAAAATTTTGGCTGTTAAAAATTAATGAGATTTAGAAAATAGTTATGCAATTGTTGCAGTTTGGGAATAAAACTTTTAAAAGATGTGATCTCAAATCTTCACAAGATGATGGGCATCCACAAAATCAGCAAAACTGTTTGTAAATGAAATCCAAATGAGCGAGACACTTTCTGTGATCTGCAGTTTCATGCTCATTTTTTTCTAAAAGGAAATCGCTTGAAAAAAAGAAAAAGAGGAAGAATTAGTGATAAATGTCTCGTTGATTGATGCAGGAAGGAGTAAAGATTGTTTGCTCCAAGTTTCATTGATTTCTGTTAAAAAATAACCCCTGTTGCTAAGGGTTTTTCATCAAGATTGCTCTGTCAACTTTAACAGGCATTTTCTCAAAATGGCCGCCTTGCTACTAGCTGGATATAAACTACTATAACTTTGGTTTTAATAAACCTAAAACAAAACCAAGCATATCATTGTGAAGCTTAATTTCTCTAGTTTCTGACTGTGCCAAAATCTCAAAATCTTCAAAATGACACTTAATGTACCTTTTGTGGGAGCGCATCACATTTGTACTTTTGACACCTACATCATTAGTACTTTTGACAGATACTACAAATTTACAATATTTGCTGCCTATCAAACACCTCTCTTTAAGGGGAGGGACAGGAGGTTATCACACACAGAAAAAATGCACAGATCTTTATCCAATAGCGTTCCTTACCTGGTAAGTAGACTTTGCCCACAGTAGGGTGGGCAATCTCCTGAATCATGTTTTGGCTCTTTACCTAAAAAAACAACAACAACAAAAAGAACACGATCATTCTCCTTAATCATATTTTGGCTCTTTATCCAAAGGAAAAGAACGTAGATTATCTCCTGCACTGTGTTTTGGCTCTTGACCTGAAAGAAAAGAACATGATAAATCTGAATCATGCTTTGGCTCCTCATCTAAAAGAAAGTAATGCAATAAACCTGAATCATGTTTTGGCTCTTTTTTTTTTTAGAAGAAAATAACACCTAAATTTCCTGAGACATAGTTTGAACCTTTACCTGAAAGAAAGGAACACAATAAAACTCCAGAATCCTGTTGCAGCTCTTTGTCTAAAGGAAAGCCCACAATAAATCTCCTGTTCCTTGGACCCTTACCTAAAAGTAAAGAACACAGTAAATCTCCTGACTGAATCATACTTTGGCACTTTACCTGAAGAAAAAGAACACTAGGAAACTTCAGAATCATGTTTTGGCTCTTTACCTGAAAAGAAAGAACACTGTAGAAGTCATAAATCGTTTTTTATGCTCTTTACATGAAATCCTTTGTCACAGAGACAAAGAAACCCTTCTCATTTACTGAAGAAAAACAATACTATCCTATTCAGCTTGTTGCTGCTTTTTCAAGGAAGTATTTGCTTTTAGATATTGGCCTGAAACTGCAAGCATTTTCCTGCCGTCTACTGTACTCATTCTCACCAGCTGTTGAGTTCCGCCTGTGATGAGCATTAGGGCAAGGAGCCCAAGACTACTCACCAGTGTATTTTTTTCCCTTCTTTTTCTTCAGCAAAGTTAGGGAAATATTTTCCTTCTATTTTTTGTCCAGCTCGATTCTAATTTTCTAAATTTATTTTCCTGATCCTGTGATACTTAACATCGATCTCAGATCTGAAAAACAGTGTACTGTCTGGTATTTCACTGCAATACATTTTACTGCTTTGTCTCACACTGTATTGCTTTGTGTTGCATTATTCTGTACAAGTTTCTCCTCACAAAAGGTTTCTCTGTGTGAAAGTCTGCTACTCCCAAAACATATACATCTGTCCACATTTCTCCATCTCTCTCACAATATCCTTTCCTATCCAAATCTGTTGAAAAAAAAAAAGAAGAACAACAATCAGCAGATCACAGATATTCAGGCTTCATCACTTTCTTCTCAAACATGATGAGAAACAGACAAACTTAGACAGGGATACAGCTTTACAGAGACCCATTCCTTTTCATAGTATGGTGAAACAATGAAAATGTACGAGGAATTCCCATTCCAAAATACCAATAAACCCACAAAACATTATTACACATTAATACACTATACATAAAACAACAGTCAACACAGAATTTCTGACAAATATACTTTCAGACGTCGCAAATAACAGACATAACAAACGCACACAATAAAATGAAAGAAGTCATTCTTCTGCTGATACCTAGGGAGCGTCATATCAAGCATTTCTCATAGGCATCATCCGTGACACCTTAAGAGGACGTATCGATTGAACATTCACTCGTCTGTTTTGTGTATTTAGTAAGCGATATGTAGCGCTCTGTCTTGTGCGTTCATTTGTATTTTGGTTTGTTTTCTGTAATGCTGCAGTCTGCTTCAGGTTTTTACAATCATGATCCTCACTGGCCATGGGTTCTCTACCACAGTACCTGTGATTCAGAAAAGACAGCCTGCATGTTGTTGATGGGCCCATAGGGTATGCCACTCCCGTCCAGCTGGTCAAGCCATTCTGAGGTGCTTTTCTCAGCAAAGCTGTCAACAGTGATACAACACAAATCGAAATTGGTGGGGCATATGGGTGTAAACGTGTGTACATATAAGAATTTATACTTTATCTGCCCGTTCGTGTGTGCACATGTGATCATGGTGTGCACATATGTAAACAGAGGTACAGACTCTCACAGGCAGTCCCACACATATCTAATGCATGTGCTTATCTCTATGGAAGCATACTAGAGTCTAAAGGCAATAATAACTGTTTTCCTCAGGAAAACAGGTAAAGTATGATCTCTGAAGAAAATGGCAACAACAACAACAAAAAAGGGGGGAGGGGGGGGGGGGAGAGGGGGGAGAAACAGTTATTATTCTGAGGATCTGAACTATTTTCCTCGAGATTACAAATGTTTTCCCTGCTTCTCTGAGAATAATGACTTAGGATCACATTTTATTTCCCTATTTTTCCTTGCGATAATAACTGCTTTCCCTGTTTTCCTGGAGGACACAGGTACTGAGCTGCCAAGGAATCAAAAGCACAAACAGTTGTAAATCCTCAGGAATAGCACTGCTAATAGCCATTTCCCTTGGGAAAATAGGAAAATCACTTGTGATCCACAATGGAACAGGGAGAACAGCTATCATTTTAAGGAAAGCAGTTGTGGTCCCCTGGGAAAACAGCTTAACCCCATTTTCCTGATGGATAATTTCTGAAACTGTCAGCTTTTGAAACTAGTATGCTGTCATATGTTTCTATGCACGTTCACACACACACATACACACACTCACACAAACATTCATGCTATCAAAATACTTTTCTCTCACACACATGCACGTGCACACACACACACACACACACACGCACACGCACACGCACCAACAATGACAAAATAAAAATTCACACACACACACACACACACACGTGCGCGCGCACACACACGCACACACACACGTACACACACACACACACACACACACACACACACTAATAAAAAACCTGACTGACATCTGGGACAAGTATCAAGCAGGGTAACTCTATTGGCCACACGAAGTTCATTGGTCAGATATCGCTCATCTGTTGACATGTCTTCCTCTGCAAGCACTGAAAGGACAACAGGTGTTATCAAAGGTAACATGAAGCGGCCACTGCTGTCACAGACTTGACAAGGAAACTGTACAATTCTTTATGCATTTCTTGCCTTGGAGTTATTTTCATGAACACTAGATAACACAGATGTGACTGGCTACTACTGATCGAGAAAAATATTGTTTTAAGTGCCTCATAAAACCACTTCTAAAAAATGAGAAATGATTTTACTTATAAAGTTATTCTCAAGTCCACATTACAAATATTATAATTATTACTATTCCTGTTATAAATTACTATCATTATCATCATCATTATTATGGTTATTGTTATCATTATCATTCATATAATGATTATTTTCATTTACTTCCCAGCTATTTTCTTGTTTTGCTTTGGTTATCTCTTTCTCAGCTCTTACAAAATACCTTGTACTGTTTCAATAAAAAAAAAAATTTAAACCCACCTTTTTCTGGGGGGGGGGGGGGGGAATAAACCATAAAGTTTTTTAAAAAAGCCTCGCTGGGTGTCATAATGGTATGACTCATTAATTCATTTCACATATCCCGATTGTAATGTATCAGTGAGTGAGACAAGGAAAGACAAAGCCAACAAGATTGCAAGTGGAGAGGGAGGGGGATAGTGGTGGTGGTGTATGTGTGTGTGTGTGTGTGTGTGTGTGTGTGTGTGTGTGTGTGTGCATGTGTGTGTGTGTGTGTGTGTGTGTGTGTGTGTGTGTGTATGTGTCTAAGTGTGTGTGCATGTGTGTGTGTGTGTGTGTGTGTGTGTGTGTGTGTGTGTGTCTAAATGTGTGTGTGTGTGTGTGTGTGTGTGTGTGTGTGTGTGTGTGTGTGTGTGTGTGTGTGTGTGTGCGTAAATACACAAACTAATGCATGTATGTTCACAAAGAGTGACTTCATCATCTTTGAACACATCTATCCATACAAAGCTGGTCTGAATACCTTACAAAGGATCTGAAACTGCCCGTTGTTTCCAGCACCAACTAGAATGTAGCCATCTTTGGTTTGAAAGGCCTGCATAGAAAACGTTTCACACACACGCGCACACACACACACACACACACACACACACACACACACACATATGCACATATGCACATAAACTGATAAATTTTAAATGCTGACTTGGAAAGGAGGAAGGAAGGAGCACGACACAGTCTAAAAGAGAGCCAGTTTCTGAATGTCACCGCAGAATGTGAGAAAGCCCTGGCACCATATTGCTCTTGGTTATTAGGGAAATTCAAAATGTCAGGCGTCAGAGGAAGAGCAAAGGAGATGAACATGAACGTATATTTCCATAGGTTCAGAAAGGTAGAAAGGCGCTTTGTGTGCAAGATTCTTTTTACTCAGTGAGATCTTTACTGATAAAACAAGGGAAAATTGCACACATTATGAAGGTACACAGCAAACCCGACATTGCTTGCTTCTTAAACAATGATCAAGATCATAAGTAAATGCATGTGTAAGCTCATGGTATATTGACAAGCTTTGAACTTCTTTCTTATTTTTATTAAATTTCCTTGTTTGTTCTGTATGCCTGTTGTCTGTATGTGTGTTAGGTGCATGGGTACCCCAAACAGCATTTAGTTTAGAGTAAGGCTCTGCATTAAGGAAAAGAAAATCACAGAAATTTTATTGGGGTTTGAACAGCATATTCCACTTCCCCCCCCCCCCCCCCCCCACCCCTCCCTGCTTGCCCCCCCCCCCCCCCCCCCCCCCTCTTTTTGTCCTAAAAAAGTTTGAAACTTGCTTTCAAAATGGAGCACTTTGACACAAATCTGAACATCAAGTGGTGTATCGTCCATTTTCTCAGTGCACCCATGACTGGAACCATTTGTTTGTACAGCTTGTCAGTCTCTCTCACTTTTGCAGAGTCTTGCCCATGCACAATATCACAGCTTGGCATTATTTTGCCTCAACCACACAGGCAAACTGGTGACTGCCCACTCTCAAGAGGAACATCACTCAAAGATTTCATTACATTGATGTTGTCTGCTGGTATACCCCAAACAAGACCTGCACCCTGCGGATTCTGCTGCCAGTTTTTTCTTCTCCCTTGAATATTTTTTCGCTGATATCCCTTAGTTTCTCCTTTTCAGTTTCCCTTAGTTTCTCCTTTTCAGTTTCAATAAAATCTGCGAACTTGCAGAAAAGTAGGAGCCCTGCTGGAGGCTACTGCACAAAAGTTTTCCATCATGGAGGAGAAAGTTATCTTCCTTGCTTAGGAATTAATCTTACATCAAGAAAAAGTGTTCATTGGATTTGCCACAGTGCAGAGGGTCTAATATAGACACTATCACACAGAACACACAGATGAACAGGGTGTTAACTTGTGTTTGTACATTTACACATGTGATGACCCTAATCTACCCATGATGATAACAATCACAAACACATGTACACAGTCATACATACACACACGCGTGCACGTATGCATATGCATGCACAAACAGATGCATCTGCCACCTCCACATCCTCACACACAGCACTACCATTGGCTAGAAAGAGTTAGTCAGCGGAAAAGGCCTGTTCAAAAGAGAAAAATGAAAATATGTTTTAAAATGTGTTTTGAAAGATATTACATGCATTTCTCAACTTGAGAAGCAGTGAGTTCCAAGCATATTCTTTATGTAATGACCACAGTCGACAGACATGCACAATACCTGGTATGGCACGATGCTGGGGTGCGCTGTACCATATCTGCTTGCCTCCTGGCCGGCATTCAGATAGTTAGAGGCAATGTTTACCAAAGATGCTACCTGTAAAATGGTAATTTAATTGACTTACATGTTTACATTAGCATGATTACTGTATTCACTGGCATTATATACAGAATAATAATCTCAGAGAAAATTAGCTGTAAAAACGACAAGTCCAAACTCTGTCTATTTATTTACTTTACCATAAGCTACTCATTAAATCAATGACTCATTGTCAAAAGCAATAAATAGAGAATCTGATACACCTAGGCAATTAAGACATATCTGACCAACAGAAAGTTGCCCAAAATGAATGCATGTACTGCTTTAATAACATCTTTTCTAACAAGAAGTAACAACAACAAAGCATTTGCTACAAAAAAAATCAAGAAAAACTTATAACAGACCACTACTTTTTTTTTTCACATTTGGTTATTCAAACAATTTGAATCTGATCAAATTATTGGATTGCCTGCAAAATGTCTGAATGACTTTTAGAATTGTTTGCCGGTTCTCAAGCTAAGCATCTTGTTTGCTAGCTCGCTCGGACAAATACAGAATGGACGAGTTCCACATATCTGGTCATATACTAATAATGTTTTACACTTACACAAACTTTATATCTCATTCACAAAGCAGCAACTGACAATGCACAAGCATCTGAGGACAATAAACATAAACATTCAAAGACACCACAAGCAGTCACCTGAGTAGAAAACAAATTGCAGTCAATATGTTGACCTTGACCTGTGTGCTGACGATGCAGCAAGGCCGCCATGATTGCCCCATGTGCGTAGAGACCTGTCGACAGGTCCGTCATGGCCACGCCAACTTTACAAGGTTCCCCATCCTGCACAAAGACCCAAATGACTAACGGCCTCCATTAAGAAGGTTATGTCTTCACCTGAGACCATTTATTTGTCAGCAGAATTATGCAAAAAGTATTAAAAGTTTGTCCACAGAATTATGCAAAAAGTATGTAACTGGTTCTAACAAACGTTGGTACAAAAATGGACAGAATATGACCCACAGACAAACCAGTTAAGTGTTGGTGCACATCTTTGGTGTGGTCTGGATCAAACATTGGGTCCTGAATCAGTTCAGCAAGATCATTACAAATTTTCTCCTGAACATAAAGACTGAGAAGTTATTGCTCATAAACTGCTAACTATATGGAAGTTATAGCTTTTCACTGAATACGAAAACATTGTATGCTGTCATTTAAGACTGACATTCATTTTTTCCCCTAGTTCTATTTCTAAGAAAGACACAAAGAAAAATGGAAGTAACTTTTTCAACAAATCTATATCAACAACTATCTTCCCTGAAGGATTAACATGATTTTCCAGAAATCAGCTTTGATCTTGATGGAGGTCTTTGCTCTCCATTGTGATTTCCTAGAGTTTTATTTTCTTTTGTTTGCTTGTTTGCTTGCTTGTTTGTTTTTGTTTCTTATTTGTGTGGCTATGAACGAATAATTGTACAACACAAACGCCCCAGAGGAAATTGAAGATGAAAATATGACAAGAGCATAGGTTTATCTGATGATGAAATCTGATCACCCATTTCTCTGTCTGTATCTAATCTAGCTTCGTGGTTTGTCTCGAGACAGAGACGGGCTGACAGAAACTTACAGATGGTGAGATTTGTCAAACATGTTTCACAAGAATGGCTCAGAAAGGAACAGTGTTTGCATGGGTCATCAGCTCTGGCACTGGCTTCAGTTCTGGAATAATTCTGGAGAACTTTTTGGGGAAAGGAAATACAACACTCTGAAAACACAGTAGCTGTTATTTCTTTCTTTTTTTTTCAGTGATTTAGCACAAAAAAAAAGTTACATATTTTGAGCACCGGCTGGATTTAGATCGTGGGCATGTAATGGTCTTGCCATGACAAAAGTTGCCAGTGTTAGTTGCTATCCCCTTTGATAGTTAAAAAATATAATCAGGTAGAAGAAAAAAGAAAAAAAAAAGATTGGCAGCACATCCCTGGGGGCAGAAAGCTAAATATCGGGAGAAAAAAAAAAGGGTTTTGAAGATTTACAATACAATACCGTGTACTGAAATGCAATGCAAAATTAAGATCTAATGAGAGAAAGACTTTATATAGTCAGAATTAATTTGCTGTGGAGAGTCAAATAAACACAGGCAAAAATTGCCATTTCTTCCTCTTTTTGTTTATTTTCCTTTTGGGGGAGAGTGGGAGGTGTGATTGGATGGGGAGGTTTTTTGGGTGTTTTTATTTTCAATCAAGTCACCTTACACCCAAACAGTGAAAAATAAGTATGTAAAGTTAGTCATCTCACACCTAAACAGTGAAAATTTTCACACACACACACACACACACACACACACCTCTCTCTCTCTCTCTCTCTCCCTTTCTCCTCATCTTCTCTCTCTGTATATGTTTGTATGTATGTATGTGTATGTGTGTGGGCGTGCATGCATGCGTGCATGGGCGCTTGCATGCGTGCGTGCGTGTGTGTGCGAATATATCCAACAGAATCTCTGTATCAGTTTTATTTTAACTTCCTTCATACCTTTGGCCCAGTAATGTGCATTAGACCAGCGACACCTGACACAATGACATCATAGCCTGGTCGCTGTGCGTAGGGGCCTTCTTGACCATAGCCTGCACATTAAAACAAACTGATTCAAATAATCAGACATGAATACACAGAGAAATACCGGAAAATAAGTGACGCCATCGGTGCTGTCATTGAGGTGCAAAATCTCATATTCAGGTAACTGTCTGAATATGTTTCCAGTTGATTTTTTAAAGATGAAATCTAAGGTTACTGACATATCTATATGAAAACATCTGAATTTTTGCCAGGACTCTACATCAGTATAAAATGTGCTATCTTATGGTTTGGTGTTTAGTTATCAAAGGGCGTAATGTATACAACTATTTTTTTTTTCCATTTATTTCAATCTTTAACTTACACATGGTACAAAATTTATTTTTACAAGCATAAAATGCTTATTATTATCTGTTGTGTTATAAAATGATAACCCGATTCAATCACTGAGGTTAAAACTTTGTGTGTGTGTCACACTGTCACTTTTGCACACATGCATTCATGACAGCATTTACTCCATACGCACACGCAATCTTTCCAATCAACCAAAAGGCGCACTACCGAATGTTTTTCTTCTCCCCCTCTCCTTCAGGGAAAAACATTTTACTAAATCACATCAAACAATTTATAAACATTTTTTAAAACATCTCCTTGTAACCAATTTTTCCCAGTACATCAATACCTTTTTTTAAAGCATGGCCTTCACATAACACTCCAAGATCCAACCAGGAAATAAATGCTTTTCACTCCTTATCATGCCTGCATCAGAATTCAGACTCTTTCATCTTTCATGTTCCCTGCCTCTCAGAAGCAAAAACCCCCTTGATTTCTCCCATCCGGAGATATATTTCCGACTCCTTTTTCCGAGTTCCTCCTGTCACGGAAAATAAAGATTTCCAACCCTCCCCCCCTTTCGACTTTTTCCTTCCCTGAGGGATTACGAGTTCCGCTCCTCCCCGGGAGTCTTTACTTGTGGGGGCTGAACTACCCGGTGTGTTCCCCACACCATGCCATCTTAAAAACCCCCCCTCCGGTTAAAAGGGTAAAGGGGGAAAGGGGCAAGGGGTAAAATAAAGGGGCTAACACAAAAAGGGTTTCGGTAAGTAACCTGCTTTTTAAATTCAACATATAATTCTTTCTTTCTCTTTTCTTTAGTTTCCCCCCCCTGTAGCCCCAACTACTTGGTTTCACCTGGTAAATGAGGGTCACAACGAGGACCCCCCGTCCTACAGTTCGAGTCCTGGGGCCATCTGCGGCAAAAACTGTTCTTTCCTCCCTCCTCCACGATGCATACTCATTTCAAAACACTGACCACCCCTTTACCACCCTTATAACTATCTCTCGGGGCCCCACTTTCAACCCAATGACCACGTTTCTTTTTTTTAATGATATATCTCACAATTATTTTGGGGAGCCCCTACACTAGTAAAACCACAAATTTTCCCCTTTTCCTTTTTAGGGCATGGGGAAAAAATGTTTCTATCACAACAAAATTGAGGAGCGCACATGCTTAGGGAGCTACGTCCCCCTGACAACCCCCCCCCCCTGGGGGAAAAATTTTCTTTCCAAAAAATTTTTTTTTTAAGGATAAAAAATTCCCTTAAAACCATCTCACCATAAACTCAAAATTTATCCATCACACAGTTTTCACCAAATTAACAATCAACGTATGAATCAATCATCGTGATCCCCCATAAATAGCATATTCAAACTTTCAGTCTTCTAAAAAAAGACATTCATAATTGATCACCACACCTCAAAAAATACATTTCAAAAATTTTACATAAAAAAACAATTGGGGATATTAACAATTCAAAGTAAAAATTTTTTTATAATTAAGATGTGAAGCACATTTTTTCCTTTTGATCTTGTCCCCATCATCTTCCCCCAAGATGGAGTATGGCTGCCTTTAAAAGGGGGGAAAAAAAGGGGTCAACACACAAAACCCACTGCCTGGCTATACAGGCATGTCCGCAGGATATCGCCGCGTACCAGAAAAAAAAAAAAGAAAGTCCCCCATATATTTTCAAAACCCCATGAAAAGGAAATATTTCTAAGTGTAAATTTTTCTCAATAAACATGTTGACAAAATAAACATATTTAAAAAACTAGTTCTTTTTCCCACATTAATTTATAGTCCATTAAAAAGTGAAACATTTTTCCCCCATTGTTACAATTAAACAAAGAAAACAATATTTTGCCCTCACTGCACAATAAAAAACAGGTATATACATTTCTAAAGAGTTTTTTGCTCATCACAACACATTTCACTTCAAAAAACAATTAATTTAAATATACATGATGATTTTTCCTTTTCTTTACGAAAGAATAAAGCAAAAATAGATATGTAATACATCAACATAAATTTTTTTTGTTTGTAAAACTTTAGTCACTTCAACAAGCAAAAACAAAATACCACTTGATTTAAACATCATAGCAAAAAATGCTTTTGTCAAATGTACACCCGAAACATTAAGAAAGACAAAAAACGGGAATATCTTTCCCTTAATACAGTTACATTTGTCCATGAATACATACCCGACAATAATCTGCCAGACATTTTGTGTTCCGGGGACTGGTTCAATTAAAACGGGAATTCCTGCAATGCCAAAAACCACCTTAATAATCTCTGTTCTTATTTTTGACGTTTGCAAAAAGTAAATGGCCTGGGGCCCTTGTAACCGAACTTTTTTCCAGCAAAACCGGGGAACTTCTCACATCCCTACAAACCAAGCACCCCTCTCAATAGTGGAATTTTTTTCTCCGGGGTTTTGAAACTTTTTACGGCGTATTGCACGGGAGTAAAAAATCATTTTTTTTTCCTAAAACAGTACCCCTTTCCCATTCCTTTGAACGGGCATGGGTTCTCAAAATAAAGTTTCTAAAGGGGGTAACAAAAAACAGGAAATAAATTTGGGTTTCTGAACACACCCAAAGCCTTCTGGCACTCATCAGACCACAAAAATACTTTTTTCTTCCCTTTTTCGCATTTCATAAAAAAGGGCCGTCGGGGACCAAAGGGGGGTACATATCTCTATATAAGACAACAACCCATGATGACCAAAACTTTTCTTGTAGGGGGTTTAAAAATAAAGATAAAATCTTTTCCATTTTCTTTCCCCCTGGTATCTTTTTTCCCCACGAAATAGTGTCCCCCAAAAACTCGAGAGTTTGAAAACCGGCACAATTTTGATGGTCTCGCATAAAACCAAACATCTAGTCTAAAAAAAAACACTGAAAGTTAGAAAGGGGGTCATCCATGACTTTGCAGCCAAAAAAAATGTCGAAAAAAACTGACTGCCCCACATCGGGTTTCAGGGGCTCCATCATTCTAGAAAAGAACGGGGGCTTTTTGAAAAACCGAAGGGCATTTTCATCCTTTGGGAAAAAAACCAAAAGGTTTTAAATCGCTTTTCCTTGTCACTTCAGCCATTGGAATCGCCATACCTTTTCAATCACTTTCAAAAAAAATTTTCCCCTTTAAAAGGACACAAAATTTTTCAATGTCGGGGTTTTTTGGCTCGCATCGAACACAGTGATCTTATTTATTTTCCCCGAAATTTGATGCAGAAACGCACCGAGCCATCGGGTTTGTCCCCCAATACACGTGAGCGTAGGGGAAAAACAGAAGGTTCTATGCCCTTTAAATCCAGCTTACTTTGATTTCCTCTCGAAAAACCCTTTTTTTTTTTTTTTTTTGAAAAAAGGGGAGGGGGTAGGTCTGGTTCCACTGGTTTTTCAGTATTTAACGAATACAGGGGTTCAATCCCATCACTGTACCGGGGTACGTCAAACATCCGAAAGTTTTTTCAAAATGTCTTTGAGTTTTTTTTTGACTTCAGACAAACATTCGACAGAACCAAAACATCAAAATTCACCTTTGATAACAGAGTAGGAAGGGTACAACACACTGCACGGAAATGTTAACACTCCTACATTTGCTGTTTTCAAAACCTTTTGATCTGCCCCTGAACTTACTTTGGGGTACAAAATCATCACTGATAATATCTGTCATTTGAATCGGGTTTTGACATGGGACAATCCATTAAACTGACTGGTTGATGGCAAAATTTGACTTCAAAAAACTTCTCAACTTTCACATGAATATTTCTCGTTTCCCTTTTGATCTTATAAAAAACTGCAGAAATTTTTCACCACCTAAAAAGGGGCCCTCCCAAACACAAGCTTGTTATGTTCATCTAAGTATAAAAGGGGACTTATCCCCCTACACGAAGGAACTCCTTTTGTTTTTCTTCTGAAAAACCCTTTGACACACTTTTTTCATCACTGACTTTTTCCGTTTGGTAGTCAGTGACAGTCTGTTTACAGTAGAAAGTATTGTCGTCACGCTCGTCTTTCCCCCTCTTTTTTTTTAATTTTACGGGGTAATCTGTTTTCATCCATTTTTAGATTTAAAAAAGGGGCTTTGTACCTTTCCCTGCTCTTTTTGATCTGTCTCACAAGACAAAAAACAAACACCTCCCACCCCCATGACTTACGCACCGGGCAAATGCCCAAGATCAAGTCGCAGACGGTTATCAATAACACAGGGGGGTAAAAACCCGGGAGTGAAAACGTGTACTACTGAAATTTTCCCAGGGGAAACTTAAACTTGCCTCCAAACGACCCATTTTTGGACAGTGTTGAATACTGGTTTGAAGCACAAAGATTTTCTACACCAGCATGGGCACCCCAGTCTCGAAAAAACCGAAGCCGCAATCCATTATGGCTCCTTTTTTCCCTAACCCAGTCCATCAACAGCTTATGTGGTGCAAAAACGGGCCTTCTTCACAATCGGGGAGACAATGCGGGTTTTTTAATCATTATTTTTAAAGGGGCAATTCTTTTTCAAATGGAACTTGCCAACAAAAAAACATCGCATTGTCGATCGCAGCGACTGATTTGTGTACTTCGGTTTTTTCCACAACTGACCCCAAAAAGGCTACTGTGCTTTTTCCACGACCTCGAAACGTTTCTGAGGGGCAAAAGGGGGTTTTCCGGCGGGAGTTCTGGTACGACGAAAGTCACTCGAACCCCGAAAATCCCCTTCCCCTCCTAGGGAAAGTTTTCCTTTAGGGCCCAGAAATGCCCACATTTCCCTTTTTTGTAATTTTTTCCCCGTCCCGATGGGATAGTACATGACCAAGAACTCAAAAAATGGAAAAATTCTCCTTTCCTACCACCCCTTATCTATAGCGTAAAATAATGACACCACTGACCATTTCCTCAAAAAGCTTTCAAATTCCTTTTCTTTAAGGGGAAATGCCCGATCTTTGCTCCACGCTCGGAAAATTGTTTTTCCCAAGAAGGGGATCTCGCGTGTTGAAAATTTGTTTTTTTTTATAAATCGATCCATCATCTAAACAAGACTCATACGAATTAGAAACACGGAAACGATTCTCCTTGTCAGGGGGGCACAGAACGGGGGTTCGGAAAACATCCCAAACATTTAAATTTTTTAGGGGTTTTTCTTTCCAACGACCCAATTAAATTTTTTTTCCCGCGAGTGTGGGTACAGTGTCAAAGCCTACCCCTTTAAAAAAAACAACGCAATAACAAAGCCACTTTTCCTTTGGGCCAACCCCCAAAATTGCGTCTTTTAAAAACGAAAAAAAAAACTATCTTTTCCCCTCCGTTTTTTTCCCCGAAAGCGGGAACTTTGGGAAAATATGCCGCTTTTGTTGAGGGGCCCCTTTGGGAACCGACTGGTGGAGCTGGGGGAGGGGTTTTCTCGAGCCTTTTAATCTTTTTTAAATTTTTCATCGTCTCTATTTTAACTGCCACTTTAAAATTTACGTTTTTTCACTCCACTTCCCTCGTATTTTTTTCTTCACTTCCTCTTAGTCATTTTTTTCAACATCCCTCTGAGTCTATTTTGTTCGCTTCCCTCGGGAGTCTTTTTTCTTCAATTTCAAAATTCCCCTGTATCTTTTTTTTTTCAGATTTACTTTTCCCCCTGTATCTTTTTTCTTCAGCTCCCCTCTGTATCTACTTTTTTCTTCAACTTCCCTCTGTAGTTTTTTTTCTTCTATCTCAAGTTTCCTTTAAATTTTTTTTTCACTTTCTATTTCCCCCTTTTTTTTTTCTTCTTTTCTCTCTTTCCTGTCTGCCCTTTTATTCATTGTTGCACATAGTTTTTTTTTTTTCCTCAAAACCCAAGCGTTCCGCTTGTTTAACAATTTATCAAAAACCCCCATAATGAACCTCAACAGATATAAAACAAAACAATTTCCAAGTATGAATAAAAATAAGGCGATATATGATGGCGTTTAAAATTTCACAAAACGTAATTTTTAGTAAAAACAAATAAAGAATTCAATTTCCGGTTAAACAGAAAACAGCTTTTCTAAAACAAGGGAGATAGAAAAACAAGGAAATTTTTTTCCAAAATATTTTGTTCTCAATTTCTTTTTCAGTCTTTCTTTTTCTTAATTCCAAAAGAAATTTCAAAACAAATGTACGCCTTATAACATAAAAAATAAAATTTAAAAAAACAAATGAAGCACAAAAATTAAAAAAGGGGAAAAACACAAACTTGCGGGAAAACCAAACCCAAAAAAAAAAATGTTTTAAAAAAAAACTAATAAAGCTTATTGAAAGGGTTAAAAAAGGTTTTAAAAAGGGGGGGGAAAAGGAAATGAAAGGTCACAGGTCAGAACATGAGAAGAAAAAAAAAAGCAAAAAACCCTCAACAGTACCCTAAAATTCACGTCTCCCGGAAACTGGAGACGGGGGAAAAAAAAATCACTCACAATATACACAAACTACAGTAATAATGCAAAATATAAAAAATCAAAAAAAAAATGCACATTCACCCAAACCAAAAAAAAAACCGCACCACAAACAGAAAAAAAAAAAAAATCAAAAGATAAAGATGTTTATTTGGGGTTGAGCGGGAACAACCCCCCCACCTACACTATTTTGCGTGACGAGGGGAAGTCAATCCCACACTCTGGGGCAAGGGGAAAAAACAAATGAAACAAAAAAGGGAAAGAAATAATATTTCGAGAAGGGGGGACTACCGACTCCCCAACGCCATGCCCCCCCTAAAAAGCAGGAAGAGGTTGGGGCAACAGTCCTGGGAAGGGGGCAAAAAAAAATTCTAATCCTAGGGGGGGACAGCGCTCCTCAATGCCCGCCCCCTGCGCCAGGCACGACAAAGAGTTGAGGCTATCGCCGAGGGGAAGGGGCAAAAAAAATCCAAAACCCAAAAAAAAAAAACCCTTAACAGTGAGCAACCAAAAGAAATGTCAAAACACCCGAAACACATATAGAAAAAAAAAAAAAACAACAAATGCAAATATTATCACAATAAATAATAAAATAATTTCTCTTGTTTTTTTCCAACTGAAAATATCTTCTTTTTTTTCCAGGGCCCCCAGGGGACAAAAAAGAAATCCTTCCTTTTTTTTTTTTTCCCTTTCCCCCAAAACCCTTGCGGTTCCCAAAACAAAAAACTTTTTTCTTTTTTTTTTTTTTCCTCAAAAACCCCTTTAGGGTACAATCAAAATCTTTTTTTTTTTCTCCCGGGGAAACAAAAGGGGAGCACGCGGGCTCGTCGGGTCCCACTGTCACCTGTCACTTTTTTCACACATGCTTCATGACAGCATTTAAATCCAAACCACACGCAATCTTTCCAAACAACCAAAAGGCGCAACCGAAAGTTTTTTTTTCCCCCCCCCTTCAGGGAAAAACACTTTACTAAATCACATCAAAAAATTTAAAAACAATTTTATACAGCATCCTTTAACCCAATTTTTCCCATTACATCAATACACGTTTTTTTTAAAGTCGGCCTTCACATAACACTGGCTCAAACCAGACCAGGGAAAAAAAATGCTTCCCTTTCACTCCTTGATGCTTCCCCACAGAATTCAGACTCGTTTTTTACTGTCATGATCCCGCTCTCTCAGAAAAGGAACGCCCTTGATTTCTCCCATCATGGAATATGATTTTCCCACTCCTCTTTCCTATTTTCCGCACTGGGGAAATGAAGATTCCAACTCCTCCCCTCACTTCTCCGCCCTGGGGGGATTACAGTTCCGACCCCTCCCCTGAGTCTTTAAAATTTTAGGGGGGGAACTACCCGTTGTTCCCCACACCATGGCCACTCCCCAAACCCCCTCAGGGTTTAAAGGTGAAGGGTGAAGGGGAAGGGTAAAGGGGGAAGGGGGAAAAAGAACAAGGTTGTGTAAGTAACCGCTTCTTAATTCAACAATAATTTTTTCTTTCCTTTTCCTTAGTTTTCCCCCCGACTTTCCCCCCCAAATATCATGGGTCACCTGGAATGATGGCACAACGAGACCACGTCCTGACAGTTCGATCTCTAGGCCATCTGCTGGCTAAAAATGATTCTTTTCCTCCCTCCTCCTACATGATACTCAGTTTCAAAACACAGACCACACCTACCACCCTTAGTAAAAAAATCCCCCATGTCATTTCACCCAGCCACGTTTTTTTCCCTTTTAATATATATCTCACAATTTTTTTGGGGGCGCCCCTACACTATCAAGCCACATGAAATTCTTCCCCTTTTTAGTAGTGGCAAGGGGAAAAGAAAATTTAATCACTAACACATGTATGAGCGACATGCCTTGAGTGAGGCTACGTCACTACAGTTGGTTATTGAATAACATAATTATCAGGACCTTCATTCTCTTTGTGGCACCTTTCCCTCAACTGTCAAGAAACCCTTCTTTTAATGCTTTTAACCTCTCCAATTCATTGTTTGGGATCCTTTCATGTTTAGGACTTCCTCATGACATCTCAATTTAAAAAGCTAAAAAAAACCCAAAAGGGCCCCCCGCCTCACATGTATTCTGTGCAACTCAGGTCATTTTCTGTTGCAGAGGCAGCCTTTTTGAACCTCGACAATTCCCTCTGGAATTTTCTCCCAAAAAGTCACTGCAGTTTCAAATTTCTGAAATCAAAGCAAGCTTTCTCAACAAAAAGGACTGGCCAAAATGCAGAGGACTACAATTTTTTAAACAGCTTTTTTACATGCTTATGGTGTCACTCTTTTTGTAAGATGATGGGGACATTTTTGCTCATACATTTAAAAAAAAACCCCAAAAATATAAACCAAATTTCACGAAAGAATAATAGTGAAGAAAATGATATGTTGAGACTCACAATTTTGGCAAAACAATCAAATCCATCCCTTCTACAAAAAACCATTAATGTTTCTGCATAAATCCTTATTCCCTTCGTGTTCATTTGTTCACATGACACTCACATGGGCAAACCTGAAAGCACACACACACACACACACACACACACACACACACACACACACACACACATACACACACACACACACACACACACACACACACACACACACACAACACACCCCCCACATAACTATTTTAGAAAATACTTTTAATTCTGAATGCAAGATGAACCATTACATACCCGTAATGGAGCAGTACACCAGTCCAGGATTCAGGGCGGATAACTTGTCATAGCCCAGACCCATTGCCGCCAGCTTTCCAGGGATGTAGTTCTCCACCAACACATCGCTCACCGACGCCAGCTGTGAATGGAATTAATTACTACAGAAACGAGAAGCTCTTTCTCTCTCTGTGTCTGCCTCCCTTCTTCTTTCTCTTGTTTTCCCTTCCTTACTGACGATTATGCGAACACCAATCCTAATTCATCTTGTGACATTTCAATGTTTTTATTTTGAATGTATCTAAGACTGACAGATCAACCTTCTCTCTTCTTCACTCCTCCATATCCAACCCCTTCCTCTCTCTCTCTCTCTGCCCCCACTCCCATCCCCCCACCAACCTCTTCATCTCTTTTCCTCTCCCACTCTCTCTAAGCTACATCTATTAACTTGCATATTTATGTTCATACTGAATCAAAACCTGTCTAAATCTTTGATAGAAAAGAAAGAAAGAAGAAGAACATAATATAATATAGTTCGTATCCATGTCTCACTGTCTTTTAATTTGAGCACTTTTCTACTGAAATTTCATTGCATACCTTTACAACTGTGAAAAAAAAAAAAAAAATGAGAACTCAAGTCATTTTTTTCCAAAACTTGATAGCGTTCCCAAGTCACACTCTGTGTTAAGCTGACATCAACATAACAGAATATCTACTTACATTTTCATTCACATCAATGTCAGAGATGGAGCTAAAGATCCGAATCTCTCATTCAAAACATGTCTATCCTGTGACAATGAATTACCACAACACCAAAAAACGAGGGAAAAACACTTTAACTTAAATGGTGTACTTTTCTTGTGAGAGGACTACAGTATTTTTCTTATGAATGTTACATACATAAAATCAATGGTTCATTCAGATTAAGAAAAGATAACTTGAACACACCTGCTGTATAATAGCAGCTCCTTTTGGATGCTTCAGATTGACTGTCACACTCTGAAACAGAAAGAGCATACATGTGTACCTGTTAAGATCTGTTTATGTAATAAGGTTTTCTTTTTAACTCCTTGGTGAAAAGGTTCTTTTCTTTAACACACACACATATATTTACAATGCATGAAACAAAAAATTGGGCCATTCAATAAACAAAGTCAAACTGTCATCACAATCTTTGAACTGTCTCTACTTTCAGCACGTCAGAAGCTGAAACAATGAAGAACAAAGTTCAAAAGATGTCGGCATCATCTCTTCATTATCTCTTCACAAGGATGACTCTAGAGTCCTTCAAGCCACTGTCAATCTAACTGATGAGAGCATGTTCCTGTAAACGTTAAGATAGGATGAACTATCAAATCAGCAGTTTCTTCTCTTTATCAACCATTCTGCCAGGTCTTCCATACAAACTGTGAATCTCCAGTCCTGTAAGACTGGTTAGGAAGGAAGATGAACATCCAGGGACAGACCAAAAGAAATCCTGGATGGATAACAAAAAAGGCTGGACTGGGGACAACTCCACCGGTTGAGGGTCTATCAACAGCGCTGGTCTTGATGGTTACTTCCATGACTAAATCAGCAGCGCTGTCTTGATGGTTACTTCCATGACTAAATCAGCAGCGCTGGTCTTGATGGTTACTTCCATGACTAAATCAGCAGCGCTGGTCTTGATGGTTACTTCCATGACTAAATCAGCAGCGCTGGTCTTGATGGTTACTTCCATGACTAACCTCAAACAGTTGGTCACCTTCAGTTGGTCAGACCTGGAAACACTGTCTGGGGACAGGTTGAATGAACCAAGGGAAAAGCAGTGTAAGGTGTGCACATAAAAACAGTAGGCGCTGCAGTGATACCTTCCTATCATGGTATCAAAGAGAATGAACTTGCAGACCAGCTCACTAAACTGGAAGCAGTAGATGACCAGCCGCAGAGACCAGTCGCCTTATAGACGCAGAGGACCCTGATCAAGAAGATCAGAAGACACTGGCCAGAAAAGTGACTGATGCCATACATCTGCAGAGCAAGCAGACCAGGTCATCATCTTCAGGATTTGTACAGGACAAGTAAGGCCTGCCGTATGCACCATAAAGTAAAGACTGCTCCTACCCCTTATTGCCAATGCAGCTAGATGGAGGTGATGGCACAGTACTTATATCCCACAGGACTGCCCACTCCATGCCAACCTCAAAGACTCTGGTCTGATGGAGTGATGACAGGTCAGAAGCTTTTAGGGTGCCTGAGGAGTTCATTGGACAAGTCGACTGGGAAGTTACTCTCAGAGACGGGACTGTGAGTGCCCTGGAGAATGATAATAAGTTACACCTCTACCATGTTCTCCAAGACTGAAGAGAGAGAGGGCTAAAAAGATCAGTAACTGTCCAATGACCTACAGTTATGCCTCAGAAGTGTTAGAACAAAAAAATGCGTTTGAAAAAGTAATGAAGAGCAGTCTTCACTTTGACTTTTTATCATTTCATTTTACCTATAAAAACAAACAAATACACACCATTCTTTGAAAACGATCTCATTAACTAATTTTTGTAAGTTTTACCATATTATTTTTATTGTATACACAAACCACTAGCTAAGTAGACAAAATTGTTAAAGAACACCTTATTACCTTCTTGTTGCGGTTAATAGACAAAAAGTAGGCACTCTCAGAGTTGCAGAAAGGTGGACCCCAGACCGTGTGTCATCTCCCATTCCTGATCAGGCAGATACAATGAAACTTTACATGACAAGCTGTGAAAACATAACGAAAAAAGGTGACAGTTACTTGTCAGCTTAAAACTGCTTGTCAATCTACAATAGATGAACAGATGTGCATGCACAAAATAAACGTGCACACATGAACACACACACACACAAACACACACACACACACACACACACACACACACACACACACATTCCAGTCAGCAAAACATACATGTTTATTGTTCTTACTGGCCAAATTCTTATTATCTTTATCATTTCCAATGTGTCCACCTTCTGCACAAAGGTAAGTTCCTTGGGGACACCCCCCCCCCCCCCCCCCCCCCCCCCCCCCCCCTCCAAAAGGCATAAATAAGCCAGTAGAATGAATGTTAAGGTTTTCTGTTTGATGCGAGTGCAAATGCACCCATGCTTGATAAGAGGTAATCCCATGAAAAATAAAAGTAGGGTGTGTGCACACCTATTCAACAACTTCCCTATATACCAGTAGCATAGGGGTGAACATACCTACATCATTCACTGTATGTCCTGCATCACACTGCATGGGAGTACGCACACCCAGATGGTAAAGAATGCAAACATTTTGCCTCATTAAGAAAAATTTAAACGATATACTGTTTCATTCTATTAAGTGGTAACAAATTGTGCCAATAGTAAGGATTAATGTTCAGCCATCAGCATAATGTAATACAGGGTCCAATCATTTATTCTCCATTTTCAAACTCCACTACAGTCCATGACCGATGCTGAATAAACCTCTCTCTCTCTGTCTCTCCCCTCTGTCTCTGTCTCCCCACCCCCCCCCCCCCCCCCCCCCCCCCCCCCCCCCCCCCCCCCACCTCCTCAGTCAGTCTGTACACATCTTTCACACGTTCACACTGATCCACTTTTCCCTCATGAATGATGAAGCTGACCTGGCCTTTCCACTTTGATGACCTCTGCTCCAAGATCCCCCAGAATCATAGTGCAGTAAGGTCCTGCCAGCACTCTGTTTTATTAACAACACAACAAGAAATATACAATATGCGCACACACACACCCCACACACACACACACAAAATAGATAGATAGATAGATAGATTTATACATCTTTAACCCGTTCAGTGCCTCACAATAGTACAAACAAAGGTGTTCCCAGGTGCTGGGGAAATCTCATGATTTGGGGGTCATAATTAACAAAAAATTCTAGCTCAGAAACAAAAAGATAGAAAAATGAAATCTATATCATTTTGAAGGAAATTGAATGAAGATTTTGAATCTGGGCTTCTTTGTTTAATTTTGATAATAAAAAGTATTTAGGCTTGTAGATTTGGATAGATTTTTTGCACGATCAAAAACATATGTATTTACCACATCCAAGCAAGAACACACAGCAAAAAGTTGAAAATAAAGTTTGTATTGTCACACTACACCTGTAAATGAAAGTAAAACAGTTTGGAAGTCTATCAAGACGCTCACACTCGATGCAGACTGACCAGTCCACGACCACGCCCCCCCCCCCCTCCCCACCACACCCCCTTGCTCAACTTCAACCCTCTCTTCACTCCTCATCTTCCCCTATCTTTTCGTCTGCACCGTGTCACGCCGCGAGCAGGCCACGATCCCCTCTCGCACTGATTTCACATCACTGGGCACCACAGCACGCAGTGCAGAGTACACACTTGGCTGGCTCGTTCGACTGACGCTGTCAGCTGAACACACACTGAGAGGTCACAGAGCCCTACTCAATAACTGACGAATATGGTCGGCAATTCCCCACTTATCATCATCTCACCTTCATGCTCGAGTTATTCGTTGAATAAAAGATTATTGTGTTTGTCAAAAATCATCAGCAGAGCCTGCTCAGCTGTGTAAATACGTTGACTTGGTCGCTGGGCTTGTCAGGTTGCGCCGCCATCTTTGCAAGCGAGACACAAGTACTGGCTGGTCACCCATCAGTGATAAGAATAAATGGGCTTTCCCCTCACGTGTGGTCATTTACATATTATTTTAAGACTACAAACATATAAGGCTTTCTACGCAAACTCTATTTGAGTCCGTTGATAGAAATAGTAACGAATGAAAACTCAAGAAAAATGCATGACGTCAGGGGACTGCCCATAGGCACATGGAAAGCACTTTTATTTCCGCGTCAGCTGACTGACTAAAGGCGCTCAACGGGTTAAAAAGGCAACAACAGGAAAACCTATGGTGCACTACCAAAATAACACAATTCTAATTTGGCTATGATGCCAAAGATACTGAGAAAGGAGAAGAAAAAAAAAGAGCAATGTAACACAACTTCCATGTCTATATTGGATGATTGTACAGGCCATTTAATTAAGAGCCGAGTTGTTTTCACAAGGAGAGGCCAACAACAGGAGGATATATGCATTCTTGTCAAACTGTATTTGCAAAATGTGTGCGTGTGTGTGTGTGTATGTGTGTGTGTGTGTGTGTGTGTGTGTGTGTGTGTGTGTGTGTGTGTGTGTGTGTGTGTGTGTGCGTGTGTGTATGTGTGTGTGCACGTGCATACATGTGTGTTTGTATGTGTGTATGTGAATTTTTGCATGTGTGTTTATATATGACCATGTGCAAAATATGCAACTTTGTGTGTTGTGTGTGTGTGTGTGTGTGTGTGTGTGTGTGTGTGTGTGTGTGTGTGTGTGCGTGCGCACCTCCTACCTGCTCAGATCAAGCACCCGAAGACCATGGAGAGGACCCTTGGAGTAACCTGAATCTTGTGATGCGGTGGAGGAGGAAAAGGCACATGTCTTGTCTGGAAAGAAATCAGTAAGTGGAGGAGGAGAAGGCATATGTCTTGACTGGAAAGACATCAGAGTCCATACATATCTAAACATAAAGACAGTTCAAGTTCATTTACATTCACCACAGAATGGTTTGGAACCGGAAGCCACATTTGCTCAAATTGTTTACCAATCCCTGGTGATGTTTTCTTGGATCATTTCTGTGTATACTGTATGTTCTACAACAAACCATGATCTCATAATACATAAAAAGTTCATCATGAACTTATTTAAATATTGTTGCATAGTAACAGCAATATCTAAATTGGAACTCTCGTCCACAATCTTGGTAACATTTCTTTTAACAATTGTGCAGCTACAGACCAAAACAATCACAGTATCTGCGACTGTAGTAATGCACTATCCACATCAATGACACACACACACACACACACACACTGAAAAACTGATGTTCAAGTGGTAAATGGCTTATGACTTTTTTTTTTTTTTTTTTGGTGAGTGTGTGTCAAAGCTTGTTTTGTGTGCCTCTGGTCTGCTGCCTGGTGAATAGGGACCGCAAGCAACACTTAAGTGACTGACACACAGGGGTCCTCAAAATGACTTTCCTGTGGTTTGCGGTTACTTGCATTATTAGTAGCAACATTCTACATTTTATTTCCTGTTCAAAATATTTAGAGGTTGAAAGCTCAGTAAATAACTATGAAAGCTTCTTTCCATCCATACATCATCTTTCGACGAAAATTGTTGGATATTGCCGCGGGACCAAAGGGCGTTTTGTTTGCGAGTTTGTTTGTTGGAAGTCGAAAGATTGGCTGGCAGTAACCGAACATAAGAGAAGGGAGTTAAAAAGAACATACATTTGCCATGAGTTCGTAGCCATGCGGTTTTACAGAGCTGGCTTCTACATTTTCTACAGAGTATAAGACATTTCTGGAATCCATTCATTTTCGTGGTCTTCGAGTGTAATATTTCTGTGTAAACCTTCGCACTTTCTCTCCCATATGTACTGATAACCTGAGAGTGAACGTTCTTTAGATACGGTTATCTTTCATGATTCTATGTGATCATGTGATAACGTTGGATCACGTGGTAAAAGCAGAATTTGATTCCAAACCGAAATCCTGAGACTTACGACAAAATTAAATAGGAACCCCTTTCAACTATCATTATCCTTCTTTTTTTCCATTTTTTCTTTGTTAAGTAAGATCGCGGAGTAAAAAAAAAAAGCAAATAGAAAATAGTTATTAGGAAATATAATGTCATTGTTTGTTTAGGAACAGAAAACAGCCATAAGAAAATTGTAACCAGGAACAAAACGGTGAAAAAGAAAAAGAAAGAAAAACTTAAAGAAAACCAGTGATCTGACAAGTTCATATGTATGGAAAATAAAAAGGATCATTCGCAAAGAAAAATAAAAGCGACAAACAAATAATTAGACCAAGTAACTAAGACATGCTATTTTTGATTTCGCCGACAACAATATGCAGGGGTGATGGATAAAACGTGCAATTTTTTCATACAAAGCGGAAAAAGAAAATTCCCAAATTAATAGACACGTCCATTTTTATACCATAAACAAATCACTAACGGTAGATAAGTAAGTGAATAAACGAACTGATACGTAAAGAAATAGAATATTTTGTTTCTTTCTTAAACTCCTATTGCTGAGATTTTTTTTGATTTTTTTTTTTTATTAAATCATACTTGAAATCAATGTCATTTGCCACGTTTTAGTGTAGGCAAAGAGTATCTGGGACCAGTTTCCTTGGGGTGGTGGTTGGAGGGGTGAGATGGAGGGACGGCAGCATGACACTGTTGATTTTGTGAAGGATGGTTAATCATGTATGCTGTCCTTTTTTTTTTCTCTCTCTTCTGTTCGGACCCCCTTGAATAAGTGACAGAATAATCACCAAGTTGATTGTGGTCGCTGACAAGGAAGAAGAAGAAGAAGAGACAGTCATCCTACACAGAAGTAAGTCACGTGACTATTCAGAACGACCTTAGCTGGGGGGGGGGGGGGGGGGAGGAGCATATCAACAATATCTGTGGCAAAGACAACAAGATCAACGGCTTTCTCAGGCGGAACCTAAACAATTTGATATGTTCAACTAAAACAAAGGAGCTCGCTTATAAAGCCTTAGTCCGCCCTCTGGTTGAATATGTCCCGTTCGTCTGGGACTGCACCAACACTGCCACATTGATAACATTGAGACAGTTCAACGCAGGGCAGCACGCTTCGTTCTACACCGCTGCCAACGTGTTGGGAGCATGTTGCAGCAGCTCGGCTGGCCCTCTTTGGCTACTCGTCGCCGCAGTTATCGACTCTCCATGTTCTACGAGGTAGTGCATGGCCAAGCCCATGTCAGCTGTCCCAGTCTCAAAGAGAAAACGCTATCAACAACCAAACTGCAGAACCAACATCATATGCAGTTCCAAAGAATACAGGACAAGCCGGACAATAGATATTCTAGCTTCTTTCCAAGGACCATCAGGGACTGGAATAGGCTCCCTTCAAAAGTTGTCCTGTCCCACACGCTTGACACCTTCAATAGGAGGGTATCAAGCCTTGCCTAACTCACCTACACCACCACCCTCTCCCATACCCCCCCCCCCCCCCCCACCACCACCACCCCAAACCCTCCCTACCCCTGCCCAGCCTTGTCGCAGAGTTGGGCCATTAGGTGGAGGTCTGAACATGTTCTCAAGGCTTCTCCCCCCAACCCCCCCCCTCTCCCCCCTCCCCCCCCCCCCCCCCCCAGGCCCTACTCCAGCCCATATGTCCTCTTTTCCCAGATAGCTGGGACCATCCACTCCTGCACCCCCACCCCCACCCCACCATACCACAACCCCACCACACCCTCCTTACTGTCCAACTTCAAATTCTGTTCTCTCTTTTTCGTAGCGCTGCGCACCCCGTATATGACAATAATGATCGGTTTTCGATCGATGGTCATCAGCAGAAGAAGAAAAAGAAGTACGTAGCACCGGTTCTTCATGAAGACTGGACGGAATGTACCAGGCAAACAGCCCCCCCCCCCCCCTTCCCCCCAAAAAAAAATCCAAGTTGAATGAAACTCCATTCCAACTGACCTGCCAGCAACTGCCTTTGATCCTTCCCTCCCTGGGTACGCCGGGGAGGGGAAGGGAGGTCATTAAAAACCATTTGTATTGTATCTCCACCTTGTGGCAATTCTATGCTATATCTCGTGTGTGTGTGTGTGTGTGTGTGGTGAATTGAAAGTGACTTTGACCGCATTCTCAGATTTGCCATTTTGTTGGAGTACACTTACGTGTCTTCTTTGGCAAGTTACTGACAGTGTTGACATGGTTTTCCCAGCAGTTCAAGTTCGGGTGCGCATTGTATCTGGTACAGGTCCTAGCTGATATGTTTCATTTGAACATTTCCACACTGTAGGCCCTATACTGCTGCTATCTCCAAAATGTCATGTCACCAATATCGGTTTTTTTCCAAAAGATCATATGTATACCCAAGGAAAAGACGAATTAAGGTCCGAATGCGCATAAATTATCTTCAGCCTGTCATTGCTGAACATAAATAATGATCTTTCTCATCTGCCTTCTGGCCGACTCTGGGGGAACTTGGCTGTGTCTGGAGTTGTACCGTTTTTACCTGTCAGCCAAACGTCAACGAGTGGGGGTTCAGAATGAGCGCAGCAGTTTGCTTGATAGTGCCATCTTTCGCTGGCAGGCTCTCCAGTCATGAGATATGGGCTGGTCCAGCCATGGGGGCGCTTTCATTGAGGTTTTGTTGTGTCACGTCTGGTGGTCACACAATATGCCAGGAGCAGTTATGTCCGTTGACGTTTTAATGGAAATGTTCCTGCACATTATGTGAATATAGCACAGGTTTCCAAGGATGGTGGAGGACTGAACTCAGGTGGTTGGTTTGGCAGTTGATGACAGTACTTCTCTGGGTCCCAATGGTATTTTGTATCTCTTTCTTCTGTACCCAAGTAAGAGACAAATTAAGGCCTTGGTGCATGTAAACGATCTTAAGTCTGTCATCACAGAACACAGTCTTTGCATGATATAGCAGTATTAGTGGAAGCTGGTACCAGGAGACGTAGACCTGCAGAGCTTAAACCGCATTTCATAAACGCAAGAGGCTAGACTTCGCGAGTTTGGTGGTGACAGTGGCTTGATATGGTCACCAAGGTCTGTCTCAGGACTAGCGCGAGTGCTAGATGGCAGCACAGTGAATCTGAATTATGGATCATGAGCTTATATCATATCTTTTTTTTCTGTGCCTGAGGAGTCAACAACCAGCAGTGTTTTTCTTTTCAGCTTATGATCTCTCATCTCAGTCAAAAGTGTCAAGTCAAGGTAAACCAGACTTCAGTGCATGGGGTCACTGATCAATTAATGTTCACTCTCAGCAAGAGCGGCTGAACCTTTCAACACTAATTAAAATTAGCTGGAAAGAGTACACCGCAAACAGGCTCTTCATGTGTGTCTGCGTACGTGCAGTTTGTGTCTTATGTGTGTGAATCTGGATAATGGGCGCGGCTACATACCAACAAAACATGAACTGCATTACACAGAGACGGCTTAGATGAATTTCATTGTACAACCTAAGACCTGTTTCAAGTACCTAAGCAGCATTTCACCATGTCCAGTCCCATCATCCAAGTGATTCTAATATGTTAGTCATAACAAAGAAACCATGTAATTCCTGGTTCCATTCATAAGCCCTGCCATGGGTACAGTAGCCACACACGTTGTCGACAACTAATTTAGACAAAACATTGTAGGTTCAGTCTGAATTCTGTTCACACTTTTATCAAGGTTTTTTTTTCCACCTTTTCTTCTCCACCCCCTTCAGGACGAGCTGATCTTCTTGTGACCTGTGTGTGTGTGTGTGTGTGCACGCGCGCGCGCGTGCGTGCGTGTGTATGTGTGCGTGTGTTGTTGTAACTGTCCATGTGATCAGCCTCTTTAAGAAAAAGTGTATTCTATCTCCGCTTTGTTTCCAGAAGATCTTGGAAGAATCCTGGGACATTGGACTTTTAACTTTCTCTGTTGTCTGTGGTCAGAGAACTCCATGCCTCACCATCCATTATCACGTCTCCTTGTATTTCTGTGGTGTCCTGTTTCTATTCAGGATACCGAGTTTTAGATGCATGAAGAGAGCACTGGCAGGGTTAGGATAGAGAACTTTTGTTTTCCCATCTCCAGATACAATGAAAGGACCTATTAACGATCTCCAGTCGGAGCAGTGATGCATGCAGTTCTATGAAGTCCATAACACCCTTCATACTCACCTGCTTAGCGACCAAAAAGGCGAGAAAAAAACAACAACATACAAACAAATCCTGTACCTTTCACCGTAATTCATTCACTGATTTGTGTTTCAATGCTTAGCTACCAAAAGGACGAAAAAGCAAACAAACCCTGAACCTTTACCGTAATTCATTCACCGATTTGTTTCACTGATCTAAAAAAACACACTTGTTAAAAGGGACACTTCAATAGTGTGCCCCTAATCGTATTTTGTGGGTCCCACAGACCCAGGCCTGTAAAGAAGCAGTTTAGCTGATGCTCCTGTCAGTATTTCGTGGGTCTCCGTGACCCATACTCATTCTTGAGGCAGTTCAGCTTAGTGTTCCTTTACTTATGTCATGGGCTTTTCTGTTCTCCGGCTTTCATTCGCCATCAGTCTTCTTGATGTTAATCTAAGTTTCCATTAGGCAAATGAAACAAACTGCGGCGTTACTGAAACACGACAAAAAAGCAGAAGAGCACACAAAACAAAGTGTGAAGTAACGACGATTTAATGCACGACACAAAACAGGACAAGAAATTTTCGGCAAAATGCCTTCCTCAGCGACAAACAAAAAAAAGGTACAGACATAAACATGCACAATACTCCCCTTGTGAAGCCAAAGTGGTGAGTATCCATTAACAACTTTCACATGTCATAAGTTCTTTCTTGTAACCAAAAGTTCTCTTCTTTCATTACTATTCAATGAACAATGTACATGAATGAAAAGTTGTGAGTGCTTATCACTTTGCATTTGTGTGCAGAAAAGAAACTCTTGAAGAGGATCATTCAAAGATAAATGAACCTTCAACAGTCTTCATGATTCCAATTATCTTTCGTTATGAGGATACCTAGGATAGTGTGCTTATTCTTCTGAACCTGTTTCTCGTGAACTTTAATTTCTGCCCCTTTAATACAAATCGATTTTTGTGCAGGTTTGATAAATTCTGTCATAGTTCATATCGAGGCAATTAATCAGTGATTGAATGGTGACCAACACTGCATCATCCATACCAGACCACAAATTCCAGGACAGACTGTGCTCTCCACAATTGTAATTGTGAAATTTGAAACACAAGTACCGTCTCTTCCTCTGCTCTCTCCACTCTCAATAATCAACCATGGTAATACTTTCTAGTTCACTGGCGGTTATCTGCAAAGCAAGCTTGGCGAGTCTGAAGAAGGTTAGAGTCAGATCACGAGTGTTAGATTTGAGTGCTTGTTGTTGGTCTCTCCGTCATGGACATGCACGCTTTTAATTATTATACTTTTCACAAAGATTTAAGCTTTCAAGATGTGGCAGTGGCCTTGGTTCTGCACACTTTATTTTTAATGAGAGCATAGCTTGTGGTGGAGTTCTTTCACTGAACAATTTGACATGAGGATGTCGCAGGCATGGATGTGGTGGGAAATCAAAACTGAAATCGCCATGAGCAAAGGGCAGGGCTCCATTACTTGAGATTATTTTGCGTAGTGTTTGAAGAGGATTTTCCATTCTGATACGTGACTAATCAAGCCCAAGAGATACAGACATCTGCAAATCTGATCAGGAAATTTGAGCAACACTCACAGAAACGCATCCTTTTGTGGATGACTTCCAAATGTGTGGCTCTGCCGTCTTCCAATAGCATTCTCTTCTAATTTGATACATTCAGGACGACACCACCTGCTAACCTTACTACTGTTCATAGTTGCTTAGTCACAGAACCAAACTGAATGTATGTCCCTCCTGTCTGCTTCGACGTATGTCCAACATCACTCTCCAAGAACCTGCCAATGCCAAAGACTTGCACACAAGTTCATCATGGGAAGGGATGTGGAGGGCAATCTGAATTGAGGTCACCACTGAATCAGGTCACAAACGGTCACCAGGCTGCGACATCTCGTGTTTCTCATCAGAGAGGACGTTGGTAAAGATGAAACTGCAGAGTTCCCTTTGGACTGACACTTCATGACTGGGCTGCACTCCATGGTTTCTTTCATCTCCTTGCCTCAATCAGCAAGATACACACTTCTGCCCTTGCTGGTCGGGAAGTTCACGGGGATGCGACTGTTGACTTCATGAAACTTGACCGAGTGGTTCCAGTAGTCCCATCTGAGCCCACTGTGCAGTCCACATCTCTTGGCAGGAGCCAGTATGATGTGGTTTTATCCTACGCTTCCTAGCTCGACTCGTATCACTCATGATTGATCTGTGGTGGTAGGTCTTTCCCACCATGTTCTGCGTCCAACTTGTGCAAAGCCTTTGCTGTGCTTCTTGGGTCCCACACACCCAGATACACAATCAAACCAGTTCTCTTGGAATTTTCACAATGTTCCAATGAAGAGATATGTCACTGTGTAACAACACCTCCCCCCCCCCCTCCCCCCCCCCCCCCCCCCCCCCCCCAAAAAAAATATAGGTCTGTCATGACTCCTACCACATCTCGTCTTCTGATGATGATGATGCGGGTCTTCCAAGACTCGCACTCTTTAAACACAAAGCCGAAGTGTATGGGTTTTGAGAGACTCATATCCTTGGGAGTGTGTTGTCAAAGCTATGTCCAGTAAAGATTAATTCACTTTGGTAATGTAAATGTGCCTGATAAACAATGTTGGTATAAAGACTAACAACTGTTCTTGATTCTGTTGTTTGACATTTTTACTTGCATCAGTTGCTTTGTTGACAAGTGTGCTTTTTATAAATCAATCATAAATACTGGAGTGGACAAGAGACTGAAGAACATTTTGTTCTCAATTAAAAATGGGCAAGCTGGCAGTACAAACAGCCATGACTCAAATCACAAAAAGTATTATATCTATTATCATCTTAGGAAAGTACCGACTGTTATACTTGTACACTGAAGACCAGAGTAAGGTGCTCTTTTCCAAAATGATATTTTCATCTCAAGACCAAATTGTAAACACTGAACACTGAACACACACTACACCAACTGAATCACACATATAACAAGTGAATAACACTTCACTTGTGCATACATCCAACAAAACACTTTTTGTGTTATTTCACAATTCCTTTTTTTTTAATTTTCAAAACATGCAGAAACACAAATGGCTATGGAAGAACACAGGCAAACATTCTTTTTTTCTTTCTTTCTCTTCTTCTTATTCTCTGAAGAGAGAGAGAGAGAGTGTGTCTGTGTGTGTGTGTGTGTGTGTGTGTGTGTGTGTGTGTGTGTGTGTGTGTGTGTGTGTGGCATGCGTGCGTGCATACTTGCATGCGTGTGCGTGTACACTGAAAAAAGGTTTGAACACATTCAAGTTTTATTTCTCATTCACAGATGAACCCAGCATTTGGGAGAGATGAAGATGTCATTTCGTTTGAATTCACACAGAATCAGCTGTACCAAGTAAAACAGGTTCGCTGAAGCCCAATGGAATTCTTGGACCTCCACTGAAGGTACATGTCATTACTTTCACATCAATGATCAATAGAACTTTGGCAACTCTTTGATGCCAGTTTCACATTCATCATAGGAGTCCACGTAGTCAGCATGGGTCTTGATCATCACCATGCAGGTCTGTCTTTTGGATCCCAAGGCACCGCCAAGATCCTGAAAAACACACACAGGTCCAAGTCAGTCCGACCACAGGAAGTTCTAGCTCTGTCATTATAACTCAGCTGACAACACAAGGCTCTTTCACGGCTGTCATCAAGACGCTGAAAAAGCTCCATCCTGAACAAGAAAACAAATAACCCAACACAATCTGGCATGTTTACGAACTGTGATCAAGACAACAAATGTAAAAAAAAAGTCTTCCTGGAACAAAGACAGGAAAATGGACCATGAAGGCAGGTAAGTAATCAATGACAGTAAAGAAGACAAAAATAGAAGAAGAAAAAAAAGGAGTATATGACAGTAAAGAATTTTTTTTCAAAAGGCAGCGTCAAAAAAAAACAAAAGAATTAAGTTATTAGCACAGAACTTCCACAATGCAGGGATATTGTTTGTACTGAAAGAGCCCTCCCTCTACCCCATCCTCCCCCTGGATAATTTGGGCCATGGGGAGGGATGAGGTGGGGTGGCAACAGAAGAAAGAACCAATAACAGCAGCAACAACAAAATCCACCATCCCAATCACTGTATTCATACATGTATATCAATACATTATTTTGAAGGACACAAGACAAATCTACCTGTGTTTCTCACTATACTGTCATATGTGTAAATGATGCACAATTTTTTCCCTTGTATGTCAAGATGACACACGTCTTTAGGAGCCAGTTAGTACTGCAGAAAATATTCTGGACTGTTTCAGATTGCTGAATAAGCAGACACAAGGAAATTCTGTACAAGAGTTATCTCCCTCTCACAGAAACGGGCACTATTTCCATATTTGCACCCACATCTACAAAGTTACCTGACCTGTTAAAACTTGCTGGGAAAGTGCTTTTCCAAAGTATCTGTAAATCTAACGCTGAAATCACTCATGCACAGAAAATCTTCACAGGAAAATCGCAGACAACAGAAAACTTCCATTTTTTACACAATATTTTTCATATCTTGTATCAGTGCCATCAGCCCAGGTGTCTCACTCCCTGTTTTCTCAAAAACTGCCATGCCTGTGGCATGATGTTTTTTTTTTTCTTCTTTTAACCAACTGATTTAGTGGGTGTAAATGCATGTATATGGTTTTCAAACAATAATATTACACAGCCAAAAAAAAAAAACCCGTAGACAAAAGAATCACAAGACAAAACACGATGTGTTTTGACCTCTTAGGGCTTCTTCAGGCAAGATACACAATACTCGGGACAACGAAAATGAATGAGCAATCACTTCTCTTCATCCAAATCGGTGCAAGATAGGCACTGAACTCATTCAACTCCTATCTCGTGCTGGATTGGATGAAGATAAGTGATTGCTCGTTCATTTTCGTTGTCCCGAGTATTGTGTATCTTGCCTGAAGAAGACTTAAGAGGTTGAAACGCGTCGTGTTTTGTCTTGTGATTCTTTTGTCTACATTTTTTGGCGGTGTGTTATCAGTAACTTTTCAAATTTGCTTCGGTTTCTGCCTGCAGTCGTCTCACTTTGCAACTAGATCTAATAATATCATATCAAATATCAACCCTTTCACACCGATTCTTATCCTGCCACATTGTGGTGACTGGAAATATCTGGCATTTACTCATACCTGCTGTAGCCTGTGTCCGGCTGCTATCTGTCACCCAGGCCTGTGATTTTCCGTGACAAACTAGGCTCTGGCTTATACATACCCACTGTAGATGAAATGTTCCACTTAGGCCAAGGTTTAACCGATGAAAGAATGGTGCTAAATTTGGCACCAACACCTATGGCGCTGCATGCGTTTAAAAAGAGTGACAATTTTCAAATAAATTATGGAAGTTTCTCTGCATCATTTTCAAATGTAAGAGGGTTAAGGACCTTTTGATGTCTGATGCAAAACTGTCATCAGTAGTTTTGAACTTTTCTTTGGAAAATCACTTTGACAAACTATGCATAACAATGATGCATTGAAACCAAGCACAACAAAAAGTTTGCTGTTGCATACATTTGTCATCAAAGGACTTAATGATGGGCAGTCTCTCATGCCAAAACTAAAATCAAACAAACACCCACAAAAAACAACATCAAAATGGAACTAATTCCGACATTCATTAACAATGGATATATATTACATACCACTTTCATCAACATATTTTTGGAAACTATGTCTCTTGAGTAAAATGGTATACAAAATACACCTTAAAAGTATGGATGCACAGGTTTTCCCATTTTTCCTTTTCCATGCTAGTCATTTCTGACACTTATCCTCTCACATCCCCAAACAAAAAACATCAAAAAAGGTAAATAACATAGCTATGTTCATTTGTAAATAACAAGTTCTACTGAAATATATTAAAAGCATATATCATACCTCCTTAGATGGTACATAGCAGTATGGGATGTCATGGTTTTCACAAAAGACAGGGATGTGTGAAATGACATCTAAGGGGCTGACATCACCAGCAATAATCACCAATCTGAAATGAAACAAAATCATATTTAGCTGAAATGTCTACGTCACATTATGGAGAGTGGGGCGGCAGGATCATCATTATCATCAACAACAACAACAACACCAACACACCACCACCACCACACCACCACCACCACCACCACACACACACACACACACACACACACACACACACACACACACTGAAAATGGATGAAAAGCCTGGTATAACATTAATATTGGATGCATCAGTATATAGCAAGAACATACTCTGAAAACATGTTTTTCTTAGCTTTATAATAAGAGAATGCAAGCTAAGAAAACTCCTAAAAGTTGAAAACTGAAAATTAACCTCCTGAAGGAGGTTCCCTGGTCAGAACAGCAAGAGATCGTACTGCACAGGTAAAAAAAAAAAAATCACAATGGTTAGGCATGATTGTTACAGACTTTTTGGTCATTCACTAGACTAAATTTGAAAATCTTGCATTAGTTGTAAAAGAAAATGACATCAAAGAGTCTCTAATTTGTCTAACTCTCAGACTAGTGTTCAGTGCTACTGGTGTCTCACCCCTTTTGATTTTTACGAATGGCCTTTTGCACTTCACGGACACCCATTGCCAACTGATTCTTGATCTTGCTTGCTGAAACATACAAAATGAAAACCAACTTCAGTATTTCAAATTACGAAACAGTGTGCAATGACATGTATGTAAAAATGGATCAGAAACTTTCAAAATTTGTCACAGATCATTTGTGATAATAGTAATACTCACAGCAAAATTCACCCTTGTGTCGGGAAAAGAATGCAACAAATCAGCTACTGATCAAGCATGCACAATGCTCAATACTTGTCAGTGTGTACACATCAAATGATGCTTACCCAGGGGAGTGTTGTCTTTTCCCCGTGTGTACACATCAAATGATGCTTACCCAGGGGAGTGTTGTCTTTTCCCCCTGTCATTATTATCTGTGCCTGAAGAAAACAATCTGTCAAATTGTCTTCTTTTCTAATAATTCAAATGGTACTTCATGTGCATTTACGATTGTCTTCTATAACTACTATGAGTATTAGGCAGTTTTAAAGTAGTGTGCCTGGGTGTGAAGGAAGAGGAAGGGGAGAAGAAAATGTTTTCTAATAATTCAAATAGTACTTCATGTGTATTTACAATTGCCTTCTATAGCTACTATTTGGCAGTTTTAAAGTAGTGGGGATGGGTGTGAGGGAAGAGGAAGTGGGGCAGAAAGTGATAGCTCTACACTTGGTTTCTGCACCCGTTTTCCAATGCTGAAATTAAGCATTCAGGATTAAACATGTTTACCATGAATACCAGCATAGATCCATCACACAAATGCACTGGTCACAATAGGCCACTCAGCTGAAATGTGTATTAATGGATCATATATTTACTCTGGGGGCCAAATATGGTAAGGCAGCATGTGAGAGAGGATGGGCACATCCTCGATAATACCTGTGATCACCTGTTCAACTTTGACATTCCACTAGACCCTTATAAGCCAGTTTTATCGGTAACTGTTTGCCTTGTATTAATGGTAAAATGAAAACAACAACAACTCAAGTACCAGGTACTGGCTGGCAGACATGAGTCTCTTAGTCTTAGGTGGCTTTTTTCCTCAGGTAAGTTCACTGAAGGATCCCTTATCACGCCCTGTATTAATCTGCCTCTTTTTGCTGCTGCTAACCAGAATCATTAAACACCTGTTATAGACATGCCTTCCAGCCAGACATGGAGCACCCCACACTGTTTCTCCCACGCCCTTCCTTGAGATCTTTTCACCCCACTGCCCCACAAAGCGATGACAAAGCAGTTCAACTGGCCGACATACAGCTAAGGAAAGCATGTAATTGTAAAGCAGCTGCCATCCTTGACTGGTCCTTTCCTTTGCCAAGCAAAGATCACGAGGTTCATTGGCATTATTTGTAGGCCTGATTGGTGTTCCATTGAAAGGAATATTTTAGTGAAAACACAAACTTCTCCAAGCAACTTTAATGAAAAATGCTCACAAAACAGTTAATTTACAACGGTTGTTGGTCGAGTAAGATTATTACGAAGCCTGAACGATCTGACTTAAAAGTGGGAAAAGTAAAATTCAAAGCATTCACTACAGTAAAGTTCTGTATTAGAGCCCAACCCTACTTCCCTTCCTTTTTTACATACCAAAGTCTCTATCTAATTAGAGAAGTTACTTCTGTCCAGGAAAGGGGTGGGGTGGTGATGGTGCTAGTGGTGGTTGGAAGGCGTAAGGGAATGGGGACTCGATATCAGAATTATGTATTTTCTAAGATGTTTGCCCTAATCTAACTGACCCAATATATATGTTTGTTCAGCAGAAATGTAGAGTGAGTGCACTTGAAAAAGTCAAACTTCTGGCATGAAACATTGTAATGAATGGCCAGTCTGGTGCTGGTATAATGCTCTAGCACATTTCTTGTTTGGCACCTGATCCATGTGTTCTGGTGTGTGTGACTGTGAGCAGTGCTTCTATTTCACTCAATGTTCATTGAGCTGGAAAAGTGTGTGATCACTCTGCTGAACACTCAATGTTTATTGCCTTGGCAATGTCCTTATGCTGACTGCTGATGGTTGCAAATTGCAGTACATGCACAGTGAAAAGCTGAATACACCACACTCCCACCCCTATGTTGAAGAATTTTTTCTAACAATTCATGTTTTAATGAAGTGTAGTGACAC
>CM031597.1:50364643-50417143 GCA_018398815.1 Conus ventricosus | reverse complement strand
CACACATCATCATCATCATCATCATCATCATCACGATCATCATCGCCATCTTCACATACTACCGTATACCGAGCAGCATGATTGTAGAATCATTGCCGTGTCTTTTTGGTCGTCCATCGATCCGATGATGACTGTCCTCATGAGCCACGTCCTTGTCTTGTGTGGGCACGGAGGTAGCTGGTTAAGCCAATCCTTGATCGGCAGACGCGGGTGCAGTGGGAGCAAGGAAACTGTCCGGGGCGGTCAGGATTGGTGGTTGACGCCTTTCTTCTTGCCCGTGCTGCAGTCACATCAGCTCGCCTCTTCTCCTCGAAGTTGTCACGCGCCCGGATGTGAGGGCGCGCCAGTCTGGTCTGTCCATAGCATACAGCTCCATCTGTTTGGGAGGGATGCCAGAGTGTTTGATGTTGGACTTCACGCAGTCCTTGAACCTTTTGCGTAGTCTGCCTTGGTTCCGCTTTCCCAAGGTCAGTTCGACATACATGAGCTGCTTTGGCAGCCTGTGGTCATCCATCCGGACCACGTGACCAACCCAACGAAGCTGGGCTTTCAGTATTATGGCCTCGATGCTGGTCATCTCAGCTCTGTCCAGGACCTCGAGGTTTGTGATCCGGTCTTGCCAGTGGATTTTCATAATTGACCGCAGGCTTCTCATATGGAACTTCTCCAGCTGCTTCAAGTGGACAAAATCTATCGCTTGCTGACTTGAATATTTTATAGCCTTTTCCTTCTTGGGCAGGAGGGAATACTAGACGTTATGTCAAGTTGCATTCCGTAAACAAGAAAATTGGATGATTTCAGTGATATTTTTGTCTGTTCAATGCTATTCATCGCGGAACATAGGACAGCATTGCCGTGTATATAGCTTAAAACAGCCTTTCCGCCCTTTCCTCCCCAAAGTAACTGAAAAAAAGAGAAATACATAATTTTTCTGTGCCATATTGACGATAACCTCTCCCAGAATAAGCATATTTAATGTCAGCGATACACAAAAATAAAAAGGCAAACGAGACAAAAATGAGTGTTTCGGTTTGGATCCAAACTTTTAAAGTGCAAAAGTCACAGCATACGCGTAATGGAAGCCGTGGAGGCTAAGCTGGATAGAGCTTTCAAGTTAAACACGTTTTCAAACGGTTTAGCTAAAGAAGAGGTAAACAGAATTTCGTGTGTTTATAATATATGACAAAGTGTCGTGTTAAGCAGACTGTGGTTTGCGTTCATTGATTTATTCCTTCGGTCGCTGCATGCCATCTTTGTTGCTCAGACACGTATTATCGACAGACGAGAGTGGATTGAGGAGCTGCCATTTTGAATATTTTATAGCCTTTTCCTTCTTGGGCAGGAGGGAATACTAGACGTTATGTCAAGTTGCATTCCGTAAACAAGAAAATTGGATGATTTCAGTGATTTTTGTCTGTTCAATGCTATTCATCGCTGAACAGGACAGCATTGAGAAGTCAGCAAGCGATAGATTTTGTCCGAGTTACCTCCCATGTTTGGCAGACGACCATAGCTGAGCGTTGTCTGCAGGGAGTGTGAGTGCCCCGGAACTGCAGGAGTGTACGCCTTCTTGAATTTTAGCTCAGAAATGCGCTTTTGTGTTGTTTCCATACTGTGGAAAAAACAAACAAACAAAAGAACTAGCTCTTCATTCTTGGAATGCACTAACATTGTTGTACATCAACGATCAGCCGAATCTCGTTCAAAACACTGTACACCTTTTTGCAGACGACACCAAGGTTTTCGCACGAAGTGACAATGTAGGAGTAACACATGTCTTACAGGAAGACCTAAACAGATTGCAAAATTGGTCAAGACAATGGCTATTGAAATTCCACCCTGAAACCTAATACTGGGGAACAAGAAGTCAGTGCTGTGTATTACATGACTGAGGTTAACATCAAGGGTGAGACATGTACCACAACTCTATCTGAAAGGGGTTCGGCTATTTACCGCATATCACTAAATATCACCGCATAACACTAAATATCACCGCACATCGCTAAATATCACCGCACATCGCTAAAAATATCACCGCACATCACTAAATATCACCGCATAAACACTGAATATCACCGCACATCGCTAAATATCACCGCACATCGCTAAATATCACCGCACATCGCTAAATATCACCGCACATCGCTAAAAATATCACCGCACATCGCTAAATGTGTTACACAGTTGCTTGAGGTAATGGAAGACTTTACTAAGTTAATTGATAGTGGAGATAGCATTGACGTTTTGTACCTGGACTTTCGTAAAGCTTTCGATTCAGTCCCACATGCCAGACTACTTAGTAAACTCAGATCGTATGGTATACTGGGAAAAGTTTTAGATTGGATTGAAGACTTCTTGAGAGATAGAGTTCAGAATGTTAGAGTTGGATCTTCTGTTTCTAGTAATGCTAATGTCATTAGTGGAATCCCCCAAGGCAGCATACTGGGACCTATATTATTTACTATATTTATAAATGACTTACCAGACGGGTTAAAAAGCACATGCAAGATTTTTGCTGATGATACTAAGTTGTATAGTTCACCATCCAAACACCTTACAATGCAAAATGACATTGAGCTGCTCATAAATTGGTCTAACTCATGGAATTTGTACTTCAATGCATCCAAATGCAAAGTATTACATATCGGCAAAAGAAACCCTAAATTAAATTACAGTATGAAAGTTGGGGATCAAAAAGTTCAAATAACGTGCTGTGAAGAGGAAAAAGACTTGGGAGTAACATTTGATGAAGACTTACTCTTTGACAGACATATTGCACAGACCGTCAAGAAAGCCGTGCAGATGATAGGTATTATTAAGAGAACTTTTACATACTTGGACAGAGATACCTTTCTTAGACTATACAAGGCAATGGTGAGATCGATTCTTGAATATGGCAATGTGATATGGTCTCCAAGACTAAAAAGGCAGTCAATAGAAATAGAAAAGGTGCAGAGAAGAGCAACTAAGTTAATACCGGACATTGCTGATTATCCATATGAAGACAGATTAAGGTACCTAAGGTTACCATCCCTCAAAGCTAGAAGGATAAGAGGAGATCTGATCCAAACTTATAAAATTTTCAATAATCTAGATGATATTGATCAAGCATGTTTTTTTGAACCTGCACTAACCAACATAACCCGTAACAGTTGTGACAAAGTACAAATACAACAAGTTAATACTAATATAAGGAAACATTTCTTCAGCCAGAGGATAGCACCAATATGGAATAAACTAACTCCGAACATCAAACGTGCACCGGATATTAACTCTTTTAAAAATCTTATCGATAAGCATGAAATAATAACAGACATCATGTTCGACTTTGATGGTCGAAAATAAAAACTGGGCTCGCTGTCGACCTGACCAATGACAGAGCATATCAAGAAGGGGCATATAAAGCCGTGAGGCTATGATGAAACAATCATCGCCCCTAAATCTGAACCTGAACCTGAACCTGAACCTAAATATCACTAAATATCAACGCACATCACACGAGGAGGAGCAAGCCATGAGGAAGGCTATGAAGACAGCCTTCCCAGACTCGCCAACGCTTGTGTGCTCACGGCATTTGAGAAAGAACTGCATGGATTACCTGAAGGATAAAGTTGGTGTGAATGACAGGGACAGGTCTCGGATCGTGAACTCTGTATTCGCCAAGGACGGAATAACTGGGGCTGCTGACGACATTGTGTTTGCATACCGACTGGGTGAGACCAAGAAGATCTATGACGTGACAGGCATTGGCTTTGATCGATACTTTCAGGACCGGATTGTGCCACTTTTGCATGAAAACCTGAACACTCAGTTGAAGACATCTACCTCCGGCCTGACAACATGGACAAACAACAACTGTGAAAGTTTGAATGGAGTCCTGAAACACGCAGTCAACTGGAAACCACAGCCACTGACAGACCTGGTGGACACACTTTATGAAGTTGTTAAAGGGCAATACAAGGACTTGGAGATGAGTTTGGTTGGACAGGGAAACTACAGGCTGACAGAGAACTTTAGACACTTTGCTGTTCCCATTGCCATCTGGAATAACAAAACCACAGAGCAACGACGACAACACTTCCATCGTTTCCTGCAGGCTATCCTGAAGAACAATTCTAGACTGGTCACTTCAACTGATGGACAGACGACAGTGATTGGTCCAGGAGTTGCAGGTGGAAAGAAGCCAGGGCAGAGGAAGAGGAAGAGAAATGCCAAGACAGCTTATTGACTGTGACCAGATGGTTTGGTCTTGTACACAAGAAGTTTCTTTTCCGAATCGAGTACGGTACCGGTTTGAATGGTTATCGAGAGTGGGGGAACAGAATCCGGAATTTGAGGAGTTCTCGACATAGTGAACAAAATGCGCACTCACCTTTAGGCTGAACAAAAATAGGGAAGGCTAAACACACACAAGCCAAGACCTATCGGCCATGGTCAAGATTAGAGTACCAAGATTTCTGCACATCCAGAGACACTTCCTATGAACTTCAATGCACTTCATACAAGTTTTTGTGGACAGTGTGGGACGTCTTGAGATGCTGTTCGCAGTTAATGGGACGTTAAGCAAAATGTAATAACGTTGTGTTTGTCAGTTCATTTCTAGTCATATGGGAGAGTGCTCAAGTCCAGTTTGTGTTTAAAGCTTGTATTTAAAGCTATCCCAGTCTAGTCTCCATCAGTACATCTTCAAGACGCGATAATCATAAGTCAGGCCAAGGCTTACACACTGAATTATTTTGTACATGTAAACAAAGTGTTATCTTCGGTCAATGTCAGATCATGAAATACTTGCCCAATATCTAACTGGATATTCAACTCTTTTCAGCCTGTCTGAAAGTGCTCTGGGTTGATGTTATCTCTTCACATTATAGTGCCTTGAACCGACAGGCCTGACTCTCGCTTTTCTTTTGGTAGGAAGAGTAAATGCCGTGTTTAAGACTATGAGGCATGTTTTTAATGCACATTTTATACAAAGTTGATTTAAACAGATGTCTTGTTGTATTTGTCAGTTCATTTCTAGTCCTATGGGTGAGTGCTCAAGCCCAATTTGTGTTTATACTGTCCCGTTTTAGCAACCTACTTCACTATTTTTTTCAATGTTTTTATTTTCATATCTGTGTTGTTGAAGTTGAATAGCCTGTGCTTTTAAACTTTTATACTAAGTCAGGTCCCACCCATTTCGGCTTGTTGTACACATTTTTGTGACTGTTTCATCTGAACTTGCACTTGAATTTAGGGCTAAGTAAGCCTCATGTCTTTTTTAGATGCCCTAGTCTTTTCTCTTGTCGATGATTTTCTTCTCAGTTATGTTTATGTTATTATTTTGTTGCTTCCTTGGAGCTTTTAAGGGGTTTTTTTCTTTCTAAGACATGGATTGTGTTTGTAATTCAAATTTAGTGATAATCATCACTCATCATATTCAAATTTTTTGTCCATGATTTCTTTTTCCCTTTCCAGAAGGTCTTTGAAAAGATTAACATTTTTTGCACTTTACTTTTAGTTGTTTATGTCAATTTGTTCCAACTAGGAGCAATTCTATTAGAATAAGAATTTGTTTCTAATTTTAATTGAATTCTGTTTTATGAATAACTTTTGGAAGGCATTTCTTGTTCTTTGGTCATTTACTAATGTAACAGGAGACAGAGAGAGAGGCAGAGAGAGACAGGGACAGAGAGAGAGAGACACACACACACACACACACACACAGAGACACAGAGAGAGACAGAGAGAGAGAGAGAGAGAGACAGAGAGAGTCAGACACACACACACACACACACACACACACACACACACACACACACACACACACACACAAGGTCACACACACACCCGATAATTGGTGATATGCGGTGATATTAAGCGATGTGCGGTGATATTTTTAGCGATGTGCGGTGATATTTTTAGCGATGTGCGGTGATATTTAGCGATAAGCGGTGATATTTAGCGATGTGCGGTGATATTTAGTGTTATGCGGTTGGTATTTAGTGATGTGCGGTGATATTTTTAGCGATGTGCGGTGATATTTAGCGATGTGCTGTGATATTTAGCGATGTGCGGTGATATTTAGCGATGTGCGGTGATATTTAGTGTTATGCGGTGATATTTAGTGATATGCGGTAAATAGCCGAGAGACAGAGAGAGAGGAGAGAGAGAGAGAGAGACAGAGAGAGTCACACACACACACACACACACACACACACACACACACACACACACACACAAGGTCACACACACACCCGATAATTGGTGATATGCGGTGATATTAAGCGATGTGCGGTGATATTTTTAGCGATGTGCGGTGATATTTTTAGCGATGTGCGGTGATATTTAGCGATGTGCGGTGATATTTAGCGATGTGCGGTGATATTTAGTGTTATGCGGTGATATTTAGTGATGTGCAGTGATATTTTTAGCGATGTGCGGTGATATTTAGCGATGTGGGGTGATATTTAGCGATATGCGGTGATATTTAGCGATGTGCGGTGATATTTAGCGATGTGCGGTGATATTTAGCGATGTGCGGTGATATTTAGTGTTATGCGGTGATATTTAGTGATGTGCGGTGATATTTTTAGCGATGTGCGGTGATATTTAGCGATGTGCGGTGATATTTAGCGATGTGCGGTGATATTTAGTGTTATGCGGTGATATTTAGTGATATGCGGTAATTATGCCATGCGATCTGAGAAAGTGATGTTGAGAAGTACCTTGCGGGTTACATTGATTACAAATTGAATTTCAGAGAGCGTGTGGCCAAGGCAACTGCTAAAGCGAATAGAGTAATTAGTATTACCCGTCACTCCTTTGACTTCCTCACCGAAGACTCTTTCAGCCCTGATGTGGCCCTTTGCGGTCGGCTGGGCTCTAAGCAACATTATCTTATCTCGAAGACTTTTTCCTACAACAGTACAAGTCTCTGGTACGACCAGTACTAGAGTACGGACATTCTGTCTGGCAACCCTACCTCAAAACACTGTGCCAGGAAGTAGAGGATGTTCAGCGCAGAGCAACTAAACTTTTAGCGTCGCTTAAAGATAAACCGTACCTTGAGCGTCACTCTACACTTCTACTTCCAAGCTTGGAGCACAGAAGAAAAAGGGGTGACATGATAGACTTGTACAAGTTTATTCATGGTATTTACCAGAGAGACAACCCACAGTTTGAATTTTTCACCAACAGGGACAGCAGAGGACACTCCTTGAAATTATCCAGCAGAGGACACTCCTTGAAATTATCCAAAGTTCATCACAGACTGAACGTTAGGTGAATTTACTTCTCCCTTCGAGTGATTGATGCTTGGAATGGTCTTCTTGACTCTGTAGTAACAACCCCTACAGTCAACATCTTCAAATCACGATTAGACACCCATTGGAAGGAACTGCAGACAAAATACAATCCAGAATGTTTGTCAACCTAGATAGTCTCAGTCTGTGACTCTCTTCCTTCCACGCATGCAGTTTTTTTACCTGGATATTATATATTAGAACGGTGAACAGGCCTCTTAAGGCCTCAAACACCTAAATGTTCAAGTTCAAGTTCAAATATAACCAAATCTGCACAAAAGCTGCACTCCTTTAAGATCCTCCTCAACAATGATTCTAAAAGAATTACTAAAATGTTTGATTTTGACTGAGACAGTAAATTATAAGTAAACGCATGCTATAGCCAGACCCAAATGTGTATGTAAAGAAGGGACATTGTAAAAGTCAAAAGGCTTACGCAACAAGTCCCACTACCTATACCTATACCTAGGGTTGTTCTCTATAGGTTCAGGTCAGGGGCGATGACGTAACTGAGATATAGCGTGGGTGTATGTTCAGTTTGATTGTTTTCTTTGTTGAATGTTTATTGCCAAACTCTGGAGATTACACATGCACGTGCCACTCAGATACAGTGTGCAGCATGTTTACCATGCCAGAAAAATATCTTTCTTCTCCTTAAGTGATCAACAGTGGTGCATTGCCAACAATAATTCTTCTTACAACATTTACAGTGTTTACACTGTTACATTATGAATCCATCGTCACTACATCAGGTACTGGTACTATCCCCCCACTCCTATCCTTCCTGTGAGAGTGTCTGTCTTTGTCCCTTTCTGTTCCTTTCCCTTTCTTAACTCACCCTCTTCCTCCCTCTCCCCCCTCTCATCTTTCCTGGACTTTTTACTTTAGACTGAACAGAAATGACACAAGACGCCCAAGACTTGTTGAACAGGAGGGCTTGAAGTTCAAATGGGAAAGGAGGAAGTGTCTCCTGTTTTGGAGAGTATGTTGATTTTGAAGGGCGTAAAATTGAAGGTTAGTCCAGTTTTGGATGAAGTGACATAAGTGACATGGAGAGGGAGTTGCAAATGAAAAGGTAGAGAGTTGAAGAAGGAATGAATATGATATAAGCCCTTGCACTGGAAGGCAACCTTTTTTTTTAATATGTTATATTACATATGCATCAAAATTACTCTGTCTGAAAACTGGTCATTCATTTAAAAACAAAAATTTTAAAGGGACTATTTGATACAACATATAACATCATCCTCCCTCTTCATCTAAATATATACACAAATGAAAAAACAACCAAGAACATACTAGCCATAGGATTTCTGTCATTTTCCCACTGGCAAGTAAACAAAGAAATGAAAAATTGTGATCAGACCCATGACATGTATTCAAAATGACAAATGTTGCTGTTGCAGTTAGGCAGTTTAGGAAAGGGGAAAGGAGTGAGAAAGGAGAGTAACCTGAAAGAGGAGAGGAATTGATGAAGGGAAGCTGGGAAAGGAGATGGGTGGGAGAAGACAGAAACAGTTGGAGTGTGGGGGGGGGGGGGGGGGGGGGGATAACGGGTAAAACAGCTTATATTGTATAGATCAACATGTTTGTTATTTATATTACTAGAGGTGTTACACTTTTTGTTCTGTTCCCATGTAAGGAATATCAGTGACAAATTTTGAACTTGAAGGTGTAAACGGTCCATGAACAGCTGCTAGCTGCTAGATCTGTGAACCAAAGGTTTAGAATCCAACAGGTGAGGAATTCCGCCATTGGACATCCAAAGTGCACAGGGAGTCACTCTTCTCCATGCTTGCATTTGCTCCCCACTGATCAGACAGCAGGTCTAGGACCTGTTCACATAATTGATGAAAGAGATTGCAACTTTCCATTGAACATAAACACTGGTAGGAAGAAACTGTGAGGAGAGCTTGACAGCAGGTCTTCAGAGAAGTAGTATTGTAATTTATCTCTCAAATGTTATTTGAACCTGAACGTCACTGACAAAGCAGTAGTAAAAGTTTTTTAGTTAAGAAGGGTTTTGTTCATAATTGAAAGTAAATCTTTTAATGAAAGGTAATTATTTAGCTCCTTGCAGCATGCAAGAAGTCATGGCTTGAATGTAATTAAAATGAAACTGAATAGTGAGTTTTAGAACAGTATATGAAACTTTCCAGAAAGTATTTCATTTTCAGGATTGCAGGTTGTCTTGTAATGGATTGCAGGGTTTGGTTTCAGGATTGGGGACGCTTCCCAGTTTTGGTCATTTCTACAGTTCAGAAAACTTAAAGCTGTCTGATGGGTTTTTTTCCTTCTTTTCATTCCTTCTTTTTTTGTTTTGTTTGTTTTTGGTATAGCTTGAGAATTAGAAAAGAATTTTAGAAGTTTCAGTTGTATGTGACAGATTTGTTTTGTTTTCAGGACACAAGTTCAGACGAGGCAGGAGTTCCTGTGAAAAAGATAAAGCTGGAGAATGGTGGAGGTAATCATTACTCTAGTAGTGAACTACCTCAGTGAACTAGCTTCATTTTCAGAAGACTGGTACAGTGGTAGAACCACAAGAAGATGCAGGTAGCTCACTGAGAGTGGTCATGATAGAATGTCAGTGTGTGGAGATCTAGAATAATTGACCTTTTTTCGTGTGAACAATTCTTACATGTATTGAATATTTGTGTGCAGCAAATGAAATTTTTTTTTTATTTTATTAAAAGTAACTTTGGAGGAGGTTACTTGTATTTTTTAAAATTTTTTTCTTTTGCTGTCCCAACCTCTGCCCCACCTCAGAGGCAGTGCACCCACGCCGCTCATTCCGACACCCCGTCCACAGCCACAGCCTGGTCAGCCCCGCCGCAGCCCCGGCAACGACAATCCACAGGGAGCAGTCAATGTCAAGTCGTCAAGAGGCAACCCACCGGAGGAGACACTGCACTGCTGCCGAGTCACTTCGGTGGTGTTCAGTGGCGCCTGTTCTGATCCAACATACGCAGGACACCACCTACTAAGCCCCCTACTGACGACAATAATTGCTTAGTCGCAGAGCCGGCGTGAGTGAGCTCTCCCCCCGGAGGGCGCCACCACGTCCGTCCAACGACAGCCCCCATGGACTCGCCGATACCGGTGACCCCAACAGAACCAAACCAAGGCCACTGACGTGGAGAGGACATCGAAACTGAGGTCACCATGAGAGCAGGGCACGAAGGGCCACAGAATTTGAGACATTTTTTTTTAATGTTGATCGATGAGAATGAGGATGATTAAGATGATGCTACGGATTTCCATTTCGGTCTGAGACTACATGACAGGGCTGTACTCCTTTCATAATATATCCTGACGTCAACCAGGCCCGAGAGATACAGGCACCTGCAGTGTTGGTCAGAAAATTTGAGCAACACTCTCAGAAACGCATCCATTAAGTGGATGAAACTCGACTGTGTGGTCCCAGTCTTCCCAACTGAGTCCGCAGCAAACTCAATTCTGGGTAGGAGCCGGTCGGGGCAGAAAAACCCACATGACTCTGATGGGACTCGAACCCACGACCTCCCAGCCGGGAGTCCGCGACGCTAACCACTTCACCACGGCGGCTGGTTGTATTTTCGTTCCTGTTGAATTTGAGATGGTCAAGAAACTTTGTTTCTGCTGTTGCATTTTCAGTTTTCTTTAATGAATAAACCGTTACTACTTTGTGGGTGTTCTATAACGTATCATTTGTATGCAGGCATCGTTGCTTGCATATATCTTACTGGATCTTAGGTGGTCACTAAATCCTTTTGAAACTTGTCATGCAGAAAAGCATTTTAAAGAAATTATATTTGAAGCATCCGTTTTATATCAGACTGCTTCATTGAAAGAGAAAAACACGTTACTGCTAAAATGTGCATGGGGAAACAAAGTAGCAACAGTACCTGAAGTAGGAGAAAGAAAAAAAAAGAAAAAGAGTGTTGGAGGGAGGGGGGGGGGGGGGGGAAGCCGTAATCAAAAGAGAACACAAGTTTTGGTTAATACCATATAGCCGGTCATCACAATGTCAGATGGCTGTAGATAATTATAATAAACTTGAGTTAAAAAGCATGAGCTCCTCATTTTCATTTTGTATGATTTGAACAAGTTATTTTAAAAGCATGAGCTCGTCATTTTTGTGTTGTATGATTTGAACAAGTGATTAACTAAGAGAAGCGATTATTTTGTGTGTTGTGTTTATGATTAAGAGAAACGTTTTTTTTTGTGTGTTGTGTTTATGATTCCAGCTTTTACAGCTTATTGAGTGATGTGATGCAGCTGGAGAAAAGGAATTTGGGTCAGAAGCAGCCAGGCGGATATGCACTAGCTGTTGACAAGACACCCTATTCAATATTCTTTTTATGGTGTTTAAATGTCTGTCTTGAGTGAGTGTGAATGAACAAAACGTGAAGAATGCACATTGGCAATGATAATGGAAATTTGCAATGGTCGTATCTTACCTCTGATAGAGGAGAGTGTTTTAACTGAATAAAAGATGATTTAAGGTTTAAATCATTTTATTCTGCAGGTTGAACAGGCTTTAAAAAAAAAAAATCTTATTTCAAGGTTTTTTTTTTTCCCCCCCAAGTCTCATTGTCTATTTTTTTTCTCTTCTAGAGATGAAAATGTAAAATTCCTTCAAAAGAGGGTTCACTTTGAGCATTTTGTGATAGAAAGAAACTACATTGCTTGTGCAATGCCTAGTGATAAATTGATAAAATCTTCATATGAAAACAAATTGAGACAACTTTTGCATGATTTCTTTCTTTTCACCAAGTAAATGTTCCTGAAGGTTCTTGAAAGACTTTTATAGGTCTGATTTTTTTTAAATCACATACTTGCCACTGTTAGTTTAAATGAAAATTTTCTGATATTCGCTTTCGACCTAAATACAGGTTGAATCAAAATTTGACATTTAGGACTTGGTTCAGAGGTACAGTTATGATTTAAAAGGGCAGAGTTTGATAGAAATACTATGAGTTCTCTTATGTGGTGAGAGAAGTTCAAGAAACAAATGAAAGTGTTTTGTGTGTTGTTTTTCTTTTGTATAATCCTAGGGATGTGCTCTACCAAGTTTGCCAGGCCACCATGCAGTACACGACTGAGTGAGATATTGTCTGCTGTCATCACATCCTCTTTCCCCCAATTGGTGGGCCTGTGATATGTAAAACGGGCGAAACGAGGAGTTGTAGTGAAAGGAAGCATCATGTGTATTTTGTTTCCATCTCAGGATTGTGTAGTTTTTAGAAAAGAGGGATTTGTCTTTTTCTTTTCTTTTTTTTTTTTTGGTAAGGAAATCTGCTTAAGTCTTTTAAAAAGATTTGCATGAGTATAGAACATTCAGTATATTTGTTTTCGTGTTCTCTTATACAGTCTCTCTCTCTCTCTCTCTCTCTCTCTCTCTCTCTCTCTCTTTCTCTTTTTCTTTCTCTTTCTCTTTTTTTAAATTTTTTAAGTATACTTTACCATTATTGCAGTTTTCATCCCTGTGGACCTTTAGTTCTGTGATGTTCAGACTACACCAGTACTTTCTCCTTGTTTGTACCATGATTGAAAGGGGAAAAACGTAACATTACAGCATTTCTGTATAAGTTATTGTTGTTCCTTGCCAGTATTCATAACAGGAATGTAACTCTTTAAATCCCAAGTTGTGCTGGTACAGTGTGCACGATTTTCCTTCAACGCAGCATTTCGTCTTAATTGACCAAAAATCTGTTTACTGTGTGTGTGTTGTTTTTGTTTTCACTTTTTTTTTTCCTTGAGTGAGTTTACTCGCATTACTTATTATTCCAGTGTATTCCAGTGCTTGCATTGAAAGATGGCAAAATAGACTAGGCAGCTGACAGGTAGTGAGAAAATACCATTTTATGGCATAAATCTCACACAGGGTAGGTTGTTACCCCCTTTCCTCTGACCTATAAAATGGTCTGAGTGCAGTTCTTTTGGATAAGAGGACAAACCGAGCCTTTGAGTGCTGTATACACTTTGCACAAATGAATTCACAGCATGAAAATGCAAAGGCCCTAGCATATTCACTTGAAAGCCAGGATTAAAAGAGGTGGTGATATACAGGGGCATTTTGCTCTTCTTGTGGAGAGCAGCCAAAATTTCGCACAGAAAAATGTGACAGAAAAATCATACGATGCAGTTGTTTATGTTTTAGGGACACTGTGGCTAATAGTTTACAGTGAGAGGTTTCTGGTAATCTGCAATCAGCTTCAAACCTAGTGTGGATATCACATTGTTCTTTTGACATTGTAACAGTGCATTCTTTTGAGAAGATTGCACAGCGTTTGAAAAGCATTTGGTGTGGGGGAAGAAGAATATGAGCAAGAATTTATGGCTGCAGGGTATATAGAGAGTTTGAGATTGTTCTATGGCGAATCAAATGAAGTTATTTTAACAATGTCCTTTTAACTGAGGCTTTATCCCAGCCCTAGATGTGAGAGGCCCAAGTCAGGGGCATGCAGTAGGATTTGAAATAATCTGTCCATGTGTGTTCACTCCATCTGATCTCTTTTTACGAAGAAAAAAAGAAAAAGAAAAATCCTCGAAGCATTTGAAAGAGACTTTGTTTATTTAGGATAAACGTTGTGTGACACATTTTGGTCTGTTGTGCCAAACATGTATTTCCAGTATACAGCTCTAATCTTGCACACTCCATTCAGTTGTTTTTAACTGTAACAGAAGCAGCAGCAGTAATTTCTTTCTGTAGCTGGGCTGTTAGTGTCGGCTTGATTTTAAATCTTCCTGTCTCTGTTTTTTTCTTTTACCGTGATGTTGCAAATGTATGTTTTTAAAATATTATTTTAAACAGATCATTCAAGAACTGGTGACTTAGGTTGCATCATGCATTGTAATGTAAATTTAAGGTTATTGCGTGTTACTTGATTGTGGAAAAAAGTGTTGAGACTATACGTTTTACCCTGCTTGTGAGTTGATACATGTGAGTGTGAGTGAGTGAGTGTGTGTGTGTGTGTGTGTGTGTGTTTTGTGTGTGTGTGTGTGTGTGTGTGAAGAGACAGTTTAGAAAATGTGTGATAGAATATGTCTGTGGGTCATGTTATGTATGTGAGTGTGACAAGTAAATGTTTATTATGCTCATCTGCTGAACAGTAATGAATGATCCAACTACGCTTGTGGCGTGTGACAAGTGATGGTTTATGTTTATTCTGTTTAAAAGTAATGAATTATCTACCTACGCTTGTGGCTCTGTGTATGCCACTCTGTAAAATGCATTATGATGTTATGTTAATGACAGTAATATGTCTGCTACAAGCAAATTGAAAATCCAAGTACTATTAGTATTTTGTCATTTTGGGAAATTTTAAAATGTGTGTGTGTGTGTGTGTGTGTTGTGTGTGTGTGTGTGTGTGTGTTGAGATAGAGAGAGAGAGAGGGGAGAGAAAAGAGAGAGAGAGAGAGAGGAGAGAGAGAGAGAGAGAGAGAGAGAATGAATGAAAAATCTTCAAAGTGTGTGTGTGTGTGTGTGTGGTGTGTGTGTGTTGAAAAATCTCCCCAAATGTGTGTGCGTGCATGCATGCGTGTGAGAGAGAGAGAGATAAAATGCCATAAAAAGTTTAGAAGCTGGAGAAGAAGCTTGAAGAAAACGATCCATCAGTTTTAATAAGAACTGAGAGGAAGTTGAATGTGCTATGGAGTTCTGATAAATGACAATTAACAAATGTGCAGGATGAAATTAGTAGAATTTCATTTGAATATAGGAGGGAGGGTAACCTGTTGTATAGACAACTTGGATGATGTTTTCTGTCCCACACAACGCACACCTTCCTCCTCCCTTCCCCAACTCCCCCTAATCAAGGCAGACTTGGAGATTCAGCATACATGCACATGCAGGCAGCACAAATGAATGTTTTATGCATGCATGTTCATAACTAAGTCGGATTTGAGAACAAATGGTGCTGGACATTTAATGAAACGTGAGCTAATAACTAAATAAGGCACAATGAAAAAGTGAATCCAACAAGAAGTTTAACTTGTAAAAATGTATAGGCAATATACAGAAATATTCTAAGAGAAAGGGAGCCAAAACACTTGTCTGCGGTTGTGTTTTTGGGGAAAGAAAGTAAGACTGATTATTGAATTTTCTTTGGGGAAGGAATGTAAGTTTGATTCTACTTCAATAGTAACATATGTATGGGCTTTTTTGTAGTTGGTTTTTGACTCTCTCTCTGTCTTCTCTCTCGATCTGTGTGTGTGTGTGTGTGTGTGGTGGGGAATGAAAGGATTGAGCAGGATGTTTAGGGGAAAAAGTGATACTTGTGTGTGTGTGAAAGCACCCATCGTTCGGGCAATGTGTTTTAACTAATCACCTAACAAACAGTGGATGAACCTGAATTAACATGGCTGCATATTCTCTGTTTTTCTTTCTGTGTCGTTGCAGTATTACGAGGCAATATCCTCTATTGTTCCTGCTGTAATTTGGGAGACTTCTATCCAAAGAACACTTGTTTGTTTAGGACCATGGCACCACCTTTTAAAAAAGATGAAAAATGGGGTAATGGTCACTTTTGATTCATAGAATGAGCCGTTGCAGAGGTTAAAGAAAAGAGATGTATTTCTTTTTATTGCAGTGAATGGGATATAGCTGCCTGTGTGCTTTTGGTGAAATCATCCTGGACTCCTGGACATGAGGGAATTTTAGTTGTTGCTGTCTTGACACATGCATCTTTGAATGGAAGATGCAGTGTGTTGAAAGTGATGCCTTTGTTTTTTAATTTAAATCTTCCTGCTGAAGTGAAATAACTGGCAATTTTTGTGTGTGTGATTGTTCCTATCAGTTTGTTGACCGTTTGATTGTCTTGCATTGTAAACAAATATATTCCTAGATCGTCTTGATTGCTATGTACTGAAAATTATATTTGTTTATTACTATGGCATCTTTCCATTTATGTTGAGCATGTATTGTCATGCTCATTCAGTGGTAGTATAATGATTTATGAATTTGAATGATTGTGCAAAATGACGTATAACTGGTAAGTAGACGAAAAATCCCCAGATATTCTCATTTTAAGATCCTACCTCGCATTACCTCCACATCATGGACAGTTCCAAAATGATTTTGTCAGGATTTGAATCTGTGAAATACATGAAAACAAATGTTTACATTTATATGCTCAGAAACATGTTTTTCAGAGGTGGTAAGGTTGAATCTGAAAGCAGACCAGCATGCTTATTACGATGAAACTTCTTAGTTGACAGGGAATGAGCATAGCATTGCCATACAGACAGGAATACTTAGGGAAGGTGTCTAGTATTTGACTTAGAATGATCATGTGTCCAGATCGTCAGCCAGTTTATTCATTTTTTTAGGGCGTTCCCTGGTGGCTGAGACTGGGCCACAGAAGGACCAGGATGGGCCGGTGGTGGAAGGACCGGGAGCCAAACGGGACGTAAAGCCCTATGCACCCCCAAAGCTCTCGTCGTCGCAGGAGGAAGATGTCAAGAGGGCCAAGAAGTACGCCATGGAGCAGAGCATCAGGAGTGTACTGGTGCGCCAAACTATCCAGCATCAGCAGCAGGTTGGTTGGGTCTTTTGCAGTTTACTTTGGGGTTATATTTGAAATTTTTTTTAATAATCATCAGTCGTGAGAATTGCAAGAAATAATAGTGCATTTTGGTTTTGGCATTCACAAACCCGCGTTCACAAATAATTCAGAAATTGGCCTGTTGTTGGAGTCTCCAAATTTATCACCTAAAGGGCAGTGTGTTTTGCCCATCTCTCTCTGGCATGCAATGACAGCATCAGTACCGTATGATAATAGGTGTAAGAGTAAATGTGTTCTTACAAAGTCCAGAATGTTTACTTCAGATACATGGGAAAAAAGGAGTATTGCTATCAAGATACTTGCTCTCGCAAAGTTATGTATGGAGTGCTTTTACTGTTTGTGTCCTGTTGAACGTTTCAGTGTGTGTGTTGATAATTTTGATATAATTGGCATTCTCATTCACAATAGTGTTGTTATTTAAAGACAAGTTGTGTTAGCAGTTTTTTTCATGATAATAACCTACAAAGTGGGCATTCCCTGGATTGTTTTATTTTCGCTTGTTTAAATCCTCAAGATGTTTTGGTCATAGTCTTTCTGTTAGTTTTTTGTCTTGGTTTGTATCTTACTGTTCATCTGTTATTTTTTTCTATAGAACATATCAATGTTATGTTAGCTATGGCAGTAGTTTGTTATGCTGTGTTTGAAGTCTGTTGCAGATTTATTAGCTAAGACTGATTATGAAAATAAGGCTTGTTTTTGTAAAGGACTGAGGTCTGTTGTTCATTGCCCTGCTCCATGGTACGGTATTACTTTACTCACCTGTTCTCTGGTTTTTCTCTTTCTCTATTGTGTATTTCCAGCAAATGCAGAATTTCCAGAACACTGTTCAAAGACAACAAGCTTTAGCCCTTATGTGTCGGTAAGTGGTCGAGCATTTCATTTTCAGAATTGTTTATGGTTTTTGTATTGAAATGAATTTGTGACATGTAATGCCGTGTTATTTTCTATTTTAGCTGAAAAATTTTATGAGGACAATTTTATTAAACTGCTGTGAGTGGTTTTGCTGTTGTTTATAAGTAGAAGCTTTTTTACCCTCACTGATTCAACTGTACCGAGTGCTCTGACTCCATTTGAATACAAGTAACAAGAGGGATGGAAAGAAGAGCTCATGATGGGAATTGTCCACATTTGGCAGAACTATCTCCCTTAGAAGGCACCGATGCTGCCATAGCTTGAGTTCTCCCATGTTTCAAACCAGTGCTGTCTTGATTTTATTAAGTAAAGTTTAAATAAAATATTTTTGTTTTAGCAGAAGGATAATTATTGAAATAGCAAAAATAATGTCATGTCTTTTTTTCTTACTTGGATATTCAAAAGCTTAATGAAAAAAAAAAGACAAACAAAAAAAACTGTCAAGAATAAAGCTAAGGCTGTCGGCGTCCATTTTTTTTTCATGTGATGCACATAAATAATGAAAATTGTGTGCTGCTACGGATGGTTAAATTTGTTGTAGAATAACATCAGGGTTTTTATGGGGTCTTCCTTTGGGTTCATTTAGTCATACAGGCCAGTAATGTTTAACTTTTCGTTTTTTAAAATTTATGGTTGTGTGCTGCTGCAGGGGTTTGATACACCAGTTGCACTTGCCTTTGCTTTAACCAAATGGGGATGATCAATGTTTAGACATTGACTCCCGTGTCTCGAGTTCTAGGGATCCCCCCGGGGGTTTGCGTACTTGTCGTGGTGGGGGTTGTGCGGTCCAGTGACCCCTTGGGCTTTGCTGGCGGGGGCTAAATACTTGGAGGGTGGGCTTTTTTTTTTCAAATGCTTTAGGCCCGAAAAACCCAAGTGCTGTTGGCCTAAGGTAAGTGGTAAGGGGGTGATGCCCTGGGGGTTCCCATGTCGATAGGCTAAGGGTGGGCCCGATAAGATAACCGCCTTTCTCCTTTTTTGTTTTCTGCCTTTTTTTGGCCCTTTTCTATCTTGTCTCCCTTCAAGTCTTCTTTTCACACCCTTTTCTCTTGTGGTCCCCTTAAGATCCGCCGTGTTTGCCGTGCGGTGCGACCTGTGTCGGAGGGGAATGGATCGGGGTTGATTGAGAGGCCGCGCTTTAAACTCACTTGGCTGGCTCTCTAGAAGGGAGAACTTTGGCCCGGGTGTACTATCGGCCCCCCTTTTGGGTGGGTCAAGCGACAGTCCCCCTGTGGCAGTAACCCCCTGCAGTGCTCGCTCTCCCCCCGGGATTTTGGCTGATCAGGGGGGTTGGTTTTGGTGGTTTCTGTTTGCTTTTGTCTCTCCCGAAGTGGAAGGGGTCAAGACATGGTTTCTTCCCCCTGGCCCCTGTTGGACTCCAAGGGTGGGTGGGTAAGGGGAGATAAAACATCATAAATTTTTATGGCTTTTTCAAAAAACACCCCCCCAAAAAAAAAAGGGGCGCTCCCTATTTCGGGGGTTTTCGATACTGACAGTGATTTGTCGGGTTAGACGGGACGGTTTTGGGTTCCTGGCTCGTGATGGGGGGTGGGCAGGAAAGACCCTTTCGTTTGCCCTTTGCTATCCAAAGGGCTTTAAAAGGTTTTAAAGAGGTGACCCGGTCATAAGGGGGTTGAGGAATGGTTTTTTTTCTTATTAATTAGATCACAAAAACAATTGAACAGCTGCTGAGGGCAACAAAACTTGGGACGGGAGATCAAGGTGACTCCCCAAACATTTAATTGTCAAAAGGGTGATACGCTGCCGCTTTACAGGTTTTCCAGAGCAGGATCAAAAGGGGTGGGGGCCCAGGGTGTGAGGAGGTGGCAGGGGACAGAAAAGAAAGGTGCAGAGAGAGGGGCCCACAACACCTCTTTCTGAATTCTGCAACCCTTGCTGCTGGTCTAAAAGTTGGTTCCCTGAATTTGTGTTCGTGTATGTGCCGTCCCGTTGAGGTGCCTTCAGATGCCAGGGTTTGGCCTGTCGGAGCTGTTCGGGGCGGGAGGTGGGGGTGTTTGTTGAAAGGCGCCCCTGTGGGCCTTGAAAAGACCCGGCACATTGTGCTAAGCGGTGGCGATATCCCCCTCTTCACGAATGTCCTTTTGGATTCGGAATCCGAAACAAAAAATAAAACGAAAAAAAAATTTCCTTTTTTGGGGCCCCGCAAACAGGTTGTGGGAAAGTCAGACCCCAAACAGCTTCTTTGCTTGGCCCGTAAAAAAATTTCCCCACATTTCCCACCATCAGTCTGCTTAGACTGATGACTTTACGTTTTCGAAGACTTGAAAGGAAGAACTGTAACTCTGGTGGGCAGGCCCACCACCTTCAACCAAAGTGACTCCCCCGGGGGGAGGAAAAAACCCGCCCCCCCTAGACTGCCAGCAGTCTAAACATTGGCTGGGCAGATTAAAAAACCAGAAATCCCCTCGAACTCCTTGTCGTGCCCGTGGGGCAAAGGGGGTTTAACCCCGTGTGGAGATGGTGGAGAGAGGAAGGCTCCACCGTCTCCCCCAAAACCCGACCTTCTTACCCGTTGGGAAGTCTGCCCGCAGGTTGTAGCCTCCAGTCAGTGAAAAAAATAACAAAATTCCCCCATTGGCGCAGCGTTGAGGGGAGATGACTGATCTTTTTTTGCCTCTGACCCTGGATAGTAAATATTCCCCTTTGGGAAATCCGGGGACTAAATTTAATTCGAGGAGCTGCGTTCTGTGTCAATCTATAAAACCTTCCCTGTGGGTCTTCAGGAACTCAAATTCAAAGCAGAAAACCCCTTTTCTTTTGGCTTTAAAATTCTTTCAAAACCTGCCAACCCTCCACGTTGGGACGTGGGCGGTGTTTCCTTTCCTACACAAAACTTTGTTGTATGTCTGTCGCCTTTACCCCCCTTAGGCTGTAGCGCGAGAGTCATCTCCCCAAGATGACAATCTGTTCCCTTTATCCCATTCGTCCCCCGGGTTTTTCGTCAGGGGTTGTCAGTTTTGGAGAACTTCCTCGCTTTTTTGCTGTGGGGTGACTTTAACGGTACAATCTCTTTGGGGGTGTGTCAGAGTCTCCAGAGGGTTTTAATGAGGATGTCCTTTTGGATTGGATTTGTGTTGTTGAAAGTCGGATCGGCAATTCCTCCACTCTTCCACAGGGGTTTACTTTGTGTTTAGATTTGTCGGTTTGGCCCTCGTGGCCTGGACTATGAGTGGTTGTCCATGACGTCTCACGGAAGTGACATTTCCTTTGTCCTTTACAACCCGTAAAAAATGAAAACCCTTCTGTTTCAACATTAAATTTAAGAAAGCAAACTGGGTTTATTTGCAGCCCTATTTTAAAAGATTCCAGGACATGATTTTCTTCAGAGTCGGACCCCCCAGTCATGATAAACGTGATCAGGTGAAAGCTTGTATTCCAGTGTTTCGTAAACTTCAAATGCCAAAAAACCTGGGGTTTATTTGCTGCAACAAATTTCCAAAGTTGAAAAAAGGGTCAGGTAGGTGTACCAACGACCTTTGGGTCCCAAAGCCGAGCCCCCGGGAAAATCCGTGCCCAAAACGAGACCACTTTTAAAAACAGTAAAAATAGTCCCGGGAAATTTGTCCCGGGTGACATCGAAAAATTCCAAAAAAAAGTGTGAAAATCATTAAAAAATCAAAAGGGAAGAAACCTGTCCACTGGACCCCTTCAGTTTTTGGGTTCTTTAATAACGGAGAAGAAAGCGTTTCTAATTCTGGGTTAACCCTTTAAAAAATTCTTTCCTTTTCAAAACCCCCGCCCCCTTTTGTCAAAAAACAAAGCCCCTTAAGAAAAACCCTTGCAATTTTCGTCAGACAAAATGGAAGCATAATTTCCTTTCACGTTTAAAGAGCGAATCTGCCCTTTCTTTCTTGCAGCGTTTCCCCCCCCTGGGTATAGATGAAACCCTTATCAATGTTGAAAAAATCTTCCGCAAATAGGTTGAACATCCCCTACGGTATACAACCTGTGTGGACTACGGGGTTTCTTTCCCCTTCTTGGGCGAAAAGCCCCCTTATTCCAATTCCCCCAATGGGGAAAAACTTTCTAAACCCTCAAACTACATCCCTAGCTTTTACCCGCTGTGTCTTTAAATTGATGGGAAAGGTCAAGCTTGACTATGGGAAAATCAAACCGATGGGCCCTTTTTGGGGAAAAAACGTGTGGTTTCGCAAACTCGGTATGTTGACCATTTGTTTTGCTGGAATCTACATTCGGAACGTTTTTTGAAAGACAGCATTTCAGTGGGTTTTTTTTGCTTGGGAAGGCTACGATCTACCCGGAAAGGGGGTACTTCAGATCTCCCGATTGGGTTTTCGAGGTATCTTCCGCTTTTTATCAAAATTTTTTGGCAGAACGCAGTTTAGGTCGGGTTGGCACCCCCTCTCTTGATGTCCACGAGCAGGAGTTGGGTGTTCCCCAGGGGAGATACTGTCTTGCCCCCTTTTGTATTAAATCAACAACATTGTTTTTTTCAGTAGCGGGTTCAGATGTCTTGTTTGGATGATTTCGCGTTACGCAATGGAAACCCGTACCGAGTGTCCAGCGCAGGCTCCCGCTTTGGTAGATAAAAAACCTCGGTGGGCGGATGAAAAACGGTTTACCTTTTTCCCCAAAAAAGACGCGTGTATTCCTTCCATAATTTCGTCGTTTTTTCCAGATCCCGAAATTCAAGTAGGGAAATTCCATTCGTGTTAAAGAGGCCAAATTTTGGGAGTAATTTTTGACAGAAAGTTTCGGATCAACCCCCGTGGACCTTTTTTACCCAGCGTTCGTTTCGATCTTGCAGCTTTTCGCAAAAAAGGGTTTCCGTCTCTGGCGTACAAGGCTTTGTATGCTGAGCCTTTTTCCAAATTCCTCTATCAAATTTTCATGATGGGTTTCCCGTCTGCGGAAAGGAGTGGCTGTGCAGCTACCCGGGGCTCTTCTCAGATACTGTTGGAACATATACATTCAGATGCTTCTGTCTGTTCTGCTGAACTTACTGCTCTGGTACTGGCTTTGAAGATAATCTCACATTCTTCAAGAGGGACTTTCTGGTTCTGTCGGATTCGCTGTCAGCTTTTTAGCAAGTTGAAGGCGGACGGTTACAACATTACTCTTGCTTGGGTTCCTGGTCATGTTGGCATCGGCGGGAACGAAATGGTTGATCGTTTACCCAAGAACGCCACAAGAGAGAAACTGTCCAACACTTATATCCCCTGCTCAGATGTGAAACCCAAAATTAACGATTATGTGAGAGACCTCTGGCAGGAGGATTGGAACACACAGATGAATAACAAACTCTTTCAGATCCGTCCAAACCTTAAGGACTTCCTCCCATCTACGTCGGGTGGTCGTAAAGAGGAAACGGTTCTGTGCCGGCTGCACACCGGCCATTCATATTTTACCCATTCTTACCTTTTAAAGAGTGAAGAAGCTCCGTGGTGCATTCCATGTCATGAGCCACTCACAATGAAACATGTTCTTTTAGAGTGTTGGGACTTGCACGATGTGAGACACAAACATTTTACAGCGGAGTCCATGAAGATCCTGTTCAGGGATGTCCCGCCTGACGTGATCCTTGAGTTTTTGAGAGAGATTAACATTTTTCATCTGATTTAAGATTTTACGGCAGAAAGATTTTTAACAAAGTTTCTGGTGCGTTTGTAGACGATGTCATTTAACGAGATGTGTGAAAGTTGGATTTTATTTTATTTTATTTTATTTTTTTAATTTTTTTAAAAAAATGACTGGTGAGTTGATTTCAACGTGGTGACAGCCTGATGTGCCCCTTTGCGGTCGGCTGGGCTATAAGCAACATTATCTTATCTTATCCTAGGAGCATCAAGTAATGCTTATTGACACTGACATGTTTTGAGCTGCATTTAAGGAAGCAGTACATGTTGATTCTTGCGTACAGGGATGTATCTATTTCTTTAATCCATTCTGTGGTTTGATTGACTCTTATCATTTCTTACATTTTAGAGATTCCCGAAATTTAATGTCGGTGACATAATTCTTGAATGAATAGAAAACAAACACAGTGCAGTAAGCGCACATTGTCTTGCATCATTGTAAAGAGAATTGAAAGTAGTTTAATTAGAAATCAAAAATTATCAGAAAGATTTGTGGCTGAAGTTCATCGTTTTGCAAGTCTTGAATACCGTGAGTATGATGTCATATTTTTCATTAAATTCATTCATTTTTTTCATTTTTTCATTTTTTTTTCAGTTTATGACATTTTTTCTTTGTTTCTTTATAGCTGAACGTCATGATATCAGTAATATCATACAGTCTGTATTAGTTGAACTGATTTGTATTTTTTTGTTGAGACCACTGTGTAAAAAAATAGCTTTGAACTCATCAGTGTACAAATGCATAGCTGAACAAAGATAGGAAATGAATAATTCACAATAAATGTCAGAAATTTTTTTTTTTTTTTACAAGGCGCAAGCATCAAAGGGGTTTCTAACAGAATTTCTATCACATTAATAGCGCCTGTTTTAACATGTGAGCAGGTGCGTGCCCACAAGCAGAGCATGACCCAAACACAACACACACACACACACACACACACACACACACACACACACACACACACACACACACACACTTGCACATTCTCTCTTTATTCCCACAGTGCATGAAATCAGAGAGCCGGTCAAATCCAAGATAGAAATGTTAGAGATTGTCATGTTGATGACGAATAGTAAACTAGTGTGATATTTTTCAGCTTTGCTTTAGTTTTAATGTCATAAAGTTGCCTCACAAATGAAATCTCAAATGAATGTGTTCTACATGTTTGGGAATGATGGAAAATAATATTGTAAAATGTTTATTAGTCTCAAAGGCGTGAACTGATGAGAATTAAAAAAACAACAACAGAATGTCTGTCGGTGAAACATTTCTGTCTGTCAAGATTTGTTGAGAGAAATTCATCTCTTATCCCTGACCATCTGAAAATGGTGTTCAGAATTCTTGTCACCTTAGCATTGAAATATTGATTTGATGCTTATTGCCTGGGTTATACTAATAAACGTTGTTCAGAAATTGTTCTGTAAGAATTCTGGAATCTACAGTATGAATCTGGATTTTAAACTGACAGTTTTGCTCCCCAATAGTGCATTAGTTTGAAATGCTCGTAGTTGAAAATTTTGCATGAATACTAGTTCATCTTCCCCCTGTGAATCTGCAAGATGGGAAGTGAAGCAGACAAGAAGCCAATTAGTACTAAGAAGACTGGAGAGGGAGACTGGAATTAAGAAAGAGGAATGACAATGGGAGGGTTTGGAATTCTGATGTCGAAGATATACTAAAATGGTGTGTTTTGCGTCATAATGTACTTTATAAAACTCTTTCAAGCTAAGGTCAGTTTGGTAGCACTGTTTGGTCAGATTTGACTATTGCAAATACAAGATGCCCTCGGAAAATATCTTATGCTTCAGTCCAAGCTGTATACGCTTCCTTTCATCTTGTTGTCGGACATAAAAAATAAGACATGTTGTCAGGTTTTTACTCTGTCTTGCCTTCATTTTTTAGTCTTTGCATTGCTCAATTGTTCCCCCCTTTTTTTTATATTATAGCTGTTGCTGATACTAACCCTTTTTTTCAGTACTACTGGATCTTGAATGGTTTATCCTGACCTTTGACACAAATCAGTTTTCAATCTTCACTTTAAATGGTGTGACTTGATTCTGTGTTCTTGAGTTGCAGGATGCTTCAGGCTGGGCTGCCTTGTGACAATGTTTTCTGTGTGCCCATCGTCTTTTCTACAGAAATTGTGTGTGGACAGGATGCAGCATGATCTGGGCGTATCTCAGGACAGACTTTTACATTCATGTTGTTTTTGTTTTGTTTCGTTCTAAGTGGTAATGTACATGTCACCATGCTGATCTACAAATTCGGTTTGTTTTGTATACACATAGCTGCTAGCTGTTCAAAAGAAATGGGATATCTATTATTATGCAACAGAGGTGCTGTTCCCACAAACGCTAGCCATGCTTTAGGAATTGGTATACCTGATTTTCAAGTTTTCTTTTTAATATTTCACCCAAGTTTTTCTGTCACTAATTAAACACTTACTTTATGTGAATAAAGTTGAACAAACTTCTTGGTGAAATATTCTGTCATGGAAGAGATATGTAGAGAAAACAGGTGGAATGAAATGATTGATCTTCTCTGGCACTAACAGACAATTTTAGATTATTTGTTCTTCTTCAAGACAGTAACTGTTTAGATTTTGCTGATAATTGCTAATTTTGTTCAGTAATTCAAAGTTGCAACCAATAATCATTTAACCAATTTTCTTCTGAAGTGATAGTAATAGCATATTGATTTCTGATTGTTTACTTCCTATTTATTACGTCAAACTTTTATCACTTGCATGTTCACAACATTCAGTGAAAATGTTTTCATAGATAATCATCAGTTTATCATCAGTTTGTAAATAATGAATTTATAGTGTTCATGTTCAGTGGAAATTTTGTAATAAACTTTCTGAACAAATGCCGGATCTGTGACTTATTCAGATCAGCATCACAGGTCCGCACCTCAGTATTATGGGTTTATCCCTAAGCCACATTCTGTCTTTCCACCAAGTTTGGTTAAAATTGGTTTGGTAGGTTTTTATGTTATGCTGACAAACTGTTTACAAACAAACCAATGAACTCATGGCAATGAGTTCTTGATGAAGGCAATATTTCTTCTCCTTTGTATTTTATTTTTAGACGACTCGGTTACAAACAAAACAACAGAACATAAAAAAAAAAAAAAAACCTCAGCAGAATCTGAGAGAAACCGACACTCTATAGTATTAACTATTTATTAACAACAGTTAGCCTAAAACATGTGCTTTGTGTCTGATCTTTGCAGAAAATCAGATTAACATAGAAATGTATATTTGGGAGAGAAAAAAAGCAGTTTAGTGCTAGTTAAAGAAAGTGCTATGTTTACAAGCAGATTCTGAGAGTGTTCTCTGTAACAGACTGACTGACTGTGTTTTTTTTTTCTTTTCTTGTGTGTGTGTCTTTGCAGGATCTATGTAGGCAGTATTAATTTTGAGATTAGAGAAGACACGATCAAACAGGCCTTCCTTCCCTTTGGCCCGATCAAGAGTGTCAATCTGTCTTGGGATCCGATCACGAACAAACATAAGGGCTTCGCCTTCATCGAGTACGAGGTGCCAGAGGCTGCCCAGCTGGCCCTCGAGCAGATGAATGGCGTTATGATTGGCGGCAGAAATATCAAGGTGGGAGCTATATGTATATTTCGCCTGCTTTTTCTTTTTCCTCTTCACGCCATGATCCATTTTTAGATGAAAATGGATAAATAATCGTTCTTGAAGGGATTTGATCACCAGAATGGTAAATACGGTGATATTCTTCATAGAAATGGGTTCTAAAGTATGGCAGTAGATAGGTAGCGTGTATGAACATGTTTCTGTCTTGATTCTTCCAAAACATTTGCAGCTAAGTTTTGAAGATCTTTTCAGAGGGGGATACAGCCTTTCCCTTCTCCTTCCGCTGCTCCCTCCCTCTTACATACATACACACACACACACACACACACACACACACACACACACACACACACACACACACACACACATATACATACTCTTTCCTCATTTGCATGCCCTTTGGTAAATAACTTTGCTGAACACAGATGTTCTAGACAAACCACTGATGGTGACAGCATATTATCAGTCGAGTAGGGCATACAGAAGCAGCCTAAAGGACACACAGAAGCAGCCGAAAGGACCAGTTAAATGGCTAGGGTGGCCATAGAGACCAGTTGAAGTAGGATTTTTTGGGGTGTCTAATTGCAAAGTGAAATTGAAACGTTAAAATAAACTGGTGGCCACGATGGTAACTAATTTTTTTCTAATTGCAAAGTGAAATTGAAACGTTAAAATAAACTGGTGGCCACGATGGTAACTAGTCTTGTCATGGCATTTTATACTTTCTTACTGTCAACGAAATTGATGAAAATGCTGGGAATAGCGCTCCTGTGCAAAGCTGGAATGTTACTGCGTAATGTGAAGGGACATGAAGATCAGTCTTTATGTAGCTACAACGCTCAAGTGTTATTAGCATTAGACTGCTTGGCAAATGCTGTGTAATATGAAACAAAAAAACTCACAGGGCTTTGCCAGTAATTGTATCTTACTTGTCTTACTTGTCTTAAGTAATACTCTTTGAGAATGGTTTACCGTGATAAGAAAAATGATGAAATATGTTGATTTTTTTAAAAATACGGATTCATGACATCACAACATCATTACAGTCATTCATGGTTTCAGAAACCAATTGTTGGTAGGACAGAAAAGGGTTGTAGTAGGACCTGAGGTAAGCAAAAGTGTAGATTTATTCTGGTCATCTTTAAAATGTATGGATTGTTATTACTCTGTAAAATTATTCGAGACTCATTGTTTTCAGTATCGATTTTTATAGGGGAAAACGCTTATATCTTTTTTTATCTTTTTAATGTTGACATCAGTATTATGCTTAAACAAAAGATTCTCTAAGTCAAATTCATTCATGCATGCAGGTTTTCAAAGCACATTCAGTGCGTCTTGAATTTGATACACTGTAACTTTGAAATTACGTGGTAGTGCGTGAGAAAACCAGGTGAAACATTTTCTGTTGGAACTGAGGTTCTGCATTCGTAGTGTATTTGTAATCACTGGAAAAAAAAAGAGCAAAAAATGCAGTTCAAAGTGTGATATTCGTCGTGTAATTTTTCGGAAAAATTGAAGTTCTCAAACATTCAAGGAGAACTAGCGTCACAATAAGAATGTCCCATATATTTGTATTGAAAATCCAACAGATTTTGAAGAATGCAATGGTCATATTCAATCGCTTCACACAATTCTTTTCAGTCTGGAAATGAACTGTTCTCAATTAGTGGAAAGTTTTTAAGTGCGGATCTAAGGCAAATTGAAGTGGAAATTTATGTTAGTTTTTTTTTTCCTGGGCAGAGGCTTTGAAATTGAAAAAAATAAATATAGGTATTAAAATTTTGCAGTAATACTATGTTTGGGTACAGAAGAGGTGATTAAAAAAGTCTCAGAATGCGCCTTAACAGAATTTAACAATTTTAAAATTTGTGGACGATGCTTTGTACTCTTGTGCTGTCGACTTATGCAGGGTATTCTTGTGTGCTGTGACATACAGCGTCAAAGTAAGTTTAGGGGTAGCATGTTTTGCGTAGTGGGTAAGGCCTTAGATTCTCATATCGAGGTCCATGGTTTGATTGCCGCAGGAAATAACCAGGTCTGCAAAGATTTTTTCTTCAGAGCTTACATCTCTGCTGACTCAAATCCCAACAAATCCTTTTGAATGAGGTTCTAAACGGACGTCCAGTGCTTGAACATATGTATGAATAGATCTTGCATACACTTTGAATCCCTTTCCACCTTTCAGAGGAGAGTAGGCAATCGTGTGTTTGCAGGATGGATGACACGAAAAGAAAACGCTGCACACCGATGTGATGTTTAGACATTATCCACAAAGAGAGAACTTGGTTACCTTGATAAGAGGGGTTGGAAACGGTTGCATAAGCAAAAATCATCACAAATGGTGAATCAGTTCTAGCCAAGGAATGAAGAGAGATAGAGACAGAGAGGGAGGGAGGGGGGAAATAGAGAGTCAGAGAGAGCAAGAGAGAGAGAAAACTCTTGCTTGTATGCTTGTGTGGTCTATGCAAACACATAACAGAGGTACATATGTTTAGTTACACATTCACATACAAATGCTGTCATGCAGACACACATATTCACATGCTCAAATCAGCTGTCCTGCTTTTGGGTGAAAAATGAAATTTATATTTCCCAGTTCTAGCAGGAATCATTTTTAAGCTGCTGAGAAGTCTTAATGGTTTCATTTCGGACAGACTTGCATATACACACACGATATATGTTGTGGAATGCTTTGAGTGATGCGTATCTGATGTAAGACTGTGGCATTTTTCTATTTCAAAGGCTTATTAGTAATAATGAGGGAAGAGGGGTGTATGGAGTGTGAGGATACACTTTGGGATAAGTGTATCGAGGATTGGGGGAGTAGGGAGAGGTTTTAAAGAAGGTAGGACAGGTGGGGAGAGGAGGGGGCGGGGGGGGGGAGGATTTGGTTTGAGGATAGGGGTGGATGGGTCTTGGAGAGGGGATTAACTTTGCAAATAACAAAAATATGTTTATATTTCTATAAAAATGTATATAAATAACTTTGATCTTGATATTATCATTATGCTGTTTTGTGCAATGCTATATGATGTTGCACAAATGTGTGTTGGTTGTTTTTCTCTTTTTTGTTTCATTTCAGCTTGCCAAGTGCATTGAAAGCGAGGAGTTTGTAATACTTTGCCTATTCATCATTTTGGGTTTGCCTGGACAAGGAAATTTCGCTGTGTTTTACTGATAAAATGTTCGTAGATCTGGTTTTAGATTTTGTTGAATGTGTCTAAAATTACCTTTTAAAACCATTTTTATTACACTAAGATAGGAAAATGTTATCTGTAATATCTGATGAAGACATCTTTGTTGGAAATTTGCTTGTCTGTCGTATTTTTGTTAAATTTGCATTACTTGGTACCTTCTTTCGTGTGTTCATTTGTATTGTGCCTTACACTCACCTTACACTCAGATGTTAATTTCAGTGTCTGTAGAAGAGCATTCATAATCAATTCCTCATAATTGGATGGCTGTTACATTTTTGAAAAAAGTTATTTACAGAAGACCATAATAGACATTGACATACATTATACATGTGAATACACATAGATATAACTCAGTTTCTTATGACAGTCTTGAGATGCACACAAAGATACTGCTTTAGACATGCGTAAAGATTTTCCTGCCCATCGCTTGTCTTTCCAGTGATGGCTCTTCTCAAAAGATTAGACTCCCCCGAAGTCGGAGTGTGGCTGCCCATGTGGCGGGGTAATCAAAAACGGTCACACACGTAATGTTCTCATCCCCAGCTGATGCATTTGTGCCATAGTGTTCAAATACTTCGGCTGTTCGGATGATCCCTGGAGTCTTTTAGCCAGGGTACGACAACAACAACAACAAAAGATTAGACAATGTGATTAGTGCTATTTTGTGGTGTAGCATTCATTTAGAGTTGAGTGGTTTCTCTCTCCCTTCCCAGTGCTACCATCCACCAAAAGCATTTTCATTGCACTTAAAATTATAGTGATTATGAGGCGCTTTACCCAATAATCGCTACTGTGTGGTTTAATTCATCTCGTGGAATTTATTGCGGCATTATACAGTTACCTGTTTATAAAATAGTTACTATGTATTTGGCTGGTTTTAGGCACATGTGTAGGCTAATTAAAGAGTTTTGTGTTTACATACGTCCAGGAAATGTTGTGTCAAAGAACAGTCCACTGTCTGACAAGTCTTTCTGTCTTGTTCACTCCCTCTTGGTCAAGATTCTCGTGTTTTGTGTCTGTGCATGTCAAGAAAATGGTTTCTTAAAGAACAGTCTGCTGAATGACATGTCTTTCTGTCTTGTTCTTTCCATTCTCCACACATTCAGTCGCATTCACATAGACATGCATGCATACAGACATAGCTAGGAAGAATTATGACAAACAGTTCGTCTGTTTCTTCTTTAAGAATGAGATGTAAAAATGCGTTGTTACAAACATTTATTTTTTGCTGTTTTCCTTTTGTCATCTTTTTTTTCCAGAAATACAAAATCATTTACAGCCATAGACATATGCATGAACTTGAAAATCTCTTGACAGTTGATGAGATCTGGTGTTCTCCTAAACCTTCAAATTGTATAAAAAAAATATCTGAAGAAGTAAATACAGCCCCAAATTATTTTGTTTCCTAGCCAAGTTAGAAGACTATCGCTGTGCTGCAGAGATTGCTTCACAAAAGACAGTTTGTAATTAAATTGTACACTTTTTGTAAGCTTTCATTAAACATGCAGGGATTTCAACTGACAGTGGATTCCTACAAAGAAAATTCAGCCACTTGCACACACGAGTCAGGATAAGGCTCCTAGTGCCACACCTTTTGGAGGTGTGTAAAATTGTAAAGAGATGTTAATAAAGGTTCATGAAAGCATTGCATATTTATATACATCAGACCAAAAGATATTGGACAGAAGAAAATACGAGTTAATCTGTCTTAGTACTAAAAGAAAGAGAAATTGGAAAAAAAATGTTTCAGACATGGAAACTTTGAAAATGAATGTTGGATTGCTTTTCTTCTACTCGTGCGCCTGTCAATCTATTTCCAAGGAAAGGAAAAAAAAATGATTATAGAGTGTGCATACATGAGATTGTGAAGCTGACACAGATGGCTGGCTTGCACTAAGATCACCAAAATGTTGATCCTGGAAGGCTTTGATATTTTTAGACAAAATTCGTATCAACTGTTGGAGAATGTAGGGTGCACACAGTTACCTGTGTATAAAATCAGCTCTGGTTTAGGCTATGGGCTTTTGAAGGATCAGTCTGAAACGGTACATAAAGTTCAGAGGAATGAAATACAGTGAAATCTGCTTATAAGGACCTTCCCAGGTGTAACCGGTTAGTCTACCTAAATTAAAGTGTGCACATGCTGCATGTTTTGCAGATTAGAACACACAATTACAACAAAATACAGGCTTAAAGTTAAAAGAAGCTGCGCTTCGCCCACTGGATTGATATGCTCACAAGATGATTGAGTTGTGTAAACATTATACTGAATCTAACTGCAGATCATGAGTGACGTGGCCTGTGTAGCGGCTGAAATGACTTCTTGTTCAAACTAAAATTGCAGTGGATAGGACAGTTCATAGTGTAGAGCACTATGAGAGAAAAAAAACATGAATATTACCTTGTAGTCTGAATATTATGGCAGTAGTTCTAGTGCTAGGTCTGTACACAGCTGCTGCTCTTTTGAGGGGCCATCTCCCATAATTCCACCTGGATGTTGGCCCTAGGTGCAACTTGGGGCCTTCAGCATCTTAAAGACCCATTGTCGAATCTTTAGTATATGAGCATTAGCATTTCTGATGAATTTAGGATACCACAATAGCCGGATTCATTAATAGATTCAGGTTCCCTGCTTTGGACATGAAATCTTAGAGTTGGTTTAAGCAATTCTTAGAGTTGGTTTTTGCACAACATGCTTTCAGTGAATGTTATTCTTCTTTTGTATCAAACATGAGTATAATGGAAGATGGAAATGTGCGGAGAGTTCAGGAATGTGTATTATGATAAATAACATTGAGAGGAGTGTGGTAAGAGAGAACGACTGCTACATGAAACGGGGTGGCTGCTCTGTCAACAGTTGGCCGACCAAGCAACATGCCCCAGGCCCAGCCAATCATCGAACAGCTAGCCATAGAGGCCACCCACTACTTCAGGATATATGTGGCATCCATCCACCTAGACCTGGCTGAGAGCGACATACAGAGGTTAGTGAAGGACCAGCGGAGTTGCAGATCCCCTTCCGGTGCCAGCCTGTTCTGTCTGTGGTGTGGCAGTTTTGAGCTGTGCTTGAACACTGGAAGATGGTTGAGAAAAAAGAATGGGAGAGGATGTAAGATCAAGAGATGGCAAGTGGGGTTTTTGGTATGGTCATAGCCTTGGTTTTAAAACGTACTTCAGACTTGCCTGTGTCTTTATTTTTTGATAGCCATTAAAGAAAATGTTCTCTTGGTACTAGGCAATAGTTGATTTCACATATCTATGAAGTCTCAGGATCATCCAGAGCTTTATGTTTTCCTAGTCAGTAGCTACGATCTGACAGTAGTTCTTCAAGTGCACCTGATGTTTGTATAGTGATGTCTCAATACACAAACTGCCTCTTACCATCAGCATGAAATTTCAGTGTGACAGGAGAGATCGCAACAGTTAGTTTGAATCTAAATACACAATGTTTTGAAACCATAAGCATGTAGCAGCATAAAAGTGTTGTCGTCTAAAATGTCAATGCAATTCAAATTTTAGAGAGTTTCATTCGCTTGCATGCAAACTTCTTTAAAAAATTTTCTTTTTAAAGATAGACAAACAGTGGCCTGTGCATTGGCATTGGTCATTAGAACTTTCTTTCCTGACCCACGTCAAGTACCCATGTGCTGCTGGAGGATGGAGGAATTTTCAAGCAATAAAAATGCAGAGCACGCGGATTCAAACTCATGACTATCGGCTTGCCAGGAAAACGCTCTGACCATTGGAGAAGGCCCCCCTCCCCGATGCCCCCTTCCACTCCCACCCCCCGTTTTGTTTTAAAGAAATAATTTTAGACCATCAGTAAAAGCAGAAAAAGGAAAACAAAGAGAAAAGGAGATGCGGTTTACCTCTGTCAGATCTGTATAATTGCCATTCAAAATTTAGAAGGCATGAAGTCAAAGAATTTTTTTTTAGTTCTGTTCATTAAGTGTTAATCATGAACCTCTTGGCACACATCTGGAAAATGCACTCTAATATCTGAACAAATTGGCATGTGTCTTCATGTATATGAATGCAAGCACACGCATGAACATGCGTGTAAGAACACGCATGCACGCACGCACGCACGCACGCACGTACGCACGCACGCACGCACGCGCACACACACACACACACACTTACATACACAGCTAAATGTTATGTCTGATTGAGTAGCACAGTTTACAAGGATTTAATGTGTGTGTGTGTGTGTGTGTGTGTGTGAATGATGTAAAATGGTGTATTGTTTATATATGGATCTGTTGGAATACACTTATGAAGTCCTCAGTACCGTAATGCCAAGCATGTTGTTAGTTGGTCATGCTCTTCTTACAAGGGTGTGTTGCATTGTTGAATTTTTCAAGTAATGTATGTTGATGTGGCTATTATTTTTTTCATGTTACAGCGTAAATTGCTTTACCTGCTATTTTATGGACCTATTTAGGCATACATGTGTTTATGCTTGTGCAGGCTTTTGGAGCTTTGCTCTGTGTGTGTGTGTGTGTGTGTGTGTGTGTGTGTGTGTGAGCGCTTAAAGTATAGTCCCAATTTTATCCTTTTGGAAAGAAGCATAAAGTACATCCCAGTCATGAAGTTTCAGACCAGAATGGAATTCCATAGCATCATCGTCATTGGTCATCCCATAAAAAAAAAGAAGCATATTCTGTTGCTGTTCATGCGCTGCTCTGTTGGTGGCCTTAGTTCGCAGGATTTTTTGTCAAAGGCTTAGGTATTGGACATATCACGGGGACTGTCAGTGGAGGGATGAGATGATGCCACCTGAAGGAGGATGTTCACTCATGCTGGCTTGCTGACTAAGCAGTTATTGTTGTCAGTTGTAGTTCCCCCCCCCCCCCCCCCCCCTCCTTTTTTTCCTCTTTAGATCAGGATAGTCGCCATTGAACGCACCAAACTGACTGAGCAACAGTGCTGTGTCTCCTCTAGTGGATTGCCTCTTGAGAGCTGGGTGTTGATTACTCCCTGAAAATTTAAGGTGGTGGGACTGCGACTGGATGAACATGGACGTGGCTTTACATCAGGGCTGGAATGAGCAGCATCTGAATGATGACTGTTTGGAGACATGGAATATTCCCCTTCCCCCTCTTGTCCTCTCTCTAAAAGAGAATAGCCTGATTGCACAAACTGCATAGTGTGGTCCTTGAGTCTGTGCCTTACTTTTAAATCCTGTGGCAACATTCCTTTTCACTTGCCACATGTTCATTGTTTATTGGATTTTTCTTATTTGGAAAAACAACAATTCTCTTAGCGTATAGTCTTTTTCAGAAAACTCATTCCAAGTTTTTGCAGAGTGCTTATGTTTTCTGTTGCCTTGATTGTAAATTTACCACATGAGTCCATTTTTTGTTATTTTTGTGTTCAGTTTAGTGTTTCTTTATTATCTGAACATTCTTTTGTGTGTGTCTTTTCAGTGTGTTTGAAGCATTTGGGAACATCAAAGAATGTAAATTAGCTCCAGATCCTACAAGGCCAGGAAAGCACAAGTAAGTACTAACTCTGTCAACTATTCTTTGTGTGAAAAATTTCACAAGTTATATCCTTCGATCTTGATGATGTATGGGGCTGGTTTTCAGTGACACAGAAACTGCTACACATGCATGTGTTTACAATGACATACAGACTACACTGAAATAAATGGTTACATGTCAAATGAAAACCACTGTATTGTGTGAATTGGTAAAGTAATGGACTTGTCTGTGCTGGGAATTTAGAGATAACTGTAACTACATATTTCTGTCATGTTTCAGGGGTTACGGTTTTATAGAATACGACACGCAGCAAAGTCAGATGGATGCTGTGACATCAATGAATCTCTTTGATTTGGGTGGCAGTACCTCAGAGTAGGCAAGGTGAGTAGTCTTTTTTTTTTTTTTTTTTACTTTTTGTGATCAGGTACCGGGCAGTTCATGTATTGTCAGTGATCACTGTCACATATTTACAATGCCCACCATATCTTTATTCAGAGGTTTTTAAACATTAACTTCAGAGATTTTAGGTTTCTCAGATGATGCATTTTCAGGCTGCTTTTGATGTCCTAACAGCACTGGCTGTATACTAAGTACTAGAACCGATTTTTGGAGATGTGTGTTGTAAAAACAATTAATGAAGTGTGATGTTTTGAAAGGCATCTCCAAAGACCTATGTTCTAAAAATTTCAAATCTTTTTGTGCTTAAAATGTTCCTAGAGGTTTGTGTTAGAGGGATTCACAAAGGCTTGCATGCTAAAATCATCTCCCAAGTTTTGTGCTAAAACATTTCTAAATGTTAATTTGCTGAAACATTTCCAGAGGATATGTGTGTATAAAACCTTGCTGGATGTTTATATTCCTAAAAGCATTCTTTTAAAAAGTTTATGTGTTTAAAACTAATTCCTAAAGTTACATTGTAAAAATGAAAACTGAATCTGTGCTAATGGTGGATGTGTATGCTCAGTGTTCCAGTAGTGAAAGGTGTATATGGCCTGTGACAGACGGGTTTTGTTTCTGTGTGAGCTCTCTGGCAGTGCCTGACATTAGTATTGATAATTTGGCTAGTATCTTCAACAGGTGGAGAATATAGAATGGAAGATGGTGTGCAGTACCAGGCATTTAAAAAAACAACAACTTTAGAAGGTATTCTTCTTTAGAAATGATATAATTTGTTTGGCTTTATTGCTTGTCAGCATAATTATTTTTTTTCCATTGTGGCCAGTATTTGTCAGTGCACTTTACAGGTAAATCAGAAGTTAGGTGATAAATGAAAAAGAAAACCATTTATATACCAAAACACATACATAAACAAATATCTGCTGCAAGGAGAAAATCCAACACATTAACGATTTCCTATTTATTTGTTTTAATGCACATAAAACATCAGATCATGTGGCTTCCTGCCTTACTGGTGGACAATGTATGTATGTCAATAAGGCGAGATGTTTGCAGGCTATCACCCCTCCTGAGTCGGCGACTCCCATGCACACCCCTTCCAGCATGCCCACGGCTGCAGCTGTGGCCATTGCTGCCACGACAGCCAAAATTCAGGCCATGGACGCTCAGCAGTCGCCTGCCTCTCTGGTCAGTAGAAGCTGTGTGCAGTGCATATCAGGGTTTCAGTGGTCTAGATGAATTGGAGAGGGGTGGGTGGGAAGGTGGAGTGGGTTCTAAGATTGAGGGAAAACTGTGTAAGGTTTCTGTGCTTTGGATCAGGGAGGAGGGGAGGGGTGAATCACTCATTCAGTCCTAACACCACTGTCTCTCTGCATTTCAGATATGGGTACAAGGAAGAAATAAGATGACTTCCTGTGTCCATCCATTTAGTGCACCAATAGCTTGTTGATATTTTGGACATGGTGTTTTGAGTGAAAGACTTGACAGTGTGTCTTGAGGTCACTTGAATTTTAATTTTTTTTCTCTTTTTTTTTCTCGTCAAGACTGCAAAAGATGCTGTACTCGCCTACTTTTAGTAAAACTGGTCCGCATGATTTGCAGTTACTTAATAATCCTAGAGTAGAAACCATTGAATTGATATGGTCTATTACAATAACACAAAGTGCTATAGAAAGTGGAATGGCATGCTTTCTAAGATTATTTCTGTGATTGATTTATATGCTTAGCATACACAGAATCGTATCTGTTAGGTATATTATATAAATGACTCCAAATTTATTTTGTTTGCTTTTCTTTTTCCTTTTTTTTATATTTTTTAACTTGTTATCACTGTCGTCCATCCCCACATGTACTATCTTATATCAGTCTGTCTATATATCTGTCTGTTGGTCTCTTCCCCCCCCCCTCCCCCCAATTGATAGTATTTTAGTGAGTGTATGCTCTGTTCTGTACATGTTTCTATGTGGAGGGTGTTGCTATGGATAACTTTTTTTGGTACAAATGTAGACACAATCTTTGAATTAAATTAATCTTTTTTTTTCTCAGCAGATGAACATGTGCTCTCTGAAAAAGTCTGAATCACTGTAGAGAAGAACGCAGAAGTGATAGTGAAACATGCACGTTAAACCAGCACAATCTACACAACACACCTTCCACATGCACATAACATCTATGTAAAACAGCCCCCACCCTCTTTCTTTTCCGCCCTCCACACACGCTTACACATGCACATAAAGGCATACTTGCACAAACATACATTCCACACCACACCACGGTCCATGTTCATGGAACACTATGCTGACCTTGGCATGGACAGTGTGAGGCCTGTGTTTTCCCCAGGGTCCCCCGGGTCTGGCCATGCCTCAGCTGGGCGGTCCCTCCCTCCTGGGCACTCCTTCCTCCACAATGTCAGGGCCCCCGCAGCCTTTGCCAGCCTCTGTGACCGCCGTCACCGCCCCCTTCGCTGCCGCTGCTGGTAACCCCCTGCAGAACCCCCAGCACTTGCTGCCCAATCCCATGATGGGTCCTGGGGGCTGCCCATGACGCCCGCAGCTGCCGCCTCGCTGTTGACGCCACTACGGCCGGGCACCCCTGGCTTGGGCCTGCCTGTCATGCCTCCCCCGATCAATAGCACCAGTGCCGGTGAGAGAGGCAGCGACGTTGAGCAGACTGTGCGACTGGCTGTGTTCATGTGTTTTAGTCCAGCTCTCATGCTTTGTTGTGCATGGAGCGATTTCTGTTCTGTCGATATAACATTTTACTTGACCCTCTTCATTGTGTTAATATGATATATCTTTCAGCAAGGGTGATCATACCATATGGGTCATGAAGATAAAATGCTGAATAGCTTTAACATTTTTGTTTTTTTTAAAGGCTTAAAGATGTAGGTGAGTATTGCAGGGAGGGTGAGACATGGGGTAGGTGGATACTGAGGTGAAAGGTAGGGATGAGCTATACCTGTCATTGATGTTCGCATACTGTTCATCATGTACTGTCCGCTCTTCCAGTCAAAAACTGTTGAAAATACCGAAGTGAACTGCATAAAATGATTTGGTAGTGTTCCTCCAGCTTTTCTGCCCCAGCTGTTTGGAACTCACTGTCTCCCGCTGCATGAAACCGGCCCATCCTACCTGATTTAAGAGCACAGGTGAAATCGTATCTTTCCAGTCGAGCATTAAGAATAATGCTTTTTCCCACATTGTGTGTTGGAAATAAGTTCTTTAGTTATATAGTTGTTATTGTGAGTGACTGAAGGTTGCATAAAAGTCAGTGAGTAGTTTTCAACTAAAATTCAACGAGAAAAACTTTTCACAATCATGATTATCATTATTGTGTTTATGATTATTATTAGTAGTAGTAGTATTATCATTACTTATTATTATGATTGTTATTATTAAATTTAGCAGAAGGATTCTTAAATTGTTTAAAAATCCTGTGAACACCCTCCTCTCCAGCCTCACACCTTTCCCATCAGTCCACAGCTATCAGTTACACATCAGATCTACAGTATGACCTTGATTTTTAAATTAAGAGTGCAAGTTCACAGTGATCATGAAATGTTAAACAAATCATATTTAACATGAAAACACTTGGTCTTGAGGTTGGGGAGCTACTGGTGGCATGCTTGCAGTAACATATTGCGGCACACATCCGACTTCAATGTGGTATGAAACAGCAAAAAATAAGTTGTCTCATTTTCGAGATATCTACTCATATTTCTAGACCTGTTTTTACAACTTTTCTTTTGTTTCCATGATATATAATGCACATTTTGATCAGGGAGTTGTATTTCATGTAAGCAGAACAGAACTTGCCTTTTCCCTCTCTGTCTCTCTCTTTGTCTTTTTTTTCCTTCTTTTTTTTGCTTGGAAGCTCAACAAGGGAAGCTGTTGGAACTGGCTGATCCTTTGGTAATGAACAAAATGTTGGCACATTTGTTTTATTCAGTTTTTGATTGTATTGTACTGTACTTATTATGTTTATCAAAGTTATGATGATCAGTTTTAATCCATAGACGGTGGTAGATTACCAATCTGCGTAAATATCTTTCAGAAGTGGGAAATAAATAAGGATTGAATTGCAACACCGCACAACTAGAAGTAGTTGATTATGACTTGAGTGCATAACTGAAATCAGTTCAACACCAACTATGTCTGGAGATCAGCAGCTATGAATATGACAATGATCTTGCAAAGATTGCCCCCAGTTTTGCTTTGATTCTACCCAAATCAGTTAGCATGCATGCAATTCTCTATTCTTAGTGAACGTTTTGTCTGGCTCTTGTTAACGGGCAGTGCTGAATTCAGCGCCAAGTTTCAGTCTGATGCGTTTAGGTCATGTCAGCTCTTATAGGCTCCCATACATTAAATAGAATTCTGTTTGTATGTTCTGGAGTTAATCATAACACTGAATGTGCACACAAGTGCATGTTTGTACATGCATATACATGCAACCACAAATAACATGTGCAACTTCCCAAATACCGCAACACCCACACCACAGCTTTCTTAGGTATCTGTTGAAGAATTCATGTCATCATCAGGTAGAAAACCTGCAAGACTTAGTAATATAGAGTGTAGCGGGAAAGCGAGCACTGTCTATAGGTATCTGGATAGTACAATGTCTTGGCCTGATAGGCAGACAAACTATGTTTCATACTGATGTTTTATCTGAAAAGCAAAATTTGCTCTATTATTACATACCTGTGCAGGAAATATTTATTGAATATTTATTTTGAAGTATTTTGCCTATGCTCAGGAATCTTTGGACGTGGTTTTGGTCCTCACATCAGAAATCAAATGTTTAACAACCAGCTGGCTCAAAATTTACTGCAACGAGTGCCTCGACCTATGGCTCAGGCGATATCTACTCTCAAAAGTCCTCGTGCGTTCCTTGGTGGTATGTTTCCATATTAACTGTTCTGTTTCCATGGTTTCCTACGTTCTTGTGGGGGCTGGCTTTCTGTGTTTAGTTTCTGTATCTTTTTTTCTTTCTGCAGAGATGGGATCTCTAGATTTTTTTTTTAGCAAGTCTGGAGTTCATTCTCAAGACTTGCAGATTCACTGAACAAAAAAATCTAGAGGTATGTAATGTACATGTTGCTCTTTTCTTTTGGCGTTGGTTTTCAAACCAGTCTTTATTTGACTTCATCAGCCATGTTGACTTTAAACTTGTTCTAATTTCTGTTCGATTTCAGACAAAGTGAAGTGTAGGGATGTCAAATGATGAAAGGTACACCCCAGAATGTTTTTAAAATGTCTTCATATGTTAATGGCAAGTAAATGAAAAATGTTAGAGCCTGAAAGTAGAAAAGTATGTGGGTTGGAATTCACAAGTCCAGCTTTGTTGTGAAAATCGAAGGAGGAGGACTGATTATCAAGAGAATGAGTGGAGTAGAGATGGGATATGAAAATATTCTTAAGCAGGTTTCAGACAGGTCTGTGAAGTTTTTAGAACTAGAAAGTCTGATCGGTTCCTCTGTACGTTTTTGAAAATTTGATCTTTAAAAGTTTCCACCTCTCTTATGGCCAGTCTCAACTTTTTTCCCTCTTTAATAGTTAGTTATGCTGAATAGTAGTCATAAAACTCAAAACATATTTGTAGAGAATCCAACTTGCGCACTGATGACAATTTCTCTATGTGCATGCATTTTCAGGTGGTATGTTCACTTGTACATACACATAGCACAAAATTTGCAATATATAAGAACACGTAAGCATGATTGTGGTCTGTAGGTTTTTTGTAGGCTTGGGGAAATGACCCGAAAATAAGGAAAACTCAATGTATGCTTTGGCTTAATACAGTAGAAACTTTAGCTGGTTGGATGTGAAAACGTGTTTCTTCAGTAACTGAACGAAATGTGCATTGTATGAAATAACAGCTTTGAATTGAAATGTTAGGAAGAATGTTGAGCTTTGGAGGGGGAGGGGGAATTGAGCGCAGGCAGGAAGGGGAGAAGAGGGGAAGGATGGCAAGCTCACCACCTAAGTCGGCAGAGGTGACATTTATGCACTCTACAGACGCTTAGAATCTTGGACTCCTCACTTGTTAAAAAATCAAACTTTCTCTCAATCCCATCTCTGGCTGGAACTTGAACGTGTCCACATAGCTTTGTGTGGTAGATTGGTAGAAGAAAATTGCTGACAGGTTACTGAAAAGTTGAAACATGTAAGCACAGCCATTTGCACAGTCCTGTTTGACATTTTGTGATGTATGCTTGGCTTCTCGTTCTGATGCTTCTCTTTGTCACACTGTTTCAGGTTGAATGAGGATGGCTGGAGAATGATGTTTCTGCCAGAGAACCTGAAAGTGAATGCATGTGTAAAAGGAAGGTGTGTGTGTTTGTGTGTGTGTGTGTGTGTGCGCCGCGCGCACGGTGTGTGTATGTGTGTGTATGTGTGTGTGTGCATGCAAATATATGAATGAGTACGCATGAGAGAGCGTTAGAATGTGTGTATGCATGTGCATGGAATGGTTTGAAAGCCGTGGGGAGTGTGTGTGATTTGGTGTGTTTCTCTCTGCTCTCATTGCAGCTACAGCAGCAGTTCTAGCAACAGGCCTCCGTCACATGCTGGAACAGAAAGCTGCTGCAGCAGCTGCTGCCGCCCAGCCCCCAACACCCACCATCATGCAGATCCTGCCTCCTGGAGCACAGCAGCAGCAGCAACAGCAGCAGCAGCAGCAGCAGCTGCAGGCTGAAGAGGAAAAGAAAGAGGAGGAGTTACCCCAGACACTTGCCCAACAGGAAAACCTCAAGATCAGTGGCAGCAATGCCAGACACATGGTCATGCAAAAACTCATGAGAAAGGCAGAGGTAAGCAGCTTCCCTACCTACACCTTCTCCGCACTCCCCACCCACCCATTCCCCCCTTTAAAAAATTTTTAATACAACCTTTGATTGATGAATTGTGCTTTGGTTTTGTTCCAAAACTGTCCTCAGATTAATGATTATAGGAAGAAAAGCTGCGGTGGAAAGTGCTCACTTTAATCTTTTTTTTTTTTTTTTTTTAATCTATTAACAGTCCATTTGAAATCACCAAATTTTCTATTAAGAAATAAGGAATCTCTGGAATTCTTCCAGAAAATGATAATCAGGCAGGAAAAAAGACTTCCTAAAAAACAACAACTTGTGGTTACCAGTTTTTCAGCATGCAGGGCGTGGTGGAATAAAACTTGTATTCCTGATATTTTTAGAAATAAGATTTATTCTTTGCGCAAATAAGGTGATATAAGTTGTACAGAGAATGTTTTTGTTGCAGAATACATTAAGCCTCTGGTCAAGGCTAGACTGAATATTAGAATCCTCTGTTTCACTGTAGATGAGGAAAGGTAGAGAAGATAGATGGTTTGCTTGTCAACGTGGGATGGGTATGTTGCTAACTGAAAACAAATCTCCACCCAAACAGTTAAAAGCTACTGTCTTCTGCCATGTCTCTTGGATAAAACCTGCCAGAGATTTCCAGGGATTTATTATGTAGAAACTCTGACAGAACATTGTTGACTGCAGTGTTGGCCAGATTGCAGGGCTGGCAGAAAAAAAGTCTGGAGTTATGAGCCCAAACATTTGCCTGTAGTGGTATGACCTTTGGCCAGAGGCATGTGGCTGCATGATCACTATTTGGATTCAGGGACTTGCATTTAGGGTTGAATGTTGGTTTTCACCATAAGGTGTAGCTCTGAGGAGCCAACATGGTCTTGATAGCAATCTGCCTGGCTTTCGCCACAAGGTATAGCTCTGAGGAGCCAACATAGTCTTGATAGCAATCTCCCTGGCTTTCGCCACAAGGTATAGCTCTGAGGAGCCAACATGGTCTTAATAGCTATCTCCTGGCTTTCACAACAAGGTGTAGCTCTAAGGAGCCAACATGGTCTTAATAGCTATCTCCCTGGCTTTCACAACAAGGTGTAGCTCTAAGGAGCCAACATGGTCTTAATAGCTATCTCCCTGGCTTTCACAACAAGGTGTAGCTCTAAGGAGCCAACATGGTCTTAATAGCTATCCCCTGGCTTTCAACAGAAGGTGTAGCTCTGAGGAGCCAACATGGTCTTTATAGCAATCTCACTGGCTTTTACAACAAGGTGTAGCTCTAAGGAGCCAACATGGTCTTAATAGATATTCCCTGGCTTTCAAAACAAGGTATAGCTCTAAGGAGCCAACATGGTCTTAATAGATATCTCCCTGGCTTTCACAACAAGGTGTAGCTCTGAGGAGCCAACATGGTCTTAATAGCTATCTCCCTGGCTTTCACACCAAGTTGTAGCTCTGAGGAGCCAACATGGTCTTTATAGCAATCTCCCTGGCTTTGCCACAAGGTGTAGCTCTTAGGAGCCAACATGGTCTTTATAGCAATCTCCCTGGCTTTCACCACAAGGTGTAGCTCAGAGGAGCCAACATGGTCTTAATAGCTATCTCCCTGGCTTTCACCACAAGGTGTAGCTCAGAGGAGCCAACATGGTCTTAATAGCTATCTCCCTGGCTTTCACCACAAGGTGTAGCTCTGAGGAGCGAACATGGTCTTAATAGCTATCTCCCTGGCTTTCACCACAAGGTATAGCTCTGAGGAGCCAACATGGTCTTAATAGCTATCTCCCTGGCTTTCACAACAAGGTGTAGCTCTAAGGAGCCAACATGGTCTTAATAGCTATCTCCCTGGCTTTCACAACAAGGTGTAGCTCTAAGGAGCCAACATGGTCTTAATAGCTATCCCCCTGGCTTTCACAACAAGGTGTAGCTCTGAGGAGCCAACATGGTCTTAATAGCAATCTCCCTGGCTTTCACAACAAGGTGTAGCTCTAAGGAGCCAACATGGTCTTAATAGATATCTCCCTGGCTTTCAAAACAAGGTATAGCTCTAAGGAGCCAACATGGTCTTAATAGCTATCTCCCTGGCTTTCACACCAAGGTGTAGCTCTGAGGAGCCAACATGGTCTTTATAGCAATCTCCCTGGCTTTGCCACAAGGTGTAGCTCTTAGGAGCCAACATGGTCTTTATAGCAATCTCCCTGGCTTTCACCACAAGGTGTAGCTCTTAGGAGCCAACATGGTCTTAATAGCTATCTCCCTGGCTTTCACCACAAGGTGTAGCTCAGAGGAGCCAACATGGTCTTAATAGCTATCTCCCTGGCTTTCACCACAAGGTGTAGCTCTGAGGAGCGAACATGGTCTTTATAGCAATCTCCCTGGCTTTCACCACAAGGTGTAGCTCAGAGGAGCCAACATGGTCTTTATAGCTATCTCCCTGGTTTTCACCACAAGGTGTAGCTCTGAGGAGCCAACATGGTCTTGATAGCAATCTCCCTGGCTTTCACCACAAGGTGTAGCTCTGAGGAGCCAACATGGTCTTGATAGCAATCTCCCTGGCTTTTACAACAAGGTGTAGCTCTGAGGAGCCAACATGGTCTTAATAGCTATCTCCCTGGCTTTCACCACAAGGTGTAGCTCTAAGGAGCCAACATGGTCTTTATAGCAATCTCCCTGGCTTTCACCACAAGGTGTAGCTCTGAGGCGCGAACATGGTCTTAATAGCAATCGTGATTGCTGTAAACATACAGTTGGCCAGCTCCATCTTTGATTGCCTGGAACCGGAAGTTGAAAGTGCCAGGGGAGGCAAAGTCATTGTAAAATGCAAGTACACCTTGCGGTTGGGCAAGAAAAAAATTAACAGGTAGACAGGGTGACTGAGCCATCCGTGTTGAATCTGTAGACAGTGCATGAATCTCTGACTTGACTTGCTTAGGGGACAGCTAACAGAAAGCAAGTTTTGAGTGTCGAGTTCTTGATGGAATACTCAGAGGTTCAAAATCTGTGGAGTGTAGATATACATCATTTTGGAGACCTGCAAGGCTGTTGCTTTTCCAATGAGAAGTTTGAAACCAGCTTATCAAGGGATGCGCCTTGGATAACGTTAAGTGATTTCTCCTTCAGATGAAAGGTCCTTGCTAGCACCTACTTTTAGGATGTTTTGCATGCTTGGTTGATAGGCTTTATCCTGTAAATTGTTCAGAAAATGAGCTACATCATTTTGAGAACATCTGGTAGAAAACCTTTTGCCAGCCATGATCTTTTCCATGCAAGGTCAGAATTTTGTTTTCTGTGTGAAGTACCCAAGGTACCAGGTGATAAAGGGTTGGCATGGAGAGGCAGAGGTCTCAGACCTTGATGCAATCTTCTTGACAGAGGCTGAATCAGCCGATTCTCTGAGGAATTGTATGAGAAATGCCACCTGGATCTTGATCAGGTCGTGCATCTGAACTCTCAGTCCTAATTGTCAAGAGCATTAATGACGCCATATGGGATTTAGGCATTTGTTCGAACAATGTGCGTATATGCGGACACCACTTGTGTTCGTGCATGTGTGCGCATGCATGTGTGTTCGTGTGTGTGTGTGTGTGTGTATATGTGTGTGTGTACACACATGCATGTTCATGTGCGCAAGAGAGAAAGAGAGAGTAATGCACAGAGTTTGTATTTCATTTATGCAGTGGTCTTTCTGGGAGTACCCAAGTAACAAGCTTGTCACTTGAAAGTCTGGAGATCAAACTTCAATGAAATCAAACTTCAGTGAACAGATAGAGACTGCATCAGCTTTTGATGTCTGGGAGGGTAAAGAGAAAAAGAGAAACTGTATTTGGAATGTTGAAAAATAAGGATTTGAGGTGAACTTGGATCTGATTTGAGTTTGTTTTTCAGTAGAATGTATCTTTCTCAAATCACACTTTCGTCTTGTGAAAGAAGTGGAAAAAGGCGGTGTATCAACAAATAGTCCATTGATGCTATAGTGTTCTCTAACTGGTATTGTACACAGAATGGACTGTTTCAGTGCACTGTGCTGGTGCTACGCAACATGGTGGGAGTGGAGGACTTGGACGATGACCTCAAAGACGAGGTCACTGATGAATGTGAAAAGTTTGGCAAAGTCAAACGTGTTATCATCTACCAAGAGAAACAGAGTGAGGAAGACAATGCAGAAGTTATAGTAAAAATCTTTGTGGAATTCACAAAGCAAGAAGGTCAGTTTTATGTTGGTTTGTATGTTTTTCAATTTACTGTTCAGAAACATCTTGGTTTTTGCATGTGTGCTTCTGTGTTTGTTCTCCCCTCAAATTTAATGTCAGTTCACTTGAAATGATTTTAGACAGCGAAGGGGAATTGAGTGGATATGTATGAGAATATGTGTTGGAGTTCATGCGAGTATGTGTGCAGGTGTGTGTGTGTGTGTGCGTGCACCTATGTGTGTGAGTGCGTGCTTGAGCATGGGTGAGAGCACACACAGTACCTGTGTTTCTGCTAGAAGTCCTAAGTTTAGTATTCGACAGAACAGATAAGGGGGGATAAATTGTAAAAATTGCCCCCAATCCTCTTGAAAGGGTGGATTAAACGAAAAGGCCAGTACATGTGTTGAATATTTGCACAGAAAGTTATAATAGTTTTTGTGGAATACAATAACACATGTTCTATAATTTATAGGCATCTTGTATGAATTGATTATAACTTACAACTAGGAGTGTAATTTTCAACAGGTATTTTTGGTATGAGTTTTATTTCAGCTAAACTTGTAATTTAATTTGTTGCAAATTTATTAGCTGCTTCAATTTTTTTCCAGTTTTTTCTTCAAGTACAACCAGACATACATTTTTGATGTAGTGACTAGTATAATGTATGTTGTCTTTTTTTTCTGTTCCTTCCATGTAATTTATCTCAGAAAGTGACTTTTAGAAATGCTGAATAATCTGTACATAATTAATTTAATGTATTTCTTGTCGAACATTTTATAGTATTTTTTTGTTGCAATGTATGTTTCAGAAGTGGAAAAGGCTATTGCGGCACTTAATGGCAGATTCTTTGGAGGTCGAGTGTTGACAGCTGAAAAATATGACCAGGAAATGTTCAATGCAAATGACTTGTCTGGATGAGATAGCATGTTGAGGATGTTGTGTGAGCGATAGATCTTTGATGATGAAGTATGATAGCATGACAACAAAGAGCATGTGGTGTCTTTTTAACAGACACAATGTGTGGGCTCAAAAGACTGGGAAGACAGTATCGAAAATGCAGAGTTATTCCAACAATGAATGTTTGACAATGCGAACATGACAGGCTTCCGTTGGCCTCAGTTACTGATAACATTGCCATCAGAGTTTTCCACTGTAGTGTGTGTGTGTATGTGTGTGAGAGAGAGAGAGAGAGAGGGGGGAGAGAGAGAGAGAGAGAAAAGGTGGACATGTATTACAATAGTATGTGTGCGTGATTGGTACATATATGAAATGTTTGCAATTGATGAATGATTTAACTATTTTGTTTCTCATGTGCATGGGAGAGAGAGATTGATAAATTGGTGAATGGCAGTTGTGTGAATATGGTCATTAACAATGCAGTTTTGACATGTTAAAAACATTTTCAAAAAAGAAAGTAAAAAGAAAGAGAAAAAAATCTGGCAAGTGCTTTGAAAGAAATGCATGAAAGTATAATTGGCATAAAGTGTTGTCCTCACAAGAAGTTGATAAATGAATGAGAAGTTGAAAGATTTTCCCCTGAAGAAAAAAGAGCGGCATTAATCACAGTTTTGGCATTGAAGGTAAATGTTCGATTGCATAGCAGGCACATGTTTTTTTTTTGTCTGTATGTATGTTTTTGTTCCTCAAGTTCTTGCGTAAAAAAGCCAAAAACAAAGATGAAATTGCAATTAAAATTTTTTTTTTCATATAGGTATGCAGGGTTCAGACAGATGAAGTTCAAAAATGAAGTAGCATTATCAGTATTGTAGCTCGTTTAGGACTGCCAGTTATCTCTGTTTCTGTTTTTAAGGATCAGGAGGAAAACAAAATAAAACAAATAGTAACTTGCTCAGGGAAATGAACTTGCAGAATTTCAGAGGTGATTATTTTTACAAGCGTGATGAATTAACTTCTTTAATTTACACATTCCCCCTCCCCTCCCCCCTCGCGTTCTAGGTTTTCAGACATAACATGTCCGAGCAAATCTACTTGATCTTAACAAATCTTGGAAATGTAGTCAGTTGCAATTAAAAATAAGTAGAATGGTATGAAAATCAAAAATGAAAGTCTAAAAAGTAGTGGGTTTAAATCAACTTTTGTGGGGGAATTTACCTTTCGTTTGGTGTGTATGTGTGTGTGTGCGAGTGTTTTTTCACTAAGTAGTCTACACTTACAACTAAAGTGAAAGCATGTAGACACTTTAATCATATTTAGATTTAAATTTAGGGTCAATGCATGCACACTATGATGCGAAACTATGTTCAGAAGAATGCATTCTTATCAAAAGCCTTTGGACGGGAGGGGGAGAAGGGTTTGGACAAGGGGGACAACCATAAAATCCGTAACTTTGAACCCAAGCATAATTTATCCAGTAATCACTAATCTAGCTCTTCAATAATCAACTGAACGCGACAATGATAAACATTCAACAACCACTGTAGTCCACTTTTGGTGAATACAAACATGGGGGTTTTAAAAATTTACCAGTCATTTTTTGGATTTCATTGATGCTGCCACTAATCCTGAAACTTGTGGTGCTGAAACTTGGTGGTTACTCTAATCAGCAAGAGAGGATGTCCTGACATGTTGAATTGGAATAAGCACTACAAAACATTACCAAAATGTAACTGCAGTTGCGCCGTGTACTATCTGGAGGATTTTTTTTGCCCTGTCATGATCCTACATCGATGGCTCACTGTGGTCAATGCGGGATTGCAGTGAAACAAACCGGGCCGGGTAGGCGTGGGGAAAGTGGGATGACCATTTGCTACATGGAACTTGTAATAGGAATGAGCAGCTCGTGCGCTTGAAGAGAGGACAGTGTGGAAGAGTTTTTTTTCATTGGTGATTGTTCCCAAACTTAATTATCTACATCAGTCTGTGTGTCTATCTGTCTACACACACAGACACATGCACAGACACGCACATGCTGTATGTTTGAGTTTTCTGTAATAATGAAATGGCAAATGATCCGTGTTCACAGCAAGACTGTGATAACATGTGAATTCCAGCAGCAAAGAAAATGATACATGTCTGTGATGCATGACTGTTGATGCATTGCAACACCAAAGGTCTATGTAAAGACAGTGTGACTGATTATGCACAAATAAAGAAACATTATGGAGCTCCTGTCCTCACAATGGTGGTAAAACGCTCAGATTTTTCTATCTCCCTTTGCAAATTTCTGTTTGCAGACAGCCTCCTCAGTGATTTCATGCAAATATCTGGTGATCCACCTATTCTTAAACAATCAACACAGTCTGACACATACAAAAAGCACGCAGTGTCAGGATGATTTACAAGGGATATTTGTGCTTGATTTGAAGTCCTTTGGGCAGGGGAAAAAAAAAAGCAAAACAGGAAACCAGGAGGTGCGAGCACATTTGATTTTTCATTCAACTTCAGTATTTGAAAAAAAAGTCTGCAGAACTACCAAAAAGTGTACATGCACTTGCACACTAACTGTTGACACTCGCAGAAGCATTTGTGTGTATCGTCATTCTTTAAGATATGGTCATGAAAATCTGGTGCAAACATGACTATTCATGTCTCGCTCACCTTGTTTAGCCTTTATATGAAAGGTGGGTGATTTCTGTTCTCTGATCATTTTGAAAACTGCTGTCTAGAACTTGTTTAGCCTTTATATGAAAGGTGGGCGATTTCTGTTCTCTGATCATTTGAAAACTGCTGTCTAGAAACAGAAGTACCTTTGCCGCCCATTATCACAAACCTGTTCTTACTTAGGGTCATTATAGTACAACTTTCTTCAAGGAAATGGTGCAGTTAGCTGCAGGTCTTTCATATTACGCATGATCCAGAATCCTGACGAAACTCGGTGTGTGAAACTCTACAAAAAAAAGCTCACCTGTGACGTACGGCTGTGGTTTTGCAGACCGGTATGATGTTGGGTGTTGGGATAACATCAGGCGCCTCACCTGTGGCCTAAACACATCGAAATAGGCTCTGCAGGTGTTGGATGTGTGTGTGTGTGTGTGTGTGTTGCTTTGGTCGTGTCGGTTCATAACATGTCATAAATTGTAACATGCCAGATATTACCAAGGGAAGTTATCTAGTACATGTGGAACCTCTACTCAAAGCCCGACATGATGACTTCCCTTTGAGTTGATTTAACGCGAACATTGGAATCGAATTCGCTTTAAGCAGTGTATTTCTTTCACATTCAGCGAACATTTAGGTGCTTCCTCATTAAATACCCTTTGATCCTTGACGGAATAAAAAACACAAGAGAGAGAAATCGTCTTTGAATAGGAATTAGTAGTAGCTCTACATGCATGCAATGACCCTGGTTACATGTGGAGGCCTGCCAGGCCACCATGTGTAAACTCGACTATGGGCTCCTGATAAGTTATTCCAGCAACAGTCTAACCAGCTGCTGTCAGAAAAACTGCTGCAAATCTTAACTCCGTGCTTGTGGAAACCCTCTTCACTCCAATCGGTAAAGGAAGCCCTTTTCACGCAGAATATGTCGGTGAAACGGTCTGTGTCTTAAAAGTGTTTGTCATAGCTCCGTCGGTGGAAGTCTTCAGAGGGAGGTAAGTTCGTTACACTTGTTTAACATGCACGCTCGCCTACAGTGATATGGCACTCAGGATAACCATTCCATGAGAGTCAAGAACGGTGACCTAGCTTATACTACACGTCTCTACCCTGGAATGAAAACACAATAACATGGGTAGCGAAAATGCCTTATATGCCTACTACACTTCTCTACCGCTTGAATGACCTGTTAAGATGGGTAGCGAAAATGCCTCTACTCCTGGAATAACAACACGTTAAGATGGGTAGCAGAAATGCCTTATACTACACTTCTCTACCTGGAATGACGACACGTTAAGATGGGTAGCGAAAATGCCTTATACTACACTTCTCCACCCTTGGAATGACACGTTAAGATGGGTAGCGAAAATGCCTTATACTACACTTCTCTACCCTTAGAATGACAACATGTTAAGATGGGTAGCGAAAATGCCTCATACTACACTTCTCTACCTGGAATGACACGTTGAGATGGGTAGCGAAAATGCCTTATACTACACTTCTCTACCTGGAATGACAACACGTTAAGATGGGTAGCGAAAATGCCTTATACTACACTTCTCTACCTGGAATGACACGTTAAGATGGGTAGCGAAAATGCCTTATACTACACTTCTCTACCCTTGGAATGACAACATGTTAAGATGGGTAGCGAAAATGCCTTATACTACACTTCTCTACCTGGAATGACACGTTAAGATGGGTAGCGAAAATGCCTCATACTCCACTTCTCCACCCTTGGAATGACACGTTAAGATGGGTAGCGAAAATGCCTTATACTACACTTCTCTACCCTTAGAATGACAACACGTTAAGATGGGTAGCGAAAATGCCTTATACTACACTTCTCTACCTGAAATGACACGTTAAGATGGGTAGCGAAAATGCCTTATACTACACTTCTCT
>CM031597.1:50337143-50349643 GCA_018398815.1 Conus ventricosus | reverse complement strand
GAAGTGGGAGGTAGACGATGAAGTTCGAGAGAAAATGGGAAATGAAGTGGAGGGGGAAAAGAAATGGGGTGTTGTCGCCTAACTTTTATTTAATGACCTGAAGACAGCGAGAGAAAACAGGCTTTCTAGAAAGGGGGGAGGGGGGGGGGGGGAATCCAGGGATGGAGAGAGCCCAAGTGTCAGGTTGTGTACATTGCCGTAAGCAGCTGCGCATCATGGTGATTTGTACATCGCCGAAGTTTTCCTGAGATTTCACAAGATTTTCCCGTACACTCAGGCAACAAAATTTTTCCTGTGTATTTTTCCATTTCTTATCCTGAATAAATGGTCGATAATTATGTATCTATATCTGCTTCGGATAGGTTTATTTCAGACCAAGTGACACCCCCCCCCCCCCCCCCCCCGAATTTTTGGATTGTAATAAAAAACAAAACCAAACCCAAAACTACATTATTCTCACTCCGATGCGAGACAAGCGCACACAACTTCAAACAGGCCAATAATGTTCGACTTCAATCTTCAATCTTCAAAATTGTAGGTCAGCCGTCATTGTTGACTATTATTGACCTGTGTGCACAGAGGCGTAGGATAAAATAAACAAAGATCTAATAGGGACAACGAAAAGATAGCTAAAGAGATGAAAAATCGCCTTAGTACCCCGACCGCATACCCCTGAGTTCAGCTCCGGGGCAGCGTGTTGCGGCAGGCAAAAAAAAAAAAAGAAAAAAAAAAAGGACTCAACTAGCCTAATTAGTATCTGGGGAGGCTTACCCGGTAATCGTGGCGACCCCCAGGTCGTGACCTGGACCGGCACAACCCTGCCCATCATTTACTGTTCGGCTAGTTGGGATAGGGATCTAGGCTGGGATTTTGTTCAGCTCCCTCTTGAACGATACCAAGGAGGGAGCCTCTGCTGCTGTTGCAGGCAGGGAGTTCCAGGCTGGGATGGTTGATGGGAAGAAGCTGTACTTGTATGGGTCTGAGGAAGTGCCCAGATGGGCAAATTTGTGGTTGTGGTTTGATCTGGTTTTGGCAGATCCTTTCTTGAGGAATTTGTCAGGGGGTGTCCACAGCGCCATTGACGATCTTATACATAAAGGTTAGCCTCTGCCTGTTTCTTCGTGCTTCAAGGGGTTCCCATTCCAGATCTTGCAGCATGGCTGTTACGCTGCTGGTCCAGTCATATCTGTTACATACATATCGGGCTGCTCTTCTTTGCACCATTTCGATCTTTTCCTTCTGGCCTGCTTTGTACGGACTCCACACTGTTGAGCAATACTCCAGGTGAGGGCGTACCAGTGTTAGGTAAGCATTAATTTTGGTGGCTTTATTAGAGATCTTCAGGTTTCTTTTCAGGAAGCCTACCATGCTGTTGGCCTTGTTAGTGACTCGTGTAACGTGATCTTTCCAGTTGAGGTCACTTCTTATGTCGACGCCAAGGTATTTCGAGCTGTCGACATGGTCCAGGGTATGTCCTTTAAGTTTGTAGTTGAAGTTGATTGGGTTTCTTGATGTTGAGCAGGTAAGGACATTACATTTTTCGGGGTGAAATTCCATCCCCATCGTTGTTCCCAATCATTCAGTAAGTTGAGATCTTGTTGGAGCGCCTTGCAGTCTTGGCTGGTTTTAATGGTAGAATAGACTGTGCAGTCATCAGCGAATAGTCTGATGTTGGCCTTGATGTTCTGAGGCATGTCGTTGATGAAGATCAGAAATAGGATCGGCCCTAGAACTGTCCGTGTGGGACTCCACTGATGACAGGTGCTGGCTCTGATCTTTCATTGTCGACTACGACAATCTGCGAGCGGTCAGAAAGAAAGGCCTTGATCCAGCCCAGCGTCGATCCTCGTATACCATAATGGTCCATCTTCAGTAAACTCATTCCATTATCAAACTGGAGCACAGTTTTGCACAGTTTTTAGTAGGTGGCGATGAAGAACTTTTCAGGATCAGGATCAGAATCAGGGGCGTTGTATCAAATACAACTTAGCCTATTTAGGCTTTTTACGCCCCTTCTGCATGTATATATCCTTTTTTTTTCGTAACCATTGGTCCAGTCATAGGCTAGCTCAGACCTATTATCCATCAAATTCATATCTAATTTTTGTTAATAATTCATGTTTATCTATGAGGTTCTTAAAAACATTAATACTAGGTGCACGTTTGATGTTAAGTGTTAGTTTATTCCAAAAGTTGGTTACTCTATTAGTAAAAGTAAATTTTCTTAAATTCGTTCTAGAATATTGTTTAAATATCTTATCTTCACTGTTCCTTGTAACATTCTTCTGCGGAGTACAAAAAAAGCATGCTTTATCAACATCATCAATTTCATTAAATATCTTGTATGCTTGAATCAAGTCTCCTCTTATTCTTCTTGCCTTAAGTGTTGGAAGTTGCAGATATTTTAATCTTTCCTGATATGAGTAATCTTTTATATTATGAATCATCTTGGTTGCTCTTCTTTGTACCTGTTCTAGAGCTTCTGATTGTCTCTTTAGCATTGGATACCATACAGTGTTGCCATATTCAAGAACAGGTCTAACTAGTGTCTTATATAATTGCAAAAAAGTGTCCTTTTCCATAAATGTAAAGGTTCTTTTTATTATTCCAATCATTCTGTTAGCCTTATTAATACTATTTACAATATGATTGTCAAATAGTAAATTTTTGTCAAAAGTCACACCTAGGTCTTTCTCTTCTTCACATTTAGATACTTTTATTTCCTTGCCCCAATTTTCATTATATACTCCTTTTGTGGGTTTGTTTTACCAATATGAAGTACTTTACATTTTTCTGCATTAAAATATAGGTTCCAAGTATTAGACCACTGTACTAATGTTTCAATATCCTTTTGTAATTCCTTATGCAATTTTGGAGAGTTATAACAGTTTTGTGTCATCTGCAAAGATTTTACATGTACTCTTTATTCTACAGGGAGATCATTTATAAACACCGTAAATAATATTGGTCCCAAAATACTGCCTTGTGGTATCCCACTAATAACATCAGCACTATGAGAGAAGGAACTACCAGTCCTTACCTTCTGAGTTCTTTTTGATAAAAAGTCTCTAACCCAACCAAGTATATTTCCTATTATTCCATAAGACTCTAATTTCTTTAAAAGTCTTTCATGTGGTACTGAATCGAATGCTTTTCTAAAGTCTAAATACAAAACATCTATATTCTCTCCTTTATCTATCTCCTTTGTGAAGTCTTCCATCACTTCTAAAAGTTGAGTCACACAAGACTTTGTAATGCTCATTCCAGTACAAGACCGAGGCATTCGGGTTCAGATGATCAAATTGAACAACTTCTGAAAATGTAACTGCATATGACAAGAGAGAAGGTTACGAAGCGAAAACGAAAACAAAAACGGCCTCTACAGTAACTTTTACTGCAATATGAGGCAGGGACGGACAACTTCATGTCAACAATGAACAACTTTAGTAACTCTGAATCCAATGTGATATGGAGGCACACAACTTCAGATTACTCACAATGAATAAATAAGAATGTAGGTTTCTGGATTCTGAATTCAACATTAGAAAAATGGTTATAGGACTCAGAATCAAAACTTACTTGGAGAATATCTCGGCAGAATCGCCCTGTCTTCTTCAGCTCACTGTTGCTGTTGTGACAGCGAGGCCTGGTGGGGCGACAGTTGTGTGGAGTGAGCAGTTGTCAGGATCTGATTGTGGATTGAGGACTGTTGTGTGGAGTGAGCGGTAGTCAGGATCTGATTGTAGATAGGGGGAAGTTCAAAGCCTTGATCTCTGTTCAGGCTGGGGCGTCTGGTCTTGATTTCGATGGCTTCTTTAACTTTTCACAAAAAGAAAAGATGAACGAGAACATTTACCTTTCATTCCAAAGTGGAAGAGGTGCATGTCACCTCAGATCAACGATAAACAACTTCAGTAACCTTTACTGCCAATACTGACCAGCGCCTTGGGCTAACGCGTAGGTCACACATCTGCTAAGTCGTAGCCACGAGACCCTCTTCTTAAATTCTCTCGTCTTACTCAGTCATTAATTCATTTGTCCATTAGCTTTGAATCAAGCGCAGAGTAGTTTCGAAACTAAGTGTAGCCCATATGGACTGGTCCACACGCAGTGACATCTCCATGATAAGACTAAAACGGAAACCAGGGGCACACAACTTCAGTGGGTCAATGATAGGCTAGACTACACGGATGTAAGTGACACGGTTATCTTTCCCTAGGTCATATTCAGATGGCTCGTAACACGAGAGTCCACAAGGAGTGTTTGAAGCCGCCCCACGCAAGCAGCTGCATGGCGTTATCCCTGCATGTCATCATCGAAATACGTTTTGTAAACCTATCATTGACGTACGAATTCGCTTCGTGGAATGCTGGCTGAACGGCAGCTGGGAGTATCTCGCTGATGTAGTGTTTCGGATGATGCCCGTTTGATGCTTTGCCTCTGCACCTGTCTCTGTGTGCAGACAAAAAATTCTATTAGTATCGAATGACACGATGAAGAATGTTGTGGGGGGTCTGATAACATGGTTTTCAAATTAGAGTTTATTTATAACACGTTCTGCAGTTGTTGCAAAAGCGTTTTTGTTGTTGTTGTGTGTGTGTGTGTGTGTGTTTTTTTTTTTTTTTTTTTTTTTTTTTTTTTTTTGCTTTTTAAAGTTTGTCCTTTCAAATTGTTTGATTTCTTTTATTTGAATTTTATTTGTAATATACTTTAACAGTAGGTGTATGATTAGTTTCTTTCTTGTTTCATTAAACGACAAGAACAGGTTTCTATCCTTTTGTGTAGAACACCCAGTTTTCTTTTCCGAAATATTGAGTTACATCAGCTACGAGTGATTGCGTATATTCAGTAAAACGAAGCATATGTAAATGATGACGGAAACAAGAGAGAGAGAGGAGAGAGAGAGAGAGAGAGAGAGAGAGAGAGAGAGAGAGAGAGAGAGAGAGAGAGAGAGCATTTATATTACGTACACTGTATGTTTTGCACAGTGACTTTTGTTTCTGTTATCGTTTACTTTTAGATGTTTCCTTGGCCCTTTCAAAGAGACTCAAGCAAACCGCTTTGAGTTGACCTTAACATGTGCCATCATCATCATCATCATCATCATCATCATCATCATCATCACCACCACCATCATTCATCATCATCATCATCATCATCATCATCATCATCATCATCATCATCATCATCTTTGTCATCGTCGTCGTGCTTCTGTTGCTCTATGGCTGAAGGCTGGAGAGGTTCCGTGACATCCATTTGTATAGTCAGGGATTACCACATCTTCCGGTCCTCACGCTGTCATGCGCAAGCAGGTAAAGATGTTTTAAACCAGTCCAGTCCATTATGATCGAGTGGTTTGTGATGTAGCGTTATGCAAGTAATACTAATACTGCCAATAAAAAGAACAACAACATGATAATAACACCAATAATAATGATAACGATATAATACTAATAACAACAATAAATAAATAAACAAATAATAATAATAATAATGTTAATAACAACAACAACATCATCATCACCAACATGATCATCATCATCATCATAGACGTGGTGATGATGACGATGACAACGACGACAATGACGACTACTATCAATCGTGTTATTGTCAACAACAACAACAGAAACAATGACGACGACGACGACGACGATGATGATGATAACGACGACGACGACGGCGATGACGATAATGATGATGATAATGATGATGATGATGATGATAACGACGACGGCGATGACGACGATGATGATGATGATGATGATAATAGTAATAATAGTAATAACAACAGGAAGAAGAAGAAGAAGAAGAAAGAAAAGAAGAAGAGAAGAAGAAGAAAAGCAACATCTATAAAATGACGCTCATGATAATGACGAAAGTCACGATGGTAATGAGCATTATCAAACGTATTGTTTTCTTTACTTAAGCTGTTATCAAAACAGCGGAAAAAGTCTGTCTTACGTGTCTGCTCAAATTTGTGTGTGTGTGTGTGTGTGTGTGTGTGTGTGTGTGTGTGTGTGTGTGTGGCTGTGATAGTAGTTCTGATCTATGAGATTCAGTTCAGTCAGCCACCCATTAATCAGTTTAATCAAGCTCTCAGCACAGACCAGCAACAAACCATCCAACACATGCTGTTTGGAAAGACAGATTCATTGACTTGGCCGTCCTTTTCACGGCAACACTGACCAAACAACAGTAACACCAGATCAAGATGACACAAAAGTGAAGACGACCAAAGCGACACATACGTCCACTGGTTGGGGATGACATAAATACCAATAATATCAATCATGGTTTGTGAACATAGCAGTCACTGAAACATGCACTTCCAATTGGTAATCCTCCAATAACATTGAAAGTCATTTTTTTTTTCTCCATTCTCGCCACATCTACGGCTGAAAGAAAAATAGGAACAAGTTCGTTCTTACAACATCTTGCATGGCTTTTGGCTTTGCAGGGGAATGACAATCTGACATGAAGCAAACTGGCGAGAAGAGAAAGTCGTTCCCATTCCTGAAGAACACTTTACATCCAAGAGAAACAGAAACGCCATGATTAATCCTCTGCCTGAAGTTGCCGTCCATGTCAATGATTGATGAATCGAGTTTTTACCCTGGTTTCTGTTAAGATGTAAATAATTAATGAATCAATTTATAGCCTTGGTTTCCTCTAACATGTTCATAACTAATGAATCAGTGTGTCTCCTCGATTTCTGCCAAGATGCTAATGATTAATGGATCAGTTTGTTACCCTGTTGATTAATCAATTTATCACATAGGTTTTGCTAAGATGCCAATAATAAATGAGTCTGTGACGTGATCTTGAGCTAAGAAGCTATTGATGAATGAACCCTTGAACGTTCTCTCATTGCTGTCTTTCAAGTAGTGGCTGCCAATGCACAGCTCTTGAAACTGAAGAAAAACGAGCGACTATCGGTAAAGAAAAGCGAAAGATCAATGCACAAAGATGAAAACAGTCATTGTTGAATAAAGACTGGATTTCGAAAGGCTTTTGTACCATGAACAGGTGATTATTTTGATTATTTTCAATCGTGACACTCATAAAAGGCAGAGAACAGTTTAGACTCACCCACATATTCAAATACACTGATAAAAAAAGAGATAGAAATGGAAAGCAAAGTGGTTTTAACAATCAAGACCAGCTTCTTTTTGTTTAAAACCCATCTGCTCTCCGATAGAAACAAGAGATATGGTGTTTTTAACGTCGAGAGGACAGAAAAAAGACATTTTCTGTAAGTATGTATCACGAAATAGACTTCCGTCCCGCACCATACATAATAATGTCTGATCGGTGGTTTGGATTTACACGACGTTCTCTCTGATAGAGGATTTCTGATGAGTCTACCTCATGTGAAGTTCTTGGTATGAAACATGGCTTGAAGTAGTGTTGAAACTATGCTACGCTAGTTGCTTTTAGTTGTTGTCAAATTCTGACCGTAAATGGTGCGCATACTTTTTTTCTTCTCTTCCACCATGGACGCCAACGATTTCCATTCACACCGAAGACACCCAGTCAGCCTTGTCAAATCTGCGTTGTCGCCAACACACACACAACAGACGACTGGCTGATCCAAGGGACGCAACTTAAAAAAAAAAAAAAGGTACTAGAGTAACTGCTCTTGATTCATGATGGACGAAGAGAGACTCATCATTTCTGTTCCAAAGAGATCAGTTATTTTCGACAAAGGAGACGAAGATCACCACAATAGAGACACACATGGGAATGCATAGCCAAAGAAGGTGGGTCCATGAAAAAAATGAAGCACTGTCACCCTCTCACTCTTTTCTCTCTTTCGACACTTTAAGAGCATCACAAAAAAAAAAAAAAAAAAATCCTGTGTAAGTTAGATCTACTTTCGTGAAAAAATAATTGTGTAGGCTTCTTTGTCTAACTATCTTGGATTGTCTGGCTAATGGCAAATGGCTTTATTTGAATGTGTGTGAGTCGCTGTGTCCAGCTGACGGTAATTATTGTCAGTAACCGGCCAGGTTTAGTGTGAACGCACCTTTACTTTAAGTATCATGCACTGTTGTTTTGCATTCGTCGGCTGACAGATGGAAACTGTTGGTAGGGTGTACCTCACATAATACATTCTGGAAGAGGAGTTGGATTAGTGATGCCAGCAACAGAGCTAGTGTCTGTGGTTTCGGTTCATGCGCTGAAGCACAAAGCTCGGTGTTCACAAGTTACCGAACATTCTCAGTGTGTGTGTGTGTGTGTGTGTGTGTGTATGTGTGTGTGTTTGTGTGTGTGTGTGTGTAATACGCGAGCAAGCGTGTTGGCTTGTATGACCGCCCTTACGATAGAAATAACCCCTTTGTACCAATAACTTTCCTGTCAGTACACTGTGAAATCATTGTCTGGCAGCTGTAAAATTCCAGAATGCCCTGTGTAAAACCACTATCTTCCTGTTAGAGAATCACTATGTTCCTAGAGTAAACTCACAGACTGTACCCTGTCAATACACACTTCCAAAGCATCGTTGTCTCAATGAAAAAAAATCCTGTCTGCCCACTGTAAAATCACTGAGTGACCACAGAAAAATTCCTGGCCGCCCACTGTAAAATCACTGAGTGACCACAGGAAAATTCCTGGCCGCCCACTGTAAAATCACTGAGTGACCACAGGAAAATTCCTGGCCGCCCACTGTAAAATCACTGAGTGACCACAGGAAAATTCCTGTCTGCCCACCGTTTAATCACTGAGTGACCACAGGAAAATTTCTGTCTGCCCACCGTTTAATCACTGAGTGACCACAGAAAAATTCCTGTCTGCCCACTGTAAAATCACTGAGTGACCACAGAAAAATTCCTGTCTGCCCACTGTAAAATCACTGAGTGACCACAGAAAAATTCCTGTCTGCCCACTGTAAAATCACTGAGTGACCACAGAAAAATTCCTGTCTGCCCACTGTAAAATCACTGAGTGACCACAGGAAAATTCCTGTCTGCCCACTGTAAAATCACTGAGTGACCACAGGAAAATTCCTGTCTGCCCACTGTTAAATCACTGAGTGACCACTGTAAAATCACCGAGTGACCACAGGAAAATTCCTGTCTGCCCACTGTAAAATCACTGAGTGACCACAGGAAAATTCCTGTCTGCCCACTGTAAAATCACTGAGTGACCACAGGAAAATTCCTGTCCGCCCACTGTAAACATTGCTATGCAACTGCAAAATTCCTATCTGCCCCATGTGCAATCTCTGATCAGTGATCACCCACGATGAAATCCCCGTCTTTTAAAAATCCTTATATGTCCACTGTAGAATTCCTGTCTTTCCACAGTAACATCCCTATTATAAAATCCCTGTTTGCCGACCGTAAAATCTCCCATGTTTTCATCAACATGTGATGATTTGTCTGTCGGCAGGATTACACGACATCTGCTGAATCCGTTCTGACGAAACCCGTGAACAGATGGAATACAGACAAGGATGTGCTAACCCATTAACTTCGCACGAGAAGGTCTGTGGTGCGATGTGTTTGAATTATTGATGGGAACACTGCACATTTTCCACTGGACACGTTCAGCATAAAGTTACTGCTGCGAATTGATAGCTATCTATAATGTTATATAGTCTCATGGATCAGACTTTCTAGTCGTAGCGATATGGCTTGTTTTTTTTCCTTTCTTTCTTCCCACTTTTTTTTTTGCACGTTTAATTTACACCTTAAAAAACAACAAACAAACAAAAAAGAAGGGAAATAACTCATTCAGGCTGCACCAACACTAACCTCCCTCTGATGGGAGATGGTTTTTCATTTCCTTTATAAACTGACTCAAAGGATGGATCCAGGAACCGTTCTCATCTTGGTGGAAGTGTGCGCTCTCCGGAATGACCTTCTGAGATCATGAACTGTTGACTTCGTCCTGCGTCATCGACAATTTCCTCTCTTCTAGACATTCTTTTACCCTTGTGGTCTGTTTAACCTTTCATCTTCGTCTTCCAAATGCCAATGGCACAATCTGGAATGAATTTCCCCGGCAGGGTAGAACTAAGCTTACTATCTAGCCTTTGTATTATGCGTGCGAGCTTTGAAGATGACTGCGCTGTCGACATGTTGGTGCTTTATGTTTTGTCTTGTCCTTAACTCAGTGTTTAAAATAAAGGCTTGTGCATGATAATTTCAAACCCAACAAAGAGACACGCGCTACAAAACTGTATAAACGCACCAAGAGAATCACCCTGAACCTGAAATTCATCATTTCATCTTCTTCAAGACAACGAAAGTTTCATGGTAAAATAAGGTCATACACAGAACACAGTGAAACGACGTCTTGAACTGATTCAATAAATACAACAAATTTAACAACACATTCTTAAGCAGGAAATGGTTAATTATGTCATGCATGGACTCATCAATCGAACACTCATCACATATCTACATAGATTTTTTTTAAAATAACAACTCTGAGACATTAATGGTCAAAGAACAGCCACGTTAGTTTAAGATCGCACACGCCATCTTACAAGACCAGAGAAAACATACATGGACGACAAAGATGAATATACCAGATGTTTAGTTGAAAACGCATCGATATCCTTTGACATTTTGATGGATGCACAACTCTCTATCTTACACAGAGGGACGAGGACAGAGAAGAGTCAGGTTAAAACCGAAAACAATCACAGGCAAAATGTGTCAGTCGGAGGTAGTCTGCCCCCACACTCATACTGAAGAGGTTGTTTTTGTGTCTTAGAGTACCCCTGCGTCCCCCCCCCCTCCCCCCCTCTCTCCTATCGTCCTTCTCCAAAAAGCACGTAAGCAGCCTAACACACACACACACACACACACACACACACACACACAGACACAGACACACACACACACACACACACACACACACACACACACGCACGCACGCGCGCGCACGCACGCACGCACGCACGCACGCACGCACGCACACACGCACGCACGCACGCACGCACGCACGCACACACACACACACACACACACACACACACGCACAGGTACACGCACTCTCTCTCTCTGTATCTATGTCTGTCTGTCTGTCTGTCTCTCTCTCTCACACACACATACATATACACACACGCTCGCGCGCGCGCCCGCGCACGCACACACAAACACACGCCCGCACGAGCCCGCACGCGCGCAGACTGCCTTTCATTCAGTAAGCCCATTTCCTTACAGAAATATTCGTCTTTCAGTCACTTTCAATGATCATCAAAATTCCGACAAGTTCGAGCAATTAAGCAAAAATGAAGCACATAAACATACAGACCAGAAAACACTATCACAAAGTCCGTAGCACATGAGTATCACGGCTGTTGGCAGGTTCTGGTGCCCGCTCTTTGAAGCAGCGATGCCTCAGTAACTCAGCTCACAGAGAAAACAGCTCCACTCGGACTGTGAGGAAGTCCCACCAAATGAAAGGAGACAGGGGTGAGAGTAACGATAGTCCACAAAAAAAAACAAAAAAACTTGTTGTGTTAAACACAACAGTGTAGTCACACCGAAGGATTATGGTATTAAGACATACTAGTCGGCCCACAGGCTTGTGGCATTAAGATACCGCACAATCACTCCACAAGAGTCGTGGGTATTGAGTTATCCCACGGTCTTGTGCCGTTGAGAACAGTCCACAGTCCGTCCAAAGATTTCTGGCATTACAATATCCGTTTCTGGCAGTTAGCATGCTGCCAGAATAACTGCTGAATCCTCGCATCATGACGCAAAAATATGGCAGGCAGACGACAGGTAAGAGACGAAGATCTGACCGTAAATAGTGTGATGATCAAAGCAAAATAATTGATGAAGGCCTCTGTCTTAATCCTTACAACAAGAGAGCATTTTGAACGAGGCCTCCAGCACAGAGTTGATTTGGGGTCAAAATAATGAATGTTCATGTTTCATAGCGATGTAGCTTATATTTGATTGAAAGCAGAATTGATGATTTGCCCTTGTATACATCAGCTTAATTTGAATTTTGACTGTGATCAAACACGACATTCTCTCTCTCTCTCTCTCCCTCTCCCCCCTTTCTTCCTCCCCCCCCTCTCTCTCTCTCTCTCTGAAAGAAAGAGACGGTGACTTTGTTTTCATGAAATCTCAAAAGCAGAGACAATGACTATACTTTGAACGTCTTGTATGCAAGCTATTTTCATACTTTTGTGTTGCGAGTCTTGAAGGACTCTATCGCATTATATGCATCATACTATTTCAGCAAGTCGTTACAACCAGTTGTTCAGTCAAGAACCAAGAAGATTGAGAAACAGGTCTTCAGCAGCGTCTAAAATAGCATTCTCAGCAGCTGTCAACTCTATTTCCGGAGTCTAGCAGCCAGTAAAATAGAACAGGAAATAGTTCCCAGATGTTGTGCTCTGCGACAGGTTTTAACTGACTATGTGGACTGAAAGGAATGAGACAGGTTTTAACTGACTATGTGGACTGAAAGGAATGAGACAGGTTTTAACTGACTATGTGGACTGAAAGGAATGAGACAGGTTTTAACTG
>CM031597.1:50282143-50294643 GCA_018398815.1 Conus ventricosus | reverse complement strand
TTCATCAACAATGCAGATTTAACTGCGTAGGTCACACTTGTCTTCTGAATTGAGGACATTTCTCACCAGGGTCTTCACAACCTTGACACTCATGTCGCTTGACAACTCAGCATAACCTTGACACTCATGTCGCTTGACAACTCAGCACAACCTTGACACTCATGTCGCTTGACAACTCAGCACAACCTTGACACTCATGTCGCTTGACAACTCAGCACAACCTTGACACTCATGTCGCTTGACAACTCAGCACAACCTTGACACTCATGTCGCTTGACAATTCAGCGCAACAAGTAGTGAGCAGAACAGAAAGGTGAGTAACCCTCATAAAATGATGTAATTAACACAGAACACAAGACACTCACATAATACATACATGCATTGAAAGAGAGAGAGAGAGAGAGGAGAGAGAGAGAGGAGAGAGAGAGAGAGAGAGAGAGAGAGAGAGAGAGTGTGTGTGTGTGTGTGAGAGAGAGAGAGAGAGAGAGAGAGAGAGAGAGAGAGAGAGAGAGAAGAGAGAGAGAGAGAGAGAGAGAGAGGGTGGGGCGGGGTGGAGGTCTCCGAAGTTTAAGACAACCAGAGAAACATGTAATAAAACAGGGCATATAAAATGCTTCTTTCATCATAAGTAAACAGATATCATGACTCATATGCTAAGGCAGTCATGTGATAGTAAATTTGAACAAGCACGGTGATAGGACTGGGACAGAGAAATTCTGATGTTGAACTGCGTGACCAATTCTTCTTCTTCTTCTTTCTTTCTTTCTTTCTTTCTTTCTCCTTTAACCTTCAAGTCATTATTGTAACGACAGAGAAATTGTCGACCTGCACTAGTTTATCCTCTATTAACTGTGTTCGTTCAACGATGATTCAGTTCTTCCTGTCATCGTTGAGAGAAATCGCTTCGATGGGAGCCACAAGATAAGTACCTATCGAGATTAAAACATTTTTTCGTGAAGGGAATATTCTGATCACACGCCTGTGGAAAGAAGCCAACCCACAACGCTCTTGGGCAATTCCGGATGGGCGTGTCCTGACGAAATATGCCCCGTTATCGCTTCAAAATGACAGAGGGAATTGGTTTTATGCCAGTCTTCGAAACGACGCCCGAATCAGAATGTTTTTGTTATTTATTTATCTATTTTTTTTTAATTCTAAAGGTTACTGCTATATCAGGGACGGGAGAGAGAGAGAGAGAGAGAGAGGAGAGAGAGAGAGTAGAGAGAGAGAGAGAGTAGAGAGAGAGAGAGAGAGAGAGAGAGAGACGTGTGTTGTGTGTGTGTGTGTGTGTGGTGTGTGTGTGTGTGTGTGTGTGTGTGTGTGTGTGTGAGAGAGAGAGAGAGAGAGAGAGAGAGAGAGAGAGAGAAGACAGACAGACAGACAGACAGACAGACAGACAGACAGACACGCAGACAGACAGAGACAGACAAGACAGACAGACAAGACAGACAGACAAGACAAAATAGACAAGACAAAGAGACAAAGCCACAGAGACCTACAGAGAGAAAGATCTTGACAAATGATGCTATGGCACCTCAATTTGTTCCCCCATTTGTGAGATAAGCGGGGGATGGGGGAGGGGGGGGGGGGGGGGGGGGGGGGCGAGGAAAAAAAAAAGGAGCAGACGGACTTTGATGACCAGATCGATCAGAGAGCGAGCGGACCTTTCTCCTCCCATCACGACAGCCGCTGACTATTGCGTGTTGATGGGCCGCAGCAGTGATTGGGACGACCGATGACAGGCGTTTTTGACGAATGGGGGGATTCGCCATCATCATCTGTCCTGGGCGTTGTGCCGGTGCGAGGGCTGGTAAGATACCCCCCCACCCCCTCCCTCACCACTTTTTCACCCCAGGATATAATGTGAGCTGGCACTTATCTGGAATGCAGAATTGTGATGCCATTCATCCTGTTTTAAAACAAACAAACAAACAAACAAAAAAACCGACAAAAAGACAACAGCGACGACTATAACAACAACAGCAACAACGACAGCAACAACAACGACGACAACGACGACAACAATAACACCATCAAGAAGAAGAAGAAGAAGAAGAAGAAGAAGAAGAAGAAGAAGAACAACAACAACAACAACAACAACAATAACAAGAACAACCAGCCAAAACACTCTCTCTGCTAGTCTTTATTCAAATCACTCCTCCTCGGTCTAACCTATTATCCTGGAAAGTTAATTCGATTCTTGCCATCATTTTTTTTTTTTTTTGTGGGTAACTAGAGAGACATGTCAATTCAAATTTCCAGCGTTATTCTTGAAAGGTATGATGCCGTACGTACAAGAAAGGACATCTGGAATCATAAGACAGTAAATACAATTTCGATTATTCTTTGTGCTCGCACACCTTTCACCGTTTGGCTGTCTCTTCTTGCCGCGCTCTCCCTTTCCATATTTGTTCAGTACAAGTTGGCATGGCGCTTTCGCGCTTGAAACATTGCAAGACGCCACAGCATATAACAAGTTTGCCACAGACACACTGACAGAGGATCTCAGTAATGGCTGTAACAGATCATTGTTGAGAATCATACTGAACACCTTGAACATCACCATATTTTGATTTCAATCTATCTTGTTTCTTTTTGGGTTAGATAAAACTGTGAGTCCAGGTCAGTCGTACGGTGGACTGTGGACATAGTCAAGACTGAAACATTACACTTGCTATTCTAATTATTATTAATGTTGACTATTTTAGACACAGTTTCATGAACGATGATTTTAAAATATTCTTTGAACAAGATTTTTTTTTTTCGAAAAGTCTTTTTTTTAAAAGTTTGATGCATGTGATGAGCTGACAATAACTGAATTAGCTTCCTGAGATAAGGCCAGACCGGAAGCGACATCATCACCGGCGCTTTATGACAACACTTTTTTCAGCTATCATCAACGTTTATCATCTCTTTCCAACAATGGCCGCTATGTGAAGGAACCCCACAGATCTCTCTCTCTCTCTCTTTCTCTCTCTCTCTCTCTCTCTCTCTCTCTCTCTCTCTCTCTCTCTCTCTCTCTCTCTCTCTCTCTCTCATTCTTATCGGTAGTCTGGAACAAAAGCGGGACTGTTAGTTCTGGAATGTGTTCTCTCTGCATTTTCTGGACAGCTGTCAGTTCTGGTGGCCCATAGCTTATGTGGGACACAAGACACCTTTTTTTTTTTAACAGGTGGGGGTCAAAGTTGAAACCGGAAGGCATTTATAGCCATTATGATAGCATAGGTATCTGACTATTTCTTATAGAAAATACTTAAAACCTGTCAGAGACTGAAGATTTTAGAACCAGGATGCTTAATGCTTACGCCTCTTTTCTGAGGGGATCGAGGGGGAGGGGGGGAAGGGGGGGGGGGACGTGAAACGAGAGTTATCATGTTCAGTCCCTGCTTTAAAACAAAACGCTTGGAATATGTAATATAAATGAAGTTTTTAAAACAACAGATGACTCTATGTCGAAATTCTACGAATAAAAAGTCAGAAGAAAGGAAGAAAGGTGGGGGTTGTGGATTTGGGTGGGTGGGTGGAGGACATGGGGATGAAAGAAAGGGTGGGTGGGTAGTGTGATGCTAGTCACATTCTAGTGTTATGAAAGTGGTGACAGAATTCCTGAAGATTAAGCGTGACGTAGGACTCTCTGAAATAACAGAGCAGCACTCCTAATCTATAAAAAACGTAATTACATAATATCAACAGCTATAGCAGCAACGAAACAACAACAATCAACCAACTGCACAAAACTGTCAACGACATAATGTTATCAAGCTTCTTTTTATTTGTCTTCATAAAGTTATCGGATACACTTCCCTGGTGGAGATACGATGGAATAAAACCTCCTCCTGTTCTTTAGAACGTCTACAGTGTGTTTTCAGAATTTCGCCCCTATATGACTTTTTCACGTTCACTGAGGGGGGGGGGGGGGGGGGGGGGGGGGGGGGGGGGGGGGAGATAAGCCATTGTGTGTTACAAAAAAAAAGAAAAAAAAAGAAGAAAACTATAGAGGAAGGGACGTAACTCTGAAGGAAAAAACAAAAACAAAAAGAAAAAGCAAGCCGAGCCAGTGTTCCAGACAAAGCAGATAAGATGCTGCTGACACAGAGAAGCCTGCTGTCGAATCTGGGCAAAGCAACAGAACCGGACCGGTTGTGAGTGCACTGACCTGCACAGGGCTGTCAGATGTTGAGCTGTCTTCAGTCACACAGAACCGGCTGTGAGTGCACTGACCTGCACAGGGCTGTCAGATGTTGAGCTGTCTTCAGTCACACAGAACCGGTTGTCAGTGCACTGACCTGCACAGGGCTGTCAGATGTTGAGCTGTCTTCAGTCACACAGAACCGGCTGTGAGTGCACTGACCTGCACAGGGCTGTCAGATGTTGAGCTGTCTTCAGTCACACAGAACCGGTTGTGAGTGCACTGACCTGCACAGGGCTGTCAGATGTTTGGCTGTCTTCGGTCACACTCACTGAACTCGTGACGCGAGAGCGGACTGGCGTGTTTTTAATTTTGTTTCATTGTATTGTAGTCGTGTTATGCTGAGTTGTGTTGTGTTGTGTGGCATTGCCACTGTATTTTGCATGGATTTGCATCGTTTGGAGCTGATTTGTATGATTTTCTATTGTATTGAATTGAATTTTGTATTGTTTACTACTGCGTTGCGCTGATTTTTGTAAATGACCGTTTTGAAAAAGCGCGAGTTTTGAAGCATCAGGAGTTGGGAGGTGTGTGTGTGTGTGTGTGTGCGTGTGTGTGTGTGTGTTGTGTGTGTGTGTGTGTGTGTGTGTGTGTGTGTGTGTGTGTGTGTGTGTGTGTGTGGAGAGGAGAGAGAGAGAGAGAGAGAGAGAGAGAGAGAGAGAGAGAGAGAGAGAGAGAGAGAGAGAGAGAGAGCGTAAGCACACACCCGTGCGTTCGTACACACATTCCCGTGTGCCTGCATTCCTGCGCACGTGTGCGTATGGAGAGGGAATCGGGGCAAGAACAGGCACAGGGTGTTGGCGAGGATGGTAAGGATGCATGAGGCTAGGCAGGTGCGCGCAGAAATCTTTTCTGCATATTTGAACAGAGAAGGCGATCAGTTGCATTCATTCCTTTCCCTCTTCCTAGGTGCAAAGCAGATCAACCTCCCAGCAGCTTGCAAAAAAACACATGTTCGCCCTCTCCTCTCTCACCCAGTACTTGTTTTTCCTGCGTTCCCCAGTTGACTGCCACTGCATCCTCGCTTTTCCATGGTCTGCTTCTGTCCTGGTGAGTCACAGCGTTACACCAACAGTCTGGCCCACAGACTGTTTGGAAATAGTTCGTCTGGAACCGACAGAAGATGGTTGGAAGGGGGATGGTAAAATACTTCGGTCTGTTCTCGAATAACGCTATGTGAAGGTTAGGGTATCTTGAAACGAGGCGGGAAAATGAACGAAAAAATGAAAAAAGGGAAGGAACTTTTTCTTCTCGAAGTGGAAGAATTAAAAGACTCATAATTCCAAATTCAGGCTGCCTCTGGCACCAAATCGCCGGACAAGATGCGGACACCAGACACACAGAACAAAACATGGAAAGTTTCCTTATAAAAAAAAAAGGAAAATTCCAAATGCACCCTGAGGTGCTACAAGCACACCGCAAGTTATTAACAAACACAATTTAGCACTTTTTGATGTAAGGCCCGATCTCCTTGAACCTTGTCAAAAAAAAAAAAAAAAAAAAAGAAAAGAAAAGAAAAAAGCCACCTCGCACATTAGACACTGGTGCCGGAAGCAGTTTGGAATTAAGGGGGCTGCATTTGTTGCACGTGGGTAGAAGAAGTTGCCTCCCCTACTTGCTTGCTACGTCTCCAGGACAGATTCTTTCCTGCCTTGACGGTGAGGGACTCCGAATCCTTGAACACCGGAACTGACGCAGTCGGTTACGGCGAAGTGACGTCCGCAACAACATCAGAGGTTTCAGACACGTCACTCGCGCTGGTGAGGGGCAGTAATGAGAAAGTCGCGTGCACGCTGAGGACCCGCTTCCACCAGGAGTCTTTTTCACCGGAAAATAAGTACGTACTGAGCGCCACCGGTAGGACCGATCCTTCCGCCCGGCCAAAAAGGCCAGTCTGAAAGCTGCTCTGTACCACCCTCACACCCCTTCCCTTTCTGCCCCCCCCCCTCCTTTTCGGTCTCTCTCCATAATCCCCCCCCCCCCCCCCCCGTCACACACACACCCCCACACACACCTGATGGAAGGGAAAATCCACTCTGCACTTTGTCTCGGGCTGTTCGCCAACAATGAACGGCCGTCCGAAAGTCAGGTTGGCTGTCCCATCTTCCCACAGAGTGTAGATAGTTAAGACGTTCCTTTTTGTACTAAACTTCCGTCTCCACAGGTCAAGAGAATCCAGGAGTCACTGTGGATGGTAAACCTTTCATTCTCTCAGGTAAAAAAAAGACAATATAGAAGTCACTGTGGATGATTAACTTTCATTCTCTCACGTAAAAAAAAAAGAAGAAAAAAAAAACCCACTGTGGATGCAACCTTCCAGTCTGTCAGACAAAGAGGATTCAAAAGTCACCGTATGATACGCTCCCCCCCCCCCCCCCAACTCCTCCACAGGTAAATACCGCCCAAACGTCACAGAATGCGGCTAAATTAACCTCTCATACCCCTCAGGTGGAGGTAACATACACACATCTTTCATCTCCATAGGTGAAAAGAATGCAGAAGTCACTGTATCTTAACCTTTCAACTCCCCCCCCCACCCCCCTCACAGGTCCACACAGAGTTCTGAAGGCGCCATGTGTGTTCCATTTCATCGCCAAAGGAACTCACAGCCCCGAAGTCACCGTGTCTGCCCACTGTACATAGCGACTTCCTCTGATCCAAGAGTTATCCCCCTCCCTTTTTGTGCTCATAGGATTAGAGAATTATGTCCCTTGGGTTAGTTTTTGTAAACCGGTGTGTTAGTAACAAATCGTCCTAGAAAATTATGAAAATCTCGGACACCGCAATTCAGTCTGCTGCTTTCTGTTGGGTTGCATGCAGCTAAGTATTGCAACTCTACACTACCTATCATCCCCCACAGACAAACACAGTCCAGAAATAAACATTTGTATGCCAAACTGTAGTTCCCACTTGGGAGGGGAGGGGGGGGGGGGGGGGGGGGGGCAGTGAAAACGTCTCCTGGTGCTAACCTGCCCTTCCTCAGGTAAGATCGTCCAAAGCTGCCATGTTTTGAAAACTGTTCTTGCGAGGACTAGCCCCAAAACTATTATTGTCTCCACAACTTAAAAGAAGTTCAGAAGCCACTCTTCATTCCATGGAGCTCAACACAGTCAAGGTCAGTTCCGAGGCGGTCTTCATTAACTTTTTTGTGTGTGTCCCACTGTTAGGAATAGTTCAACAAACTGCTCTTTGTTAGCGCATTTTCTTTTTTTCTTCTTCTTTATATATATATATATATATATATATTTTTTTTTTTTTTACCTTATTCGAAAGAGTCCTTTAAACCATCCTTCGTTAACTTCTTTTTGTCCGTCAACCTCCTGGGTTCTTTTTTCACTTTTAAAAACAGTTTCTTTTAACATTCCCTACCCCCATTTTTTAAGATGAGGGCCTCCATTCTCCTCGTTTTCCCCACTTTTTTTCTTTCCAAGAAGTAACGACAACTCTCGCGCACCATGCCAGTCTGTATGTTCTTTTACTAATGGACGTTCTCTGGTGGACTTTTAGTGTTTTGGCGTTTGATAGAGAGCGTGAGGGTTTGTTTATGTTCTATTGTTTAGTGTAGTGACAAATGACCTCTGTGCCTGCGAAAAAAAGAGAGAACAATACGAAGAAGGAAAAGACAGAAAGAAAGACGAGGAGAGAGAAAGAAAGAGAGAAAGAAAGAGAGAATGGAAAAAAAGACAGACAGCAAGATAGAGAGAAAAAGAAAGAAAGAAAAGAAGGCAGAAAGTAGGAAGAAAAACAAACACACACACACACATGGAAGCAAATCTACTGCAGTAACTACGTACTTGTCCGCTAGAACAAACACATCCCAAACCACTCTTCATTAACCGTTTTTTCGCAAGTGGGAACAGTGCCCAAACTGCCCTTCATTAACCTGTTTTTCCAATTTGAGTAACAGACACACGCCACTGTTCATTAACCTTTTTGCACTATTAGGAACACTTGCCAAACCATTCTTCTTTAACTTGTTCTTTCACTGGTAAGAACAGCTCCTCCCCCCAAAAAACAACAACAAAAAAAACAAAAAAAACAACAACAAAACAAAACAAAACAAAACAAAGCAAAACAAAAACAAAAAAACCACCCTTCATTAACTTTTGCACGACTTTAGGGACATTTCTCAAACCACATTTCATTGATTTTCTTTTTTGCACAACTAGGAACGTTTCTCAAACCTCTCTTCGTGAACTTTTTGCACTACTAAGAACATTAATGAAATCACTCTTCGTGAACTTTTTGCACTGCTAAGAACATTTATGAAATCACTCTTCGTGAACTTTTTGCACTACTAAGAACATTTATGAAATCACTCTTCGTGAACTTTTTGCACTGCTAAGAACATTTATGAAATCACTCTTCGTGAACTTTTTGTACTATTAAGAATATTTCTCAAACCAGTTTTCGTTAACTTTTTGCACTACTAGGAACATCTTTCAAGTCACCCTTCATCAACGTTTTATTTTTTTTACATCAAGGTAACAAATCTATAATTCATTCTAACTGTTAGGAGCAGTCTCAAAGCCACTTATGAATAATGTTTTCACCCATCGTAGGAACAGTTTGAAAAGTATTGCTCTTTAACGTGTTTTCCGCTTTAAGGAAAAATCCCCCAAACTACAGATCATTAAATTCATTATCCTACTTTGGCACTTCTGCTGGGCGATTTGATGTCGTAAGCAGCATTTGTTCGGAGCGTGTAACTGTTTCGTCACAGGAGCAAGAGTTACCCTTCCTGTTCAATATTTACAGTTTACTATTTCCTACCTCCTCTAAGATTTCCTTTCATACCAAACAAATTGCGCTTACCTGTATTAATTACTGTTTGTCCTTGTGTTTGTCTGCCCATATTCAAGATAAGATAAGGCCGTGTCAGTCCTGAATAAATGCTAAATGGTGTTTGTTCATTTCTCCAGTTGTTGCTATTGCTGTCTACGCATATCAGATACAGGAAATGTAAGCAAGTTTGGAACATCGTTTTCGGGGGATGTCTCCCTGTTTATTCTGAGTGTCTTATGCTGCCATTTCTGCTCGGCGGTTTGCTGTCATAGGCAGCATTTGTTTGGAGTTAAGGGCGTGAAATCATTTCATCATGGGAGCAAGAGTTACCATACGTGCTCGAAATCTATTTTCCTACTGTTTGGGACAGTCTTTAAGCCACAAATCTATCATTTCGTTTTTCTAATTCCTAGGAACAGTTAAACCTATAAATAGATAACTTGTTTTTCTTGTTGTTTGGAATGGTCTTAAAGCCACAAATGATCAACCTTGATTTCCCAATGACAATACCGGAACCATAATTCAATGACCTTTTTTCTCGAATAGAGACAGTCCGGAATCCACACTTCATTGGTTTTTGTTTTTCTTCATTATTAGGGGCACTGTAAAAGCCACAAATCATATCATGTATTTTTTCCCTGCTGTCAGGCTCAGTTCTAAAGTCACAAATTACCAACTTGTTTTTCCCACTGTTAGGAACATTCCCAGAGCTTTAACTTTGTTCCCCTATTGCTATAGACAGCACAAAACCACCAATGTTTCAACTTGTTTTCCCTACTGTTGGGGACGGTAACAAAGCCACAGGTTATTGACTGGTTTTTGTACTTCTAGGAACAGAATCAAGGAACAAAACCACTTGGTTTACCGATCCCGGACAGTCCCAACCTTAAACCACTTAAACCTCTCTCTGTCTCTGTCTGTCTGTCTGTCTGTCTCTCTCTCTCTGTCTCTCTCTCTCTCTCTCTTATACAGATAAAGACCTTTCCAAAGGTACTCTGTTTTAACCTATTCTACAGTTTGGGCCTAGTCCAAAAGCCACAGAATTATAAATTCTCCTCTCCAGCCATTGCCGAACAAGTGAGTTCGGTCTGCGCATGTTAAGACATTGTTCTCTCCACAGGCAGGGGACAACAACAACAACAGCAACAACAACAAAAGACTAAAATAACAAAAACAAAAACAACATCAACAGCAACAACAACAACAACAACAGCAACAACAACAACAGCAACAACAACAACAACAACAACAAAAGACTAAAATAACAAAAACAAAAACAACAACAGCAGCAACAACATTAACAACAACAACAACAAGAACAGCAACAACAACAACAACAAAAGACTAAAATAACAAAAACAAAAACAAAAACAACAACAGCAACAACAACAGCAACAGCAACAACAAGAACAACAACAACAAAAACAGCAACAACAACAACAACAACAAAAGACTAAAATAACAAAAAACAAAAAACAACAACAGCAACAACAAAAACAGCAGCAACAACAACAACAACAACAACAACAACAGCAACAACAACAAAAACAACAACAGCAACAACAACAAAAACAACAACAACAACAACAACAACAACAACAACAACAACAACAACAACAACAACAACAACAACACACACAACAACAACAACAACAACAAAAACAACAACAGCAACAACAAAAACAACAACAGCAACAGCAACAGCAACAACAACAACAAAAGACTAAAATAACAAAAACAAAACAACAACGCTGTCCCTATCCTATTACACTCATCGCTGAAAATTATTCGTCGTCATCAATTGAGACAAGCCAAAGCTACTAATCCATCAATCCCACTGCTGCCACTACTGCTACGACTCCCGCTACTATTTATGCACACACACACACACACACACACACACACACACACACACACGTGCGCTTACTCTCACACATCTGCAAATGCGAGCTGGATGGAACTGATATTGATCCTGTCATAAAATATGCTGCAGAGAAACATAACCCAGAACCTAACGCGACCAAAGCCATTCATTTTACAGAGACGCCGACTCCCACATAATCTGCTGGACACACTCTGTCTCCCCCCCCCCCGCTCCCCCCAACCCGCGGCCGGTCAAGGATCAAAGGATTGTCTGGACAGACAGGTAGGGATGGTGGCCAAGGCCGCCGTTCATCGATCTCTTTTCGCTGATGACAGAGGAAAGGAACGCGAGATTTTGACGGGATCCCTCATGCTATTGTACACATCAACCCTGTCAGCGCTACTGTGCTGAAGCTATTTAGCACTGATGTGCCTCTCTCTATTTGCCTGTCAGCACTACTATGCAAAAGCCATTTAGCACTGATCCATCAATATCTATTAGCCTGTTGGCTCTGCTGTATAACTATTCACTGAAATTTTGGAGATTGAAGGAAAGGGTGGAATAGAAACTTTACGTATGCATCCTAATTAGAGTTTCACGATCTGCGTGACTTTGGGCTTCTATAAAATACTAACAAACTGTCTTGTCTTGTCCTATTGAGGTTGAGAGATTAAAGATCCGAATCATCAGAAAGGTGAAGTGAATGTATCACTGAAAAATTGCCGTTTTGCCACAAGAGACAGTGAAAAAAAGAGCTATAAAAGTCTTTCTGATGAGGCTGTATACGTGTGTGTGTATACAAATGCATGTGCTGGTTCCCTTAGCGAATGTATGCCACAAATGCAGGAAATAACTATGGCATTCAGATGCCAAGTGCATGCATTACTTCGTCTGTTATTTCATGAATATTTCAAAGCCAAAATGATATATTCACTTTTGTACAAATCGTTACCACCATCAATTCAGTCCATAACAGAAAACAAACAAACAAACAAAACAAAACAAGAAAAAAAGGAAAACCAAAAACAAAACCCAACAACACATTTTTGTGCCAAAAAATTGAATATAGAAAGCACAGTCAACATCATTAAGGGTAACAGCACATGTCCCGTATTGAAAGGAGGTTAGAGGTTATCCTCTAGTTATCAGGTGAGACTCGGTTTAAGAGAGGCTCATGACTGTCATTTAGTGGAGTTTCACTCACAGTGATGAAAAGGATAAGCAGTCTAATATGTCAGCATTAAAGCACCACAGCGTCTGAACGACGGCAGTGCTGTTTTCCTCAAATATCCACGCTCTCTGTACGTCTTGGACGTGCACTTGAACTCTGCCTCTCGTCAAGGACAGTTTATTTTGCCAAGGAGTCAGTATCTATGCTGTAGGTTTTTTTTCAGGTCATTTTTGAAGGGTTTTTTTTTTCATCTTTCAACAGAGCCTTTTCCGAACTCGATGTCTCTGTTTCAGTAGTAGCAGAACGTTCTGTAGCAAAGCAGGCGTTCGTTCTTGCCAAAGGCACAATGACCGCGAGAGCTAAAAAACGTTCTGTAACAGTCCTCAGAAGCTGTGAGCTGTGGCTACTATACTCAGGACGCATTGTTCAAGAGCACATGCGTATTTCGACTTCTTTCACGGTATTTCTTCAGAGACAACGGTACCACTGTC
>CM031597.1:50252143-50264643 GCA_018398815.1 Conus ventricosus | reverse complement strand
ATCCTGATGAAATCCGTGTTAAGTCTTTTTTTTTTTTTATAGTGACAGTAGTTGGTTTGACTGCAATTTTCCTCTATTGTTTGTTTCTGTAATTTGTTTGTGCAGGTCATTCCTAAAAAAAAAAACGACAACAATAAACACACACACACAAAATCCCAATAGACCGAGGCGCGCCATTTTAGATCCTGAAAAACAACAACGACAACATTAAAAAAACCAAAACAACAATAGATCGAGGCTTGCCATTTTAGAGTTTCTTGTTTCTGTGTGACAGCTCAGCAGGGCATTTCAACACTTCATTTTCTTGCAAGAAATGCTGTAATTACGCAGCTCAGATTCAGCTATGCACGCTTCCTGATTTCCGAAATGCGCACTTCCTGAGAGAGGAAGCACTCTGTCATCCGACAGGACATGCACACGTTCTGACATCCCACTGCTACTGCGCGCTTTTGGCAGCTCGGGGAAACACGTGCTAATCGTCGGCTCCCGTTCCATTCGTTACCACTATCAACGATTCAGAACAAGACGAGTACAGAGTTGTTAGAGAAAAGAGAAAAGTATTATCACAACCAATGACGATCTAGGACAAGACGAGTACAGAGTTGTTGGAGAAAAGAGAAAAGTATTATCACAACCAATGACGATCTAGGACAAGACGAGTACAAAGTTGTTGGAGAAAAGAGAAAAGTGTTATCACAACCAATGACGATCTAGGACAAGACGAGCACGGAGTTGTTGGAGAAAGAGAAAAGTAATATCACAAGCAACGACGATCTAGGACAAGACGAGAACAGGAGTGTAACAGACAAATTCCATTCATTACAGCCAACAACAAAGTAGGACAAGTCGAGTACAGAGTAGTTAGATGCAACAAGTATAATTAGAACCGTAAGTTTAAAGAAAATCAAAGACTTAGAGAGCTAACGAACAGGATTATGCACTTCATACCTACAGATCAAGTAGAGCAGCAACAGTTTTGCTTGTTGAGAACAAAAACAAAAACAAACAAACAAAGAAATGATAAGTCAGTGCATTAAAAGTGTATTCATATATTTGAAATCTCTTCAAGGGAACGGTTAAGAGAGGGAGTCTGAAAAAAAACAAAAACAAAAACCAAAGCTGGTAGACCGACAACATTGCAGAATGTGCAGGGGGAAAAAGTTGTTGAGACCCAGCCTTTGGCATACACAGACAGAATTAAAAGGATCTGGTGAACCGTTTTTCAGTGCAGCACTCTGACGAGTTATGGGAGAAACAATAAGATTTAGGAGCAGAATCCTTCCGCCTGCTGCTACAAGGTGCGAATAACCACACCATGGAATTCTTCCGCAGCCTCATTGGTGGGACATTCGTCAGAGACTGTGTCACCTCTCTGCAGGCAATATGGAAATGCTGCTCTTTTGCAGGGAGTGTGCTGACTGAGCCTCACAGCATAACCGTACAGTTATCTTCTGCTCTGTTGGCAAGGCACGAACACGAACACACAGCATCTTAAAACCAAAGGATTTTTAGCTGCAACATTCATCTGGAAAAGTACACGGTACATTATTCATTTTGTCACGTGTACATTCATAGTTTTCTTCCGATGTTGAATGGTTGAATTTTAGCGTCAGTCCACCTGAGATAAAAAAAAAAATCTACAAAGAGTTAAGGACATGCAAAGACTGAAAACTGGCACAAGTATGCAATTCCTCAAACTTAGTCGTCATGTGATGCAAGTACGACTGTCAGGATTGACATTACGTAGATGTGTAACATGCGCAAGAAAATCAAGAAAAAAAATTTAATGAAATAAAAAAAAGGGCTCAAAAACTTTCTTCCTTTTTTCTTTTCCCATTTTTTACGGGTCCGTAACTTTTGCAGAAGTCTGTATCATAACCAAAGGTGCGCCTGCTTCGCTTTTTTCTTTCTAACGCATACTTTGTTGTGCAAGCTCAATAGTACAGGTTCCCCCGAACCTTCCATAACAGGAGGTGGGAGGAGAGCCGCTACACACCTCTGGACAGTCAGGCATCTCCACAGCCACTGTCCACAGTCCTGTGCAACCGGATAGAGGGTTTTTGACTAGTCCAGCCCTTTGTCTTGTTCATCCAGTACTTCTTTGTTCTATCTGCGGATTTACACTTCATCTGTGGCCTGTACAATGGTTATGCTGCTCGGAGGTCTGCGTATGGAAATATGGGGAATCCGCATAAGCGTGTCTTTTTGGAGGCAAGTTCAAACACATGTATGTTAATGCAGACTGGTGCTGATTCACTGAAGTGACATCATGTAGAACGACTTTCAGTTAAGCTAGTTCAGTTGAGTGATATTCGCTACAGCGACATTCCACCACTGCGACAAAACCGGCACGAAAAGCCACCCCCCCTCCTCTCTCTCTCTACACACACACATATGCGCAGGCTCCCACGCATGCACGCAAGCACACACACACACACACACACACACACACACACACACACACACACACACACACACACACACACCACACACACACACACTTTTTGACATTAGAAAGGCATATGACCAAGTCTGGCATTCAAAACTTCTAAAACAAACTAGGATCAATAGGTATTTCAGGTTGTATGTACAACTATATAAAGGCATTTCTAAGTGAAAGAATAATACAGACTAAGGTTGGTAATGCCTACTCTAATCAAAAAACGTACACAGATGGGAATCCCACAAGGCGGTGTAATAGCCCCAATCCTTTTCAACATTTTGATGCATGATCTTCCAAAAGGGGTCTCAAACAATGTTGAGCTAGCACAATATGCGGATGATATTTGCATATGGATGAAAGTCACTCTAAAAAAGCTTACACCGATTAGATCAATTAACTATATTAAAAAGGTATATCAAAATGAACTAGACAAAATCAGCAAATATATGATTGAAAACGGACTAACCCTTTCATATGAAAAATCGCATATGGTTCTCTTCAACTCTGGGTATGATCCTAAACCTCTACCCTCTTTTCAAATAAATGGACTGCCGCTTGAATATAAGAAAGTTGTTAAATTTCTAGGAGTAAGCCTGACTTCTAAATTGAATTGGAACTACCATTTGGAAAATATTCTGACAAAAGCCAGAAAAGGATTAAATTTATTAAAAATGATAAATCGACAGTCGTGGGGAAAAGATAGTAAGGTACTTATTCATTTAGCAACTGCGCTTGTGAGATCAAAATTATCTTACGCTCAGGAAATATTCTTTTCAGCTCCAAAATATTTGATAACAAAGATGCAAAGCATCGATAGCAAAGCTTATAAGATAGCTCTCGGTGTCCCTGTCCATGCCTCAACACTAAAAACCTACACAGAAATAGGAATTTTGCCCTTTACCGAAAATATGAAACTTGCTTCAGCAAAATATATATTAAGGAGTCATTCAACGCAAAATTCATGTATCAAGGAAACCGGTTTAAAATCAGAAATACATTTTCCAAAGCGAGCACAGAGTTTTGACTCTGTAAAAACTATAGGCTCCTATACGTCCCAATTATTTACAGATGCTGGTGTTGAACCCCAACAGTAGCTCCTCAAACGAGTTACAGTAATATTCCTCAATGGAACTTAGTAAGGCTAATTTCGATATTAATTATACAGATTTAAGGAAAAGTGATGGGACCATGCTGCCAACATATGTCAAGGCACATATAAACGAAAATTATATAAAATCATCTTAAAATATATACAGACGGTTCTCTACTTGAAAACCAATTATCAGGTGCTGCATTCATTATTCCATCATTAAAAATAGAGAAATCGTATCACATTGGGAAAAATTACTCTGTATTCACAGCAGAGCTAATTGCCATTATTATGGCACTGAACTATCTTCTTAGCTTTCCATATTCCATATTTCAAATATTATTTTGTGTCGATTCAAAATCTGTCTTACAAGCTTTAAAATATTCTCATACAAGAGTGAGAGGAGAAATGATATCTGAGATATACCATTTAATTAATTTTTTTGTCTTTACGTGGTTCTTCTATTGACTTTTGTTGATTCCATCACATTGGTTTAGCAGCAAATGAAAGGGTTGATCGGTTAGCCAAAAATGGTGCAGCTAAGGAAAAGATCTTTACAAAAATAAATATTCCTTTATCCTTGTATGAAAATTATAGCCTTTTAGGTAAAGCATCATGGGATTCGGTGATAGGAGACAAAAAGAGTGTCTAAACATAATAAAGGACAACAAGGGAAAATTCTTTAAGAAGCTTGTAAAATATAAAACGGGACACAATCTCCACCAGGAACGACTTTTGAAGAGTCTGATATTTAGACTCAGACTTGATGCATACAAAACAAAATATTGTAAAAATGTCACTTGCATTTGTGGCCAAAATATTACACTATTCCATGTCCTCTTCCTTTGCAGTAATACTAAAAAAATATTTACCTACTTGGTTATTAAGTTTGAACCCATCAATCGTGAATTTTTGGGACATTTTTGGGAACGAAGCAAAGGCTGTAGAAGTTGTTAGGGCAATTGTTAAGAGTCCAGTCGGACATTTACTTTGATTCTCGAGTTATTTGTTTGATTTATTTTCTTATTATTTCAATGGTTAAAAATGTTTTGTTTCTTTAAGAATGTTCAGATATGAATCCAGGCTAAAAGCAGTTTACCGTTATGCGGTAGATTAGAAATGGTGTTAAAGTGATAGTCACTTATTGGTATCTCATTAATTAAATAGACTCCATACTCCATACACTTTTAATGACATTTTTTAAACAACACACACATGTATCCCCCCCCCCCCCCCCCACACACACACCGACATTACACACACCGGCCCCTTTTACAGTTTTTCTGTTTTGTCTTTGTTTGTTTGTATGCCTGTTCGTTTGTCTCTTGTTTTTGTCTAAGATCACTGTAAAGTGGATAGACATTAAATTAAAGAAAAAAGAAAACACACACACACAACACACACACACACACACACACACACACACACACACACACACACACACAGAGTCTCTCTCTCTCTCTCTCTCTCTCTCTCTCTCTCTCTCTCTCTCTTTTCTCTCTCTCTCTCTCTCTCATGTCATCTCCCTCTCGTTTTAAGCGTCTTCACCTCCTCAATCTCCCCGAGAGCATGCCGATCTTCGTCCCTTGGAAGCCTCCAAAGCTGTTCCCTTTGGGGCAGATAATACACACCAGCCTGTTCCGAGCCCACCCATCCATCCATCCATCACACCAGCCCTCTCTTTGCCCCTTTACTTTCCTTCCCTACACACAGAGGAGGCACAAAGTGGGGAGGATCAAGGCTGACGAGGTCATTAACTGATAACACTCTGTGGGATCCCTGCTGAGGTCTGTGTGCCTGTGGGCGAAAACCGTCTAGCTGGCTCCTGTTTCTGTTTGTCTTCCCTCAGTTTAGCCGTCTGTCCTACTCTTAACTTCTACTTTCGTAAAGCAAACTGAGGGATGTGATAGCGCAATGGTCAAGTACTGTACCGTGAGAGCCGTGGGTCAGCATGACAGATCGTGGTCAGGTTCGGATCAGTTATTTGACAGGAAAAAGGGGGGGGGGGGGGGGGGGGAGGGGGAGGGGGTTTTTTCCCCAAAAGGGGATGGGAGGGTTGGGGTCTCCTGTCCTGAAAGGTGGGGGAGTGGGGATGGGGGGTTGGGGATGGGGGGGCATTTTCCCTTCCCCTCTTCCAACATTTTGAAAAAAAAGGGGTTTGGGCTAGGGGGTGGCGGCTGGGTGGAACTGTGCTTTGCTAAATTTTTTGGAAAAATGGGGGAAGCAGGGGAGGGGGAGACTCTAATCCCCAAAAACCGGTTTGAAAAAGCAAAGGGTTTGCCTCTTCCAGCATCATGGGTATTTTCGTCCGATGTCACAAAAACAATTTAGAAGATAATTTTTTTGCCAGCAAAAGGGGGAAAAGGGGGGGGGGGGGGGGGGGGGGGGGGGGTGGGGAAGGGTTGGGTGGGGAAAGGGAAAGGGAGCTTTCGGGGGGGGGGGGGGGGGGGGGGGCAGGAGAAGATTTTACAAAACACATGGAGGAGGGATGGATGGGTGGGTGGGGGGTTTTTTAAAAACGGCCTTTGGGGGTCCTTAACATTTTTTTTCCACCCGGGGGGCCGGAGAGGGGGAGGGGAGGACAGGGGAGGCGGGGGGGGGGGGGGGGAGATTTTGGGAAAAACCCAGGTTTTCCCCCTCCCCCCCCCCCCCCCCCCCCCCCCCCCCCCCCCCCCCCCCCCCCCCCCCCCCCCCCCCCCCCCCAATCCCTTCCGGGGGCCCTGGTTGCTCTTGCTTGAAAAACCCAAGGTAAAAATTGTGACGCGTGTTTTTTTTAAAACTTTTACAAAAAAAAAATTTTTTGGGGGATTTCCCCTTCTCTATTTTCAAAGCCCTTTGATCTCCCCAAAAATGCAAAAAAAGTGGGAATGAGCTTCACTGTGTGCTAAAATTTTATAAAGCATTATTGCCATTGCTAAAAAGAAAGCAAGAAAGAAAACAAGAAAGAAAGGAAAAGCAAGCAAGCAAAAAAAAGAAAAAAAACCCCAAAACCCCTTCTCCCTTTAAAAAAAAAAAAAAAAGCGAACCCGACACGACTCAATATTCAAGATTTTTTCTTTTTTTGACCCCTTCTTCAGGACAGGGGTTTTAAATGGGGTTTTAAGCTTTTTAAGACATTCAAAACAAACGTAAAAACATGCAATGAAAAAAAATGCGAAAAAAATCCCCCTTTAAGATTCTGGACACATTTTTGTGTTTGGGGAAAAACTTTGGGCTTATACGGCAGAAATTGTTTTTCTTAGGGGAAAAAAAGAAAAAAAATTTGTTTTTCCCCTTGGGAAAGAAATTGTGTTCTTTTTACGGCAAAAAATTTTTGTGGTTTCTTTGGGGCAAGGGAAATTGGGGTTTTTTTTTAAGGAAAAAAAAATTGTGTTCTTTTTACAGCAGAAATTGTTTTCTTTTTAGGGCCCAGAAATTTTTTTTTTTACAGCGGAAATTTGTTTCTTTTAGGGGCAAAAAATTGTGTTCTCTTTCAAGAGAGAGAGAGGAGAGAGAAGGGGGAAAAAGGGGGAAAAAGAGATGAGAGGGGGGAAGGAGAGGAGAGAGGAGAGAGAGGGGAATTTAAAACATTAGGTAGAAGTCCCTTCCCGGGAAAAAGTTCACATCGGGGGGAACTTTTCCCCTTGTTTAAAAATACTGTTCCAAATTTTGGGAGGGCCAAGGTTTAAAGCAAGGGAAAGAGATAAAAATGCTGACCCAGAAAAAAAGCGGGAGGTCCTGCGATTTTTCTTTCAACTGCAGGGAAATAAAAGGAACCCCCTCTCCACTCCCCCCCCCCCCCCCCCCCCCCCCCCCCCCCCCCCCCCCCCCCCCCCCCCCCCCCCCCCCCCCCCCCCCCCCCCCCCCCCCCCCCCCCCCCCCCCCCCCCCCCCCCCCCCCCCCCCCCCCCCCCCACACACCCCCTTTCCTCCCCATTTTTTTTTTTAAAACCCCCGCCCCCGAAAACAGGTTTTTACCCGGGTCCTCCTCGCGCATTGGTCTTTGTTTGTTTTTTTTGTCGGTTTTAAATGTTCTCGGGTCCTAGAAAAAAAAAAAAAAATTAAAAACATGGGGCTGTACATATTGTTTCCCACAAACATTCTCCCAAATTTTGTTGGAGAAAATTTTCGGGAGCGTTAATGCTGAAAAACGTAATGGACTCATCGTGAAAGGTTTTTTAGTCTTGTTTTAAAAGGAAAAAAGGAGGAAAAGTTGGGGGGGGGATGACAGAGTTGAGCTGGGGGGGGGGTTTACCTTTAAAAAGGGGGAGGGGGGGGGGGTTAAGGGGGGGGGGGGAAAAGGGGGACAATGAATAACCGAATAAACATGATAGACAAGGGGCCCTTTTCTGCCCTTTTAACCCTTTAAAACAAGGGGTTTATGACGCTGCTTGTAGGATAAAAAATTAAAAGGGTTTGTTGTTGTTTTTGGGTTGTTGTTGTTAATCAACAGAATAAGATAAAATTCGGGGAAACCTTAAAGGGTTTAAAAAGGGATGTCTGCCTGTTTGGCGGCGTGGGGTTTGTGTTTTTGTTTTCATCTGTCTTTTCTCTCTGTCTCTTTTCTTGTTTTTTTCCCCCTCTCTTTTTCTCTCTCTCTCTCTCTCTTTCCCCTTCTCTCTTTTCTCTCTTTTCTCTCTTCTCTCTTCTCTTCTTTTGTGTGTGTGTGTCTGTGTGTGGTGTGGCACGGGGCGCGTGCGTGTTTTGTGTTTTGTGTGTGGGGTGGGGTTTTGTGTGGGGTGTGTGTGTGGGGGAATGTGTGTGTGTGTGTGTGAAAATTTTACCCTTTCCCTTGCAAAAATGAAAAATTAAATTCCTCGGATACTATTTGGGGTTTGTCATTATGTTTTAGGAAAAATAACTATTTTTCAACGGATTTGTTGACATAAACCCTTTCTTTAGGTGTGGGAAACATCTTGGTTTATTTCATTTACTATCAGCCCAACCGTGTCACTAAAGACTTTTCCCCCCATGTTTCAAAAATGACTAAAACTGTGTGGTCATGAATCATTTGGGGCCTTTCACTGAATGTTAGATTTTCTTTGTGTTTCAAAAAAAAAAAAAAAAACAAATTTTTCCCTTTTTACCTGGTTCGGGGGTTTGTGACTAAATTGGGGGAGCCCCTCCATAAGTCCCCAACCCGCTTTTGTCCCAAAACGACTTGGACCTATAGCCCAATTTTTTTATTGATTTTCAGCAAAAATATATTTTAGTGTTCGATACATATGATTTGGAAAATTCTGTGGGGTGAAAATACGGGAATTGTGTTTTTAGCCCTGAAAGTACTTCGCCCTTTTAACTGCCAGAAATTTTGTTAAAGTGCACTTTTAAAATTTAAGGGGCATTTTTCAGTCACCTATTTCCGAACCACTGTGTTTTCCCGATTTTTCCGTTTGTTTGATTGTTTTTTTTTTCCCTTTTTTGTTGTTGTGTTGTTGTTATTTTTGCTGTTTGTTGTTGCTGTTGTTGTTGTTGTTGTTGTTGTTGTTGTTTTCATTATTTTTTTTTCTTTTTTTTCGGGGGTTCCTTTCTTCCCCTTTCTTTTTTTTTTTCCTTTTACTTGTGCACCTGGGACATAAATCCACAAACCAAAAACTCGGGCCCTTCGAGGGGGAATGAGAATTTCCCTTTTAAATATCTTTTGGGCAGTGCAGAAAGGACTTGATATCCCCGCCCCTTTGATATCGAACCCCCCAAAAAACCCTTCCCTTTGGTTCTGGGTCTCCCCGAATCAAGGAAAAAATTTCCCTACATTAGTGATAAAGAGGGTAGCGTCCCGGGTTTTTTAATAATCGTTGGGAAAAGCCCCCTTACAAAAAGAAAAAGGGAAAAAAGGTTTTCTAGTTTTATGTCAGTGAATCTCTCAACTTAAAGGGGACTTTCCCCCCTTTTAGAACAGCATGGGGTAAAAACCCTGGGGAAAAATAAAATTTTTTCCACACTGAAAAAATCACGATATTTTAATCGGGTTTTGCTTTTGGGAAAACCCAGAAAAGGGGACCGGGGAAGGGTTTAAATTTTGGGTTACTAGGGGATGGACGCAGTTTCCTTAGATTTTTAAAGGATTGTTTTACTCGGTGACTTCAATGGGAGATCTTTTGAAATTTAAAAAAGCCAAGGGAAACCCAAAAGATAAGTGTGTTGAATTTTCTAAAATTATCAAAAAAACCCCCAAAAGGGAACACCCAATTCAAAGACAAACATTGACCTAACTATATCTAAAAGAAAATTAAAATTTTTAGAAGCTTGGGGTACCGGGCTTCTCTTCTTTGTTTTTCATTACCCAGTGTGTTTTACATGGTCTAAAAAATGGAGTGAAAATCCCAAAACCCGGCCACAAAACCATAAAAACCCTTTGTTGTTTCAAAAAATTTTAAAGAACAAAACTTTTTTCTTGTTTTTTAAAGAAAAATCAGAACTTAATTTCAGTTACCCTTTGTGATTCCCGGGTTTTACGATTGACTTTTTGGGTTTGAAATTTTTTCAGGTTTATAAAAGACATGCTCCCTTTTAAAAAAAAAACAAGTAAAGTATTCCCAAAACCCCCGGTTTGGGACCGAAAAAATTACAGGGGGGGTGTTTCCTTAGAGACCCTTTTGAAAGAACATGGCTTTTTGGGGGAAAAATTTAAAATTTTACTAAGAAACCCCAATAAAATTCCCGAAGCGCAGGGAAAAAAAAAATTACTATCGCGGTTATTAACTTCCCAAAAAAAATTTCCCAAAAATGGTTTTTTGGGAAGAAAAAAACCCCGTTAAAACAAAAGTTCTTCTTCAAAAAAAAACTGTTATCAAAGGTATTTTGTGAAAAAACTTAAAACCTTTACCCTTTTCTACCATTCCCGTTACAGTTGTTACTAAAGATATTCAAACGCCCAAAAGAACTTAAAAAAACTCCATCAAAAATTTTTCACGACAAAACCCAAACCCCGTCTGAACCCAAACTTCCCCTCAAAAAATGTGCACGGGTGTATCAGTTTCCATCTTCATCCCGAAGGAAAACCCTGGGCTGTTTGGAAAATTGATGGCCAAAAAAATGAAACTCTCGGCTCCGTTTTTTAACTGGACCGTTAACGTAAATTTTTTTTCGTGCATAGATAAAAGTTATTTTCCCCAATGCGTTCAAAAAAGCAAAAATTTTAAAAACCCTTCCAAAATCTGGTGATTTTTGGGTCCTTCAAATCAGACCAATATCAATTTTTATTATCCTTTCCCCCCCCCCCCCCTTTAACAAGAAATTTTAAATTTAAAAACATCCTTTAACTTCAACAAGTAGATTTTTCTCCTCCCGGGGCAGGGTTGGTTTTCCCGGGCAGAAAAATTTTCCCGCATTCTTTCCCCCCCCTTTTTAAACAACTTGTTTTATGTGTGGGTTAATAAATTAATTTAAAAACAGAAATTTTTGGTTTTTTTTCGTTGTTTTAAAAAAGCATTTGTGGGCCCTTGACCAAAAATCTCCTTATTCGAAAACTGGAGATATACGGTCTTTAAAATCCGCCCCTTTTCCTTCTAAAATTTTTAAAATTTACAAAACGCAAAAAGGGGGTCTTTTTCCCGGGGGGGGGTTTTCTCTTCTATAACAACTTTAAGTTTTGGCATTCAAAAAGGGTCCTTTTAGGCCCGTTATCTTCTCAATCTACATTAATTTTTCCTCCCCCCACATGGGGGATCTTAAAATGCGACCTTTTTGGGATGCCACCACAATTCACACCAGCCATAATGGGTCCCTTCCCGTTTTCAAAAAAATTTTCAAGAGAGTACCCAAAGACCTTGTTTAAAAAGGACCGAATAAATATATTGGGCCTTCACCCTCAAAAACAAAAACTCATGTACATTAAAAATAGGCCCAAAAAAAAAAGCTCACCAAAAGAAATTTCCCCCTATACACCTCAAAAAATGGGACTTGGGGAAAAAATTCACCTTTATCCAAAAATTTTTTAGGACCCAATTTAAAGGGCAATAGTCTCAGCTGGAATCCCCACATAACGGTTTTCTTGCAAAAAACTCTCCCCGAAGGCTATCGCTCACCAAAATCAAAAAAACTTTTTGACCTTCAAATCACGAAAAAATTTTTTTTCCCTGCCTTTTTATTTCAGTCTCCCTGTTGTTTTTGCAAACGAATATATAAAGGGTTTTTGCAAGTGCAAAACAATAAAACCATTTTTTCGCCCCATAAAAAAAGGGGCTTAAAAATAATCCTTCTGAAGAAAAAAATGCCTCCCAAAAACTCTGTTTTTAAAAACCTTTCAAATTTTTCCATTCGCCAGGACTCAAAATTTCAAAAGGGCTAATGGCACAAAATTCTGCCGGGAAAAGCTCCCAAAAACTTTAATGAGACGATTCTTTAAAAGTCTCTCGAGAAACTCCCCCAAATCCCTATCCCAATCCCAGGGGAAATTTACCCATTTAAAACAAGTCTAAGTAATCGGGAAAAATCTTTGTGGGAAATCCCTTCCAGGTTAATAAACAAATCCATTGTACCCAAATTTCAAAAAACTTACCTTTCCCCTTTTTTTGCGGTAAAAAAAAATTTTAAAAAACCCTAAATAAAAATTTAAAAAAAAAAAAACCTAAAATAATTTCCCAAATAATTCAAAAGCATAAAACATCCCCTTTTTTATGTATTAACCAATTTGTCTTTTTTTAACTTTTTTTTTTTTTCTTCTCTTTTTTTTTATGTTTTTCAAGTTTTCTTGATTTTATATATGGGGTGTGTGTGTTGTGTGAGTGTGTGGTGTGTGGGGTGTGTGTGTGGGTGTGTGGGTGTGTGTGTTTTGTGAGTGTGGGGTGTGTGTTTTGTTGTTGTGTGTGTGTGTGTGTGTGTGTGTGTGTGTGTGCATATGGGTTTTTTTTATGAAAAATGTTTTTTTGTTTTCCCTTTTTTTTACCCCCTCTCTCTCTTTTCTCTCTCTCTCTTCCTCTCTCTCCTCTCCTCTCTCCCCTCTGCCGCTTCTCTCTCTCTCTCTCTTCTTTTTGGGCCTTTTCTCATT
>CM031597.1:50244643-50247143 GCA_018398815.1 Conus ventricosus | reverse complement strand
AAGATCTTCTGCAGTCAACCTCAACCTCGTTTTCACCTACAGTTGTGTTGTCCCGCATTGTAATTACATTTGTTGTGTTGTATTGTACTGAGTTGAAACGAACTGTATTGTATTGTTTAAGACACAGGCCAAGGACAGTCTCCGGTCGATTGATGTTACCCTTATTTATATTGTAATCGAACAGTGCAGCGTTCTGTTGTATTGTATCGTTTGGTATTGTATATGACTTAGCCTCTAGAAAATCTCCAGAATCAGACGCTCAGCTCATTGTATGGGGCGCGGTACTAAAATGCATTGAACTGTATTGTCCGAGGCATGGGATCATGAACTGTATTGTCCGAGGCATGGGGTCATGAACTGTATTGTCCGAGGCATGGGGTCATGAACTGTATTGTCCGAGGCATGGAGTCATGAACTGTATTGTCCGAGGCATGGAGTCATGAACTGTATTGTCCGAGGCATGGGGTCATGAACTGTATTGTCCGAGGCATGGGGTCATGAACTGTATTGTCCGAGGCATGGGGTCATGAACTGTATTGTCCGAGGCATGGGGTCATGAACTGTATTGTCCGAGGCATGGAGTCATGAACTGTATTGTCCGAGGCATGGAGTCATGAACTGTATTGTCCGAGGCATGGGGTCATGAACTGTATTGTCCGAGGCATGGGGTCATGAACTGTATTGTCCGAGGCATGGGGTCATGAACTGTATTGTCCGAGGCATGGGGTCATGAACTGTATTGTCCGAGGCATGGGGTCATGAACTGTATTGTCCGAGGCATGGGGTCATGAACTGTATTGTCGAGGCATGGGGTCATGAACTGTATTGTCCGAGGCATGGGGTCATGAACTGTATTGTCCGAGGCATGGGGTCATGAACTGTATTGTCCGAGGCATGGGGTCATGAACTGTATTGTCCGAGGCATGGGGTCATGAACTGTATTGTCCGAGGCATGGGGTCATGAACTGTATTGTCCGAGGCATGGGGTCATGAACTGTATTGTCCGAGGCATGGGGTCATGAAGATCTTCAGTTGTAAGGAGTTCGGTTTATTGTAGTGGATTGTGCTGTGCAGTATTAGGTTGTAGTGGATTGTGCTGTGTAGTATTAGGTTGTAGTGGATTGTGCTGTGTAGTATTAGGTTGTAGTGGATTGTGCTGTGTAGTATTAGGTTGTAGTGGATTGTGCTGTGTAGTATTAGGTTGTAGTGGATTGTGCTGTGTAGTATTAGGTTGTAGTGGATTGTGCTGTGTAGTATTAGGTTGTATTGGATTGTGCTGTGTAGTATTAGGTTGTATTGGATTGTGCTGTGTAGTATTAGGTTGTATTGGATTGTGCTGTGTAGTATTAGGTTGTACTGGATTGTGCTGTGTAGTATTAGGTTGTATTGGATTGTGCTGTGTAGTATTAGGTTGTATTGGATTGTGCTGTGTAGTATTAGGTTGGATTGGATTGTGCTGTGTAGTATTAGGTTGTATTGTTTATATTAAAAGTACATATATAGCGTCTATTGTTTGCATTATATTGACCATAGTCAATGGACAAATGGACCACGGAACATGTCCCGTTGAAGAGGCGAATCAACGTCGCGAAGTGGACACCAGTTCACACGGAACTGAACCAAGTGCTGGGCACCAGTTCACACGGAACTGAACCAAGTGCTGGGCACCAGTTCACACGGAACTGAACCAAGTGCTGGGCACCAGTTCACACGGAACTGAACCAAGTGCTGGGCACCAGTTCACACGGAACTGAACCAAGTGCTGGGCACCAGTTCGGCAGGAAGAAAGAAGAGGACCCAGACACGGTCTGTGACATAAACCAGAAAAAAGCCGACAGCCATCGTCTAGAACCAAACCCAAAACTCCTGCCAACAACCAGACACCCTGCCGCCAAAGCCACAGACTTCGGTCTGGGACACCATGACCTTCAGGACCTCAGGGCAACAAGACGTTAAACTCACCTCAACGCCACGCTGATAAGAAAGAGCTTTATAAAGTGATCACCGCTCCAAATAATTGTGCGAGCCTCTCTCGTACTGGGGTTTCCGCCTGGAAACAGTCCCGTGTGACATAAGCTTAAGCCGGCTAGTCCACTCCGTGAAGCCCAACAAGACAAGGAGCCTTTTTTTTTGTGTAAACACATCCAGTCCACCGCACAGAAGCTCCACGTCATCTCATTAACATCCGTGAAAAGCGTGGGGCTGAAATAAGTAGGCTTAAAAGATGAGGAGAAGCATTGAGGGAGTGTTCGTTCGTTTGAACAGCTTGTCGGCGCGGTTCTTTTGAGGTTGGTCACCCCTCCCCCAGCCATCCGCCCGCCTCCCCTCCCCCCTTCCTCATCCCCCTCATCATTCTTCAAAGAAAGGGTTTTTTTTTGTTTTGAAAAATACCATCTGAGTTCTTTTGTTCATTAGGGTGGGAGAGGGGAGGGAGGGAGAGAAAGGTTGGGGGCTGGGGAGACAAGAGGAATAGTGGAGGGGGGGGGGGGGGGGGGAAGTG
>CM031597.1:50232143-50234643 GCA_018398815.1 Conus ventricosus | reverse complement strand
CAGCTCCTGTGTCGCAATAAATACACAGCTCCTGTGTCGCAATCATACACAGCTCCTGTGTCGCAATCATACACAGCTCCTGTTCCGCAATCATACACAGCTCCTGTGTCGCAATCATACACAGCTCCTATGTCGCAATCATACACAGCTCCTGTGTCGTAATCATACACAGCTCCTGTGTCGCAATCATACACAGCTCCTGTGTCGTAATCATACACAGCTCCTGTGTCGCAATCATGCACAGCTCCTGTGTCGCAATCATACACAGCTCCTGTTCCGCAATCACACACAGTTCCTGTGTCGCAATCATACACAGCTCTTGTGTCGCAATCATACACAGCTCCTGTGTCGCAATCATACACAACACCTGTGTCGCAATCATACACAACTACTGTGTCGCAATCATACACAGCTTCTGTGTCGCAATCATACACAACTGCTGTGTCGCAATCATACACAGCTCCTGTGTCGCAATCATACACAGCTCTTGTGTCGCAATCATACACAGCTCCTGTGTCGCAATCATACACAACACCTGTGTCGCAATCATACACAACTACTGTGTCGCAATCATACACAGCTTCTGTGTCGCAATCATACACAACTCCTGTGTCGCAATCATACACAGCTACTGTGTCGCAATCATACACAGCTTCTGTGTCGCAATCATACACAACTCCTGTGTCGCAATCATACACAACTCCTGTGTCGCAATCATACACAGCTCTTGTGTCGCAATCATACACAGCTTCTGTTCCGCAATCACACACAGTTCCTGTTCCGCAATCACACACAGCTCCTGTGTCGCAATCACACACAGCCCCTGTGTCGCAATCATACACAGCTACTGTGTCGCAATCATACACAGCTCTTGTGTCGCAATCATACACAGCTCCTGTGTCGCAATCATACACAACTCTTGTGTCGCAATCATACACAGCTCTTGTGTCGCAATCATACACAGCTCCTGTGTCGCAATCATACACAGCTCTTGTGTCGCAATCATACACAGCTCCTGTGTCGCAATCATACACAACTCCTGTGTCGCAATCATACACAACTCCTGTGTCGCAATCATACACAGCTCCTGTGTCGCAATCATTCACAACTCCTGTGTCACAATCATACACAACTCCGGTGTTACAATCATACACAACTCCTGTGTCACAATCATACACAACTTCCGTATCGCTCTCCTATACAGCTGTGTCGCACTCTTATACAGCTGTGTCGCACTCTTATACAGCTCCTGTGTGCCGCTCTCTTATACAGCTCCTGTGCTGCTTTCTTATACAGCTCCTGTGTGTCGCTCTCTTATACAGCTCCTGTGTGTCGCACTCTTACACAGCTCCTGTGTGTCGCACTCTTATACAGCTCCTGTGCCGCACTCTTATACAGCTCCGGTGTATCGCTCTCTTATACAGCTCCTGTGCCGCTCTCTTATACAGCTCCTGTGCTGCTCTCTTATACAGCTTCTGTGCCCCTCTCTTAAACAGCTCCTATGCCGCACTCTTATACAGCTCGTGTGTCACTGTCTTATACAGCTCCTGTGCCGCTCTCTTATACAGCTCCTGTGTGTCGCTCTCTTATACAGCTCCTGTGTCGCTCTCTTATACAGCTCCTGTGTCGCTCTCTTATACAGCTCCTGTGCCGCTCTCTTATACAGCTCCTGTGTCGCTCTCTTATACAGCTCCTGTGCCGCTCTCTTATACAGCTCCTGTGCCGCTCTCTTATACAGCTCCTGTGCCGCTCTCTTATACAGCTCCTGTGTCGCTGTCTTATACAGCTCATATGCCGCTCTCTTATACAGCTCCTGTGTGTCGCTGTCTTATACAGCTCCTGTGCCGCTCTCTTATACAGCTCCTGTGTGTCGCTCTCTTATACAGCTCCTGTGTCGCTCTCTTATACAGCTCCTGTGTCGCTCTCTTATACAGCTCCTGTGCCGCTCTCTTATACAGCTCCTGTGTCCCTCTCTTATACAGCTCCTGTGTGTCGCTCTCTTATACAACTCCTGTGTCGCACTCTTATACAGCTCCTGTGTCGCTCCCTTATACAGCTCCTGTGTCGCACTCTTATACAGCTCCTGTGTCGCTCTCTTACACAGCTCCTGTGTCGCACTCTTATACAGCTCCTGTGTCGCTCTCTTATACAGCTCCTGTGTCGCTCCTTTATACAGCTCCTGTGTCGCTCTCTTACACAGCTCCTGTGTCGCACTCTTATACAGCTCCTGTGTCGCACTCTTATACAGCTCCTGTGTCGCTCCTTTATACAGCTCCTGTGTCGCTCTCTTATACAGCTCCTGTGTCGCACTCTTATACAGCTCCTGTGTCGCTCCTTTATACAGCTCCTGTGTCGCTCTCTTATACAGCTCCTTTATACAGCTCCTGTGTCGCTCTCTTATACAGCTCCTGTGTCGCACACTTATACAGGTCCTGTGTCGAACTCTTATACAGCTCATGTGTCGCACTCTTGCACAGCTCCTGTGTCGCACTCTTATACA
>CM031597.1:50219643-50222143 GCA_018398815.1 Conus ventricosus | reverse complement strand
TCTATCTATCTATCTATCTATCTATCTATCTATCTATCTATCTATCTATCTATCTATCTATCTATCTATCCGCCTGTCTGTCTATCTCCGTCCATTCATCTATCTCCCTTCCTCCCCCTGTCTCTCTCCTACCACTTGCTCTACTGGAACTCCTCTCTCTCTCCTCTCTCTCTCTCTCTTCTCTCTCTCCTCTCTCTCTCTCTCTCTCTCTCCTCTCTCTCTCTCTCTTCTCTCCTCAGTTCTCAATTTCCTTTCAGGATCTCTCTCTCTCTCTCTCTCTCTCCTCTCTCTCTCTCTCTCTCTCTCTCTCTCTCTCTCTCTCTCAATTCTCTTTCTCTCTCGCTCTCTCTCTCTCTCTCTCTCCCCCCTCTCTCTCCTCCCTCCTCTCTCTCTCCTCAATTCTCTTTTCTCTCTCTCTCTCTCTCTCTCTCTCTCTCTCTCTCTCTCTCTCCTCAATTCTCTTTCTCTCTCTCTCTCTCTCCCTCCCTCTCTCTCTCTCTCTCTCTCTCTCTCTCCTCAATTCTCTCTCTCTCTCTCTCTCTCTCTCTCTTCTCTCTCTCTCTCTCAATTCTCTCTCTCTCTTCTCTCTCTCTCTCCCTCTCTCTCTCTCTCTCTCTCTCTCTCTCTCTCTCTCGCCATCATCATCATCATCATCATCATCATCATCATCATCATCATCATCATCATCATCATCAGACGGTAGAACACCTTGGACAACCCCGGTCTGACAGCCTGACCTCTGCCCACTGTGCTCTCTGTCACTGTCCCCCGTGTTCAACTTGTTCAATAATTAGTCACAGGGACAGCGAATATCATTAACAGGTCGCACTGTGTGCTAAGCTCTGAGAGAAAAGGACAGTCCAGTGGTTGGCCAGTCCAGCGTCCTTTGCGGCCACCTCCCCCCCCCAAACCCCCCACTTACCTCCCCCCCTTCCCGCTCCCTTTCTCGTCTGCTCCTCACACGCCATTACCTTCCAAGGCCTAGGAGCAGGCAATACAAATAAATGTGCCTTCGAGAGAGATTATGATGGTTCCCTCAGGCAGCTAGTGAAGGGCTTCTCATAGTTATAATATATTCCCCCATTTTCTTCATCTTCAATTTTTTTTTTTTTTTTTTTTAAAGTTCAAATCTTTGTCAAGTCATTACTATAACGACTGAAGAATTGTTAACCTGCACTTGTTTTCCCCCACTACTTAATTGTTCAGCATTCTATTGTTTGGTCAATCAGTGGGAGATTGCATCTCTTAAGAGATCAAGTAAAGGTTGTTCTGTACAATTCTTAGCCACTCACAATGCTTGGGTTATTGAACAGCAGAGCTGACCACTCAGACTGTTCCATATCTTTTGACCTCCCTTGCATCCTTGAATGGATCCTCAAGCATAGGCTCAAAGATTGTCCCCTACATTTTATACTGTTTGAATAATGCTTTTAGTTTTTTCAGCAACTTTTTTCCTCTCCACACCTTTGTTTTGTTCCATTTACTACCCTTCGCTGGCTGCTTTGGGGGTGCTGTTGGATTCTTTTTTTGAACCCTTGGCGGTGAGAACACCACAGAATTATGGACTGTGGTGTGTCTCTATTTGACACCAAGAGCACAGACACAATCAGCCGTGTCTCCCTGATGAGTCCGATCCAGCGGACGAAAGGCCTAGGAGCAGGCAATACAAATAAATGTGCCTTCGAGAGAGATTATGATGGTTCCCTCAGGCAGCTAGTGAAGGGCTTCTCATAGTTATAATATATTCCCCCATTTTCTTCATCTTCAAATTTTTTTTTTGGTTACAGTTCAAATCTTTGCCAAGTCATTACTATAAACGACTGAAGAATTGTTAACCTGCACTTGTTTTCCCCCACTACTTAATTGTTCAGCACGCCATTACCGGTCAGCGCTATCGTCTGCGTTTCTCTAAGCCAGTCTCCCCGTGGTTATGCCCCTTTATTGGCCTCTTCCTTCTCCCTGTCACGCCCTCATTATTGGCTTAGGGTCTGTGGTCAGTCGTCTCCTGAGAGGGGATGAGCAGTGCTGAGGTTGTGAGGGGAGGAGTGAAAGAGGAGGGGGGTAGGTGAGGAAGGGGTGAGGGGCAGGATGAGGGGAGGGTTGATACTCGCTGCATGGTTTCGCTCGAATCGCCTGGGAAAAAAAAAGGGAGACAAATACTGCTGGGCAAACTTAAGTTTCAAGACAGAGAGGCATATTAATGGGAAAATTTAAAGATTGGAGCCAAAGAAGTATAATACTGGGAAACGAAGTTTGAAGCTGAAGAAATACACAGCAGAGGAGAATGACTTTCAGAAGCAAAAAAAAAAAAAGTATACAACTGGGGAAAAGACTTTTGAAGCCAAACAAGTCTTGAACTGAGGAGAAAATGTGACGCAAGAAAAACAAGTTTGAAGCCAACAAAGAAAACTGTTAGGGAAAACGAAGTTTGAAGCCAAAGTAGTATACTTGGCAAATGAAGGTTGAAGAAAAAGGAGTATACTTAAAATTAAAAAGGTTA
>CM031597.1:50200964-50206533 GCA_018398815.1 Conus ventricosus | reverse complement strand
GACCATTTGACTATATATACATAATAAGAATATTGCCAAACGTATGATTAAAAAAACAATAACAAGCAACAAAAAAAAAAACTATACTCAATTTACGATGGAAAGATTGCCAAAATGTGTTATAGATTTACAGCCTTGTCATCCGGTGACATTTTCAAGCACGGCATATCTGCCTGGGCTTTATCAATACGTGTCTCGCCAAGTTTTCTTCCGCGAGAGATTGTGATTGTTGGGGTAAGAAAATGATACATTTCGAGCGCATGCACGCACACACGCACGTACCCACGCACACACGCACGCACGCACGCACGCACGCACGACAACACACACACCACCACACACACAACACACAACACACACCACACACCACACGAACCACTACACACACCTACAAACACACACACAAACAACACACGGCACCGCCACCACACACCACACCACAAACACAACACACAGTCAGCACACGCCACCCACACTACACACACACACACACACACACACACACACACACACACGCGCGCGCGCAACGCGCACGCACACGCACGCACGCACACACCACACAACCACAACCACGCACCACCACCACACATCACACACACACACACACACACACACCACCACACACACACACACACCACACACACACACACACACACACACACAACACACGCACGCACGCACGCACGCACGCACGCACGCACACGCACCAACCACCACACACCACACACACACACAAACAACACACACACACATCGACACACACAACACCGCAACCACTGACCACGAACACTCAACACTACACACACTACACTACATGTCACTACTATCATCACTATCTGTATCATCTATCTATCTGATACACTACTATCTATCTGTACATCATCTATCACTTAACACATCACTATATCTATCACTATCGTATACTATCCACTACTGATTCTCTATCTATCTGTATACACTACTATCTGTACATCATCATCATCGTAATCAACTACATCTATCTCTCTATCATTCTGAATCTATTATCTATCTACTGTATATCTATCTATCTATCTTATATCTATCTATCTATCTGTAACCTATCTATCTATCTATCTTATCTATCTATCTATCTATCTTTTCTATCTATCTATCTGTATACTATCTATCTATTTATCTGTCATATCTATCTATCTATCTATCACTATCTCTTTACTATCTATTCTGTTTCTCTATCTATCTGTATACTCTATCTATCTTCTGCTCTATCTATCTATCTATCTGTCTATCTATCATCTATCTATCTATCTATCTGTCTGTCTGTCTGTCTGTCTGTCTGTTTTGTATGCTGTCATCTATCTATCTATCTATCTACTGTCTATCTATCTCTCAACACATATTATCTGTCTCTCTGTCTCTGTCTCTCTTCTCTTTCTCTGCTCTCGTCTCTGTCTCCCTCTCTCTCTTCTCTCTCTCTCTCTCTCTTCCCCTTCTCTCTCTTCTCTTCTCTCTCTCTCTCTCTCTCTCTCTCTCTCTCTTCTCTCTCTCTCCCCTGTCTCTCTGTCTCTCTGTCTCTGTTGTGTCTCTCTCTCTCTCATCTCTCTCTCTCTCTCTCTCTCCTCTCCTCGTCTCTCTTCTCGTCTCTCTCTCTCTCTCTCTCTCTCTCTCTCTCTCTCTCTCTCTCTCTCTCTCTCTCTCCCCTCCTCTCACTTTGATTTTCGCCTTTGCCTTCTGAAAACATTATCAAAACTTGCCGGCCGGTTTTGAAATAAATTTACATTGTTGTTGTGTAGTTTCTTTATATGAACGAAATGGATTTAAATTACGCGTGCATCACAAGGACAGGTTCAGACTTGACCTTGACTAAAATCTTCATCCTCGAGTATAAAAGATCTCTCTCTCTCTCTCTCTCTCTCTCTCTCTCCCCATCTCTCTCCTCTCTCTTCTCTCACTCCTCTCTCTCTCTCTCCTCTTCTCTCTCTCTTCTCTCCTCTTGATTTTCGTCTTTGCCTTCTGAAAACATTATCAAAACTTTGCCGGGCCGGTTTTGAAATAAATTTACCATTGTTTGTTGTGTAGTTTCTTTATATGAACGAAATGGATTTAAATTACGCGTGCATCACAAGGACAGGTTCAGACTTGACCTTGACTAAAATCTTCATCCTCGAGTATAAAAGATCTCTCTCTCATCTCTCTCTTCTCTTCTCTCCTCTCTCGCTCCTCTCTCTCTCCCCTCTCCTCTCTCTCTCTCTCTCTCTCTAAGAGCAAACTTATTCGTTTGCGTGCATATGTCTATCTCATTTTGTGTCAAACTGAACTGAATTTGAGAATCGAGAACACATGTGGGAAGTACATAAAGTACCCTGAGGCATGTGACTGCGCGTAAAACTGGTCTGATCAATGTCGGTTGTAATGCCATTGGATATGCATGAAATGCATAGACTCTCTCTCTCTCTCTCTCTCTCTACTCTCTCTCTTTTCCTCTCTCTCTCTCTCTCTCCCCTCTTCTCATCTCACTCTCTTTTCCTCTCTTCTCTTTCATACACTCTCTCTCCTCTCTCTCTCTCTCTCTCTCCTCTCTCTCTCTTTCATACACACACACACACTCTCTCCCCTCTCTCTCCTCCTCTCTCCTCTCTCCTCTCTCTCTCTCTCTTTAAATACACACACACATTTCCTCTCTCTCTCTCTTTTCTTTTATTCCACAACTGTGTAAATGCAAGCTGAGGAAAAAAGCGCCATAAAGTGTACTTTCTGTTATGCGTGGGAGGGGGGGACAAGACAAGACAAGACAAACAAGACAAAATTCTTTATTTACGAGGATAATAGATAAGCACTGGGTGCTTTTTACATCCAGTCCTCGCCCTGTGTAGGGTCAAACAATATAAAATAAAAGGCAACAAAGGAAGCATCCCAAAAGTGACTAGAACTACAATACAATGGGGGAAATTAAAATTTAAAAAAGGGGAAAAAAAAAAAAAAGAGAGAGAGACGCAGGAGCGAAGGGAGTGGGGGGTAAGCCTGCAGAGAGAAGAGAGGGGAGAGAGGAGAGAAAAGAAGAGAGAGAGAGGGGAAGAGAGAGAGGGAGAAAGAGAGAGAGAGAGAGAGAGGGGGGGAGGGAGGGAGAGAGAGAGAGAGAGAGAGAGAGAAGAGAGAGAGAGAAGAGAGAGAGAGAGAGAGAGAGGGGAGAGAGAGAGAGGTGGGAGAGAAAGAGGCTAGAGTGGGTGCGATAAAGAGCATGTTTAGAACAATCTGACAATCAAAAAATTTCAAAGAGATACAAAACAATTATTTTGAAACACCGGGGGGGGGGGGGGGGGAGAAAAAAGCACAAATGGAGGGGGAAATGCATAATGATAGCCCAGTCGCCACGGGTAGGAAGGGGAAATATCATATGGTTTAAAAAACAAGTCATTCCAGCAAAAGCGTGAGAAGAGAGAGAGAGAGAGAGAGAGAGAGAGAGAAGGGGAGAGAGAGAGAGACAGAGAGCAGAGAAGAGAGAGAGAGAGAGGAGGGGAGAGAGGAGAGAGAGAGAGAGAGAGAGAGAAAGTCACATAAGAACACAAGCATTGCGACAGAATGACAAGAGGGCAGGAGGTAGTAGGAAACACAAACACCACGCCCCACACGCACACACGCACACACACACACACACACCCCACACACACACACACACACACACACACACACACACACCCCACACACACACAGCCCCACAGACACACAGACACACACAGACCCCAACAACAAAACACAGAGACACACACAGAGCCCAACACAGAGACACACACAGAGACACACACAGAGACACAGACACAGACACAGAAAACAGACACAGACACAGACACACAGACACACAGACACACAGACACAGACACACAGACACACAGACACACAGACACACAGACACAGACACACACACACAGCACACACCACACACACACACACACACACACACACACACACACACACACACACAACACAACACCACACACACACACCACAGACACACACACAGACACAGACACGACACAGACAGCACAGACAGACACAGACAGACACAGACACAGACACAGACACAGACACAACCAGACAGACACACAACACACACAGACACAGACACACACAGACACACACAGACACAGACAACACAGACAGACACACACAGACACACACAGACACACACAGACACACACACAGAACAACACACACAGACACACACACACAGACACACACACACACACACAGACACAGAACCCACACACACACACACACACACACACACACAGACACACAGACACACAGACACACAGACACACACACAACACACACACACACACACAACACACAGACAAAACAGACACACAGACACACACACACACACACACACCACACACACACACACACACACACACACACACACACATCACACACACACACACACACACACACACACAACACACACACACACATGGTCCTGCGATATTGTTCACTGGCCTATGACATACCACAGAAAAAAAAACAAAAGTAAACCAATCACAAAAGAAACTTCGTGATAAAAATAAAAAACAGAGAAAAGTAAGTTTGGAGAAAAGCAAAAAGAAAAGTAGTCTAGCTGCAGAACAAAGTAAAAACCAAAGCCCCTGAAGCTTCGCCACACCCTACCTTTGTTGCTTTTAGTAGCATCTTGTTGGACAAAAAGCCTCGATGACTAGAATGCATTGTTTTCTCTGTGGATGTCATTTACATCGTGAATACACAAATTTCCCCACAGCGTGAGTGTACCTCGTACTATTTAAATGTTATCACTATGAGTTCAGGGCGAAAACATCAATTTTTTTTTCTTTCCTTTCTTTCTTTTCTTTTTTTTTTATCTTTTTTTTCTTTCTTTTTTTTCTTTCTTTCCTTTCTTTCCTTTCTTTCTTCACTTTGTTTTAAAAATGAGAAAAAGTTAATCCTGACAATAATTGTTTAAGAGCACAACATTGGTAAGTTCAGACCAAAGCCAGTCAGTCCTTGGTTTTATTGAGGAAGGTTCAATACACCGAAAATTTTAACTCCACTATCTGGGTGTTGGCTGCTTTCTTTTTCCATCCTACTTAAGACCAACGCCTGTTACAGCAAGGCGAAAATAACTATACTGTTCAAAAAAGAAACGCAAAATGCCAAGCTGCCGATTTGAAACACAATTTATTGAAGCCAGTGTGACAACACGTTAAAGTGAAAATGACAAAAACAGGTCATCAGTAGGACAGAAGTCTCCTCTGTAATGCTGTGGTAAAGAACCAGCCCCAGACGCTCAGGGAAATCGCCAGGCCGCTTCCAAATCAGTAACGGGTGTGACCCCCTCTGGCTGCAATGGTAGCCTGGCATCCTGCGGGGCAATGAAGCAAAAAGTTTCCTGATTGTCTGTTGTGGGGTGGCCGCCCACCTCGGCCTGCAATGCCCGGAACAGTCATTTGGAGTCGCTGGGGGGTTGGCCCTCACTCTCAGGCGTCTGTCCAAAACGTCCCAAACGTGCTCAATAGGATTCAAATCCGGGGGAAAAAGAGGCCAGGCCAGGGTGTTGATGTTGTTGGCGGTAAAGAAG
>CM031597.1:50185964-50193464 GCA_018398815.1 Conus ventricosus | reverse complement strand
TGTGGTGTGTGTGTGTGTGTGTGTGTGTGTGTGTGTGTGTGTGTTGTGTGTGTGTGTGTGTGTGTGTGTGTGGTGTGTGTGTGTTGTGTGTTTGTGTTGTGTGTATGTGTGTGTGTTTTGTGTTGTGTGGAGAGAGAGAGTTTTGTGTGTGTATTGTGTGTGTGTGTGTGTGTTTTGTGTTATGTGTTTTGTGTGGGTGTTTTGTTTTTGTGTGTTGTGTGTGTGTGTGTGTGTGTGTGTGTGTGTGTGTGTGTGTGGTGTGTGTGTGTTGTGTGTTTGTGTGTGTGTTGTGTGTTTTGTGTGTGTGATTGGTGAGTGAAATAGTTCTGTTGTCGTGTGGTGATGTTTCATGTGTAAGTTGATCACGTGACTCGTCGAACTCTTTTACTACCACCTCGTGATTGGTGGGAAGTAGCATCGGTTTGTCCCGAAGCTAGGAGTGAAAGAGCCGCCGAGAGAAACCTTATGCAATTTAAATGGCCACGGGTTTTCCTCAGTGAGTTCACTCGTGTAGGTTTTCGCTTGCCAAGGAGATGAAACGAATCGGGGTCTTTTGATTTGTTTCTGTGTGTTTGACGCATTTCTGTGAGTTCAAAACCACCTGCTTCATTTTTGTTTACTCTCTCTCTTCTCTCTCTCTCGTCTTCTCTCTCTCTCTCTTCTCTCTCTCTTCTCTCTTTTCTCTCTCTTCTCTCTCTCTCTTCTCTCTCTCTCTCTCTCTCTCTTCCTTTTTCAAAATAAGTAGGAGTTGATTTCTGGGGAATGTCACATCATGAACCTTACAGACGAAGGTTTTCTTTATCAGATCCAATCCATTACGTAATCAATGCATTGGTAAAAGCTTGGGAAAATTCTATCTAAAAAAAAATGCCCTGTGTAAAAAAGACAACATGTTCCACTTTGAGGGACTGAAATGCGTTAACTCAGAGTGGTGTGGGTTTGATTTTTTTGATTTCTCACACCATTTCTCTTCTTACAATTCATCAAATACCTACCTTCTTTTCTCTCTCTCTTCTCTCTCTCTCTTCTCTCTCTCTCTTTTCTCTCTCTCTCTCTCTCTCTCTCTCTCCTCTCTCTCTCTCTTTTCTCTCTCTCTCTCTCTCTCTTCTCTCTCTCTCTCTCTCTTCTCTCTCTCTCTCTCTCCTCTCTGCGCGTGGTGTACGTGTCTGTTGCTGTCTGTCTGTCTGTCTGTCTGTCTGCTGTCTGTCTGTCTGTCTGTCTGCGCGCCCGTTTGATATCAAAAGCTTTTAATGATGAATGAAATGGATATCGAGCCAACAATCCCTTTTCTCTTTTGTTTAAAGCAGCTTGCTTCACAACAAAAACGAAAAATGCACAGAAGACAGACAGACAGAAGCAGACGACAAAGACGAAAAATATCTTTAGTTTTTTTTGGACTGAATAAATCCAAATGCATTGTATTTTTTTTATTTAAACGATACATAAATGTCCCCAAAAAAAAAAAGGGAAAAGGTACAAGTTTTTTCTTGCCTTTGAACACCAAGAGTTTATTTGCGTGTGGTTGTCTTTCTTTAACTTGTTTTGGAGGCTGCCTTGATGAGAGGAAGGGTGAGACAGGGAGGGGAGGGGGGGGGGAGAGCGAGGAGGGAGGTGGAGGAAAGGGTGCAGACACAGACAAAGCGTTGCAGAAAAGAAAAAAAAAGAATATTGATAATTCTCTCGCGCTGCCATGTTAGCTCATACTCAGCCGAATCTCATCTTCAAATCTGACAGGCAGCGTGCAGAATCTCACTGTCTTCTCACGAAAGACACTGAGGCCGAAGGACAAGGCAGAGCGAGGGAGAGTTGGGTGCGCGGGGTTGGGGGGGGGGGGGGGGGGCAGAATGAGGAGGAGGAGGAGGAGAGGAGGAGGAGGAGGGGGAGGGGCAGCTCAGGGCCGGGGGTCGTGAGGTTGGGGAGTGGGGGAGGATACAAGTGTGAATGGTGTGGGATGGGGTGTGCCTGGCCACTTTTCTTCCTTTCTTTCTTACTTTCTTCATCCGCTCCAGCATGCTTTGATCTTGGCTGAAAAGTCAGTGGTGTGTGTTCAAACGACTTGCAAGCATGAGAAATTGAGAAAGAAGTGAGGCGGGGAACAGTAAACAACAGTAAACAAGAAACAGTAAACAAGTGAGGTAACTTTAGCTACCATAAGAAAACCTAACACAGTAGTAACTTTTATCAAGACTGACACAGCCGTTTCTACCCTTTGCTGACTGCTTTGGGGGTGCTGTTGGATTCTTTTTTGAACCTTGGTGGTGAGAACACCACGGTATTATGGACTGTGGTGTGGTCTCTATTTGACGCCAAGAGCACAGACACAACCAGCCGTGTCTCCATGATGAGTTCCGATCCAGCGAACGAAAGGCCTCGGAGCAGGCAATACAAATAAATGTGCCTTTGAAAGGGATTACGATAGTTTCCTCATGCAGCTAGTGAAGAGATTTCAATCTTTAATAATTTTTCTTAATTTCATGTTCCCAGTTTCTCCATCTTCAGACTCTCCCCTCTCCTCCCCCCCCCCCCCCCCCCCCCCCCTCCTTAAGTCCAAATCTTTGCCAAGTCATTACTATTAGGACAGTTGAGTTGTTGCCTGCGCTTTGTTTTTCCGCGCTAATAGATTGTTCGTCTTTGTATTTGTCTGACTTTATTCAAGTTTAAGGCTGTGCCATTCTTGAATAAAAGTTACTCTGTGTCAGGTTTTCTTATGGGAGCGAAAGTTACCCTACTTGTTTACTGTGACTTGCAAGCACTTTGGAATAGAGAGAGGGTTTGAGGATGTGAAAAGGATAGTGGAGTGAAAGGGGGGGGGGGGCGGGGGGGGGGAGAGCCAGTGGAGAAGACGGAGGGGTGGTTGGGGAAAAAGTAGGATTGATGCATTGTGATGCGTATGTTTTGAAATGCATTGGAAGAAGAAAACAAGTGTGTGTGTGTGTGTGTGTGTGTGTGTGTGTGTGTGTGTGTGTGTGTGTGTGTGTGTGTGTGTGTGTGTGTGTGTGTGTGTGTGTGTGTGTGTGCCCAGTTTATGTGAATGTGTGTTCTTTTTTGCTTTCTTTGAAATTATGCACGCGCACACACTTCCTGTTCTTCTCTTCAATTTCTGGACCACAAAAAAAATCGGAGCATAATACATAAATTGGTGAAGGCAACGTTTAGTACTCGACTTTTTTTCAAATAGAAAGAAAGTTGCTAGAAAAGAAAAGAGAGCTGTTGCAGTGATTCATTCACTTATCCAGAGAGATACGGTAAGTCTGTCCAAACTGATGTTTGAAAGGACATTTAATTCCATTAGCTTTCGAACAGAACACACAAACACACACACAAAAACTTCTTTCCAAACTATCTGGCCCTTCATCGGATTTGTCTGTGGGATTTTCTAAACTATCTTTGGCACTTTCCATGACAGGCGGATTTTTCCTTCCATGTCCTGAAGCTTCTCTCTGCGACAAAAATCCAGGCTGACGTGACCAAGTCTAAGAGAGTAAACAGTTCGGCGTTTCTTCATACCAATTAAAAGCCTTGATAACAACATTGTGTGTGTGTGTGTGTGTGTGTGTGTGTGTGTGTGTGTGTGTGTGTGTGTGTGTGTGTGTGTGTGTGTGTGTGTGTGTGTGTGGTGTGTGTGTGTGTGTGTGTGTGTGTGTGTGTGTGTGTGTGTGTGTGTGTGTGAGAGAGAGTTTTTGTGTGTGTGTGTGTGTGTGTGTGTGTGTGTGTGTGTGTGTGTGTGTGTGTGTGTGTGTGTGTGTGGTGTGTGTGTGTGTGTGTGTGTGTGTGTGTGTGTGTGTGTGTGTGTGTGTGTGTGGTGTGTGTGTGTGTGTGTGTGCGTGTGTGTGTGAGTGAGTGAGTGAGTGTCTGTGTGTCTGTGTGTGTGATGTTTCATGTGTAAGTCTGATCACGTGACTCGTCGAACTCTTTATACTACCTACCTCGTGATTGGTGGGAAGTAGCATCGGTATTCTCCTGAAGTTAGGAGTGAAGAAGAGCACGCCGAGAGAACCTTACTGCAATAAAATGGCCATCGTTTTCCTCAGTGCAGTCACTCGCTGTAAGGTATCTCGCTTGCCAAGGAGATGAAAACGAAGCGGGACGTCTTTGATTTGTTTCCTGTGTGTTTGACAGCATTTCCATCTGTGAAGTTCAAAACCACCTGCTTCATTTCTTGTTTACCTCTCTCTCTCTCTCTCTCTCTCTCTCTCTCTCTCTCTCTCTCTCTCTCTCCTCTCTCTCTCTCTCTCTCTCTCCTTTTCAAAACTACAAGATAGAGTTGATTTCTGGTGAATGTCACATCATGAACCTTACAGACGAAAGGTTTTCTTTATCAGATCCAATCCCATTACGTAATCAATGCATTGGTAAAAGCTATGAATATTTCTATCCTAAAAAAAATGCATGTGTAAAAAAGACACACATGTTCCACTTTGATGGGACTGAAATGCGTTAACTCAGAGTGTGTGGGTGTGATTTTCTTTTTGATTTCTCACAACCATTGCTCTTCTTACAATTACATCAAACTACCGTACCCTTCTTCTCTCTCTCTCTCTCTCTCTCTCTCTCTCCTCTCTCTCTCTCTCTCTCTCTCTCTCTCTCTCTCTCTCTCTCTCTCTCTCTCTCTCTCTCTCTCTCTGCGCGTGTGTGTGCGTGTCTGTCTGCCTGTCTGTCTGTCTGTCTGTCTGTCTGCCTGTCTGTCTGTCTGTCTGTCTGCGCGCATGTTTGCATATCAAAAGTATAGACTGAAGTGAAATAGGATACTCGAGCCAACAATCCCCTTTTCTCTTTTGTTCAAAGCAGCTTAGCTTCACAACAAAAACGAAAAATGCACAGACAGACAGACAGACAGACAGACAGACAGACAGACAAAGACGAAAAATATCTTTAGTTGTTATTTGGACTGAAATAAAATCCAAAATGCATTGTATTTTTTTTAAATCAGAATACAAACATGTCCACGCAAAAAAAAAAGGAAAAGGTACAAGATTTTTGTCTTGCCTTTGAACAACCAAGAGATCTTATTTGCGTGGTGTGTCATTTCTTTATATCCTTTGTTTTTTGGAAGGCTGAGCCTTGAAATTATGTGAGCGAAAACCCATGCATACAGTTGATCTCTAAAGCAAACACTCCTCTCTGTGTGTGTATGTGTGTGTGTGTGTGTGTGTGTGCGAGTGTGTGTGTGTGTGTGTGTGTGTGTGTGCGTGCGTGCGTGCGTGCGTGCGTGCGTGCGGCGTGCGTGCGCGTGTGTGTGTGTGTGTGTGTGTGTGTGTGTGTGTGTGTGTGTGGTGTGTGTGTGTGTTGCGTGCGTGCGTGTGTGTGTGTGTGTGTGTGTGTGTGTGTGTGTGTGTGTGTGTGTGTGTGTGTGTGTGTGTGTGTGTGTGTGTGTGTGTGTAAGTGTGCGTGTGTGTGTAAGTGTGCGTACGTGCGTTGTTGTTGTTCTTCGATTTAACGTCTTTTCACTTTAAAGTGATATTAGACGTGCGTGCATGCATGCGTGCGTGCATGTGTGTGCGTGTGTGTGTGTTATGTGTGCGTGCGTACTTGCGTGCGTGCGTGGGTGCGCGTGTGTGGGGGTTGGGGTGGGTGGGAGGGGGGCATGAAGGCACTCAAAAAAACAACAGAGAAATGCACTTAAGTAAAACAAAACAAAGCCGATTGAAAGAACATGACAGGGAGCAAAGCGCAGTGTCCCCAGACAGCAGTAATAAGATTTAGTGCTGCAAGCTCCCTCAGCATCCCCACGACAGGCTCACAGAATACCACCAGCTATGTCCTTGTCTTCTGCTGGTCAGGTCAGCATTTCTGGCATCCATTCTCTCCTTTCTGACATCCTTTCTCTCCTTTCTGGTATCTTTTCTGGTATCCTTTCTGGCATCCTTGCTCTCCTTTCTGGCATCCTTGCTCTCCTTTCTGGCATCCTTTCTCTCCTTTCTGACATCCTTTCTCTCCTTTCTGGCATCCTTTCTCTCCTTTCTGGTATCTTTTCTGGTATCCTTTCTGGCATCCTTGCTCTCCTTTCTGGCATCCTTTCTGCCATCCTTTCTCTCCTTTCTGGTATCCTTTCTCTCCTTTCTGGCATCCTTGCTCTCCTTTCTGGCATCCTTTCTCTCCTTTCTGGCATCCTTACTCTCTTTTTTGGCATCTTTTCTCTCCTTTCTGGCATCCTCTCTCTCTTTTCTGGCATCCTTGCTCTCCTTTCTGGCATCCTTGGTCTCCTTTCTGGCATCCTTTCTCTCCTTTCTGGCATCCTTTCTGGCATCCTTTCTCTCCTTTCTGGCATCCTTTCTCTCCTTTCTGGCATCCTTTCTGGCATCCTTGCTCTCCTTTCTGGCATCCTTTCTCTCCTTTCTGGCATCCTTTCTGGCATCCTTGCTCTCCTTTCTGGCATCCTTTCTCTCCTTTCTGGCATCTTGCTCTCCTTTCTGGCATCTTTCTCTCCATTTCTGGCATCCTCTCTCTTCTTTCTGGCATCCTTTCTCTCCTTTTTGGCATCCTTTCTGCCATCCTTTCTCTCCTTTCTGGCATCCTTTCTCTCCTTTCTGGTATCCTTTCTGCCCTCCTTTCTCTCCTTTCTGGTATCCTTTCTGCCATCCTTTCTCTCCTTTCTGGTATCCTTTTTGGCATCCTTTCTCTCCTTTCTGGCATCCTTTCTCTTTTTTTGGCATCCTTTCTGGCATCCTTGCTCTCCTTTCTGGCATCCTTTCTGGCATCCTTGCTCTCCTTTCTGGCATCCTTTCTCTCCTTTCTGGCATCCTTTCTCTCCTTTCTGGCGTCCTTTCTCTCCTTTCTGGCATCCTTTCTCTCCTTTTTGGCATCCTTTCTGGCATCCTTGTTCTCCTTTCTGGCATCCTTGCTCTCCTTTCTGGCATCCTTTCTCTCTTTTCTGGCATCCTTGCTCTCCTTTCTGGCATCCTTTCTCTCCTTTCTGGCATCCTTTCTCTCTTTTCTGGCATCTTTTCTCTCCTTTCTGGCATCCTTTCTCTCTTTTCTGGCATCCTTGCTCTCCTTTCTGGCATCCTTTCTCTCCTTTCTGGCATCCTTGCTCTCTTTCTGGCATCCTTTCTCTCCTTTCTGGCATCCTTACTCTCTTTTGTGGCATCTTTTCTCTCCTTTCTGGCATCCTCTCTCTCTTTTCTGGCATCCTTGCTCTCCTTTCTGGCATCCTTTCTCTCCTTTCTGGCATCCTTTCTCTCCTTTCTGGCATCCTTTCTCTCTTTTCTGGCATCTTTTCTCTCCTTTCTGGCATCCTTTCTCTCCTTTCTGGCATCCTTGCTCTCCTTTCTGGCATCCTTTCTCTCCTTTCTGGCATCCTTTCTCTCTTTTCTGGCATCTTTTCTCTCCTTTCTGGCATCCTTTCTCTCCTTTCTGGCATCCTTTCTCTCTTTTCTGCCATCCTTTCCGGCATCCTTGCTCTCCTTTCTGGCATCCTTGCTCTCCTTTCTGGCATCCTTTCTCTCCTTTCTGGCATTCTTTCTCTCCTTTCTGGCATTCTTTCCGGCATCCTTGCTCTCC
>CM031597.1:50180305-50181736 GCA_018398815.1 Conus ventricosus | reverse complement strand
AGTTTCAGCCTGCAGTCCATCTCACTCTGAAACCAACTTTCCTTATGTGTGTTCCACAGTTACTAAGATGACTGGGGCCAGACATCAGAAACAAGGTAGGTACTGGTCAAGTCCTGAGTGATTCGTCTCCATCATCAGCCACAAGGTAAGCACTGGTCAAGTTCTGAGTGATTCATCCCATCAGTGTTAATGTCCCCGGGGCTAGATGTCAGGAAGGCCTCTGTAAGGGATGATCGCTGTGTGGTAGGTTGCCGCGACCTTGCGTATCTGACATACTCTCCATTTCTCTCTTCGTTCGCGTTAATTGTGTGTGTGCGTGCGTGCGTGCGTGCGTGCGTGCGTGCGTGCGTGCGCGCGCGCGTGTGGTGGTGTGTGTGGTGTGTGTGTGTGTGTGTGTGTGTGTGTGCGTGTGTGTGTGGTGTGTGTGTGAGGAAGGGAGATAGACAGATAGAGAGCGTGCATAGTGAAAGCCCGTGTGTGTGTGTGTGTGTGTGTGTGTGTGTGTGTGTGTGTGTGTGTGTGTGTGTGTGTGTGTGTTTTGACTGTGTGTGAATGGTGTGTTTGCGTGCTCATCATTTCAGGTTATGTTTGGCTTTTTCTCCATATACATTGATAAGAAGGCATAAAGAGCACTGCCTATTTGATTAAAATCAATTTGATTGCTCCCTCGTGTGTGTGCGTTTGTGTATATGTGTGTGTGTGTGTGTGTGTGTGTGTGTGTGTGTGGTGTGTGTGTGTGGCGTGCGCGCGGCGCGCCCGCGCGCGCATGTGTGTATGTGTGTGTGTTTGTGTATATGTATGGTTGTGTGCGTGCGTGCGTGCGTACTGCGTGCGTGCGTGTGTGTGTGTGTGTGTGTTGTGTGTGTGTGTGTGTGTGTGTTGTGTGTGTGTGTGTGAGGGAGAGAGATTCGAAGAGAATGTGTGTGTGTGTGTGGGGTGTGTGTGGTGTGTGGTGTGTGTGTGTGTGGTGTTTAGGAGAAGGACGAGGATGCCCAGAGATGGCTGAAAAGGATGGCAGCAAATTATAGATATCAAATCTGTCTTTGACAGCGGAGGGGGTGGGGGGGGGGGAGGGAGGGGGGTTCCATTGGGTTTTTAAATTTTGAACAGATCCATTTGTTTGTGCTCCTCTCTTATCGATCTTCCTCTCCACTTTTTGTGTTATTAATGTCACAAAGGATGCCAGACAACCTCCCCGATGTACTGCTTAAACCTTGAGTGATTCGGTCCACCAGCGATGATGTCCCCTGTGTGCGTGATGCTAGGAAGGCCGCCATAGCGGATGACCACTGTTTGGTAGGTCGCTGCTACCTTAAATGGATTACATACTCTCCCTCACTGTACGTGACACTAAGTGTGTGTGTGGTGTTGTGTGTGTGTGTGTGTGTGTGTGTGTGTGTGTGTGTGTGTGTGTGTGTGTGTGGTGTGTGT
>CM031597.1:50147642-50162642 GCA_018398815.1 Conus ventricosus | reverse complement strand
TTTATTGACTTCATCTTTTTTAAAATTTACGCCATGATCTATTTTTTTAAAAAAATTTAAAATATTATTGCATTATAAATGGATCAAAATGATGCTTTGTTTTTGGCGGTTTTGGCGTGCAGTTCCCTTTTTCTGTATTTAGTGGTTCAGGTTGTTTTAAAACTTCTTTTGTTTTTGTTGCCCATTTGGTTATTGTTTTTATAACCGTAAAAACTGCCCCAACAGCAGCAATGGCGCCAAAATGGCAACAGTTTTAAGTTCAATATTCCATGAAACTTTGGGGGCCCTTGTATCACATGGAGTTTTTTATAGCGGGCATTGAATCAACTTGTTCTGGCGTTGGCGGGCATTATTTTTTATGATGAGTCATATTCTGTAACATTAATTTTTTTTGTCTGTTCCACTCTGCTAATTTTTTCCTGCTTCAACACGCCCAGGTTTTTAATGGCCTCCACCTGATTCAGCGTTTTCTGCTGATTTCTAGCTTGGTTACTTTCTCCACCTGATTCAGTGTTTTTTGGTTCTGAGGATTTTCCAGCTCGTTCATTTTGAAGGGAAACAAAATCTATATGATTAAAAGTTATTAATCCCATGATCGCTGGCGATAACAATTTTTCCAAATTATAGTATAGGTCACACCCTAGAGACTCTAATGACTTTGTTAAAACTGGTTTCTGCGTTAATCATACGTAAGTCTTGTTCAGAATCAAGGGGAGAAATCTACTGACTAGTTTGTGTACAAACTAAGAACTGTTTGCCCCACACTTTTCCCTTTTAGACCCCAGCTGCGCTTCATACCTGTTATGATACTTTAAAATGTCTTTGCGGCGGCATTGTTGAATCTGTTCTATGCTGAATTCAGTTCCCGGAACTGTTTTGTTTTCCCACATGCTGCCAAAGAATACAGCTCTCCTTTTTGGGGATAATAGCTTGATCATCAACTGGTCATTCATAAGTTCAGGGAAGGGTTTTGGCTGCCTTGTAGCTGGGAGGAGATCATCGTGTTCATGTTTTTTAATAATTATAATTATTTTATTTTTAAAAATGAGCACCGAAAAAACTGTTGCTAACCTTTTATTTCCATTCTGCTGTTATTGGAGGCCTAAGTGTAGGATACTCATGTTGGTAAAAACCTGTTAAGAATTAAACCAGCAGATTTGGCAAACTAGACTTTTAGGATTCAGCAAAGCTGAAATTTCTATCCCTTGCAGCTTCGGTTGCCACGAAAGATTTTCTAGTTAAGCAAGGAATAATTCCAGACAATAAATATGTAAGAAAAAAATACATTTATAAAAAATGGCTTCACTCGCAATAATGATAGGCGGCGCTGTGGTGAATGCCTTGTTTTTGCGGAAGTAATTTCGCATTTAGTAACTGGGGAATGAGCGGGAGAAAAAGGCATAACAAAGCTATGGAGCAACTAGCAGCTGCACAAGACGCCTATGAAAGGGAGAGACTTGAGCAGTTAGATTTTATTAAAGACACACTGAAAAGACAGGGGCATGCAGCTTAACATTTAAAAAAGTTGATCAAGCAATAAACAATATTATCTAGTAACAGGCAAACCAATCGAGACATGCCCCCACCAAAATCAGTGACTTTTATCAACCATCAGAAAAACAAAAGATGCAAGAAATCGGGTTTATTGTCGTTGGTATGACCGTCGTGTATTTTGTTGCACATAATATTGGCTGAAAAAAAATGAACAAAATCTATTATTCGCCCCAAAAATATTGGAAGGCATCACAGCAATACAAAAGCTAAGCCCAAACGGCAGGAGTTAGTGAACAAACAGCAAAGGAATGGTTATCTAAACAAGCGATTTGGCAATTTTATTTACCGGCGCCTAGACGAATACAGAGACCACACTTTGTCAATACAACTCCAAACGACACCCATCAAATGGATCTTCTATATTTACCCTCTGATAGGATTTGACGAAAAGATTTTAAATACGCACTCACAGTCATTGAATAGCTTCAAGATACAAAGATGCAGAACCATTAACACAAAAGAGTGCTTTTGTTTGTGTTGCCCTTTCAGCTGATATACCACGAGGCCCCTTAACTTTCCCTCGCATGATTCAAGTCGATGATGGAAAAGAATTTAAAGGCCAAGTGAATCAATTATTGTTAAAACATAGAGTTACCCTTAAAAGAGGCATTCCGGGAGTTCACGATCACAGGCTTTAGTTGAAAACTTTAACAAACAGTTAGCAGAAAGACTTTTCTCCTACCAGTATCACAGAAGCTTATTGACAATTCTCGCAAACAGAAGGGTTAGAAGACTGCCCTCGTTTTGCGCGCAATGAATAATGAAGAATTTAAAGGCCTAAAACCCGTACAAGCAATCAAAAGAAAACAATAATGTTGTGGGAAAGGGGAGTCTTTTATCCGGCAAAACTATTACCATTTTGGGTTGAAAAATAAGGTAAACCCTTTTTTTACCGGGGGAAGCAAAAAAGGGACACTGCATCAGGGCAACAGATCGGGTTTTGGGGTGTTGACCCGTATGAAATAAAAAGAATTGTAAAGATGAATCCGCCCGTGTATTATTTACGAGAAAACTGACACAACAAAACAACCAGCCCTCAAAGATCTTTTGTGAAGGAAGAACTGCGATAATCCCACCAGAACAGTTCCGCTTTAATTAATTTACGGGTTTTCAGTGCCCCAAATTTCATATGAAAAATCTGGATTAAAAAAACACCCGTTTTGTTGTTTTTTATCTAACGACTTCTTTGTTACAACTGTTGTGTTTATCTCATGTAGATTAGATCGCGTTTTTACGTTTTCCATGATGAAAAGTCTTATTGCCAAAAAAGCTTCTTTATAGTTTTTCATGTGATATGTTTGACTGCACAAAGCTGCGAGATATTCCTTTGCTTTTTTAATGATTTTCTCCCGGCTCGAAATACTGTACATTTTTGACCTTAACCCCACATACTCCTTGATTCACCTTTCCAGATAATTCATCCTGTACTTTCTAAAACCTTTTGTTAGTAATTGAATGTAAAGGCGAGTCTTTAGGGGAATCGGGGCGTGTCATACCATCCCGCATGTCCTTTAGTACTTCCCTTTCCATGTCTTTATAGTGTCTTCAGTAGGGATATCATAACAAAACTATCTGTATCTGTTTTAAAGTACTCTGGACCAGGATACGAGGGCTTAAAGTAGTCATAAAGAAACTCTAACATCAAAAGCTTTGATAATTCTAAAACAGTAAACCCAATAAAAACGGGTTTGTCTAATTGCTTTCTTTTTTTTCATCATTATGCCAAAAAGTGGGTCATGAAATCTTCTATAAGTCCTGATAATTTGGTTTTGAAGTCAGCTTTAATTTCTTCGTTCTCTCTGGTAAAACCCAAACTGACATCTTTACGCTTGTGCGGATTCTCCATAGTCTTTCCAAAACGCTGTTGTTTTATCAGCTTGAAAAGTTTTTTCTGAAGCATCTGTGGATTTGGTTCTGAGATCGTGTTCTTATGAGTTGGTTTCATGAACTGTTTGATCGAAAGCAATTATACGATGAACTGCTGTCAAATTTCCCCCATGTCTTAAATAAAAATTTTAGAAGTCTGTAATGACAGACATTAATTTTTTTTTCCTCGAAGATTAGGCACAGTTTAGGCGGTTCTCTTGGATCCATCTTTAGACTTTCTGCTGCTAAAGGATATCCCTTATGCAGGTCATGGAGTTCATGAGGATATTCTAAGTCAACTTCTAGAATGAAACCACGCTGTTTATCAGGCGTTTAAACTGCTCAGCCACTTAATGCCTTTTGAATATTATTTGTACCTGTGTGCATTTTAAAGTTGCGTAATGGAAGTGATTGCGCCATTGCCCATCCATAAGTTGTTTGCGTTAAATACATGAGATAGTTAGACTTTTTACTCGGTCATAGTCGTCCAAGTATTTGTTGTTTGCTTTACATTAATGATCGACCCTACTAATTCCCCAGCAATCCGTTTTCAATCTTGAATCATTGGTAAATCTGCAATAAACAATTGTACTCCAGTAACTTAAAGAAGCGTCCCGCTCATCCGGGGGCAAAATTAAATGCGCAGGATCCAAACATAAGTTTCAATCAGGGCTTTTCATAATTTCAAAGACGTCCGCCAACCCAAAAATACATCAGCCACAAGTAGGAGTCAGATAGTCTCCCATCGTTTACATCTAATTCGCCAGCATCTTGGCATGCTGTAATTTGATCGTGATGTCTTTCCCCCCTAAACTAAAATAACCCTTTAGGCGGAAAGTGAGTCTCATCAAACCCCTTCCCAACTTTCATGTTCAAAGGTAAACACCCTTTCAAACAGCGTTGAGTCAAAATATTCTTCCGTTATTGGGCAGGACTTTAAGGACTAGCCGTGCCAATAGCCCATCATGTGCTGCATGAGTCTAGAAAACTTTTATTTAAAGGAAACCATTACTTTTCTGATGCGGAAATGCATCTCCTGAAGGCTTTGGGTTTTACGCTTGCATTAAAAAGGTGAGAGTCTAACCCCCCAAAGTTGTGAAAAAATACAGAGCTTCCATTCTTTTTTTCAAACTTTAGTTGAAGATTCATTTACTGTGGCTGCACCTCTAAACTTTCCACTAATGTGTTCAGGTCTCTTACTGTGGGGTTTTACACCTTGGCTTTAGCTCAAACCCCGCAAACCAAACAATGCGGGCTGAGTCAACTGTTTTTGGTTTTCGGGCCCCCAAGATTTCAGATAAGTTTAGATTTTTAGAACAGTCATTGCGCACGCTGCATCCTGTAAAAATTTTCACCGCTTGGGGCCTCTAATAATTCGGGTTCGAAAAACGCCACCGACCTAAAAAACAATGAAGGAAAAGAAAAAATCTATGTTTACTCTTAAGTTTTTTTTTTCGAATTTTTGTGGTGCGGGCCCTTCAAAAGGAACATAAGCGACTCGAAGTCTGCGAAAACTACTTTTGGACCTTTTTGCACCCGTTTCCAGTTTTTAAAACTAACTTTAGCCCTGGCGGGGGCGTGTTAGTTCTTATTACAGTCACAAACTTTTACAATGTTTTTTATTTTAAACCCGCGGCTTGCACAATGGCATTTTTTTTAAAACCCTTTTCTACAGAATTTTGTTTGCCATGTCTTTTGAAGTAGCTGAAATTAGTCTACTCATTGTTCGTATCAATGTGTAAGGGGGCAGCCCGCGGCGAAAAATTAGGATAAGTCCACAGACTTTTGGCGGTTCGCCTATTGTTGGACTTTTTTGGACATTTTAATTGCAAAAATTTGTTTCCTCACCCATGTGTTACATTAACATTATTTGGGGGTTGTTTTGTTCTTCAAACGTCAATTTGGTCTACACTAAAGGAAAGGATATTCCATTGAAGTTAAGTTTTTTTGGCGATTGCCATATTAGCACCTCTTGCGTGTCGCGGAATGATGCAGCCTTGCAAAACACACCACATGAACATTTTTGTCTAAATTTTTTTATTTTAAAACTGCCTTTTTTTTAAAACAACCCCCGGGTAGGGAAATGTAAGCCTTGCCTACATGGGTGCATACTTAGCCTTTTTTTAATCTACTCAAAGACTTCGCCCCGCCCAAACCCAGACCTTCTTTTTTAGCTTTCGCGGCAGGTAAAACTGTGTAAGAGTTTCCCCCCAACCCGGGGTTTTAAAGTTTTATGAGAAAAAAATAGTGCTGTTTAGTTGAACCCGACTTCAAATTTTTCTTCAATTTTTTACATAGCGTTTAAAAACAGTAACATATTTTAACTGGCGGGTCATTGTTAGTTTTGCCTGAACTTGAGAAATGCAGAACAACGCTTGCCTTTTCGTTTTTTGGGGTAAATGACTTCTAAATCAATATCATTCAGTGCTCTTTGATAAACGCTCTCTCTCGAGCATTCCTTCAAACAATTCGTCTTGTCCTTCATAATCTTAGCCAGCTGTCTTTCTTTTCTAACCAAAATATTATTTAAATTAAAAAAAAAAAATATTTAATCAAAATAAAAATTCAACAGTCTTTTGTGCGGGACCAAAACTAAAGTAAAACACCTTTTGGTTTTGTTAATGTGGCTTTTAGAACAATTTTAAGTTTCGTTTATTTTTTTTAAGCATTCCTTTTTTATCGCTCGGGGTCTGGCGTTGAAAAAATTGTCCCGCCTTTCTTTGAAATCAACTTTTGTCTTTTGTATCACAAAACGGCCTGAAAAACGATTAAATTCTTATCCGTGTGTTTGAGTCAACTACGCTTTATTTTTTGTCAGTTTAAAAGGGCAAATTTTTAGCTTTATTAGTTAACCATAGCTTGGTTTTTGGATTTATTTTTTAAATTTTTTTCCAGCCGCACTTACCTAATGAACACGACCGAGACTAAAGACAAACCTCCTAGAGGAAAGCGCGGTGCCCCTATCCCCTTTGCTAAAGACCAACACTCGTTCCTGCTGATAAGCGTTTATAGTCATGCTCCTTTAAAAACATTTTAAACAGCTTTAAAAGGCACGAATACCTTCGTTGGTTTTGCTGTATTTGAAAGGTCTGCTCTAGTACTTGCTGCATTTGCAAAAGTTTGTTAATCTAAGGTTTTTATGTTGGGGTTTTTTCTACTATCTTTTCTTTTGGGGCGCTGTGGGCACTTTTGGGATAAACTTGAACGAATGCTTTTTAAAAAAAAAAAATTTAGTATTTTTTTTTAATCTTTATTTTCAATTTTTCACTGGCATCATAATTAAAAACAAATGTCATTAAAGGGTTTTTATCGCTTCTTCTTCTTTATCAATTGAATTTTTATTACGCCCTTCACAGCCCCCCGCTTCCATGCAACTGATTATCCCCGTTGACCTTAGGTCAACCATAAACCGTATTTGTTGTTAAAAATCTAAGCTTACCTTTAAGGTGTAATCTTTACCCAAAAGGGTCAACTTTTGGATTTCTACACCCCCCACCTCCAAAATTTTTTCCTTATTTCTCAAAATGCGAAAATTTTTTTTAAAGGGGCCCGCTGCAAGATTTGGTTGACTCCCCTAAATAACATTGTATTTTCGTTTTTTTTTGGATTAAAAAACTTTTCACTTCCTTTTTTGAATGGCTCACTTCACACAGCAATAAAATCCCTTTTAAGCGATCTTGCTGAAAGTAAAACTAAAATTCCATATAGTGTTTTTCCCTGCTTCTGGGATAGTTTGTATAGAACCCCTCTTTCGTAAAAATTGCTAATTTGACTATTTTGGGTCTCAATCACCTTGCAAATTAGGTTTAACAACGTCAAACTCTAACGAATGTCAAAAGCTGTACTTTCTTGGGTGTTGATGACTGATAACCTTTTATTCGTTAAAATTTGTTCAATGACAGCCGTCTTTTAATGCTCCTTGAAAGTAGGCGCATGCCTTTTTAACAACTCAAATCTGGGAAGGAAAAGCGTTTCCCCAAACGCAAAATTTACACCACTACTTTTTGCCGTCTTTAGTATCTGGGGCACCTATTTCTATGTTTTAGTGCTTCTCTTTTTCTATTTTTGAAACCGCAAGATCACCCTTCATTCCTTTTACCATAGACCCAAAAAGGTTAAAATATCTCATTGTGTAAAAAAAAATTTTTCTTCCCCCCTCAATTTTTTATAGAAATTTTCTTAAAAATTGCCCGCCCCAAATTTCTGGAAACGCCGTTTGTGTCGTTGTTGAATCAGTACATTTTGAAAGTAAGACGCGCGACCTGGCACAATCATTTCATCCTCCTGGGCCCCGGAAAATTTGACAGTAAAATTTGACTGCATCAATAGTAATGGATTTTTGGGGAAAAAAAATTTTCCGTTTTTTTCCCTTCACCCCAAAGGGTTCTTTCAGTCTTCATGGGGCAAGAACAAGCCATATGAAAGTAACATTTTTTTAAAAAACAAAAAAAAAAAATAATTAAAAAAGAAAACATGGCAGGCATTGAAGATGAGATTATGTGTTTTTGATCGTGGAAGACTGAGTGATTCCCCTTGGGGGACGCATCGTGGGGGGCCTCATTGCATGAGAATTAGCAAAATCGGAGTACATTACCAAAAAGTGGGAAAAATTTAAACAGAAAGAAAGGTTAAATCATGTCCCAAAGTTTAGGTCAAAACCCCTGAATTTATAGCCCCAAAAAGTTTTTTAAATTTAAAAAGATATCATTGTTTGAGGAGGCCCCAAGGGAAAACTTTTTTCACTTACAACAAAAAAGCCCCAAATTTTTTTAGCCGGGGGTTAAATTTGAAATAGACCAGTGTGAAAGATCAAAATCGCCTTGGCCTTGTTAGGCCCCAAAATTAAAGGGGCGAGGCGGGTTTTTCTAAACTAAAAACACCTGCAAAAACCCCCCAACAAAAACCCCAATGCAAAACATGGAAAAAAAGAATTAAAATCAATCAGCGGGGCGAATTAATAAATACATGAACAGAAAACCTTTTTCAAAAGAAACAGCGTTAAAGACTTACACGACTCACCAAAACCCCTGCGAAACTAACGGCCCTTGATCATCTTTAAGAAACCCTAGAGGCGAATTAACAAACAATTTACAAAATAGGGGAACTAGATGGGGGATATAAAAAAAAAGGAAAAAGAAAACCTTGAGGCTGAGACGCCAACTTTGGGGCCTGATATTAAAGAAAGAATAGCCCAAAACTAAAAAAACTTGAACAAGAAGTCAGCAAAACTAGAAGGCTGTTACTAACCGAAAACAATTACGAACCCAAATGAGCAGAATAAAGAAACAACCAAAAAATTTATATGAAGACACGACACTACGAACGAATACGAACACTGTTTGAGACAAGGGGTCACATTATAAGCGTTTTTAACACCTTAGGATTTGCAATAAGTCACTGGGATGGGTATTACAGGCGGGGTGGAGGTCAAAGCCCGTGCCTCCCCCGCCCAACCCCCACCTATAAATCAGGGTAAAAAAAAAAGCTTTTATCATCGCGAATTTATTTAAAAAAAATTTGCCCTAAGCTATAGACTCTTTTCCCGGGATATGGGGAGTATTTTCGCTGGCTTTTTTTCTATGCAAGCAAAGTAGTTGGGTTTATGGTCAGCACTTATGGGGATTAGTTTTTTAATAGTTGGGGTTTAAATTTTTTGTAAGATAAAGACCAAGTAAACCTAGGCCTTAATCCCAAATAGCGCTGTCTTTTCATTTCAGGTCTCGCGAACAAGTTGCGAGCTTTTCGAGTCCAATACTTTGGGGGTTGGGCTTTGGGAATTTGATGACTTAATCTTGGTGTTTTTTATGCTTGTAATATTTCGGGCCGAATTTTATGTCGTTTTTCCCAACCTTCTGTTCATTGCCGCTATAAAAATTTCATTTTTAATAGTTTATTATTTTCCTACCCGGGTCTGAGGCGAAGGCAGCATTTAAAACCCGTGCCAAAGCAAAGCACTTTTGACTGCGTATTTTAAAACTGTTGGTACCTTTGAAAAACTTAAGGAAAACAACTGTAGAATTAAAAGGCGTCCTCTAAATTGCTAAGTATTGTTTTTGTGGGGCAAAACCATAAAGGTCGTTAGCCGATCTTGCCTGTGCTTGTGACCTAGCAAAAACCCAAAAAAGTACGAAAGACGTTATTTCGTCTATTCCCGCCCAGTTAGGCCCTTTAAAACGCTAAGAAAAGTTTCCATTTCGTTTTTTTGCCTTTCTTATGGACCCGGGCTGAACAATTTTTAAAGGGAGAACGCCGGCAAGTTATACTTTCTGTGCGTCCCCGAAAAAAAATGGCGCCTATCCATGTATGATCCAACTTTTTTTCAAATCCTGTCTTGAGTTAAAATTTAATTTTTCAAATCCCTTTCAAAAGCCCCATGTCTTTTTTTTGCTGAGTGGATTTAAAGGGTTTTTCATTTGGCAATGCGCTTTCAATCATCAAAATACGTTGAAGGTGTAATAGAAATGAAATCTGTACACTGACCCCACCCAAAAGGTCATGTGAATTTAAATATCACAACACCTCCACACCATTTTAGCAAAGACACAGCAAAGTTTAACTGGTTTTGAAAAACGCATCGGATGACTAAACCCCGCTTTTTGGATGTGCTCGTTTTCAATGGGGGGGTTAAATAGCTTTCAATGGATACTCACCTTTTATAAAAGAGGGAGTCTGGGTCACAGCAATGTCCCCGAGTATCGTTGCTTATTTTTAAATTGTAGTGCGGCCCCCCAAAAGAATATTTTGCGCCGTAATTTGAATCACCTTTTTTATTCTGTTTAAAAAAAGTTTTTAACAATAACAATCAAGACCGCCCTTCGTTTTTTGAACATGCTATTTTTAACAATTGCGGGAAACGAATGGTTGCGCTCCCCTGAAAATTTCTACAAAAGTCGATGGTTTTTAAAATAACGAATCCAAAAAAATAAAAGCAGTTCAAAAGTTAATAAAGAAGGGAAGTATTAGCCGGTTTAACCATACTAGGTTATTAGGGTTTTTTTCGCTAAAAGAACAAAAGAGTAATTTTGACATTACTCTCAAAATTAAAATGCAATCTAAAAACAATGTTAAATTCAAACCGAAAAAGAAGTAGCACATTACCTTTTTGATGTAGATAGCTAAAAGTTTGGCTTTGCAGATGACAAAACATAGATTTAAGTTGTCCCCAAAAAAACATTATGAGGGGGGAAAAACGCTCGACTGCATTCATCATTACTCATTCATTTGGATGAGTACACTGATAAAACTTTTTATTATGGAAGGCCCTCAACGTTTTTAAAAGCTCTTCCGCAGGGGAAAAATCAATTTCGATTATGAAATTATACAATTCTCTAATTTACGTTTAAAAATTAGTTTGTGGGGGGTTGGTCATTTAAAAAAAAATTGCAGACAAAGCAGGGGAAAGTTTGGGAAAAGCGATAACCCACCATTTTTTGGAAATAAAATAAAAAACTGTACTAAAAATTCGCGTGGGCCCAAAGAACCGGAGTTACATTTGCGCCCGTAAGGGATAACTTTTAAAATTAAAAACCCTTGCAGAGTTGCGGACTTTTAACAAAAAGGGAGATGGCACTTTTTAGGTTTTGAGTACACTAAAGAGGTGATTATAAAAGCAAAGAGTTGCGACAACAAAAGGGTTTTCCCAAACTAGAGCAACAGCAACTAGAACAAATAAAATTTGGCCCGTAGAAAAATTTAAAAAATTCAAAACCTGACCTCAAAAGGACTAGAACCATATTTAAATGGAAATAAAATTTTAATTTAAACCCATTTACATTTTTGACCCCCAAAAAAGTTTCGAAAAGATTCAACTCTGGGCCCTTTTTCATGAAAGTCTTATGCCAGACAAATAGCGAAAAAAAATTGAAATAACCCGATAAAAAAACAGACTCCTCCCGAAAAGAAACATTGTAAAAAAAAATTCTCCCCAAAATTTCAGTCTTTCCAGCAAAAATAGGAGACACTTCACAATGATATTTGAAATTCTGTCTTTAAAGTGTAGAGGGGTGGGGGTTTTGGGCGTAGGACACTATAAAAGGGAATTAATATTAGCGGCAAAAACTTAGACGTTTTTAAAGTCTTAACGTTACCCCCCGTCGTTTTTCACAATGGGGAGGAATTTTTGATCATAACAACAACAACAAAACACTGTTAACTTTAAAAAGAAACAAACTTACAGAACTAAATTGGGTTAATCTTACACATTTTGGCTTATAGGGGTTTTTTTATACTGAACAAGTTTTTTAAAGAGGGCATGATAAAAATAATAACGGTTAGTTAAATTCTTCTATAAAACCATGGACAGTTAAAATTTATACAAAAAACCCCCCCTTGCCGTTTATTTTTGGGGGACGGTTTGGAAAAACAATATTTTTCCTAGACCTATTTACAAAAGTTTATCGCATAATTTTAATCTTTGTAGTTTTTTGTCCAACCTTTTTTTGAACAAACAAAAATTTATAAATTTTTTAGGACAAGATGACTATATTTAGTTAAAACCCACAATAAACGATGAGTTTTTAGAACCGTTTTATAGACGTTTGAAGAACGCAAACGCATTTATTAAGATGACTGTCGCGAAAAAGACATAGTTAAAAAGAAAACACTTTGCAAAACTACTTTATGGAAGGCTGCTGGATAAGTGGTGGATTTTATGCCCAAAAAATAACTCGGGTTTTAAAAAATTTAAAACATTTTAAAAACTGAGTGTTTTTTTCAAGAAAAAACGGAAATTTTGAAAATGTTTTCGTGAAAATGATGTTTTTGAAAACAACGGAAAAACACAGGGTTAAACAAAAAAATGAAATCGAAAAATTTAGTAAAATTTGTATTAAAAAAAAAAACCCCGCACGTATTTTTTTGTTTTAAAAACGTTATTTTTTTGGTTTTGAATTTTTTTGTCAAAAACAAATTGCTAATTCTAGGGCACTTTCGCCGAAAACTCGGGGGGTGAAAGTGAGTTTAAAATTGGGAAATGCTGTGTGTGTGTTGCCCCCCTCTCGTCTGTCTGCTGTCCTTTTCGTCCTCTCTTCTCTGTCTGTCTGCCGGGGATTTTCTCTCCCCTTTCGCCAAGGAAAAGGGGCTTTCAGGCCACTTTTTCCCCCAAAAACTCGGTGGAGGGGTGAAAGTGGGTTAGAATGAAGGTTTCCCCGTTCTCTCCTTTTCTCTGTCGTCTAGCGCGCAGTTTTGCCATTCTTCCACATTGGGGGTTGGGGACAGGGCTGTGTGGGCTGTGGTGGGTTGTGTGTGTGTGTGTGTGTGTGTGTGTGTGTGTGTGTGTGTGTGTGTGTGTGTGTGTGTGTGTGTGTGTTTGTGCGTGCGTGCGTGCGTGTGTGCGTGTGTGGGTGTGTGTGTGTGTGTGTGTGTGCGTGTGTTTGTGATCGCCAAACTGTACATCCATCAAGAATAATTATATACATATACCCAGAATTAAAAACTGACCCTAAGCCAAACCTCAAAGAGGCGGAGATTTCCTCTTGTTTCATTTTGGAAGGAGGAACACGGCGCTTTACACACACACACACACACACACACACACACACACACACACACACACACACACACTTTTTTTTCCTCCATTTCCTCGGGGGAATTTACGGTCATCAGTGAGCTACTGGTAAAGCCACTCAGAGTTCGCTTCCGTGTCACCCCAGTGTCCAACTCCTCCTGAGCGTGGGAAATAGATATGTCAGACAGTTCGTGATATTTTAGTGTCCATAATTTCCTGAGCGAGGAAATAGACTTGTCAGACATCCCTTCTCGTGACAGGTTCTCGTTCATAAAGAATTATATCCATTTCCAGTTTTTGTTTTCTACACGCACGAAGCCTATGTCGCCGTGGGATTTTGTTGCCGTACACACGCACTGTGTCTTCATGAACTGGACACCCTGGTGCTTTCGGAAACCTTAACATGCAACGAGACTTTCGCAACTCAAGCTGACACAGAGGCTCCGGTGAGAATACATGGGCTCTCTTTCACTACAAATTGGTTTCCCCGGTTTCTGAGAAGGTTCTTGTCAGTAGATTTCTCGTTTGTGTCACTGTCTTTGACTCTTGTCTTTTTTTTTCTGTCGTGTACTGATTATTGTCTTTTCGGCCGATTCTCGGGTTTTCCCTGCTCCGAAAGGTTTTTGACTTCTTTGTGAGCACAACTCACAATATTTTCAGCTTTTTGCTTTGATCCAGCAGCGCATGAATACTACTAGCTTGCCATTCGGCAGTGCGCATTTGCTGCGGTGGCATTCTTTAAAATGTTTGATATTGTAGCGACATTTAATAAACCTGAAATGTTTAACCTGAGGGCAACAAATTAAGCCGGATGACTGGCGCGCTCGGCTCAGCCTGGTGTTTTTTACCACCTGAAAGTGTCAACAGTTTAGCTACCGCGTTATTTATTGAGTGTAAATTTCGAGGGTTGACTGCCAGAACCTAGTATCTCATATACAAAAATATATATAAGATAGATACTGGGTTCTGGCAGTCATCCCATGTAATCTTTGATTTTTTTTCTTTCTTTTTTCTTCCCGGGTGGGATTTTGAATTTCGAAGTTGATGACAGCCCAGGAAAAAAAAGACTGTGTATAGTCGACTAGCCCATTGAACCAACCACAAGCATGCTGACAACATCACAAGTCATGTATGGATGGACACGTGGTCCAGCTCTCAGTCACTGTCAGTGTCAGTGGTCAGCCACGGGTTGCTCAAGCAAAGCGCTATGATAAAGTTTTGACAAGAGTGCTCTGCTCGACTAAGCAACGATGCGTATTACTGCTAAACTCTGTCACAAGGGAGATGATTTGAGTGCTGGCCATTTGCGATCGCTCCTTTCCTTAATGAACAGTTTGAGAAGATAATATTGAAGAAACGGATCTTAAAACAATCAGTTAGAAAGTTACGTTATTGCAGCTGAACAAATACAGCAAACGAAATACGAAAAGCAGAAGCAAAGGAATATAAATACGACGTCCGCCATTTTGTTTCGCTCTGTAAACTAATCTCTTGAGGTCCGCTAGGTCTACTCAACGTTTCAGACGCTCGTAAGGAACGTGTCATTGCCAAGTTTGTTTTTAAAAAAACGCTTCCGCTGAACTATTTCCAACTAGTCACTGCAGGGATGCTTAGCAAAAGAAGGGGATGGGGCAAGGTCTTGGGAGGCTGGTGCAAAAGGAGAGGGGGGGGGGGGAGGGAGACAAATCTTTCAATCGTCGACCAGTCAATACTCTGAGAAGAACACCACCACCACTATCACTACCACCCTTCAATAAAATGTTTCGGTGCATGAACTCCGTGCATTCTACTGGACCAGGCTGCCTCTAGACTGTGGCTCCTGTCGCCTGTCCAAACCGTGCACCATGGGAGCATGCGAGCTGGTCGTAGGTCCTTAAAAACGCTGACTCACCGATCTATGGCTGGCTACAGACGGCTGACCCTTGATTTGTTCTCTGCCCAAGGCATGCTGGACGAGACTAGGCCCGGGTCCACTTGCAGACAATTACTACGCCTACAGTGTCACTGCTATCTGCGGAGGAGAAGTGGTCAGACTCTAAGGTTGCTGTTGTGGCTCAGCACGAACAATGCGTCCC
>CM031597.1:50145236-50147542 GCA_018398815.1 Conus ventricosus | reverse complement strand
AGGAGTCGATCACCCAAACATCTGTCTGCATAGTTCCCTCCCTTGGGTCCCCCTGCCGTCCCTTCAGACTGATCGAGGCATGACGCGCCCTGTGTGTGCTCGGAAGGCTCACTTGTCACTCGCGTTTCGACTTCCTTCGATTGGTTACGTATTCCATAGTTCTCCCAAAATGCTTACAATGTCCATGTGTTCATCGTGCACACGTGATCCTCATCCTCATCCTTCTCCTCCTCATCATTGGCATCATCATTCTTATTGCTGCTGCTGCTGCTGCTGCTCGCTGCTGCTGCTGCTAATAACAACAGCAGCAGCAGCAGAAGCATTATCACCATCATCGTCGTCATTTTATTATTATTATTATTATTATTATATTATTATTATTATATATTGTTATTATTATTATCATCATTATTATTATCATTATTATTATCATCATCATCATTATCATTATTATTGTCATCAGCATTAGTAGTAGTAGTAGTAGTAGTAGTAGTAGTAAGTAGTAGTATTTTTTCATTATTATTATTGGTAATATTGTTGTTGTTGTTGTTGTTGTTGTTGTTGTTGTGTGGTGGTAGTGGTTGTTATCATTATTATCAGTATCTTATTATTATTACTGTTATTGTTATTATTATTACGATTACTCTTATCATTATTATTTCGGACAATCAATACAAAGCCATTTCCAAAACAATTCTCTGATGCTAATGTGCAGAGAACTTCGGAGGAAAAATATTCACATACGAAGACACATGAAAAATAAATCTACAGCAATTAGGTAAAATGGTTTATTTATTTATATTGTCCGTCCTTCCTTCCTTCCTTCCTTCTTTTCTTCCTCCCTTCCTTCCTTCCTTCCTTCCTTTATTTACTAAGTTATTCAGTTATTCAATCATTCATTCACTATTTTTTTTTCATTTATCTATGTAATTATTTACTGGTTAAATTATTCAATAACTTACTTGCTGATTTATTTTTCAGCATTTTTCTCTTTATTCATTTAGCAAATGATGTTAGCAAATTTCAAATACAACAGTTTGTACTAATATTCTCTTGAGTCCACGATGATGAAATCTTTGCATTTTTAGCACCGCATAAACCATTCTACTTTCTCCTACTTTGTATTGTTTTGCTCCGTTTCATTTTTTTGATAGTTTAACTTACTGTAGTCCATGCTGTTTTCTTTTCTTTATTTTTAGCTAGTTTTGTTTGTTTCTTGTTTATGTATGGATCCCTCTATGTCTGTTTAATTACATTTATTTAATGTATGAAGTATGTTGTCCTGACATGTTGTTTACACTTTTTTTTATTTCTGGATGCATTTTATATGAATATTATATACTTTCATCGTTTATTTCAACTTGAATCATCCGTTTCATAAAAAAGAAAGAAGAGAGTATTAGGGACCAACCAATAATGCATGGAAAATTAATGTACCCAACATAAAAATGAAAAATGTCAAGTTGGTGTGTAAAAGCACACAGTAACAGTGGCTCATGGCCTTCGATTGTGTAGCTTCATATCATACTATGCTCCAAATGGGTTGGAGAATCATCTGCCTTCAGCAAAAAACAAAAATTGAATTATTCAAACAGAACATCTTTATGCAGGAAATGTTTTTGTTTGTTTTTTTATTTGGAAGAAAATCAACCTTCACATGTTTTGTTTTATTGTGTTTTTAAACCTGTTCATTTATTGATTTATTCATTTATTTATCTATTTGTTTTATTAATTTCATTAATCTGTGTGTTTATTTTTCTATTAATTCATGCATGCATTTATTACTTTAATAAGCACTCTTGTGATGTTTCTACCAGTCGTTTAGTTTTCTTTCAATGGGTATACATGAAAAGAGAATTCGAGTGTCTTGCATTGCGTTTTGTTATACACTTTGTGATATGGAGATCTGCGTAACCATTTAGATTACAGTCTTTTGTGCTCACTCTTTTCTACTTAAGGATATCATTTCCACGTAGACAAGACTCTTTTGTTCTCACCCCCCCCCCCCACCCCCCCCCCCTTTGTTTCTGTTGCTGTCTCATCCTCGGTGCCAGATTAGTCCACAACCTCCCACACTGCTGATTCCCGTTCCCGCCTCAGCTCTGGCACCAGCAATCCGCAGGGAGCTGTCCCTGTCGAGTCGTCATGATGGGCAACCCACAAGATGAAATGCTGCACTGCTGTCAAGTGGTGTTCAGTGTGCCTGTTATGCTGTATGCTGCCTGTTATCCTGTACTACTGGCTGTTATCCTGTACTGCTGCCTACTATCCTGTACTGCTGCCTGTTATGCTGTACTGCTGTCCGT
>CM031597.1:50137736-50140236 GCA_018398815.1 Conus ventricosus | reverse complement strand
GAGAGAGGCAAAGACAAACATATAGACACAGAGGCAGCAAAGAGAGAGAGACAGATAGACAGACAGAGACAGAGTCAGAGAAAGAGAGATGAGACAGACAGATAGACAGACAGACAAACAGACAGACAGACAGATGCACGCATGCGCGAACAAGCTCTAGCTATTTGTCCTTCAGATCAGAGAGAGAAGATTTACAACAACAACAACAACAACAAAAAGCAGAAGTGCAAAGTCACTGACATGCAAAGCCACTCTGATGCAACCTGCCTGAAGTGATGTATCACATTTGACCTTTCTCCTCTGTTTCACTTCCACGCACTCTCCCCAATCCACCTCCTGCCACCCCGATCCCACCCCCTCTCCACTCCCCGTTCTTCTACTGTGCACAACACAATCTTTTGCTTTTAGCTGTATTGTTAGCGCTGAAGAGCAGCAGCTGATGCACTGAGCATTTTTTCTTTCCAGTTTCCCTGCTGATGCGCAATGGACATATGCAGCGGAGATCGTGCTTATCGAATCGACATTCACGCATTCTAATCTTCAGGGATGCCAGTGATACATACAATTTAACAGCGGAGATCGTGCTTATCGAATCGACATTCACGCATTCTAATCTTCAGGGATGCCAGTGATACATACAATTTAACAGCGGAGATCGTGCTTATCGAATCGACATTCACGCATTCTAATCTTCAGGATGCCAGTGATACATACAATTTAACAGCGGAGATCGTGCTTATCGAATCGACATTCACGCATTCTAATCTTCAGGGATGCCAGTGATACATACAATTTAACAGCGGAGATCGTGCTTATCGAATCGACATTCACGCATTCTAATCTTCAGGGATGCCAGTGATACATACAATTTAACCAGACACTTTCGTATCAGCTGAAATTTTGTGACAGATAGGTTTAGGATATAATATACCTAGTGTGCATTATGAAAAGTTTTGTCATAAATACGTCATATATGACATAACATGTCACGTAAGGTTATGACCTTTTTTTTTTTTACTTTTTTTTAATTGCTTTAAACAAAATGACAATAACAAATACACAAAAGAAATCATATTCATTATAAGTGAATTAAATATAAAGCTAGAAAAACGTATGAGAGAGAGAGAAAGAGAGAGGGAGGGAGGGAGTGGGGAGTGAGAGAGAGAGAGAGATTGGGTTGGGTTTGTGCGTGACTTCAAATGCTTTCAGTAACATGCTTTAAATCAAGTTTTGGATGTTGGACAAACAAGCTGTAAAACACAGTGGAGAGTACATAGGCAAACAAGACCTATATCAACCATATGTAGTGTAACACAAAAATACTTAGTACTTGATTACATGCGGGAGCAAAAGTGGCCTTTGTTCAGAAGAGAGAAAAAAAAAGATCACCTGTGATTAAGTGTATTCTGATCATACAGAGAACAGATGGGCAAAGGATAATGACCGTCAGACAAATGTAATGAATTGACAATCCGATATAATTGTTTATTATACGTAGAACTGTATTTTGTAAAGAATATTATTGACTGATTAGTCGTCAGATAATAATGGTTTGTATGTTATCCATTTGTTAAAGAAATTTGCCTGGTTTAGTAGTAAACAGGCATTATATTCTTCGATTTTATATCTGAATTTTAATTTTTTCAGGAAAACAAATATCTGTGGATTTTGTTTCACTAGTTTACAAGTGTACAAATAGTATTTTGCAAACAATATTAAGAAAGAAAACATGCTGTCTGTAAAAATGTTACTGTCATAACCGAGCAACACAAATGATTCTGTTAATCGTACATTTCTTGCATTTATACACCTTTCTTTCATTAAATCAATGAGATTGTTAAAAAAAAACCTGTACGATGTCACATTTCCAAAACATGTGATCAATACTATCCTTGTGCATCCCACAGAAATTACAAGTATCGTGATCAACTATTCCAATTTCCCTTAGGATAATGTTCGTACCTAGGCATCGATGTACAATCTTCAACTGAAACCATTTAAGCTTACGTCATTTATTTTATGTATATAATGGAAGCACGATTTCCAGTCATGGACTGTTGAGAGCTTTAAGTCCCATTTACAACAGCATTTTGGTCTCAGATTATTTTTCTACCAGTATATCATAGTACATTTTGAGCCTTTGTTGATTGCAAATATGTTCCTAAAACAAAGTGATTCGTTTAGATATTTATTATCCTTGATCGTAATATTATACTTTTTTACGCAATCGTTTATTGCCGATGTATAACCAGCAAAAGTAACGAAGTCAATGTTCACATTATATTTTTCTTTGAACCGCATATGCGACAAAATCTTCCCATTATCATCAAAAAAACTGTGCAAGATTGTAGATACCTTTGTTTGTAAGCTCTCTGGAAATAATAAATTTCTTCCCTACTTGAATTCGCTTATTGTAAAAAATCGGCTCGGCAAGAAGTTCAGCGGAATTCTTAGGTGTACATTTATAATAGAAAACATTCATTGCCTCGAAGACATCCTT
>CM031597.1:50101187-50113687 GCA_018398815.1 Conus ventricosus | reverse complement strand
CAGCAGGAGAAGAGTGGGTTAACTAATTCTCTGTCTGCATTTCTCCGGTGTCACTTTCAGTATTTGCTCTCCATCCTGATGAATGTCTCTTACTGGTCAGAATAGTACTTGATGCTACTACCCTGTCCCCTCTCCCCCAACTCTCCATCACAATTCTCTTTAGTCCAACTCATTTTCCCTAGACACACTGTTTCTGAAAGAAGTGTTGGTTCTACAATCTAAAACAAAAAAAAATGAAGTCAAAGCACAGTCTGAAATTGGCTTCTCTGTTACACCCATTTTCAGTCGTTTACGAATGATTTATCTTTCAGAGTTTGTAAAGAACTATGTTCCAACGATTTGTTTACTAGTTTCTGTCAAATTATTTGCATAAAATTCAGTCATTCGTCTCGACCTTTCGCCGTTGCATAGCGCTTATTAAACATATGTTTGATTTCGATTACTGGGTGTAGTTCTGTTCGCAGGATCTGGAGAATTCCTGGTATATAAATAAAACACAGGAGATGATATCTGTACACTGACTGTTTCTTCCTCCAGCCTCCTGCCCCCATCCCCTGCCCCTCCCTCTCTCTCTCTCTCTCTCTCTCTCTCTTCTCTCTCTCTCTCTCTCTCTCTCTCTCTCTCTCTGGCTGGCCGGCTGTCTGTCTGTCCTGCTCTCTCTCTCTCTCTCTCTCTCTCTCTCTCTCTCTCTCTCTCTCTCTCTCTCTCTCTCTCTCAAAAATGAAATAACGTATAAATCACTTCGCAGATCACCATATCAATATCAGTGGTCACCAAACTCTTTCACTAATCACTTTTAAGATCTAAAAGAGTCCCTTGCAGTATCGGATAAAGCATACGCCGCAACAACAAAAAATGACGTTGCTCGTCTTCTCTCTGGGTTTCCGCCGTGAGCATTCTTGTCGAAATGTCTTAGTCCGTCTCGACGTCACATGATTGTCCGTAATGGACCAAAGCAGAATGGCAGGGTCTGTCTTCCTTGATTTAAAAAAGGCTTTTGATCTTGTTGAACAGAAAATGCTACTTATGCGTACGTGCTGCGTGCGTGTGTGCGTGTGTGTGTGTATGTGTGTGTGTGTGTGTGTGTGTGTGTGTGTGTGTGGTGTGTGTGCATTATCCCCACTCTACCGCCCACCTCTTCCTAAGTCAGCATCACCCTGTCTCCGCTCCTGTCTTCCTTTCTCTGTTGCATGAGACGAGAGAGAATCGCTGAATCCCTGCAAACTGTCACAAGGCCAGGGAGCTGCAACAAATCAAGATGTCAATATAAAATGTTGCAAGCCAAAACGACATGATGCTTACATAGATAATCCAGCGCATGAACCATTTAGTCTTGGCATGAATCATGCAACGATAACCCCATCCAATTGGTCCCTGGAGATAACAGACAGAAAGAGTTACCAAAGTAGGAAAAGACCAGAAAATACTGACAGACAATCAGGTCAGTATGTTAACTAATCCAGTTTGTGATGTTGTGAATACTGAACTGTAGCATATCTATCTACACACACACACACACACACACACACACACACGCGCGCGCGCGTATATATATATATATATATATATATAATATATATATATATATATATATATATATATAATATGTACACACACACTCAGACTGTTCCATATCTTTTGATCTCTTTGATCTCCCTTGCATCCTTGAATGGATCCTCAAGCATATGCTCAAAGATTGTCCCCTATATTTTATACTGTTTGAATAATGCTTTTAGTTTTTCAGCAACTTTTTCGCCTTCACACCTTTGTTTGTTCCATTTACTACCCTTTGCTGGCTGCTTTGAGGGTGCTGTTGGATTCTTTTTTGAACCCTTAGTGGTGAGAACACCACAGAATTATGGACTGTGGCGTGTCTCTATTTGACACCAAGAACACAGACACAATCAGCCGTGTCTCCCTAATGACTCCGATCCAGCGGACGAAAGGCCTAGGAGCAGGCAATACAAATAAATGTGTCTTCAAGAGGGTTTACGATGGTTCCCTCAGGCAGCTAGTAAAGGGGGCTTCTCATATTATCATATATTTTTCCCCCCATTTTCTGCATCTTCAATTTTTTTTTTTTAAGTTCAAATCTTTGCCAAGTCATTACTATAATGACTGAAGAATTGTTAACCTGCACTTGTTTTTCCCCCACTACTTAATTGTTCAGCATTATATATATATATATATATATATATATATATATAATATAAGTGTAACGTTATATCCGTCTTCTGACCAAAATTCTATCAAACTTCCGCATGTGACATATCTAACTGAACAGTTAAGAGGAGTCTAAACCCTCAGCGAAGGGGATGTAATCAATCTATTCTCTCTGTCAGGCTCACGCGACGTCAACACACAACTAGTTGGGTGAAACACGAGAGTTCCCCTTTTACCGAACAACTAAACTTTGACATTATTCACATAAAATTCTTTCCACTATGGTTTCAACAAAAAACTAAAAACGCACATTCAAACTCAACACATGAACAGATTCGCACGGACTCAAAAATCCTTTTTCTTTCAAAGTTTGGCCTCTCACACACACACACACTCTTTAGACATGTAAAATTCCCTCGTTCTTGCAGATCTATAACAGTTTTATGTTCTCGCTTCGGCCTTGACAAGTCACAAAAGCTGTTCAAACTTCGTGACGTCACGTCGACACACGTATGCACACACGCTGTTCCTTCGTCCCTCTCAACAGAAATGTAGACTGTTCGTACATGTTCTATTCTGGGGAAAAATTCACGTAAAACGAGAAAAAAAAACATTAATAATAAACATCAATATAGAAAATATCTTCATCTATTGAGGATTTCTCTCTCTCTCTCTCTCTCTCTCTCCTCTCTCTCTCTTTTACAGCACTCTTCACCAATCTCAAGAATATTATGTTCATTGTTTTTCTCTCTTTTTTCAGCACTCTTCACCAATCTCAAGAATATTAATTTCATTGTTTTTCTCTCCTTTTTCGTTACTTTTCACGAAACTCACCTGGACGATTGCTGGGACCAGCATAAGCCAGTGGGGGGGGGGCCTTTACATTTACTTTTGACAACTCCAGTGTCATAGAAAAAAGGCTTTTTTATACATGAACCCTCGCCAAGCCCTTCTGTAGACCGCCATCAACCAGTTTATCCTCCAAATCAACCCCCCCCCCCCCCCCCCCCCCCCCCCTCATACATATGTTAAACCAACCACCCTGTGCCACATGCATGCATGTTGCACAGTTTTCACGACTAGGTGAGCCGAGGCACAAGACTAAACTCCTTCCCTCCCCCACCCCCCACCCCCCACCCCCCCCCACCCCCGAAGGCATGGTAAGGCAAGCGATCCTGTTTTCCGTCAACATGCTCTTTTCATAACGAACTACCCATAATACCACCAGGAACTTGGGTACTAGGTACCGTTCCTGACCACCCGCTTCCCCTGAAGAAAAAAAAAAAGAAGAAAAAAACTTCTTTTCCCCCCAAAAAGTTTTAATACTATCTAAGGAGGAGTGACTGGGAAACCTTAAGCAGCTACGTCAGGGCAGTAACTAGGAACACTGCACCAAGCGGTATTCGACAAGGGAAAATCACCGTAAGCAAACAATTTCAACAATATCAATCATTTCAAAACACCAGTCTCTGATTACTCGACATCAATGCATTACATTTCATATCATCTCCAAGAATAGTAATCCACACGCCAAGCGTGATATTCAAACACCTTGTAGATAAGAAAATATAGCAGTTATCAACGGCATACATATTACAGTCCAGCACACTAAAGAGACAAAACATGGAGGAAATACGTAGCCTTTCACCCTGGTAAAAGAAAAGAAGAACCGCGCACAATGTCCAGCACATAGCACTGGGTTTTGTCCTTTCCCTCCCTCCCCCCCCCCCCCCCAAAAAAAAAAAGTCCCGTGTCCTTTCCCCACACTCACACATGCATAAATATTACATGGTTCCCATGAGTTGGGGGAGCAAGGCACAAGCCTTTAATCTCATTTTCCCCCCGAAACCTTGCATAAGCGATCCATTTTTCTGTCGACATATTCTTTTCACAATTAAAGACACATGACACCGCCAGGAGTTTGCGTACAGTTCCTGATATCCCCTCAGAAGAAAGCACGAAATTAAAAAAAAAACCCAATATGGTGTGAAGAGGAAGAGAACAGTCTGCAATCAACCCGAAGAAGAATTTGTGACTCAAAACGTTTTCCTATGTCCAGTGGCATCTTCACTTTATTACTAGGACAGTGTTTTCTTTTTTTCCTTTTTTTTTTTTTTTTTTTTTTTGTCTCGTGTCACTCCTTTTTGTAAAAAGTTCTCCTTCGGCATTTTTCTCTCCCTTGTTGCTTTTAGAGTTCTCTACTCGTGATGCATTCAGTGTTGAACCACTCTTACTTGGAAAAATGGCCTTCCCCTTCTTCACCCACCCTTTGTCTACATTAAGTACACAGCCACTCTCGTCCACGCGCGCGCGCACTAACCCCACGCACGCACGCACGCACGCACGCACGCACGCACGCACACACACACACACACACACACACACACACACACACACACACACACACGTGGGCACGCACACACGCGCGCGCACGCACATGCATTCATACAGATACACACATACATGAACCAAACCAGACCCTGTTTAAAATGTGAAAATGTTTTGGAAGAAAAAAACAGAAAACGAGAACATACACCACGTCCATGGGAGAGAGTGAAGAGAGAGAGAGGAGAGAGAGAGAGAGAGGAGAGAGAGAGAGAGAGAGACAGACAGACACACCACACACACACACACACACACACACACACACACACACACTGACAGACACACAGACAGACTGAAAGACGGACAAACAATTAAACAGACTGACAAGCAAAGACAGACATAGAGGGACAGAAACTCAGAGAGAGAAAAAAGATTTACCCAAACAGACTCGATGGAGAAAAGCCTCAAACTGTAAATTCAGGTGAAGAAATCCACCAATCGCTCGGACACTCCCATCACGATTTTACAATCCCTCTCCGAACGCAGTCCAGACACTAAACCAGACGAAGCCGTTTCCTCACCTAATTGGCTTCGCCTCTCTTCCACTCTTCACCGGCCGAAACCTTGTTGGCCCACCCTTTAATGCGAGGCTCAAGAGCAGTCTGACACCATTGAGGACGAGAAGAGGTCCATTAGTTCTCTCTCTCTCTCTGTGTCGCTTGTCGCTGTTAGCATACTATTTGCTCTGCACGTGATATACGAGAGTTTAGCGGGTCAGAATAGCTACTTGACGCACCTCTCCCTCTCCCTCTCCCTTCTCCCCACTTGCGGTCCTTTTCTCAATCCTTCTCCCCAAGTACATTATTTGTTTGGTGGTGGTGGTGGTGGTAGTGAGGGTGGTTGCGATTTTGTGTTGTAGTAGTGGGTAGTAGTGAGTAGTGTAGTAGATAGTAGTAGGTAGTAGTAGTAGTAGTAGTGTAGTAGTATGTGGTAGTAGTAGTAGTCATATAATATAGATATTGATGGTAGTAGTGAGTAGTTTCTTCAGTTTGTACGTTTTATCACCTAAATTATACAATGTAAATTGGACGGCGGGAGTGTGTGTGTGTGTGTGGTGTGTGTGTGTGTGTGTTGTGTGGCGCTGCGCGCGTGTGTGTGTATGTTGTTAGACCTGGTTCTCAATTAACCAAGTAACCCCTAAGGCGCGCGCGCGCATCGCGGGTGTGTGTGTGTGTGTGTGTGTGTGGTGTGTGTGTGTGTGTGTGTGTGTGTGTTGTCTGTCTGTCTGTCTGTCTGCATGTCTGTGCTATCTGTCTGTCTGTGTGACTGTGTTGTGTGTCTAGTCTAAGTGCGATGTGGAACGCACGCATAACATTTTGCACACACGTAAAATCCCATCGCCAGCTTTCGGAAGAGAAGGCCAGTTTGGCCGTTGGTATGGATGACACGTTACACATAGCATGCACCCTGCGTGAGGAAATGGAAAAATGAAAGAAGTAAGGAAATTGAGTGAACGATATGAACAATATTGACTGGATGACATGGAAACGACTGAATGAAGCGCCAGCTGGCAGCTCTTCAGTCGGCACTACCCGAGTAGGCAGCCCTTTGTGTGAAACGAGTGTGGATTGTAAAGCGCTTAGAGCTTGGTCTCTAGCCGAGGATAGGCGCTATATAAGTATTCATAATCATCATCATCATCATCATCATTTACTCTACACTAAAACCAGAGTAACCCCTCCCCCCTCCTACCCCCCCCCCCCCCCCCCCCCCCTCCCTTCCCCGACGCTTCTAAGGCTTTCTTATGACAAACTGAACTGAGAAAATCACTTCGTCCGTGGCAGGAGGCTCCAAGGTTTGGTGTCTGTGGTGGCCAGAAAGATTCTGAGGGGCTAATTCTCATCAAGATTGGCAGGAAAATGCAGCTTGTTCCTTGTTTTCTTTAATTGGTGTAATTGTGGCATTCACACTGTATACAACGGTTTCATAGTTTCAGAAGAAAGAATTACTGTTGTTCATTACCTTTTTGTCTTTTTTATTATATAGAAAATGCTCGTACGCGTAAGAAAACCTTATTTAGTTCATGTTTGTTTTGGTGTGTTTTTTTTTCGAATAAAAATGTTTTGCCCTCTCGTGGTTTTCACTGCTTGCATTGTAACTGAATAGGTTTTATCCGGAAAGTGTGTATAATATCTGTAGCCTTGGAAGTTGTCCAGTTGTTTGTCCAGTGAAAATAGTAATGTCATGGTCTACTATGCGTCTCACACACACACACACACACACACACACACACACACACACAACACACACACACACACACACACAACACACACACACACACACAACACACACATCACACAAAACACACACACAACACACACACACCACACACAACACACAAACACACACACACACACACACACACACCAACACACACACACACACACACACACACACAGTGAGTGAAACAGTTGAAAGACGTAAAGCATTTCGGTTTGCATGATTAAAAAAAAATCAGTACTTTTTTTTGCTAATCAGTGTGTGAAAGATAAAGAAATGTTAAGCATTTTACACTGTATGGGTGTAAAACAACACGGAGTTTAAGCTTCAAACATTTATAATCTTAAGTAAGAATGCATGAAAGATTTTTTTTAAGTTAAGAATCTTACCCGTGTATGAGCTGTAAAAGAATATGCAATGTACCTTTCAAAAATTGTAGAACTAAAGAAATCTGCAGCCTTTCTTCCACGTACGTATAAAACCTAAAATGACGTGAGGCATTTCCATCATAAAAGTGTCGAGTATAAGGCGAAAGGTACCATTTATTGTATAACATTTGCATTTTGGTAGATGGAAGATGCGCAGAAGATGGGGAAAAGTATATCTTCGTTACTGATATCTTTGCATTAAGTTGCAATGCAATGTGGTGTTAGACTAGATGCAATACTTTCTCGTGTCTCACTGTATAGTTATGTAAGCCTAGTAACGTACAGTTTTGTCTTTGCGTAAACATATTCTGCTCATATTTCACTAAACACAGATTGTGCCTACAAGACGATGCATTTCTTTTTCTTCTATTGACATGTTCGATCACGTGGATAAAGGCGAAACAGGCACACATTTCCAACCAAATGTTAAACTATGGAGCAGGTAGTCAGAGATAGCTTACAAACATAACTTAGGGTATAGCAGTAGCATTGATTTATAAGCAAAAGAAAATTAAAATCAATAACGCAACGAGAAATACAAACAAACCAAACACAAAGAGAGAGAGAGAGAGAGAGAGAGAGAGAGAGAGAAGAGAGAGAGAGAGACAGAGACAGAGACGGAGACAGTCAGACAGACAGACAGACAGACAGAGACAGAGAGAGAGAGAGAGAGAGAGAGAGAGGAGAGAGAAGAGAGAGAGAGACAGACAGACAGATAGACAGACAAACAGACAGACAGACAGACAGACAGACAGAGACACACAGAGAGGAGAGAGGAGAAAGAGAGAGAGAGAAAGAGAAAGAGAGAGAGAGAGACTTGCACGCGGCGTACAGAGAGAGAGAGAAAAGAGAGAGAGAGAGAGAGAGAGAGAGAGACAGACAGACAGAGAGAGAGAGAGACAGAGAGAGAGAGACAGACACACACACACAACACAACACACACACACACACACACACACACACCACAGAGAGAGAGAGAGAAGAGAGAGAAAAGAGAGAGAGAGAGAGAGAGAGAGAGAGAGAGAGAGAGAAGAGAGCACAGACGCTGTTGGAGACACTGTCAGATCCCAATGACAGTGAAAGACCGCTGAGAGGTATCTCGCAGAGTACACAGATTCCATACATCCCCACCACAATCCTCCCACTTCCTGATCCCCCCCACCCCCACCCCCGCCCGCACTTCTTTCCACCTCCCCTCAAAACCCCACCCCCTGTCCTCCCCTACCCTCCACCTTCCCTACTCTGTTACAAAGGACTCCACTCTTCCCTATCCTGTTAACATGAGAGAGAATTGTCAGAAACCTGCAATTACTCAAAACGGCCATTCGAGTGCAAGCAATTAAACTGTCGATGAGAAACGAACCAAGCCAACATTAACACGGCATGACGCTGCTTTCCATGATTCCCTTCCAGAGAATGGTGTGGACAGGAAATCAATTCGTGGAGTTCAGCCCTGTGATCTTTCCTCTCCGGACTCATCATACTTCACACACGATTTCGCTTCATCAAGAACTGTATCTGTTTTTAAGAAGTGTTGACTAGTCAGCTGTCAAACACCAGTAGGCCCCCCATGCATGAAAAAAATGTGTTGTTTTTGTTTGTTGTTTTTGTTTGTTGTTGTTGTTGTTGTTTTAGTTGTTTTTGTTTTTGTTATTGTTGTTGTTGTTGTTGTTGTGTTGTCCGTTGGCAGGCACAACACCATACAATACCAGAAGCGTAACGAAAATACGTATGAGATTTTTTACGGTGTGTAGGTGGGTGGAGTGTCACTCACTTAAAAGAAAAAAATACTACCGCCGAACGAATGAGACAAATTACAAGACAAAACATGACGCGTTTCGTCAGGCCAGGCAGACAACATTCAAGACACTGAAAACGAAGAACGAACAATCTCTTATCTCACTCAAATTGGGGGCGCAAAAAGGACGTGGAATGAAAACCATAATTCAACTTATTCCCAGCGCAATTTGGAACTGGCTCCGGCCTTTTGCGACGATTGCACTGTTTTGTAACAGTGAACGTCATCTGAACACAACGACATCTGCCGTTTAGATTTTACGACAATAGCCACTTGTAGATGTGTGAGAGAGTACGCTGGCTTGATCTGTTGTAAATCGTCCCCTTTACGCCCAAGAATAATTTCCAAACAACTGGCAGAGATACAAATACAAAATTCCCAGCACTAACGATTGTGTAATACCTTTAGATAATCCACACTGGTTAACAGTGACAAACAGCGTCTTTTTCAGTGTCAGTGGAAAGTCGATCAATTCTCAAACACCACCATGTTGGATACATTATCCCAGAGGAAAGAGACTACCTTCGATGTCATATTCTGTCAGGTCACAATGCTGCAAAACGGGATCATTTCATAAAATACCCTTCGCAGTTTCTCAGATTGAAACCATTCGCAAAAGTACTTTCTTTCTTCATCCCTCAAATTTTCTGCTAGGTAACTCGTAGCTGTTCAGTGTTAGAATATTGTCCACCTTCTCTCAGATGGAAAGTGCATCCAGAGTCTTTTACTTTCTGGCGAGTCCTATGCATGGATTACATGTTGACATAATGACAGGCGAACCGAAATGTTTCATCAAACATGTTGAGACAACTAACACGGTTGGCCCGAGATAATCACACTAAAAGATGCAACTGTGTGTGCAACGTAAGCAATGCCAGCATCATTTCCTGCTCCAGGTGAGGCTGGAGTGGAGTTGTGTTGTCCAGTGTCCACAAGTGACCATTTGTTTTATTGATGCAATGCATATAACATTGATCCTCATCATCAGTGTGCGTGCGTGCGCGCATTGGTGCCTGCGTGCGTGTGTGCGTGCGCGAGCGCGCGCGCACGCGCGCGTGTGTGTGTGTCTGTGTGTGTCTGTGTGTTTGTTTGTCTGTCTGTGTGACTACATGTATGTGCGTGTGCACGCGCAGCGAGTATGTGTGTGTGTGTGTGTGTGTGTGTGTGTGTGTGTGTGTGTGTGTGTGTGTGTGTGTGTGTGTGTGTGTGGTGTGTGTGTGTGTGTGTGTGTGTGTGTGTGTGTGTGTGTTCGTTCGTACTTCTGTTTAACGTCTGTTCACTTTGAGTGATATTAGACGTGAATGAAAGAAAGAGTGATTGACTGACTGAATGATGAAATGAATAAACTTTTGTGTTGTGTAAGCATGAATGTAGGCCTTTGTATGTGAGTGTGTACGTGTGTGTATCTGTATATGTGTCTAAACTGAACAATAAACAGATCAATAATCTTAAATACAACAATTAGTGGAGAGAAAAAAACTAACATATAGCAAGAAAACAAAAATCCTTCGCTATCTTTCTGTGTGTGTGTGTGTGTGTGTGTGTGTGTGTGTGTGTGTGTGTGTGTGTGTGTGTGTGTGTGTGTGTGTGTGTGTGTGTACGCGCGTGCGTGCGTGCGTGTGTGTGTGTCAGAGAGAGAGAGAGAGAGAGAGAGAGAGAGAGAGAGAGAGAGAGAGAGAGAGAGAGAGAGAGAGAGAGTTCAAATAGGAATAGGAATGTAAGTTGCCAATACTTTAAGGAGCATAAATGACTGACCTTACAATGTTTCAACACAATGCTCTTAAAGGTAAATCAAACATTAAAAAAACGAAAAAGTACACAACAAACGGTTTCAACTGAATGAGATTTCAAAATACCAAGTTTCAATAATAAATGAAAGTAAAAGTATGTATTTAACATAGCAATCTTCACACACACACACACACACACACACACACACACACACACACACACACACACACACACACACACACACACACACACACACAGAGAGAGAGAGAGAGAGAGAGAGAGAGAGAGAGAGAGAGAGAGAGAGTGAGAGAGAAGAGAGAGAGAGAAGAGAGAGAGAGAGAGAGAGAGAGAGAGAGAGAGAGAGAAAGAGAGAGAGAGAGAACAAGTTAAAGAAGTGAAGCATTTTGTCTATATCGTAAACAATCGGTAGATATTTGTTTAATCAGTGTATGAAAGATAAAGAAGTGTAAGCAAGTTACACTGTATGAGTCGTAAAACAAACGCAGTGTGCTTTTAGAAAGGGACGCACGCACGCGCGCACGCACGCACACACACACACACACACACACACACACACACACACACACACACACACACACACACACACACACACACACAACACACAACATCACACACACAACACACAACCAACACTTACGGTGACACATGTCCTTTACAGTATTCAAATGAGTGTTAAGTATCAAGACAGCTGATGTGTGTTTTGCACAAGTTCCATGCTTGTGAAAATAATGATCCATTCCCCTGAGCAACCCCCCCCCCCCCCCCCCACCACACAACACACACACACACGCACACACACACACACCTCCTGACCCACCAGCCACCCCCCTCTACACTTCCCACCTCTCTCTCAACCACCTAGGCCCCTAATGTCCCTCCCGTCGTCTCTATACTGTTAAACCAATGAGCAAAAATCGCTAAAAGCCTGTAACTAGACAACGGCCAGTCAAGCAATGAAGATGTCGATGTGCTTGCCAAGACAACATGATGTCGTCATTCGTAATACATATCAAGAGAATGGGCAGACAGGACCACACACACACACACACACACACACACACACACACACACACACAACACACACACACACACACACACACACACTTCAGCACGTATAAAATCTTTGAATGTAGACGACAAAAACCACGATTCAGTAAACAAACAATTGAAAATTTGATTAGTCATAAGCTTTCCATTAGATATCTAATATTTTGTTTCTGAAAGCAATTAAGCTGTATTTGTAGTTGAATTTTGTCCCGCTTTTAGTTTCATAATCCACCACTAGAATAACTAAAGGAAGACATTAAATGATCCTACTCCTTCGCAGAGGGTAAAACAATATTCGTGCCATGGACATCAATTTCTGGTGACTTTGGACATAAAAACAGCTTTGTTAAAGCCACATATGGAGTTCTTCGTATTCATTTGGAATAAGATAAGAGTATGAGAGAGTATGAGCTTTAAAGACCGTCTGTAAACTTGTAAGCGGCTTCAAGAAAATACTACTTGCGAGGTTTCATCATGTTGATGCGTGATCCATATCTGGTTGAATGTAGGTCTAGTAGAAGACCATGCGGTATGCTGACCAAGAAAAGTTTTTATTCTGTTGTGTTCGAATGCTCTCTTGGATAACAGAAACAGAGACAGACAGACAGAGAGACGGTGGACAGACAGACAGTGATGGTGAGACAGAGAATATGAAAAAAAAAGAGTGCCAGATTAGACCTAACAAATGAGACAGAAAGTGCTGACAG
>CM031597.1:50096187-50098687 GCA_018398815.1 Conus ventricosus | reverse complement strand
AGTCTAGCCTCATCATCTTTTTGAATTTTTTTGGATTTGTAATATTTCATACACCATTTCACTAAGTCAAGAACTATGTTTAGTTTTATTTGTGTTTCACGCGCAATTTGATTCATCCGAGGCGAAAAATATTTTCTTCGCGATCAGTTGGCATGTAGAATGTCATCAACGATTCAACTCAATTAGGACGGCATATCAGACTTTAACACGGTGGGGGTTGACTGATCATCGGACAGAATTTAACCCCATCAAGACGAAATTTGGGCTTCGATTTGACTTTCGGCAACGTTGCGCCATTTTCTGAAAGCGACCATTATAGAAATGGAAGAGATTCTGCCGATTGATTTCTAAATAACCGAGAGCGATTCGTACTAAAGTGCTCAACACTTACGATAGTGAAAGACCATAAAATCGTCTAGACTGGCTAAATGTGTGTAATTATCAGCGACATTCTGGCACGTATCTATTCTTCAGAATTTATACAAGATCTTATTCCGGAAGGCAGGATTTGTCTGCATGGTTATGCTTAAATAGATCTGCACAGATACTTGTGATCTAGAAATCGGCGCGCAAAACCAAACCCGAACTAGAAATTGTGTTGTGTTGACTTGTGTAAGCTAATTTCATTCACAATCCCACTGATGAAAATGAGTCATATAGTTTCACAACTCAGTCGAATGATACAATGTCATATCAAAAAAGAAAAGAAAAACCATACAAACTCTTTCGAGATCTCTATCATATTTTTGGTATGTATTTCGGTGCATAAACCAGACCAATTCAAAATATCATTCATAAGTCTTCAGATCGCATGAAACACCCAAAATTCTTTACTTTCTAGCACTTAATTTACGTAAATACATGTTTAAGGCACCTAAAACCGAAACGTCATTGCCAAAAATGCTGCCAAAATGGCACAACTTGCATAGAATATTCATAATGTGTTATCGCACCTGTTTCCACAGTAAACGACACGAACTGAGAAACCTGCACAAGGTGACACCCTGTCCAGTTATGGTCAGTATAAATTTTTTTGCCAGTCTTCTCTCTCTCTCTCTCCCTCTTCTCTCTCTCCCTCCTCTCTCTCATCTCTCTCTCTCTCTTCTCTGTTGTTTTCTAATATTTAAGCACATTTTTTGTTAACACTCCTTCTACAGATACGTCAATGGCATGACATAGTAATTGTAGCATTAATATGTTCAGGAGCACATTGTAACACTTAATTCAAACAAAACAAAAAGGATCAAAACAACAGCAACAAAGCTGATTGGTCTGTAAGTAAAATTCAGCCACACCATCTGCTTAGGATATTCATGCCACCATTCGCATGTTGATAAATACAATTACATTTGCGAAAGAACAGGGTCAGGTGGAAGGAAAAGGAAAACGGAAAAAAAAGACAACGAGAAAGTAAGACAGGAAACAAGAGAACCACACACACCTTTGGGTCGCTCATAACGAAAGGGGCCTTTGTAAGCTTCGGAGCATGCCCAGTGTGACAGGAAGTTATCCATCACTTGAAGAGAACAGCCAACCATCTGCTGCCCTGACAGTTCCTTCCTCCCTCTGCTGGATTCTGCAGTGTAAATAAAACAAATGAAAAGAAAATTGTTCATGTTCACAATTTGTCTTTTACAATGTCTGGATTGGTTACAAAAAATATTCCTTTTGCAAAAGAGAGAGGGGGGGGGAGAGAGTGAGATAGTGAGAGAGAGAGAGAGAGAGGGGGGGGAGGAGATAGTGAGAGGGGAGAGAGGGGGGGGGGTGAACAGGCAGAAAACAAAGAGCGACTAAGACATAGAAGCAGGTACACAAAAAAGACTGAAACAAACCATATTTAAAAAAAGATCGAAAGGGGGATTGAGGTCAACACGTTTACCAATCGCTCTCAAAATCCATCACGATTTCATGACTCGATCCACACGCTAAACCACAACAAAGCCAGTCTGCCACCTCATTTGCTTGGCTTCTCTTCCACTTTTCCACCGCCAAACCCAAGTAGGCCCCACCATGTCCTTTCTCTTCTGGCTCAGCCCGAGAGGAGTCTAACACCACTGCAAAAGAAAAATGGTCAATTAGTTCTTACTCTCCATTTCTCTTTGACGCTTTTAGTGTCTGCCCGCAATGCATGATGGATGCACCACTCTCCCTGCTCAGAACAGCGGCAGACACCTTTATCTCCTCCCCCCCCCCCCCCCCGAACCACTTACCCCATCCCCTCCTCCTTCCTTATGCAGCAACTAAAACACTCTGTCTGTAAGCAGTGTTGGTTTTACAACTTTATTTTTAAAAGGAAAAAGCTTCTATGATAAATACAGCTGGAAATAGTTTTTTGTTGTTGTTTTCTTTGGTGTTTTTTTTTACATCCTACAATATCCAATCGTTAGAAACATGTTATTCTTCTGTTAACATTTCGCTTAAAAACAGACAGACAAGAGAAGAGAGAGAGAGAAAAAAGAAGGAGAGAGAGAGAGAGAGAGAGAGAGAGAGAGAGAGAGTA
>CM031597.1:50081910-50086910 GCA_018398815.1 Conus ventricosus | reverse complement strand
ATTTGCATATCGATACTGATGCGCTTTGATGTCTGTAATTCCTAATCTAAATCTGTTAGGAAAACTTCTAATATGCCTGTCAATATTAAGTGAGAGATATTTTTCACAACCAGCGGATGCCCTTAAAAGTTCTATAAAACGAATATCGCTCACTGTTCTGGATATTTTCATGCCAGTTTTGCCAAACGGTTATCAATTAATCTTTGCCGGAGTTGTTTCAAAAAAACATTTACATTTCCAACCCCTTGACACATCCAGACTCACCCAAATCCATTAAAAAACAGAAAATCCCGAACATCTGTAACCCACGACTTTTTTCCACGCGATTCTAGTCCCAACAGCATATTGTATGCTCTAAGTGGTAATCTATTGTCATCCATTTGTACTACCCTCAGCCAGTATCTAATACACCTTACATATGAATTAATATAAATAGGATAACGGTGTGTTTCCCCCATAAACACATTCGTTTGGTGTTTTCATGTGAACCCCAGAAATTTCTTAATAGCAAATGAATGAACTTTTTCCACATGAGTAGCAGATTTAAATCTAAGCCCCAAATCTCAGCACCATATTGAGCAACTGGTTGAACCTGTGCATCAAAGAGTTTTAGAAACACTGTCAAGGAGTTATTATTTAACATGTTTAATTTTTTCAAAATACACAATAAGGCATTCTTTGCTCTGCTTGCCAGGTCCTGACAAGCAGCTGTAAAGCTTAGGCGTGTAGAGAAATAAATCCCAATGTATTTGTAGCAATTTACAACAGCCATCATCTGTCCATTGAAAAACCATCTTTCGCTTGCTGCCAAGTAACCTCCTTTTCTAAAAACCACAATATTACTCTTTTTCAAATTTACCTTTAGCTTAAATTTAGAGGCTGTTTGACACAAATTGTTTAACTGGGTCTGGAGGCCAATTGGAGTCTCAGATAATAAACAATATCATCAGCTAGTAACAAGATGAATAGTTCAATAAAATCGGGAGAAAGCTTTTGCACCATGTCTTCCGTTCGCTATTATTTCTAAAGCTAGTTCATTTATGAATAATGAGAAAAGAACGGGGCTGCAAGCATCACCTTGTTTTACACCCTTTTGTACATAAAATACAGTCAGTAAGTTCTCCACCTGATCTGACTCTTGCTTTAACGTTATAGTACATACTTTTAATACACTGATATAATTTGCCATTGAACCGTTCTTTTTCAGTATTGGCCACAGTAATTTTCTAGAAACGGAGTCAAACGCTTTCTCGAAATCAATGAAAGCTACATATAACTTACGATTACACGAAAACTGCTTTTGAACGAGAGCCAGAAGAGTAAACATATGATCTACAGTGGAATGATTCTTTTTAAAACCAGCTTGATACTCCCCAGTAATGTTATTTTGATCGATCCATTTTTGTAATCTGTTATTGATAATGGAGCTATACAATTTGCTGCTTATATCAGACAATGAGATTCCTCTATAATTACCAGGATCATTTACGGCACCTTTCTTAAACAATGGAATGATAATCGATTCAGTCCAGCTTTCTGGATATAGTCCTTTATCAAAGAGAGCATTGAAAAATTTAAGAAAGAAATCAATCACGATGTCCCCACCATTCTTGAATAACTCACCAATCAAACCGTCAGGACCAGCAGATTTTCCATTCTTTAAATGTCTTACTGAAAATTAGGATTTCCTCTTTTGAAATGGGGCTATCCAAGTAACCTGATTCTTCAATTTCTTCTGTGTCTGCTTCACTGCAAACATCGTTCTCTAGCAAATTTTTAAAATGCTGGTACCACTCTTCAGTAGAAATATTACTGTGTATAGGTGTCTTTACAGAAATACTACGAACATTTTGCCAGAATTCCTTCTGGTCATGGGTTGAGTTTATTAAATAATTCAGTAAAGATTTGTTGTGCTCTATTGCTTTATGTGCAACATATTTTTGTATTCTCTTCGAGCCTTACAATATTTAACACGGTCTTCGCTATCATGGGTTCTGCAAAACACTCTTAGAAGTTTCATCGTATTTGATTTAGTCACTTTACATTCTTGAAACATACCATGATTCAGTCCTCTCACCTGAATGTATTCTAACTTTCTTTTTCATACATTCTGCTTTAGTCATAATACAATCATTAAACATACATAAAGCTACATAATATCTTCATCTATGCAGCGAATTGCTGTTTTCAGTACTTGCAGGGTGTCATCATCATTCATCAGACCACGAAAAATGTTTGCATATTCATCATTCCATATCAGTTTCTCGACATATTCAACCTCCTTGTACTTCTTTGCAACAGGACCAACAATTTGTGAAAGCCAAAGTGCAATTCCAAAGGAAGATGGTCAGACTCAATACGTTCTGTTACATACAAATGCATAAATGATTCTAGGTATAGATACAAGTCAACAGACATAAAAAATAATCATTAACACTATTACCTGTATCAGAGATGTATGTGAAACGACCTTGCCGGTCGCCATTACATACGCCATTCAATATACATAATTCTAACGCTGTGCACATATTCAGAAGGAATTTTCCATACCCATTTAAACACATTGTCTTCAGAGCACCTGTTGCCACAACATGAAGAGCTTTTGACTTGAGGAGAACAAGCATACACTTCACCAGATAGTTCTGGACCCAAATTTGCTGTTCTTCCATTGAAGTCTCCGTTTAGTAAAAGAAACACATCAGGAAATTCCAAAATTTTATCAGTAATAACATTTTCAAGCATATTGATGCCATTATCTATACCAAAGAAGGAATAAAAAGGTGAGTTTTCTGGTGGTATATAGGTACAAATATGCAAGACATCTTTGGGCAGACCCAAAATACATTTTGAAATAAGAAACACTCATTGTGTTATTACACTCAGTATCTATTTGTTGTACATATTTTGATAATTCATTTTTTATTAGACAAATTATACCCCTGATCTTCTCCCTTGCCGCTGTAAACCGAGTCGCTGGTTTGCAGAAAATTTTGTAATTATTAAACACACTAGACTGAAAGTTTTCAACAAAAGTTTCAACGAGACATATGAAATCAAATGACAAAATATAATCGATAAAACTGCGGTCCTTTAACTTCGACAACAAGCCATTCACGTTCCAGTGTAATAAAGACATGCCAAACCAAGTATTATATACACCATTGCTCGACAATCACTTTCACACACACGATGTACATTTTCCTGTTTTCTCATTGAACCATTGTTTCCATGCACGCAACAAAGGTGACCAGTCTGAAAAGTTTCACTCGTATCAGAGCAAACTGAGACAGAAATATCAACATTTACATCTTTCCTAATATACTTGTTGAGATCAACAGTGTAGCTGTTCTTAATTTCCTTAGAAACACCACTCTGTAATGAGGTCGACCCCAGTGACCGACTGACGACAGCTGACAGGCGAGCTAACTAGGCCGCCGTGAGCACTGCCGTTCGACAGCAGCGACAGCACGGTAGCAGTGTCACCCGCCGTGTCACAGTTCAGTGAATCGCCCTGTTCAGGACGCGCAAACAAGGGGGTAGAATTTAAGCGATACGGTGACTTAACTTGATTTGTTCCTGTTTTGACATTTGAAAACATGTGGACAAAAGATAGTCCCGGAGGACAGATAGGACTTACGCTTTTTCAGGCCAGCCGGATTGTTATGCCATCGGTTTAAGATTTTTTATCACCATCCAGGCAGAACCTTTCTCCGTCTATGATCAAATGATCAAAGACCATGGTGGCTCTTCTGTTTCTCTCTCCTCGCATTCTTCAAATGCGGAACCAAGTTTCCTCCGTATATCCCTAACCCTTTGCGTAAAATCTTCGCCAATGAAGATTTTACTGCCCCGTAATTTGTATCTGGCAGTTAGAATTTGTTCCTTACTTTTATAAAACGTACACCTTCCCATGATTGGGGAGTCAGGTTTTCGATTCAAGCGATGAAGTCTATCGAACTCGATGTCCCGGGTAGCTCTTTGTGTGTCTGTCAGCAAGTCTTTCACGAGTCCTTCACATTCATCTCTGGTTTCGTTGTCACGTCTTCGTATTCCATGAAAGATGATATTGTTTCTTTTCGAGCGTCCCTCTAAATCGTCAGTTTTTTGTTCTAAAGCTTCCAACCGTTCACACAGAGTTTGATTCTGCTCCTTCAACTGCTGATTTCATGCTTTAAATCCCTCACTTCCTCCCCCAAAGATGCAACCTCTTCATGTAATCTCGCACACATGTCTTTCACTTCTTTCACATCTTTCTTCAAGCCATCACACTTACAGTTCAAATCGTTGAGAGAGGCCAGAATTTCCTTCATCATCGGGTCACCAGACGTCTTAGATGGGGTAGATGGGGATCCGGAAGAGCCACCGCTTGCGGATGCCAGTCGAGTCTGTCTCAGGCTCTCTGCCTTCCCAGCAGGTCCGGGTCCCGGGTCAATTCCACATCGCCACAGCGATGCAGAAAAACGCCGAGGTACAAATACGCCAGGAGGAGACCAACGAAGACACCGTCCCGTAGCCTTGAGATTTCAATGTCCGCAGATACGAAGATTTTCTTTGCATTGCTCGACGATACATGAATGCGACGTACACCGGTACAAATCCGCCACAAATGGCTCGAAAAGCCAAAGCTACCTCCGGCATGGTCACCTCCAACTCGTTTCAGGATCCAGGTAAGGCTTACGCCTCCCGTAATACGGTTTAAACACGGAGCTCCTGTCAGCCGGTGTTTACATTAACAACCGGAAATGCGCCCCCCGAAGAGAGAGAGAGAGAGAGAGAGAGAGAGAGAGAGAGGAAAAGAGAGAGAGAGGAGAGACAATGACAATTGACAATGACAATGACAATGACAAATGTTTTATTGTGTATAGGCCTGTGGCCGTTACAATAAGAGAAGGCAAACAACTTTTAAATTGAAACGAGACAACAAACGTAACATTCACACATGCCAGAAATCCATATCAACCGCAAAATCTCGAAAATTGTTTCAACTTGCTCGTCCCAAA
>CM031597.1:50060251-50080910 GCA_018398815.1 Conus ventricosus | reverse complement strand
CTAGGGCACTTTCGCCCGAAACTGTCTGTCTGTCTGTCTCTCTCTGTCTCTCTCTTCTCTGTCTGTCTGTCTGTTCTGAGGGCAACTGACCTTAACAGTTTTGTCAGGGTGCCGGTGATTCTCTCTCTCTCTCTTCCGCCACAGGAAAAGGCGCTTTTAGGCCACTTTCGCCCAAAAACTCGGTGGTGAAGCAAGTGAGTTAGAATGAAGGTTTTCCTGTTCTCTTGACTTCTTGCTGACCTGCAGTCTGCATTAAACTATTCAAAACATAATACGCCGAGAACAGGACGCGGGAGATGACATGAGAGGAAGTCGGGGTATTTTTTTTAAGGCTATGATGGGTCGGTATGGTCTTTCCTTCCCCAGGCAAAGAAGGATAGTTAAATTTAAATATATTTCTGAACATCCGAAGGTAATGTTAGCATTCGTCAGATCTAACTCAAGAAGTAACCTGCAGCAACTGTGGTTTGTAGGGGTATAAAGGTAAGTTACACACAGGCGGATTCTCCACTCCTCTCACATTTTCCCCCGCAACTCATCCTCTCTACCCCGAAGCTCTTTTTACATAAGCATGAACTGAAACGTTCGCTTCTGTTTGACATGTAGTGAAATAACGATGTTCTACACATGGAGGGAACGAAAATATTGACCAACTCGTGCAGATATTTAGACACATAGCAAAAAAAAGGGCCTCTAATTTATTCCCCAAGTCAATAAATAGGACTGGAACTGAGGGATATTGTCTTAATTCTCTGTCCTATGCTGATTGTCGTCCACACAAATTAATGAACATTATCTTTTCAGTGAGTTGTATAGCATATCCTGTTAGGGTTTTGTACATGTACTCCTCACTCCTGTCCCCCTCCTCCTCCCAACCCCCCCCCCACCCCTTCACCCTCAACCTCCCTTCTCCCCACCCCTCCAGTTTCCTCACTACCCCCTCATTAGCCTTCCAATTTTATGCTCCGTGTCTCTTTCGATATTGGCCATGTCGCTCTAGTTTGTAGCAGAAGTTCATTGACTCTTTTAAGGGTTTTCCAAACGCAGTGAATAAGCAGAGACCGGTATCTATAAAAGCGGGGTTTTCTTTTGTTTTGACAGTGTCGACTTGTTTCCATTTATTTGATGCTCTGAGAACAGTGGTTAAAGATAAACCTTCGTTTTCCTTCTTCCTTTTTGGCTTTGTTCTTTTGTTTGTTTACTTCTTCTTCTTCTTCTTCTTCTTCTCTTCTTCTTCTTCTTCTTCTTCTTCTTCTCTCTCTCTCTCTCTCTCTCTCTCTCTCTCTCCTCTCTCTCTCTCTCCTCTCTCTCTCTCTCTCTCTCTCTGTTTTCTTTCGTCCATTCTTTTATTCTTTTGCTTTTTCTTGTTGTCTTTCGTGCATGTTTTGAGCATTCTTGATGAAGTTCTGAAATCACAGTTTCTGTTCCCAGAGAAGCATCACAATGGAATCCTCCAGACTCAATATTAATCGGAACACTTTGCTAGCTGTAGATGGAATTCACAAACAACCTCTCTGGAGGAATGGCGACATGACACGTTTCAACACAGACTACAATGCTTGGCAGCACGCCCTGTACACAATATTACAGAATTATGGTGGGTGGTGGGCAGGAAGGCAGGGAGTAGTGACTGGATGACAAGATGAGTGGGGGATGGGTGTGGGATGGGGAGGGGCGAAGGTGTTTGGATGGGTATGGAAACTGTTGGCAGCAAATTAGCAGAAACATACTGACAGATGGACGAGTTTCAAAGCTGCTCTGTGTGTGTGGTGTGTGTGTGTGTGTGTGTGTGTGTGTGTGTGTGTGTGTGTGTGTGTGTGTGTGTGTGTGTGTGTGTGTGTGTGTGTGTGTGTAAGTGTGTGTGTGTGTGTGTGTGTGTAAGTGTGTGTGTGTGTGTGTGTGTGTGTGTGTGTGTGTGTGTGTATGCGTTTGTGTGTGTGTGTGTGTGTGTGTGTGTGTGTGTGTGTGTGTGTGTGTGTGTGTGTGTGTGTGTGTGTGTGTGTGTGCGTTGTGTATGTGTGTGTGTGTGTGTGTGTGTGTGCGTTGTGTATGTGTTGTGTGTGTGTGTGTGTGTGTGTGTGTGTGTGTGTGTGTGTGGTGTGTGTGTACACATCTCTCTGTGTGTAAATCGGGCCAATCTCACTGGGAAGAGTGTAATGCCATTATAGGGTCCAACCTACTTATTCATGTTTTTCACTGGTGTCTGTTTGGCATTCTCCAAAGATCCACTTTCATAACTTGAAATGGACATACTGTTACATCGTTATCAAACACAGCAACAGAAAGGTCTGCAGAACAGGACGTGCAAGAAAAGCGGAGATATAATGATCCTCTCTTCCCAAGTGTTCCTGATGCTCTCAGGTTTCCTCCATGAGGTACCTCTGCTACAAGGCAGAACCTTCCTACAAGCTGGCCCTGGGGGAGGTGGTTTGACGTGGGCTGAGGAAAAAAGATTAATTTTGATATGTATCAAAACATCCCAGGGTAGTGTGGACATTTGTCAGATTTACCTCCGGAAGTAAATCTGGGTTAGGGCTGACTCGTTTTGGCACATCATCAGTTTAACTCCCCCCTGCCCCCTCCCCCTCCCCCTCCTCCCCCTCCCCCCCCCTCCCCCCCTCCCCCTCCCCCCCCTCAATCACCTATCTCTTTTTTTTTCATTGTTTCTACCCCAAAACTTTGTTCCTTATATGGACATGCCAGTCAAAACGTTTGCTTCTGTTTGATATGTTGTGAACTTTGATTGTGCAACACTGAAAAACGAGATTTTTAAAAAAAATATTCCTGCAGATATTTGGACAGCTATGAAAAGTAGGTGGTTTGTTTTTTTCTCAAGGGATGGAGATTTATTCCTTGGTGATAAACGAGAAGGAAGTGGGCGATTTTCTTTTTCCTCTGCGCTATATTGGCCGTAATCCACACAAATTTGTTTGCATCGCGTTTCAGTGAGTCAGAGAGCTTCCTGCTGCGCATTTCTCTCACCCCATCCCTCTCCTGTTCTGCACCCCCCCCCCCGCCACCCCCCCCCCCCCCCCCCCACCCCCGGAGGCCTTGACTCTCCCACCTTCCCCATCCCTCTCCCATTTCTCTCTACCCCTTCAAACTGTGTGTGTGTGTGTGTGTGTGTGGAGTCATTTTTTTTTTCTTCTGCTGAAAGCATGATCGAGCGAGTGTTCATGGCCTAAAGCTACCCTTCAGTGTCTCTTTCAATGTCATCTATGTATTCAAAATTTGACCTAAAGAAAGTTGGCTCAGTCGAATGTTTGCAACAGACAGAGATGAAGTGTAATGGATGTCATGTCGTATGAAAGCTGTTGTTTAAAGTAGATCAGCGTCGATTTGTTGCCGTCTGTCTGATGCTCACGAAAGAATGGCGATCAGTTGGTTGTGTTGTTCGTTTCCTTTTGTTTTGGTTTAATACCTCTGTCAGGTTTCCTTCCATTACCTCTGTCAGGTGTCCTTCCATTACCTCTGTCAGGTGTCCTTCCATTACCTCTGTCATGTGTCCTTCCATTACCTCTGTCAGGTGTCCTTCCATTACCTCTGTCAGGTGTCCTTCCATTACCTCTGTCAGGTGTCCTTCCATTACCTCTGTCAGGTGTCCTTCCATTACCTCTGTCAGGTGTCCTTCCATTACCTCTGTCAGGTGTCCTTCCATTACCTCTGTCAGGTTTCCTTCCATTACCTCTGTCAGGTTTCCTTCCATTACCTCTGTCAGGTTTCCTTCCATTTTTCCTTTGGTTCTCGTTACTTTGTCTCTTTGCTTCAGACCTACCTTTGTCTCTTTCTTCCTTTTTTGTGTGTGTTTTGTTTTGTTTTTGATTTTTGTTTTGTTTTTAATTCTCTTTTTTGTCTTTTAATCTGTTTTGTTTTCAGCATTCATTCCCTAATTCTGAAATTACGGTTACATTTTATAGATAAATGTCACACACAAATCCACCAGACAAGATATTGATTTCCCTACAAATGATAGCTGAAAACAGGATTGCCACATCCCTGGAGAAAGACTGACACACTATCGCAGTGAACAGAGAAAGTGGATGCCAAATTTTGGGGCAAAATCGCCATAAATTATCAAGGGCGGTAGTCAGGAAGGGTGGGAGTAGGGTGGAGGGGAGGGGGGGTGGAGGCAGAAACTGTCAAAAGCAATTCAATAGGAAGAATTAACAAATGGACACGTTTTAAAGCTGTGCGCGCGAGCGCGCGTGTGTGTGTGTGTGTGTGGTGTGTGTGCGCGCGCGTGCGTGCGTGCGTGCGTGCGTTCGTGTGTGTTGTGTGTGTGTGTGTGTGGTGGTGTGTGTGTGTGTGTGTGTGTGTGTGTGTGTGTGTGTGGTGTGTGTGTGTGTGTGTGTGTGTGTGCAAGAGCACTCGATTTAAATGGCACAACTCTAACTGAGTGAGTTTGTTTAATGAAAAAAACAAAAACATTGAAAATAAAGTCAAAACAATTGAGGTGTGTCAAACTGATGTGATATTTGAAAGCTCGCTTTTGGCGGGAGGATTAGAAGAATGAGGAAGGGGCGAGGGGGAGGAGAGAAAGGAAAGGATGAAGGTGAAAATAAAAAAGCATGCAAACTAACCTAAAAAAAAAAATAAACAAAAACTACGAATGGACATCCTTTTATAACGATCAGACAGTATTACAAGGTGCGCGCGCACGCGCGTGTATGTGTGTGTGTGTGCGTGCGTGCGTGCGTGCGTGCGTGCGTGCGTGCGTGCGTGCGTGCGTGCGTGCGTGCGTGCGTGTGTGTGTGTGTGTGTGTGTTTGTGTGTGTGTGTGTGTGTGTGTGTGTCATGTGTGCTGAAGTGCATGTATGTTTGCGTGTACTCACATGAGTGCATGTGTGCGTGCTTGTGCGCAGGTATGTCAGTGTGTGTGGTGTGTGTGTGTGTGTGTGTGTGTGTGTGTGTGTGTGTGTGTGTGTGTGTTGTGTGTGTGTGTGTGTGTGTGTGTGTGTGCGTGCACGCACGCACAAGTGCGCTCATGTGAGTACGTGTGTGTGTGTGTGTGTGTGTGTGTGTGTGTGTGTGTGTGTGTGTGGTGTGTGTGTGTGTGTGTGTGTGTGTGTGGTGTGTTGTGTGTATGTGTGCGTGCGAGCATGCGTGTGTGCGAGCATGCATGCGTGCGTGCGTGTGTGCGAACAAGCATGCGTGCGTGTGTGTGTGTATGGGGGTGGGTGGGGGTGCGCGCACACATACGTTTGAGTGTGTGCACATGGATGAATGTGTGTGAAGGGAGAAAAGGTCTTGCTGTTGTCACTCCCTCTCCCTCTCTGTCTCTCTAATCTTCTCTCAGAAACTGACAGGCTACAGGTAATCCTCTACAGTTCCAGTACCCTCTTCCATGCGTGGAAAATCGTTGTGCTAAATGATGTGTGCTGTCATGTTCCGCTTTAATGATTCTGTTGGAAGGAGACAGTCTTTCGTCATTGAACCATTCAGGTGGATCCTGTGGTGCTTTCAAGGTGTTTCAATGGTCCTTACCTTTCCCCGACTTCTTTGGTAGATTGGCACTAAAAACTCTATCAGGATTCAAACTGCTCTGAAAGCAATTCCCCAAAGTGAAAGGTCATGTTGAGGCGATTTTCTTGTACATTGAGTTAACCGAGCGTCTCTCAGTGAATCTTTTTTCACGTCAATGGAACTGCATTATCAAAGAGACGTCACACACGATCAATGCGTTAACGTTACTTGCAAATGACCTGAAAATATTTGAAGATGTTTCGCGCTTGCAGCGCAATTGTAAGATACATGCGCGCACGCACAAAACCACACACACCACACACACACAACACACACACTTACTTCTGTATCTTCTTGTCCTTTAACTCCATGAGGTCATCAGGCACCACAGTGAAGAACAGTTCACCAGACTGCACCGCTTCTGTCAGTTGTGTGCCCAGACCTGGGTCTCCGCAAAATGTTCTCCCAGTCCACTGTGCCATGTTGACAGTCCTTCGGGTTTTCATTCCAGACTTCTCCCTTCTTCAACAGTTCGCCGGAGGATTGCCTTTGAATGCTGTTACATGGCCATACTAACGTGATTTGCTTTCTCAACTGACATCAGTATTTTTTTTTTCTACGGTCCATTGGTGTTGCCTGAGGGTTTCACACACTTGAAGTTTGGCAAGATGCTCAATGAATTTGATGTTTAGCATCTTGCGGTAATATCTCATTTCTTGGTGCGAGTTCTTCTTTACAGATCCACTGTGAGGGTCCATGTCTTGCGAGTGCATAGGAAGATGGAGTGGACTAATGCACTGAAACACCAGGTCGAAAATTGTGACCAACTCCTGCATATTGAATATTTTCACCAACTCCTGCAGAAATTTTGAGAAATGAAAAAAAAAAATCGTTCCCAAATCTATTCCCGGAATAATAAAGGGATTGGAATTAAGGGATGGTGTGTGTTAATCCCCTGTGCTATACCGATTGTTATCCACACAAATGTGTGACCATCATCTTTTCAGTGGGTTCCATTGAATACCCTGTAGGGTTTTCTATCGTTTCCCCTGCACCCCTATCACCCTCAACCTCCCTTCCTCCCCACCCCTCCAATGTCCTCACTGCTCCCATCAACCGTCCAATTTTATGCTGTATGTCTCTTTCAATGTCAGCATATATATATAATAAAGCTGGAATTCCGATGGAAAAGTCATTGACTTTTTTTTAATTTTCCATACGTAGTGAATAGGCAGTGATGGACACATAGTATTTCCTTTTGCTTTGTCAGTGTTGGCTTGTTTCCCTTATTTGACTCTCTGAATTCAATGATTAGAAATAAACTCTCGTTTTCCTTCTTCCTTTCCGGTTTTCTTCTTTTGTTCGTTTATTTCTCATCCCCATTTCTCTCTCTCTCTCCTCTCTCTCCTCCTCTCTCTCTCTCTCTTCTCTCTCTCTCTCTCTCTCTCTCTTCTCTCTCTCTCTCTCTCCTCTCTCTCTCCTCTCTCTCTCTCTCTCTCTCCTCTCTCTCTCTCTCTCTCTCTCTCTCTCTCTCTCTCTCTCTCTCTCTCTCTCTCTCTCTCCTCTCTCTTCTCTCATCTCTCTCTCTCTCTCTCTCTCTCTCTCGCTCTCTCTCGCTCTCTCTCTCCTCTCTCTCTCTCTCTCTCTCTTCCTCTCTCTCTCTCTCTCCTCTTCTCTCTCTCTCTCTCTCTCTCCTCTCTCTTCTCTCTCTCTCTCTCTCTCTCTCTCTCTCTCTCTCTCTCCTCTCTCTACTCTCTCTTTCCCTCATTCTGTTTTCTTCTGTTTCCTTCTTTTATTCCTTCACTTTTGTTTTGTAGCCTTTCATGCTTTTGAGCATCCCTGATGACGTTCTGAAATTACAGTTTCCGTTCCCGGAGAAGCTACACAATGGAAGCCGCCAGACTGAATTATTAATCCGGAACAAATGCTAGCTGAAGATAGCATCAGAACACCTCTGGAGGACTGGCGGCATGTCACGTTTCAACACAGAGTACAATGCCTGGCGGCACGGGCTGCACAAAATAATACAGAGTTATTGTGGGTGGCGGGCAGGAAGGCAGGGAGTGGTTGGATGCGAAAAGGAGTGGGGGGGGGAGGGGGGGGGGGGGGGGTGCTGGTGGTTGGGTGTGGAAACAGTTGGCATCAAATTAGCAGGAACATTCTGACAGATGGATGAGTTTCAAAGCTGCTGGGTGTGTGTGTGTGTGTGTGTGTGTGTGTGTGTGTGTGTGTGTGTGTGTGTGTGTGTGTGTGTGTGTGTGTGTGTGTGTGTGTGTGTGTGTGTGTGTGTGTGTGTGTGTGCATGTGCATGCATAGGTGTGTGTGCATGCGCGTGCATGACTGTGTGTGTGTGCATTCGCATGCATATGTGTGTGTGTGTGGTGTGTGTGTGTGTGTGTGTGTGTGTGTGTGTGTGTGTGTGTGTGTGTGTGTGTGTGTGTGTGTGTGTGAAAGAAGGCACTGGGGTGGAGAGAAGACTGCTGCGGGAAGGAGACAGGTTTACAAGGGGTCGGGATGAAAACGATAAAGCAAGCAATTAAACCAATAAATGATAACCAAAGTATTATCATTATTATCATTATCATAATGTTATTATCATTATTATATAATCGTTTTGATATTGTCATGTTATTATTATTATTATTACTATTATATTATTATTATTATTATTATTATTATTATTATTAATTATTTATTATTATTATTATTATTATTATCACTATCATTGTCGTTATCATTATTTTACTATTATTATCATTATTGTCCTCCTTCTCCTCCTCCTGCAGCGTTATATAGCCTGCAAAACTGGTAGTCAAAAATAAGGAAAGATCTACTTCTTGAAATAAGATATTTTATACATGTGTTTTATGTTGAAGGGAATTGGGATATCTTTTTGCTGGATTCCATCACACTGTGGCAAATCTAGTAATGAAAAAGCAGATAAATTAGCTAGAGATGATGCGTTAAAAAACACCTGAGAGTAATTTAATACTTGATGTTCAAGAAATTAATTCGTTATTAGAAAAAATCTTATCATGTCCACGATATTTGTCTGCTTTAATATACAAGCTTCGACTGAATTCTTGGAAAACCAAATTTCCCAAAATGCAACATGCTATTGTTTAAGTCTCCTGTCAGTAGACCATATTCTTTTTCATCGTTCAATATTAACTTCATTATATAAAGAATCGAACGTGGATGTGACTGTACACGATTCTATCAAAAGAATAACCCACAAACCAGAAACTGTGCAAATAGCAAAAGGGATTTCCATGTATCAAATTAATAGATTTTTTTAACGGTCCTCTTGTCCTCGATCCTTTTTTTTTTTTTGAAGTCTAATAATTATTACCAAGTGTGAACAGACTTTAGATTAAAGAACTCACTCACTCACCCCTCCTCTTCCTCTTCCTCATTATAATTATTATCATTATCATCATGACATTTTCATCGTCTTAGTTTCATATCCATCGTTCATTACATTATCATTTTTGCAATCATTGTTTCCTCCTTCTCTCTCTCTCTCTCTCTCTCTCTCTCTCTCTCTCTCTCTCTCTTCTCTATCTCTCTCTCTCTCTCTCTGTTTGACCAACAAAAGCGAGTCGTGTAGCCCAGTATCATTGCAACGTGATGGATGACTTGAGAATGAGTCCCTTGTCTACCCTCCCCCTTTTGGGGACATTTCCTGGTTGATATTTTTTGTTTTCTTATTTCACATACTGGTTCAAAACCTCACACATGCTTCGATGACTTTTATCAAACGCTCTTTATTACTATAGTTTTGTTTTCATGAAATATAAAGTGAGGGTTCAAAGAGACTAGTGGTCGAGTGGTTACAGCGTTTGCCGTGGAGTTGAGGGTGATGAGTTCAAACCCTTTGGTTGGTGGGATTTCATTTACAGGAAACTCACTTTACTCACAGTGAATGGTGCCTGATTAGATCAGTAAATGTTAACGGCGGCGAAAAAGGGGGACGAGGGTCCGGCTGCCTTCAAGTTTAGCCTGACACACTGACCCTGTTTTCAATTCCTGCCTTCATGGGCCATTGGGCTATATGACTTGAAATGTAACCTTTTTTTTAATTTTAATAACATTGTAATTTTCTGTTTCGCATGAGTTCTGACACCCTCTCCCCTCTCCTCTCCTCCCTCTTCTCCCCTCTCCTCACTCTCTCTCGCTCTCCTCTCTCTCTCTCTCTCTCCCCCCTTCTCTCTCTCTCTCTCTCTCTCTCCCCCACACACACACACAGTATGTATGTGTAAGTGTGTGCATAATAAAGTTATGTTCCTTGTGATTGATTCTATAAACTTTTTTTGGGGGTGTTGTTTGGGGATGTTGTTATTGTCGGTTGTTGTTGTTGTTGTTGTTTGTTGTTGTTTTTTTTGTAATTGGGAAGACACTGTCTATTTAAATTTGTGTTTGAAAAATTTTATTCGTCCGAAAAAGTTCTGATGGATGAGAAACTCTCTCTCTCTCTCTCTCCTCTCTCTCCTCTCTCTCTCTCTCCTCTCCCTCCCCCTTCTCCCCCTTCTCTCTCTCCTCTCTCTCTCTCTCTCTCTCTCTCTGTGCAGGTCTCATATTTGTCACGTGTTCATCGGTGGTACGTGTATGTGTGCACGCCTTTGAGTGGATGTGTGCGGTTATTTGATCGTTCGTTTCTTTACCCGTTTTTGTATACAGCTATTTGCGCTCGGAGATGCGTGCGTGTGTGTTTTGTGTATGTTGTGTGTGTTGTGTGTTGTTGTGTGTGTGTGTGGTGTGTGTGTTGTGTGTTTGTTTTGTGTGTGGTGTGTAGCGTCTGTTCGTGCGTGTGCATGTGTGTGTGTATTCTTGTGTGTCTGTTGTGCTGTGTCTGGTGTCTGTTTTGTCTGTCTTAAACTGAATATAAATGTTTCCTTTTTCTGACGTGTGTCAGCGTGTTGCTCTGATCTTCTTATATTGGAGATGTCTCTGTCTGTCAAGATGGATGATGCCACACTGTCCAGAAAGGAACCCAGAGTGCAGTCCTGCCATGTTCATTTTAAAACTCGTGCCCGAAAGAAAGCGAAACGTGCAGCCTCCATGTTCATTTCAAAAATCGTTGAAAAAAGCGAACGGCACCTGCCATGTTCATTTCAAAACTCGTGCCTGAAAGAAAGCGAAACGTGCAGCCTGCCATGTTCATTTCAAAACTCGTGCCTGAAAGAAAGCGAAACGGCAGCCGCCAGGGTTCATTTCAAAACTCGTGCCTGAAAGAAAGCGAAACGTGCAGCCTGCCATGTTCATTTCAAAACTCGTGCCTGAAAGAAAGCGAAACTGCAGCCTCCATGTTCATTTTTAAAAATCGGGGCCTGAAAGAAAGCGAAACGTGCAGCCTGCCAAAGCTCATTTTTAAAACTCGTGCCCGAAGAAAGCGAAACGTGCAGCTGCCATGTTCATTTCAAAACTCGTGCCTGAAAAAAGCGAAACGTGCAGCCTGCCATGTTCATTTCAAAACTCGTCCGAAAAAACGAAACGTGCAGCCTGCCATGTTCATTTCAAAACTCGTGCCTGAAAGAAAGCGAAAACGTGCAGCCTGCCCTGTTCATTCAAAACTCGTGCCTGAAAGAAAGCGAAACGTCAGCCTGCCATGTTCATTCAAAAAATCTGCCTGAAAGAAACGAAACGGTGCCCCCTGCCATGTTCATTTCAAACCGTGCCTGAAAGAAAGCGAAACGTTCAGCCCTGCCATGTTCATTTCAAAACTCGTCCTGAAAAAAGCGAAAAGTGCACCCGCCATCTTTCTCAACAAACGTAATGAATCCCCCTGTTATGAAGTCTCAAGTAGCAAACAATCCAGCTTTGTACAAATCTCAAACCAAAGTAATTTCTACAATATCATCGCTTACATCTTACTGTCACTGACAAATGAATCAGTCAGCTCACTCCCTTCTTGTGCAATAACTTTAAGTTTGATACCCTTTCCACATGCAAGCATGCGGAGTTGTAAGTAAAAGTTCCCATGTGTCTGTGGTTTGATGTACCGTTGGAGATTGTCATTGGTATCATACTGGAACAGAAATAGGGTGTGGAAAGGGAGACGGGGGAAGGGGTACAGTCGCTCAGTCTGGCCAGATAAACAATTTAAAGAAGTCAATAAAAAAGTTAGCAGGGATATGTTCAATCTAAGATCAAAAAAGAGATTGCCAGATATCACCACTGTAACTCATCGCATATATAATGACTACAATAACAGCTCCGTGTACACAGCATCCTGATTTAGACAGCAATACTCATCGCTAGTACATCAAGAAAATATTTCATTTGTCAAGAATTCCATCAAAGTACTTCGCTCAATTTAATGAATTTGGGTAAAGCCATAGCATTTTTCTTGAAGATTTGTTTAACAAACTACAAAGATTGAAAGTTCAACGACCTTTCAATGTCGTGAAACAAATGATGAAATACTGGGGGGGCAATAAATACACAATGAAATTCAGCGCCTGCTTCACCAAAATTTCAATCTCTACATTTTCTTTATTCTCTCAAAAATCCATTTGCCTATCTTTTTCTTTTTTTTTTGTTTCAGGTTTATTTCACAATGAATATCATTACTGTTTTATACAACATTTTTTAAATTCACCTTGACACATTTCTTATATGAAATTCAGGCCAGTCTCGCTGGAAAGTGATTAGCTATCATTAGCAAGTTCTGCCCATTCATTCCTCTTTTTCTTCCCTGGCCTAGAGTATGGTTGACGAACATCATTAAAATTCGTTTCTCTACCTTAAAATGACATACTTTTGGTCATTTTTAAAAACCTAAAAACACAAAACAAGAAAAAGGGGCACGGAAAAGGGGGTGAAGAAAGGCGGGATAAATATCCTCTTTTCCCCAGGTGTTCCCGGGTGCTCTCAGTTATCTCCAAAAGGAACCGCTACAAGACAAACCCCTTTTTCCCCAACTAAACTTTGGGAGGGGGGGGGGGGGGGGGGGGGAATGTGGGTTGGGGAAAATAGATTTTTTGATAATGTCCAAACCCCAGGGAAATGTGACATTTTTTACATTTTACCTCCAGAAGTAAAATGGGTTTGGTTTTGACTAAATTTGGCACCCACTAGTTTACCCACACCCCCTTTTTTATTTACGTTTCCCCCTTTAAACCTTTTTTCCCCCCCCAAATTTTGTTTTTGATATAAAACGAAAATCAGAAACGTCGCTAGTTTGATTTTAATGTTTTGAATGATTGGTCTCTGGAAGGGGAGAAAAGTTGGATTTACCCCTACAGATATTTGGACAGAAATTCAAAATTTATTTTTTTGTTGTTGTTTTTTTGTTTTTGGTTTTTTGTTTTTTGTTTTGTTTGTTTTGTTGTTGGTTGGTGTTTTGTTTTTTGTTTGTTTGTTTCTTTTCAAAGTTCAACATCAATACCTTGAAGACGATGAAAGGGAAGGGGCCGACTTTTTCACTGCATTGAACCACCGCATCCACCCAGTTTGTTTGCATTTCTTCAGGGGTGAAAGTCACCTTTGCTGGTGGTCCAACCCACCCCCCCCTGCCCTGCCTGCCCCCCCACCCACCATCCTCCACTGCCCGTCCCGTTTCCCTTCCTCCATCCCCCCCCCATTTCTCCCCCCCCCCTCATTCACCAACGAGTCATTTTCACTTCTCAAAAACATGAGCGACTGTTCAGGTCGGCTACTTTTGGGTGTTTTTTTGCAATGTGATCTATGCTTTTCAAATTGACACAAAAAAAATTTGGCTCGATAATGTTTGAAAACGAAGAGAGGGAGTGTAATGGATGCCCCTACGGCAGGGGGAGCCGTTTTTTTGTAGACGTGTCCCTTTTCCATCTGGCTTTTTGACCAAAACAAAAAATGGCTATGAGTTACTCTTTTTTATTTTTTTAATAACTCTTTGGGTTTTTTTTCCTTTGCCCTTAAAGTCCATTCCTTCTTCCTTTTTTTCACACCTTCCTTCGTTTTTTTCTTTCTCACGTTTTGCTTTTAATCTTTTTTTGTTTTCACATTTTTAAAAAAATTCAAAAATCGGTTACATTTTAGCTAAACTCACAGACAAAACGCCCAACCGTTTAACTCCATAAACTTTTAAACTGAAAACTGATTCAACAACCCCGGAAAACACCGCCACAATGTAGCATGAAAAGGGAACTTGGGTGCCAATTTCGAAAAGTTCATAATTATCAAAGGGGGGTAAGGAGAAGGATAGGGGGGGGGTGGGGGGGGAAAGGGAATTCTTTACAAATTTGGGCCCTGTTCAAAGCTGCCATCGTGTGTTGTGTGTTGGGTGGTGTTGTTGTGTTGTGGTGTGTGGTGTGTGTGTGGGGGTGTGTTGGGGGTTGTGTGTGTGTGTGTGTTTGGGGTGGGAGGAGGGGAGAGAGAGGTGTGTTTGGGGTGTGGTGTGTGGTGTGTTTTTGTGTGTGGTGTGTGTGTGTGTGTGTGTGTGTGGGTTTTTGTGTGTGTGTGTGTTGGGGGTTTTTTGCGCGTGCGTCGTGCGGGTGGTGCGTGCGTGCGTGTGTTTGTGTGGTGTGGGGGTGTGTTGTGTGTGTGTGTGTGTGGTTGTGTTGGTGTGGGTGGGTTTTGTGTATGGTTGGTGTTGGGGGTGTTGTGTGTTGTGTGGGGGTGTGTGGTTTGTTGGGGGTGTTGGCATCACTTTTTTTGTTGGGGTTTCCGTGTATGAGTGTATGGAAAGGGACTTTTGTCCCGTTGTCACTCTTTCCCTTTTCACCTTCCTCCCCCCCCCCCCCCCCAATATCGACAGCCTGCATATCTTCTACAGTCCATACCCTCCCCATCTGGAAAATCTTTTTTGCTAAATATGTGTGCTGTCATGTTCCCTTAAAATGATTTGTTGGGGAAAGGGACAGCCTTTGTTTATTGACGTCAAGTGGATCTTGTGTGTTTAAAGTTTTTAATGGCCTCACCTTTCCCCGAGTTTTTGGAGATTGGCACTAAAATCATCAGGGTTCAATTCTCTAAGCAATTCCCCCAAAGTGAAAGGGCATGTTTAGCGATTTTCTTGTACATTGAGTTAACTGAGCGTTTCTCAGTGAATCTTCACGTCAGTGGAACTGCTTTTTAAAATAGACGCCACACACAATCAATACGTTTTGCTTGTGACTAACTTGAAAATATTCCATGATGTTTCGTGCCTGCAATGGACGTGTCAAACATACACGCGCGCGCGCATACACACACACACACACACACACACACACACACATACAGATACGTGCGCACGCACGTTTGCACGCACGCAGACATGCATGCCAGCACACAAACGCACGCGCGCGCACACACACACACACACACACACACACACACAACACACACACACACACACACACACACACACACATACACACACACACACACACACACACACACACACACACACACACACACACCACACACACACACAACACACAATCACACACACTCACGCGCACGCGCACGCGCGCACACACACACACACACACACACACACACACACACACACACACACACACACACACACACACACACACACACTTCTTCTTCTTCTTCTTCTTCTTCTTCTTCTTCTTTCTTCTTCTTCTTCTTCTTTAACTACTTCTTCTTCTTCTTCTTCTTCTTCTTCTTCTTCTTCTTCTTCTTCTTTCTTCTTCTTCTTCATCTTCTTCTTCTTCTTCTTCTTCTCTTCTTCTTCTTCTTCTTCTTCTTCTTCTTCGTCTTCTTCTTCTTTTTCTTCTCTCTTCTTCTTTCTTCTTCTTCTTCTTCTTCTTCTTCTTCTTCGTCTTCTTCTTCTTCTCCTCCTCCTCCTCCTCCTCCTCCTTCTCCGTCTTCTTCTTCTTCTTCTTCTTCTTCGTCCACTTCTTCTTTTTCTTCTTCTTCTTCTTCTTCTTCTCCTCCTCCTCCTCCTCCTCCTCCTTCTCCGTCTTCTTCTTCTTCTTCTTCGTCCACTTCTTCTTTTTTCTTCTTCTTCTTCTTTCTTCTTCTTCTTCTTCTTCTTCTTCTTCTTCTTCTTGTCCCGCAATTCTGTGTGAAGTCATCAGGGCACACCGCCGACGAACAATTCATCAGATTCCTCCAGTTCTGTCAATTATGGACAAAGTCCTGAGTCTGCAAATGCTTCCCCTGTCCACTCTGCAATATTGACAGTCCATCCTTTTCCCTTCTTCGTCAGTTTGCTGGAGGATTGTCATTGAATGTTGTTACACGGCTATGTAAGTTTTTGTTTTTCATACCTGACCTCGGCAGATCTTCATACTGTCCATTGCGCTGCCTGATAGTTTGACACCCTCTGATGACTAGCAATATGATCAGAAAGTTCCATGTTGAGCATGAGGTGGCATGTTATTCACATGGCGTGAATTTTCTGTACAGATCCACTGTGAGGGTCTATGTCTGGCGGAGGATGGGAAAAACCAATGCACTGAAGAGCCTGATATTGTGTTTCATTGAGATGTTCTTGTCCTTTTAGGGTTTTTATATGGACAGTACTGTGGTTTTCTTTGCTGCGCTCAAAAGAACGTCCGGTTTGGATCCGTCACAGCTAATGATAGATTCTAGGTAGGTGAACAGTGGAACAGATTCTGGCTTCTGACCGTTAACAGTTTATAACAGTGCTGACGGTGGTGTTGTGTCAATACCTTAGTCTTCTTAACGCTGATTTCCATGTCATATCTTGTTGATTTCCCATCCAGTTGCTCCACCATCTCCACGATTTCCTTTTCACTGCTTGCCAGGCCATCGATGTCATTTGTAAAGTAAAATTTTATAAAGGAACTTCCCACTGTGCTGACTGTGATGACACACCCCCCTCCGAGTGCATCAGTCAGGTTTCCAACCCGGGGAATTTTTTAAAAAAGTGAGGGAAAACAAAACTGCCTTATAATTTCCATTTAAAAGGGGTGAAAGCCTTTCTCCCCGACACCCACATTTTCTGTATTGTTTGTCAAGGCGTAGACTCGTCCCGAAGTTCCGTACAGAAAACACACGTAGAGGAAAAGGAAGACGGATGTAACACAGGGACAGAAAGCAAATGTAAAAACAGACACCTTTCCCGGGGTTTTAAGCGCCCGGAATGAAAAGGAAAAGTAAATCATGATGGAGTGTAAAACAACAAACGAACGAACGATTTTTTTTAACGAGGGATAAGAAAAAAGCACAATACAGGCTTTTGTTTTACTTCTTAAAATCAAAAAAGGGCCGAAAAATAAATAAAAATTACTTCAAAAGAACGAACCATCAAAAAAGGAAAAGAATCCCTAGACTAAAATACAAAAGGCAATAAAAAAATATGACACCCGAACCTTTCAAACCCACACACACACACAACCCCACACAAAACACACACACCCCAACACACACACACCCACACACCCACACCCCACCCCAACACACACCCACACAAAAAACAAAACACACACGCACGCACGCACGCACGCAACACAAAGAGAAGAGAGAGAAGAGAGAGGAGAGAGAGAGAAGGGGAAAAGAGAGAGAGAGGGGAGAGAGAGAGGGAAGAGAGAGAGAGAGAGAGAAGAGAACTTTGCACATTTTTTTTTTTTAATTAAAAAAGAAAAGAAGAAGAAGAAGAAAAGAAAGAAGAAAAAAGAAAAAAGAAAAAAGAAGAAAAGAAAAAGAAAAAAAAAGAAGGGGAAAGAAGGGACGCAATGAATGGGGACATTTTGAAATAGTCATGAGAGAAATAGAAAGGGGAAAGGAAAATATTCACAAACATTAAAAAATCATTTTTTTTGAATCCATAAAAATAATTTTGAAAAAGCAAAAAAAAAAATTTAAAATTATGCTATCGGAGAGACTTATTTGCCTTTGTGACCTGATTTAACTGTCGGCATTTCCTTTGGGGCTGTTTTTGGAAAACCCCTATTGGGGCTCCAGGGGCAGATTGGGGAAAATTTAAAGGGACGCAGTGATTCTGGGAACCCCCCTACCACGCCTGAAAATTTTACCCCAAAAAAGAACCAAACGAAAGAAGCGCTTGGGCATTCACATTTTTTGAAATTCCAGTTAAACCTCTGCTTCCCAAAATTTCCAAACGATACCTCAATTCCCCAAATCAACATTTAAATTTTTTTGCTTATAAATACACACAGTGTAAAGATGTATAAATACACAAAAATTAAAGATAGTATAAAAAACACCCAAAAAAAGATAGAAAAAAAATACACACCTTTTAAAAAGTATAAATACACACATGAAAAGTTTAGTATAAATACACACATGAAAAAGTTTAGATAAATACACACATGTAAAATAGTAAAAATACACACATGAAAGATAGAATAAAAACCCCCAAAAAGAAAAATAGTTTTTTTTCCCGGGCCACCCCCCATCACCAACCGGGCAAAACCCCCCCCTCCCCCCTAGTCCCCCGGCCATTACCCCCAACACCTGCCCCCCCAACCCCTCCCCACATCCATCTTTTTTAAATCGGGTTGCGAAAAGCTTAAACCCAAAATTTGGGATCCATGCACATCCTGTAAATTTCCCCCCCTTTTTTTTGTTTTTGCTTTTTGGGTTTTTTTTTTTATTTTTAACACGTTTTAAAATATTTGGGCCCATCCATCCACTCCCTAAAAGAATAGCTCTTTCTCCTCAGCCCCCCCCTTTAAAAACCCTCCCTCTCCCCCTCTCTCTTCTCTCCCCTCTCTGCTCCTCTCCTCCCCCTCCCTCTTTTCTCTTCTCCCCTCTCTCTCCTCTCCTTCCCCTTCGCCCCTCCTCCTCTCCTCCTCTCTCATCCTCCCTCTCCCCTCTCCTCTCTGGGGCCACGGGGTTTGGCACGAAGCAACGGGGGCCCGTGTATTTCAGCTGGGGGCCAAATTCCTGCATTTCTTGCAATGCCAGAAACTGTTTTTCTCCAGTAACTGCGGAGACAGCCCTAACGCCCCTTCTGACCGAAAAAATCGTCTTCCCCGCGACCCCCAAAACCCCTCAGCCCCCGAACAAAAATGGGGGATTTCCCATACTGAACGGGGAAAAGCAAGTTTTCCCTTTTTTCAGGCAAAGCCCCCCCCCCCCCCCTCCCCCCCCCCCCCCCCCCCCCCCCCCCCCCCCCAGCCAGGGGCGAAGAATAAAAGAGAGCGAAACCGAGAAACAGATGACCTAACAGGTTGGGGATGGTCTCGGAAAAAACCAAGGGTTAAAAAGAAAATGGCCGTGCTTAACATTTAGTCAACGTAAAACGGGGCCCCGGGTTTAAAAATTTAGGCAGACTTTCCCGGGGCCCTGCTTAACATTTAGTCGACGAAAACTGGCCGTGCTTAACATTGAGTCAGACGAAAACGCCGAGCTTAAAATTGAGTCAAAACGACACTGGCCGTGCTTTTCATTTAGTCAGACGTACACTGGCCGTGCTTTAAAATTGAGCAGACCCTTCAAAATGGCCGTTGGGGTTAAAATTGATCAGAAAGTACCATACACAGCACAGTAGGGGGGCATTACAAAAGAAAAAAAGAAAATGCCAAAACGCGATGATGATGGGGACACAGCATATTCAGGATTTTTTTCCTTTTTCCCTCTTTGCGTTCCCCACCAATCAAGGTAACAACATGAAACCAAAAATCCCAGGCGGCCCTTCACGTAAGTGTTTAACAAACCCCTAGACAAAATAAAGTCGCCCCTTTTTTACCTGGGGGGCTAAAGGAAAAATTTTCAAAACCCGACAGATCGGCCTTCCGAGACGATTCGTGATTCGCCCAGAAAAAAAGAATTTTCCGGAAAGGGTTTGCTTCATCAAACGATAATAAAGGGGGTGCTGCTGTGCGGTCAGATATATTTTTTGGGAAAATTCCGCCATCCGCAAATCGAGGACATTTCTTGTTCTGGGGGGGTAAAGCCGGAAGAAATAAACATGTTTCCAAGGGAAAAGGTCAAACAAACCCATCCCGGAAAGGAAGACGTACCCGGGAACACGGAATTGAAGAGACCAAGCACTCCAACCCGGGGGCTGGGAAAACCCCCAAAATTCACGGGTTTAAACCAGTTCCCAAACCCCGGGGTGGACCGCAACTACAGAACTAACATGAACCGTACCCCGAAAAATTTCTCGTTTACGTTTTTTGTCCTGCAAGTGAAATTTAACGAACCTTGTTGGGTTTTAAATTAATGAAATCGAGTCCCCTTGTGTTATTGTAAAATCAGGGCCCATTTGCAAAAAGGGGTTGACACTTATATTCGTTCGGTTTCGTTCGTTAGTTTTTCCCCCTCTCCCCCTCTCCCCTCTCCTCTCTCTCCCCTCAACTTCCCCTCTCTCTCTCTCTCCCCCTTTTTAAAAAGTCAAAAAAGGCAAAAAAGGGGAAAACAGTTTATTGCAGGGCGGGGGAAATTTTTTTTGCTTTTTTTTGCAGATGATTTAAACCCTTTTTCTCTAGCATGTTTTTTTGGTTTTCAAAATCAAATAAATGTTTTAAAAAAAAGAAGCAGAAAGAAATTCAATTAAGTGTTTCAAGAAAACAAACATTAATTTTCTTTCGATTTGGGTGGTTATTTATCCCAGTAAAGAAAAGTGGTGGTATGGAATGTAAAGTAAAAATAACCCAAAAGTTACCCAAAAATTTGGGGAAAGGGTATTTTTCAACCGTTTAAAATCTAAATGCAGGGTGGCCCTGAAAACGGCAGAAAGGGAAGAAGGGGGTTGTAGAAAATTTTAAGATCATGAAAAAAACTTTAAAAGCATTACCCCCTTTTTTGTTCTGGAAGCTATTTGACTCACAAATAGCGCCTATTTCTGACTTAAACGCAGAAGTTTTGGGGGGCAGAAAAAAATTTTGGGAAAAGGAGAAGGTGCATACAATTTGGGAAATTTAAAAAAACATGAACATTTTCCCCTGCCTTCTCAAACACAATGGGTTTTTGGGGATTCTGGGAAAATATCCTTTATTTTTAAAACAAACGTTTTCAAAATCAAATTTAATAATTTTTAAAATTGACACAACTTCCAATCAAAATGTAGACAAGCAATGAAAATTATAACTACAAATGGAAAGTGGGCACTGCAACTGGGGTTTTAAAGTAAAACATGTGTTTAAATATAAAAAGGGGTTTTGGTTGTGTGGCTTACAAAAGGTGGGAACGAAAGGACATTTTGTCAGAATTTTAAAGGAAACGCTTGATAGCCTGCTACAAACAAATTGGGATTTAAAAAAGGAAGAAAAAAAAAATTTTTCAAGGTTTAATTTTCCCTTTAAAAATAATTTTTCAGGGCCCGGAA
>CM031597.1:50052751-50055251 GCA_018398815.1 Conus ventricosus | reverse complement strand
TAAATATCTCTTCACTGAACGACCTGGTAGCCCAAAATGAGTTCATGTTCTCACAATCGAGTCCCACGCTTTGTGACTTAACATCTGAGACTGTAGGAATTCGAATCAAAGTTCCAGTGGTTGTGGATTTCTGAACGTTGACGATGAGGCACATATGGCACTCTACTGGGGAGTGTGGACGAGAATTGGGTTAGCGAAGGGGGGCATTGGAAGGTGGGTCTGGGACGGTCACACAGTCTTAATACCACATCAAACTGTTATGATCACAAGTATGGGGTTTGTAGGCCTGCGTTGAATCCCACCACCCACTGCTGAACATCACCTAAGGAACGTATCAGTGATACATAATGACTCTAATAGTTCTGTGTAGACTGCTACGGGACGCCCGAATGTGACGTTGTGTGTATGGAGGCAAGATGATGGAAGTGAACGAAATCCCACAGAGAGGTCATCTTTGAAGTCTTCTCTCTGGTCTTTCTCTCACTTCCATCACCCTGTGTGTTCAAACTGTTGACTGTCGTCTCCTACAAATACCTGTCTTGTTCCCAACGAGGGAAGGCTACTAATGTGTTGGCTTCGTCGTAAGAGCATCAGTGTGCCGAGTTTTCAAGCTTCGTTGTACTATCAATTTGCCATCCACAGGACCCATACTGAGGCGGGCGACTAACATGTTTGATTCTGGTTTCCCATATGCTTTGGTGTGGATTTGTGGTGAATTTTGTATAGATGGACATCCATACAGACAGACAGACAGATGACAGACACATGAACAGCCAGCTTGCTAGCCAGCCAGCTGGCTAGATAGGCAGATAGGTACGTAGGCAGGTAGGTACGTAGATAAGCAAGTAGACAGACGTATTGACACAGACAGACAGATGCATCAAGGACATTGAAATGAATCTGCATTGACCGAAAGAGGGAAAAGAGATAGACACATGTCATATACAGAGGGAAAACAATCTAACCAGCAGATACTTTGATCTGCCTTCGACAGGGATCACGATGGTTCCCTGATGCAGCTAGTGAAGGGTTTTTATATATACAATTTTTTTTTAATTTTAAGTTCACATTTTCTTCAACTTCAACCCCTCCCCCTTCTTTTTTTTATAATGTTCAAATATTTGCCAAGTCACTACTATAATGACGAAAGAATTGATAGCCTGCATTTGTTTTCCCCCACTACTTAATTGTTCAGCAAATACTTTGAGAGAGAGAGAGAGAGAGAAGAGAGAGAGAGAGAGAGAGAGAGAGGAGAGAGAGAGAGACAGAGAGAAGACAGAAGACGAGGGACAGACAGGACACAGACAGAGCGCAGACAGACAGACAGACAGAGGTGGCTCCTTTCTCAATTCATTTTCGTGCTTAAGTGGTATTCCTCTCATGCGGCTTATTCCGTCTCTCCGTCCACAACCACAAGGAAGGCGACACTACGTCCATCCAACGACAATCCCTATGAATTTGGCAACACCGGCCACCTCGACATGAACTCACCAATTGCCAAGGGTACAAACATGGAGAGGAAATCGAAACTGATGGTCATCATGACAGCAGGCACAGCAGCAGCAGCACACAGAGCACAAGCAGCAGCGCAGCAAAGCAGCAGCAGCATCACCATCACCATCATCATATCATCATCATCATCATCATCTCATCATCATCGCGTGTGTACTGGTGTTGAACGCGCTCGTGGGTCTGGCTGCGTGTGTGAGTTTGGGTGTGGTTGTGTGTGGGTTGTGTGTGTGTGTGTGTGTGTGTGTGTGTGTGTGTGTGTGTGTGTGTGTGGGTGTGTGTGTGTGTGTGTGTGTGTGTGTGTGTGTGTTTGATGGGTGTGTTTGGGTGTGTGTGTGTGTAGTGATGTGTGCTTTGATTAGAATTATAATTTATCATGTTTCGTAATTGCCTTTGGGCGCTTGCGAGGTAAAGCGTTATATAAATATCCTTTTACATTACATTACATCATTATAATCCACCACCACCATCATCATCATCATCATCATCATCATTCATCATCATCATCATCATCATCATCATCATCATCATCACTATCATCATCATCAGTCAGTGGATGGGTCGAGTGTACATTTGTCAACATGAAAAGTACATATCTACTAATAAACTGATGTTCTATATTCCTAGCAGCCTTACATCTATGATGACTTTCAGTAGGGCAAAGTCCTTACAAACACAGTCAGTCTGCACTATGGGAGCATCATGGCGTCAAAGGCGATTGTAGCTAATTTCCTCTACAAAACGGTCATGGTCCTTGAGGACAACGACAAAGAGAGGGAAAGCAGTAATCTCAGCCGTTTTCTTGGGGCTCACAAATGATTTCCTTGTTCTCCTTTGGATGAAAAGTGTTATCATAGTTTTCCTGTGGAGGACATGTTTTATGGCAAGGAAATGTAGGAATAACACCGATAATAACTGTTTTCCTCGGAAAAAAGGGTAAAGAGGGAAAACAGGGTAAAGAGGGAAAAGAGGGTAAACGGCTCTAATCGTG
>CM031597.1:50040251-50047751 GCA_018398815.1 Conus ventricosus | reverse complement strand
GGTTGACATGCTGGTATGCAGTCAAAGAATGCGCTGGCTGACTTTTAGTTATCGTCGACCAAATAAACAATTCAAAGATGATTTATTACTGAATATTCAAGTGTCTACAGAAACTACCAGGCGCTACAACGTTTAACAACATTTCAGGTTCCATTTTTCTGTGGTCCGCAGTCTTGGTGTCATTCTAGACCTAAACTTTCTCTGGAGCCACATATTCCTGACATATATAGACCCGGATATCTTCTGCTACGTAAAATAGTTTTCTTCGTCACTATCTCTCAACTGACACTGCCAAGCGTTTGGATCGGTGCCCTTGTCCTTTCTATAATAGACTACTGTAACCCTCATCTTGCCTGCCGTTCGAAGTATCAATTCCACAGTATTCCTCGGTGTTGCTAAGGGTTAGACTTCAACGAATTCAAACTGATGCTGTTCAAGTCGTATGGAGACCCATGTAACTCCACTTCCGCATTCTCTGCTGTGGCTGCCAATTTCTGTCAGGACCGACTACAAACTTTCCACCCTCTCTTTAGCTGTCATATCTAGTTCTGCACTCGACTCTGTTCAAGGCATTTCAACTCCACATTCTCCATCAGTTTCGCTCTTCCTCTGACAACCGTCTCCTGCGATTGCCCACAGTTAAACCAAGGACTCACGGAGATTGTGTGTGTGTGTGTGTGTGTGTGTGTGTGTGTGTGTTTTGTGTGTGTGTGCGCGGTGGTGCGTGCGTGCGTGCGTGCGTGCGTGCGTGTGTGCGTGGTGCGTGGTGTGTGGTGGTGTGTGGTGGTGGTGGTGTGTGTGTGTGTGTGTGTGTGTGTGTGTGTGTGTGTGTGTGTGTGTGTGTGTGTGTGTGTGTGTGTGAAAATGCTAGTCACAGTATCGTGACATAAATGCATATACTACTGGATTATATCACTCCATCCCATAAAACAACACGCACAGAAAGAAATAATCGTAGTTTCATGGCAGAAAGGCTCGGGGTAAAAAAAACCCTCCTGAAAGCACTAGTTATCTCACTGCCCAGAGACAAAAAGGGATGATGACAACTTAATGCCAGACGGAAGAACATGTCCTTCCGCCACCTGACAAACTGCTGCAGTACGTGTTGAAACTCCACTCCACCCAGCCCTGACAATTCCACCCCGGGATATTTTAATGGAACGACAGACCCACAGCTTGTGCTGTGCTGTGCTGGGTTGTGTTCTGTTACGTTGCGTCGTATTATATTGTATACTGCTGTATTCTGTTACGTTGTTTTGCGTTATATTTTATAATGCTACATATTGCTGCATTGTGTTGTGTTGTGTAAAATTGTATTGTATGATACTATAAACAGCGGTGTTTTGTGTTTTGCTGCGTTATATTGCATAATGCTATATGTTGTTCTGTTGTCTTGTGTTGCGTAATATTGCACAATGCTATATGTTGTTGCAGTGTGTTGTGTTGCACTGCTTTATATTGTACAAAGGTACATATTGCTGCATTGTGTTGTGTTGCATTGCCGTATAGTGTATTATGTCATATTTGTTGCGCTGTTTTGCAGTATATTGTACAATGCTATACATTGTTGGGTTGTGTCGTGTTTGGGTTGTGCTGTGTTGTGCTGTGTTGTGCTGTGTTGTGTGTTGTTTGTTGTGTTGTGTTGTGTTGTGTTGCGTTGCGTTGCGTTGCGTTGCGTTGCGTTGCGTTGCGCTATACTGTATAGTGCTATACATTGTTGCGCTACGTTGTGGTGCGTTGCGTTGCATTATATTGTATAATGCTATATATTGTTACGTTGTGTCGTGTTGTGTTGCGTTACCTTATATAATGATATATATTGTTGCGATGTGTTGTGTTGCGTTGCGTGGCGTTATGTTGTATAATGCTATACATTGTTGCGTTGTGTTGTGTTGTGTTGTGCTGCGTTGCGTTATGTTGTATAATGCTATACATTGTTGCGATGTGTTGTGTTGCGTTGCGTTGCGTTATATTGTATAATGTTATTCATTATTGCGTTGTGTTGTGTTGCGTTGCGTTGCGTTATATTGTATAATGCTGCACATTGTTGTGTTGTGTTGCGTTGCGTTGCGTTATATTGCATAATGCTATATATTGTTGCGTTATGTTGTGTTGCGTTGCGTTATATTGCTTAATGCTATATATTGTTGTGTTGTGTTGTGTTGCATTGCGTTATGTTGTATAATGCTATATATTGTTGCGTTGTTGGGTTGATTTGTGTTGTATTGCATAATGCTGTATTATGTTGCGTTGTGTTGCGTTGCTTGGCGTTATATTATACAATGCCATGTTCTGTTGCTTGGTTTCGGTTTGCTCTGCCTTGTATTGTATAATGCTATATTCTGTTGTGGCTGTGTGGAGCCACTTTACCTTTCAGTGTATAGTGCCATGTTTGTTGCTTTGTGAGCCGTTGCATCGCGTTACGTTGTGGTGTGTCGCGTTGCCTAGTGTTGCAATTCTGATCCACTGTGTTGTGTCCTATTGTGTGCGTTGTATTGTTTTGTGCTGTGTTGCGTCTTGTTGTGTTATGTTGCATTGTGTTTTGTTAGTTGTGTTGTGCTTCTCGTCTTCACACGTGTCTTTGATTTATAAAAAAAATGTCCGCCTCCACTGGAAAGAGTGTGTTGGCTTAACACAGTATCACCTACTCGTCTCCTTTCTTTTCCCATTCGAGTTGTTATAATATACGGCGAAAATCCACCTATATACTGAAAGAATACACGCACGTTTTCATCAGTAACAAACACGTTGTAACGTAAGACACGGAAGAGGAAGCGCAGGGGCCGAGTTCAGATATACTTTGAGGATATGACCGCGTGCAATGATCCTCCTTTCTGTGTGTTGCTGATGCTTCCAGACTTCCTGCCACAGGTAGAACCTTCTTTCTGGTTGAACGAGAGGATGGTGGTAGAGAGGTGTGAAAGGAAGGTTTAGTATAACATGTGGCAAAATAGGCCACTGTGAAGGAAGGTTTATTATGACATGTGGCAAAATAGGCCACTGTGAAGGAAGGTTTATTATGACATGTGGCAAAATAGGCCACTGTGAAGGAAGGTTTATTATGACATGTGGCAAAATAGGCCACTGTGAAGGAAGGTTTATTATGACATGTGGCAAAATAGGCCACTGTAATCTAGACAGCCGTCAAAATTACCTCCAGAAATAAACGGGCAACAATAGTGATCAGCTTTGGCACGGGACTAAATTACCTCCCTTCCCAACTCTCTTCTACTCTTTCACTTCACTGCATGCATCTCTCCAACCCGAAACTGTCTGGGTTTTATGTCGACAAACAAACCGACACTTTCGCCACTGTTTGACATGTGGTGAAATAATGATGTGTTGCACGGCTGGAAGGGGAAGCAAACTGTGATTCATGCCTGTGTATCTTTGGAGAAATAAAAGATAAAACTGAGAATATGAGAAAACGTATTCCGGAAAAAATGAATAAGATTGGAGTGAGTGGGTGGGTTGGGGGGCGTTATGCTTGTATGCCATGGCGTTTATCATCCACACAGATTTGGGTGCGCCATGTTTTTGATGTGTCACAGTGAATCCTGCTGGACTTTTCTCCCGTTTCGCCCAGCGCTGTTCTCCTCCACCCCACCCCACCCCCACCCCCCGCACCCCCACCCCCACCCACCCCACCCCACCCCCTCTAATGTTCTCTTGGCCTTCTCGTCAACCTTCCTTTTTGTATGCACCGTGTCTCTTTCAATAAAAGCCGTGCAGGTCAGATGTGGAACAATGGGCGATGACGTAGACGTAGGGATGGGGCAAAAATGATGGACAAGTATAGACTCGAGGCCTTGTGTTTGTATACCAGTGTCTGTTTCTTTCCATCAGGTTGATGCCCAGAGCAGACTAATTAGAGTGACATTCTCTTTCTCGTTCTTTCTTTCTTTTTACCTTTTTTTTATTCTTTCATTTCGTTCATTTCTCATCATGTTCCTTCTATTTTTTTTTCCAGACCTCTCCCTTTCCTTCTTCCTCTAATTGTTCTTTTCAATCTTTTGCTCATTTCTTTTCTTCTGTGCTTTAAGTCTTCCTAACGAAGTTCTGAAATGACTGTCCCATTCCCAGAGGAGCTACACAAATGACATCGGCCAGAGCAGATATTAATCCGCAACAAGTCAAAGCTGAAAATAGCGTCACATTATTGCCAGAGGAGCACTGTCATAACACCATGTAACACAGAGAACGGTGCTTGGCTGCAAGCCTTGGGAAGCGTAATGAAATATAATCGTGAACCGTGGGCTAGAGGGAGATGTGGGGGCGGAGGCAATGGGGGGGGGGGGGGAGGAGGGGAGAAATAGAGAGAGTGGGGGTGCGTGACAGGGCGGGGGGGTGGAAACTGTCATCAGCATCTCAAACAGGAAGAGAATGACTGATGGACAAGTTTCAAAGCTGCTCTGTGTGTGTGTGTGTGTGTGTGTGTGTGTGTGTGTGTGTGTGTGTGTGTGTGTGTGTGTGTGTGTGTGTGTGTGTGTGTGTGTGTGTGTGTGTGTGTGTGAAAACGCTGATCACAGCATCATAACACAATTTTATATACCATTCAATTTATACCACTCTACCCCATGGAACAAGGTGCATTACGCACACACACACACACACACACACACACACCCCACACACACACACACACACACACACACACAACACACACACACACACACACCACACCACACACACGTACACTCTCTCTCTCTCTCTTTCTCTCTCACACACACACACACACACACACACACACACACACACACACACACACACACACACACACACACACCACGCACCACGCACGCACGCACGCACGCACGCACGCACGCACGCACCCGCACGCACGCACGCACGCACGCACACACACACGCGCGCGCGCGCGCGACTGCAGTTTTACAACAGAAACCCTCGAAAAGTTTTTTTTTAAAAAAATAAAAAAAAAAACCCTCTCTGACAGTCCTAGATTATCTCATAGTCCCAAGACAAAGAGGCATCATGACAACATAACACCCGACGGAAGAGCATGTCATTCCGCTACCTATCAAACTGCTGCGGTACATGGTGAAACTGCACTCCACTACCCATGACAATTTCACCGCAGGTTATTTCAATGGAACTTCAGACACAGTCTTGTGCCATGTTGTGTTACATTGCATTGCATTGTGTTGCGCTGCTAATGCTATATTATGTTGCATGGCATTGGATTGATTGCGTTTATATTGTATAATGCTATATTCTGTTGCGTTGTGTTGGGTTGCTTTGCGTTATGTTCTATAATGCTATATTTTGTTGCGTTGTGTTGTGGTTGCGTGGCGTTATGTTGTAAAATGCTATATTTTGTTGCGTTGTGTTGAGTTGGTTTGCTTTGTGTTATGCTGTAAAATGCTATATTTTGTTGCGTTGCGTTGTGTCGGGTTGCTTTGCGTTATATTGTATAATGCTATATTCTGATGCGTTGCGTTGGGTTGCATTGTTTTGTGTTGTATTGTATAGTGATATATTCTATAGCGTTGTGTTGAGTTGCTTCGCGTTATTTTGTACAATGCTATATTTTGTTGCGTTGTGTTGAGTTGCTTTCTGTTTATATAGTATAATGCTATATTCTGTGGCGTGGCGTTGGGTTGTTTGTGTTAATATTGTATAATGTTATATTCTGTAGCGTTGTGTTGGTTGCTTGTGTTATATTGTAATGCTATATTCTGTTGCGTTGCGTTGTTGGATTGCTTGTGTTATATTGCATAATGCTATATTCTGTTGCGCTGCGTTGTGTTGGATTGCTTTGTGTTATATTGCATAATGCTAAATTCTGTTGCATTGTGTTGAGTTGCTTCGCGTTATTTTGTACAATGCTATATTCTTTTGTATTGTGTTGGATTGCTTTCCGTTATATTATATAGGGCTATAGTCTGTTGCGTTGTGTTAGGTTGCTTTGCGTTATGCTGTATAATGTTATATTTTGTTGCGTTGTGTTGAATTGCTTTGCTTTATTTTGTATAATGCTATATTCTCTTGCGTTGAATTGAGTTGCTTTGCGTTATATTAATAATGCTATATTCTGTTGCGTTGGGTGGGTTGCTTTGTGTTATATTGTTATAACGCTGTATTCTGCTGTGTTGTGTTGGGTTGCTTTGTGTTATATTGTTATAACGCTATATTCTGATTAGTTGTGTTGAGTTGTTTTGCGTTATACTGTATAATGCTATGTTCTGTTGCGTTGTGTTGAGTTGTTTAGAGTTATGTTGTATAATGCTATATTCTGTTGCGTTGTGTTGAGTTGTTTTGAGTTATATTGTATAATGCTATATTCTGTTGCGTTGTTTTGGGTTGCTTTGTGTTATATTGTATAATGCTATATTCTGTTGTGTTATGTTGGGTTGCTTTGAGTTATATTGTATAATGCTATATTCTGTTGGGTTGGGTTGAGTTGTTTTGAGTTATATTGTATAATGCTATATTCTGTTGTGTTGTGTTGGGTTGCTTTGTGTTATATTGTATAATGCAATATTCTGTTGCGTTGTTTTGGGTTGCTTTGCGTTATATTGCATAATGCTATATTCTGTTGCGTTGTGTCACATTGCATAGCCTTATGTTGTGGTGTGTCATGTTGTGTTGTGTTGCGTTGTGTTGCACTATGTTGTGTCATGTCATGTCGTGTCGTGTCGTGTTGTGTTGCGTTGTACTGTTGCACCATGTTGTCTTATGTTGAATTGCGTTGTCTTTGTTGTGTTGTGCTTCTCATCTGGACAAGCGGCTTTGGGTAAAAATATTAACCCTTCCGCAGGAAAGATAGCGTTGGATTATTAACACGATATGATTAACTCGTTCCTGTTCTTGAACCATGGGAGATGTTATGACATACTCCACTCCGAAAATACATCTATTGTGTTGGATTAACACGTAATGGTTAACTCGTTCCCTTTCTTTTCCCATGGGAGATTCTATGATATACTCTCTCCGAAAATACATCTATTGTGTTGGATGAAACGGTATGGTTAACTCGTTCCCTTATTTTCCCATGGAGATGTCTATGATATACTCCACTCCGAAAATACATCTATTGTGTTGGATTAACACGGTAAGGTTAACTCGTTCCCTTTCTTTTCCCATGGGAGATTCTATGATATACTCCTCTCCGAAAATACATCTATTGTGTTGGATTAACACGGTATGATTAACTCGTTCCCCTTTCTTTTCCCATGGGAGATGTTGTAATATACCGCGAAAATCCATACCTATACCCAAAGAATACACGTGCTTTTGCCATCAACATTAAACACATCAAAACATGATAGACGGAAGAGGGAGCGCAGGAGAAAAAGCTGAGACACACCCTAAGGATGAAACCACTGCAATGATCCTCCTTCCCATGTGTTGCCGATCGATGCTTCCAGATTTCCCTGCCACAGGAGGGGAACCTTCTAGCTCAACGAAGAGGGGGCGAGGGAACAGGGGTCGGGGATGAGGAAGGTAAGCTCATTTCCATGGGTGTCAAAATAGCGAAAT
>CM031597.1:50030251-50032751 GCA_018398815.1 Conus ventricosus | reverse complement strand
CATCAACATATTGTAGGGTCACTATCACCACGTCACCCAATGCTAGAGGACTCTTGTAGGTAATATCAACACGTCATCCATCGATACACGATTGGTTTAGGCTGATATTAACACGTCATCCGTTGTAGATGATTGTTGGAGGATCACTATCAACACGTTATCCAATGGTAGAGGAATATTGTAAGGTTACTATCAACACGTCATCCATTGGGAGAAAATTGTCGTAGGATCACTATCAACACGTCGTTCAGTTGGTAGAGGATTGTTGTAATGCTACTGTCAACATGTCATCCATTGACAGACGACTGCTGTAGGATTACAATCAACACGTCATCCAATGGGAACGCATTGTTGTAGAGTCACCCTCACACGTCATCCAATGGTAGACAATTGTACGATCACTATCAACGCATCGTCTGGTGGTAAAAAGATCATGTAAGGTTTCTGTCGAGACTTTATCCAATGTAGAGGAATAGCTGTACGGGCGTTATCAATATATAGTCCAGTGATAGGAGATTGTTATAGAATTACTATCAACATATCACTCTATGGTAGAGGTTGCTGTTGTAGAGTCACTATAAACAAGTCGTCCAATGGTACTGGACTGCTATAGGACAATATCAGCACGCCATCCATTGATAGAGGATTGTTTTAGGACACCATCAACTCTTCATTCGATGAGAGAGCTTTAGGATAGGATAACTATCAACAAAGCAGTCAGAGTTGAGGATTTGGGTTGCATCAGTAATCAGGCAATCCAGTGTCGATATCTATAGATGCAATATTAAAGTCTGTAGCTGCAAAGGTGATGTAAAAGTGAAGGGAACACCGTTCGCAAACAATGAAAGAAGGCAGCATTTGTTTGTGCAGGAAATGACAGAAATGACCAAGGTTTTTTTTCCTTTTTTTTTCTTCGTGGATTCTGTTTTTTTCACGACATACCGGATCCTTTTCATTTTCACCAGCTCAGTCACTTCTTCAACACCAGTGTCCTCTAAATCATTACCCTATGATTCAGTTCAGAGCTGGGATATGTGTGGGTGAGTGGATGGGGTTTTGTTTGTTTGTTTTGTTTTTGGTATCTTAATATGTTGGTGTGTTTGTTTTTCTTTTAGGTGAATAGTGAAAATAAGTACAGAGGGCCCGCTGATAAGTTGGTGATACTTGGTACAAGTGGTTATCCTCCGTGACTGATGACGGACAATTGATGTTTTCTAATAGGGGACGTGCAGTCTGATACTGTGGCACACCCTCAAACCAGTGTCCTGCTCGGTGCCTCCAGTAAAACACGTTCCATAGCACTCCAATGGTTCTGTCTGACTGGTCCTGCTGTTTAACATTAATAATAATAATAATAATAATGAATACTTATATAGCGCCTATTCTCGGCTAGAGGCCAAGCTCTAAGCGCTTTACAATCAACACTCGTTTTACGCAACGGGCTGCCTACCTGGGTAGTGCCGACTGAAGAGCTGCCAGCTGGCGCTTCATTCAGTCGTTTCCCGTGTCATCCAGTCAGTATCGTTCAATATCGATCACTCATTTTCCTTACTTCCTTCATTCTTTCCATTTCTCACGCAGGGTGCATGCTATGTGTAACGTGTCATCCATACCAACGGCCAAACTGGCCTACTCTTCCGAAAGTTGGTGATGGGATTTTACGTGTGTGCAAGATGTTATGCATGCGTTCACACACGGAACCTCGGTTTATAGTCTCATTCGAAGGACTGTATGGGAAATGGAGTCAGAACCAATTTAACTCCGAGGGAAAAATCCCCCTGTACCGAAACGCCCCGGCGGAGATTCGAACCCGCAACTCCAGGATCACCAAGATTGCGAGTCAGGCGCTCTACCAACTGAGCTATTCCGGCTCTTGTGGTTCACGCCGATGGAAGTCAGCAGTGTTTTCAATACCATGTACTTCGCCATCGTGGCCATGTAGTTCAAGCTTCCTCCAGGGAGCGCTTGATAAACGCAGACACCGACACAAAGAAAATAAAGAGCGGGACCAGGCGGCGTGAATTCCAGTCTGCTGACGTGTCAAAAAGCGACCACTGGGGAAAGAACCGAATGGAAATGAGCTGGGACCATCAATAGTTGAACAATCAATAAGTGCAGTGACTTTTCCCTTCCGATCACGCCTTGCTTTGAGCCGAATGTTATTGTGCTGCTTTATTGTCCGGTCGATGGGGAGCGAGTCTACGGATTCACAGCCACTGACTGGAGAAGATGGTGTAAATCCACCGTGGGCTGGTAAAGTCGGCAAGGTTCTTCGTTCCGGTGCTCTTTGATGCGTGCGTTGCCTTTTGTGGTGTGGTTATACTGCAGGTGAGAACAAGAAAAGGCAGGGCTCGTGGTGTTGTTGTTGATGAGAGAGAGAGAGAGAGAGAGAGAGAGAGAGAGAGAAGAGAGAGAGAGGCGAGAGAGAGAGAGAGAGAGAGAGGGACATACAGAGACAGAGAGAAATTGTGCGCGCGCGGCGTGTGTGTGTGTGTGTGTG
>CM031597.1:50022751-50027751 GCA_018398815.1 Conus ventricosus | reverse complement strand
TTTCGAAGACTTCGACTGGGAAAGGTTTAAGGGGTTAACAGAGTATTCCGCAAAGCTTGCGAAAGCTGTCTTATTGTCACGTGCGGCATGCAGAGGGGGGGGTTGAAAGTTGCAGATTGTTGTCAAAATTGCTTGTTTTTTAAGTAAGAGTGAACACTGCTTCAAACGGTTTTGCACTGAAATTCCAAATGCACGTGCAAAACCAATGCATTGCAGAGCATTTTACTGACTGGAATGCCCCTAAAAGCAACCCAACGTGCATAATTCTTCATAACACAAAAATGCCTCCAAGACGCAAGCTGTCTGATTTTGACCGGACCCAGGCGATTGCATGGTGCAGGATCGAGTTGGCGTTCGAGAAGTGGCCAGAAGACTACAAGTGTCCCACTCGTCATCATTCGGCTGAGAGAACGTTTTCAAGCCACTGGAACTGTCAAAGAGAGACCCCGTCCAGGCCAGCCAAAGAAGACCACTGCAAGAGATGACAGGTTCATCCGCAGACATGCTCTTCGGACCAGGACCACCACCTCCAACACCATCAGGCGTCGGCTCCAAGCTGCCACTAACACCGCAGTGTGTGAGATGACCATACGGCGGCGCCTCAATGCTGCCAACCTTCGAGCAAGGCGCCCAGTCCGGAAACCAAAAGTGACTGCGGCCCGCCGGCACGTCGCCTGGCCTGGTGCACAGCTTATCGAACATGGACTCGGGCTCAGTGGCGGATGGTGCTTTTCACCGATGAGTCCAAGTTCCAGTTGAAACCACGAGATGGACGCATTCGGGTGTGGCGGCGTCCAAGGAGCAGCTGGCAGATGACGTCATCTAGGAGGTCGTCGCTTTTGGTGGTGGCTCCGTCATGGTAGAGGGGGGGGTGGGGGGGCATCAGCAGTCACCACAAGACTCCCCTGTACCATGTGGATGGCAACCTGAACGGCCAACGCTACCTGCAGGAGATTTTACGGCCTTTGGTTGTCCCAGCACTCCAGCAGATTGGGGCTCAGGCTGTGTTAACGGACGATAATGCCACCCCACATCGTTGTCGAGCCGTGAACACTTTTGTGGTGCAAGCTGGCATCACCAGGATGCCATGGCCGGCAAACAGCCCGGACATGAACCCTAAATGAGAACATCTGGGGAGAGCTTGGGAGGAGAGTTCAAGAAAATCACCCTGTTCCGGCAAATCGACAGGAGCTGCTGCACTACCTGCAGCAGGAGTGGGCAAACCTCCCCCAGGCACTCATTACAAGAACAGTCAACACCATGAGGCAGCGCTGTGTGGATTGTGTGGCAGCACGAGGGGGCACACTCGGTTTTGATCAGACTGTAAAGAAACACTCTTTTTGTGAATGTCATTTTGGGGGGTAGTCTCATTCAGGCTCCCCTGTCTAATCAGAAAGAATGATTTTTTCGATGAAAGTGACAAAATGTTGTTCACTGATATTGAAATTAAACATTTATAAAGTTTCTGTCGTTTGTCGGTTTTTCTTTCTATGTTTTGTGAGACTGTGTATAAGTGGTCCTTAATTAAAGTTCGACCCTGTATATGTCAGTAGACACAACATTCTGCATATGAGCTAAATTATCTAAATTTTCACCAAAAAAAAACTTAGATTCAACATTCAGCATGTGAACAAAACAGTATCTTCTTTCAATAACATAACACAGTTTGTGATGTGTTTCACTACTTCTGTGAGTACACAAGGTGGGTAAAAACCCGACTAACAGCTCCCGCAACCCAAACACAAAGATTCATGAATTGTGACTCAGTTCTCTGCTCCTCCGCATCCCTCATCCCTCAGTCCCTCTCTCCACAACCCCCCACCCCCACCCCCGCCCCTTTCCCCCTCCCCCCTCCCCCCCCCCTACACCCGCCCTTATCCACGTTTTCAACGTTTACAGTCGCAACACCGGATATCCGCTTTCTAATAATGGATTTTCGCTGAGAGGAAACAGTAAGGGGGGGGGGGGGGGGGGGGGGGGAGGGAGGGGGGAAACAAGAGCAAATGAAGCAAAACCCCAAGGTGAAGCGAAACATGATCTATGTGGTGAAGGGATTGTCAGGAACGGCTGTGTTCTCAACCGGATCAAAAGGAAAAGGAAGCAGGTGTACCGGTCCGCAGCGTTTTGTGAAGGTTCAAGCACCGAAAAACATTACGTTCAACCACACTGATGCGCTTGGAATGGTCCATTTAACACTTGAGAGAGATTCTCTCTCTCTCTCTCTCTCTCTCTCTCTCTCTCTCTCTGGGTTATGAGCAAAATTACTTTACCTAACTCTCTCTGTGTCTCTCTCTTCTTCTCCCTTTTTTCTTCTTCTTCTTCTTCTTGTCACCAAGTAGGTCTAACTTTCGTTTTGTCGATATTTTTGTGCTTGGTGTGTGGTAACATTTTGATGCACGCACACACACAGACTTACATACGTCATACCGTGTGCGCGCGCGCGCGTAACAGCATCACACACACACACACACACACACACACACACACACCACGCACGCACGCACGCCACGCACGACGCGCGCACACGCACACACACAACACACACACACACACACACACACACTTCCTGGACTTTCCGCCGCCTCTCAACCTGCACCTCCACTACCTTCCTCTCCTTTCCGGTACTCCACTTGCGAGGCCAACCCCCACCCCCACCCCACCACACCATATCTTTCCAACTGCCGGTCGCCGTCAGATTTTTGGCTTTCTCTTCCCAAGAAATTTGGCATCCGCCAATCACCTTCCGTCTGTGTTGACGCCATTCCTGGTTCTTACTTTCCACAGAGCCAAGAACCTTGTGTAATACTGGCAACGGATCTGCCATCACGACCTGCAGGCTAGGAAATGGAACTTCGTCGGCGCAACAACAACAACAACAAAATGAAGGAAAAAGAAGTGTGCGCGCGCGCGCACACACACACACAACACACACACACACACACACACACACACACACACACCCGCGCGCGCGCGCGCGGGGGAGGGGGGCACGCACGTATGCACGCACAGCACAACACACACACACACGCGCGCGCACGCCCGCACGCCGCACACGCACGCACGCACGCACGCCACGCACCCACACCACAGCACGCACACCACGCACACACGCGCGCGCGCGGGGAGGGGGCACACACGCACGTATGCACGCGCGCACGAAGACACACACACACACACACACACACACACACACACACACACACACCCCACACACACCACACACACACACCAACGCACGCACCACGCACGCACTCACCACGCACGCACACACACACACACACATATCACCACACGCACACACACACACACACACACACACACACACACACCACACACACGAAGCAAAACATTTGGAAAAGTTTCGGTAAAACAGTCTTTATCAGGTGAAGAGACAAAGACTGCAGCAAGACCAGCAATGTGCTCAGCAGCCTATTCAGACAATGCTCTTTATTGCCTAGCCAACCGCAGAGGGCCATGTAGGGACTGTTACTGCATGTATATTTGTCTTCGAAAATGGGGAGGCTGTGAAGGAGGCCGGTGTGGAGGAGGGCCAAAAGCCAGATTATTTCAACCATATTGAAAAGGGCTACAAAAAGGATTCATTTTACATGCTATTTTAAAGCTAATGAAAAAAATCTTCTTTAAAACTTCAAACCTCAGATCTGGTGGATCACATATGAACAAAGTGTTCAGAGTATAGTGTTCAAGTCTGACATGATATGAATTCAAATACTTCATGAGAACATGCTTGATAGTCTGTGGCTGATCACCACAGAGACGCCTTCCCTTCTCGAAGATGCGAGTGTGTGTAAAAAGAGTGGCCTATGTGTAACCAGCACAAATGTGTTTCTTCTTTATCGAAGCGATCTGAAATTCTTTATGACCCGTTTGTGTTTCAGTCCTACTGCTACATGTCTCTGACCTGATTGTGAACTTTGAGGTTCAGGTTTGTGTAGGGGATAGGTGATGTGGACAATTATATGGTACATTACAGCAGTGCAGTGTCTCCTCTGGTGGGTTGCCTCTTGTCGACCTGATGTTTGCTGCTCACCTGTACGCTGCCGATGGTGAGGCTGTAGCAGGTCCTAACAAGACAGAGCTTTGACTTGGCAAAACAGAAAGGCTGTGGGGGGGGGGGGGGGGGGTTAATGGCAAGCTTTATTACTGGTCGATTTCTCGCCTACGGTCACTTGCCTGCTGGGCACGGTGTAAAATACCAAAAGAAGTCAGACAGCCCAGACCATGCACTGGGATCTCACAGACAATGTTGCGCAGCAGTTGCCTGTGCACCACAAATATTGAAACGTGATAAATTGCCAACCCAGCAACCATCTGGACTCGAGTCGTTACTGATGGCTCCACAGAAAATGATGTTCAAAATGGGAGAGGTTGTGTGTACATACCTGACGGAGCTCTGACACCAAGTCTGTTGCCACTGGTCAGTTCTCCGCCAACTTCAGAGTTGAAAAATATGCGTTACTTCATGGTGCTTAGTCCCTAAATGCAAAAAGCGATAGTCACGGTCTTCCTCACTAACTGTCGAGCCCTTCTCCAGAGTCTTCAGATCAGCCAGGCAGACTGGATCCTGCAGGACACGAGACAGGAGCTTCAAATACTGGGCTGTAAAACAAACCTGGTGTGGCGATGGATCTCCTCCCATTGTGGTGTTATGGGAAACGAGGACGGTGACAAAATATCCAATCACACAGCAAACAAGAACAAACTGCTCATCAAATAGCATATGGAGTAAGAGCAGAGACAAACGAAAGAATAAACAAATCACAAAACCAACACAACACGTTTGCACTTATTTAGTCCTTTTCAGGCAAAGCAAAAAACGTTCAACATTAAATTAACATTAAGGTTCAATGAAGGTTGTCTTGCCTGACGAAGACCAAACAGGTCGCAACGCGTTGTTTCTGTTTTGTTATTTGTTTGTTCGTCCGTTGGGCGGCGCAGTCATCCTGTCTTTGCTCTTGTTTCAATTTCCGCCCGCATCC
>CM031597.1:50010251-50017751 GCA_018398815.1 Conus ventricosus | reverse complement strand
GACCATGATAAAGATCTACCGACATTGATTAATGGCAGCACATCAAACCATAATAAAGATCTACTGACATTGATTAACGACAGCACATCAGACCATGATAAAGATCTACTGACATTGATTAACGCCAGCACATCAGACCATGATAAAGATCTACCGACATTGATTAATGGCAGCACATCAAACCATAATAAAGATCTACTGACATTGATTAATGGCAGCACATCAAACCATGATAAAGATCTACTGACACTGATAAAGAAAACCACGTCCATATAACGAGATCAGAAAGCATTGCTATAACAGTTGTCCTGGGAACTCTAGAAGACGGAGGGTCAGACAGAAAACGATTGGCTGACAACAGAATGCAAAATGGACAGAGACAGGACATTTGCCCAGATACACGCCTTGGCACACCACCAACAGAAGTGAAGGAAACCAGATGAATTGTTCTTCAACCTGGTGCCCCAGAGACTCTCCACGGAGTTAAGGGAGAGAAGAAAAAAAAGAACTGACAGACAGTAATTGCTTAGTCGAGGAGCCAGCGGAAGTGAGCGTGTCTAGTGGGAGATCACCACCTCATCCATCTAGCAACGAGTTCTGTCCTGCTACCGGTACCGAGACTTGTACACGAACCCACCGGGGGCATGGGCGTGAAGAGGAAATCAAAACAGGTCACCACAGAAGGAGGGCGTGAAGAGCCACAGAATTGGGAACTCTTTTCCTGTGGGACGATGAAGATGATTGCTGTGACGTTCCACTGTGGTCTGAAGCTTTATGGCACGCCTGTAGTTAACGCTTGTCTTCCCTTGACAAATCCAGGCCTCAAGCAGGCCCGAGAGATACACACACCCGTAGGAAACCGGGACAACTTTTTTTTTATAACGAGAAATAAAACTCGACTGTGTGATTCAAATCTTCCCATTTGAATGCACAAAGATCCAGTTCAGAGTAGGAGCTGGCCAAGGCTAGAAAATTCCACAGATGGATGCTTCTGATGTGACTTGATACCCATTATACTAATCACTGTTTCACGGCCTCACAGCTATTTTTTAAGAGTTAGGACCAACATCTTCTTACTTTTACCCCATTCCTTCTTTTCATTTATTCTGTTTCTTACAAATAGCATTCGGTATTCAACACCCAGACAACACATACCATTCAACGGTAATGTATGTATTGTAAACAAAGGGCTCAGCGATGTTCGAAAGATGACAGAAAGTTCATGTTCTCTCACAAATCTCCAGGTAGTAATGGATTTAATCAGCATAAGGTACCAAGACAAGTCTGGCGTGTATTACATATGTCAATGGATTTTGTCGTTCTAACGTGCTGCATAACTTAGTGTAACAATGAACCTGTAGGTGTGTGTGTGTGTGTGTGTGTGTGTGTGTGTGTGTGTGTGTGTGTGTGTGTGTGTGTGTGTGTGTGTGTGTGTGTGAGAGAGAGAGAGATGGGGGAAGCGGGGAGGCAGGAGAAGAAGAGGGAGGGAAGGGGGCTAGAGTAATATATATTGTTACGGTCATACATTTGATGACCTTTTCGAACAGGTGAGCCATTATTCTTGAAGACATGCGATTTGATAACGAATAAAAATGAAGATATCTGCTGGGAAGCGGAGTAACGAGAAGGTGTATTGCTACAAAATATGTCAGAGAGACAGTGTGGAACAGAACGTGTAAGAACAGTTGTAGCAGATGGATGTTGATTTACATTCCATTCACTCGAGAGATCCAAAGCCAGTGGAGTTTAATCAGAAGAGGAGTGGAACAAATTAGCTTTGATGCTGTGAAAACAAGCGTCGCTCTGTCAGCGGTCAATCTGGAACCTTTTGAACTCAGAGAGGACACCCAGCACTCTCTCTCTCTCTCTCTCTCTCTCTCTCTCTCTCTCTCTCTCTCTCTCCTCCCTCTCTCTCTCTCTCTCTCTCTCTCTCTCTCTCTCTCTCCTCTGTTGGTACAATAATGTGTTAATCTCTCGGCTCCTTACTTTTATGGCTGGCTTAGCTGAAGGCAATAAAAGAACAAAGCGACAAAGAGGTCTCTATCTCTCCTCTTTGTAATTAGTTTCAAGCTTCAGATACAAATTGGAAACATAGACTACGCCTAAAATCACGGCCCTATACTAAGTACAGGTCTTTCTAAGTTCCGTGTTCCTCACTCTCTGTCTCTCTGTCTGTCTGTCTCTCTGTCTCTGTCTCTGTTTCTCTATCTCTCACTCTCTCTCTCTCTCTTTTCTCTCTCTCTCTCTCTCTCTTTTCTCTCTCTCTCTCTCATGTTATCTGACTCTGTTATTGGGCTCCAGAATCAAATAAATAGTCTTAGAGAAGGGGCAGATCGATTAAAGTTAACAGTCAATCTTGACAAAACAAATGTAATGGTTTTCAGAAAAGGTGGCTACTTAAGTGACAGAGAAGACGGTTTTATGGAAATGAAGAAGTAAAGGTAACTAACTCATACAAATACTTAGGGATGGCTTTTACTACAAAGTTGAGTGTTAGCAATGCTTTGTCTGATGTTTGTAGAAAGGCAAAAAAAAGGAGCGATGGAAATTATGAAACCATTAAGAAGACTAAACACTATTGATATAAATTTATTTTGGAAGCTTTTCGATACACAAATTCAGCCTATCCTAACATACGCAGCTGAAGTCTGGGGATTAGAACAAGACAGCAAACAGATTGAAAATGTCCACATGTTTGCCATAAAAAGATATCTGAATGTACCCCTACATACATCAAATAAACTGATATATGGAGAAACTGGGAGGCATTCTCTACGCGTTACAACTACTGTAAAATGCATCAAATACTAACGGCAAATGAAACGACCTGCGGCGTTACTGAAACACGACAAAAAAGCAGAAGAGCACACAAAACAAAGTGTGAAGTAACGACGATTTAATGCACGACACAAAACAGGACAAGAAATTTTCGGCAAAATGCCTTCCTCAGCGACAAAAAAATACAGACATAAACATGCACAATACTCCCCTTGTGAAGCCAAAGTGTTGAATGAAGTAGACAGAGGACAGTGGAAGAGAGGGTGAGTAGAGTTCGAGGAACAGGGCACGAGGAAAGAGGGTAGAGTAAAGTGAGGAGGAGGAAAAGGAGAGAGGGGGGAGAGAGAGGGGGGGGGGGAGGGAGGGGAGAAAGAGAGGGGAGAGGCAGAGAGAGAATGGAAGTAGAGGAAGAGTGGAGAATGAGAGAGAGAAGAGGAGGGGAAGGAGAGTGAGTGGAGGGGGAGGGTGTGATGGTATGTAGTGGGTGTGTTGCATATGAATGAAATGAACAAGAGAAAGCAAAATAAATAAGATACAATATACTCGAAAAAGCATTGTAAATGACAAGGGGAGGGGGGGGGGAGAGAAGGGGGTCAGCCGCCTAAAGCATCCGACCAAGTCTGACCCAAGGGTAGGTTGCCCTACCCAAGCACCAAGGGGTGAGAGGGAAAACGGGAGAACCCCGAGAAAAAACCCACTAGCCAGACGCAGCTAAGAGCTGCAAGGCTCACCCCCCCACCCCCCCCACACACACACACACGGAAAAAAAAAAAAAGCACTTGCCCGCGGGCAAAACCACACACACACACACACAAGTGCGCGCGCGCGCACGAACAAACACGCACGCACACATACACACGCCAATAAGCGCACACACTGGGGGGGGGGGGGTAACAATGGGGAATAAATGGGTAAATGTACAAACAAGGCATACATTAAGACATCTGGGTGTAGCATAGGGAAGTAGGTGGTGCTATGGTGGCGCAACAGAAAACAGGGCAAAAATAAGAGCATTAACGCAAAAGGATATATATGCGATCATGATGAGAGGCGCTAACAACACTCCCAATGACCAAAAAAAAAAAAAAAAATTATCTATACATTATATTACACACACAATATATATATAAATAGAGAGAGAGAGAGAGAGAGGAGAGAGAGAGGAGAGAGAGAGAGAGAGAGAGAGGAGGAGGATAAAGGAGGGGATTAAAGAAAGGGAGAGAGAAAAAAAGAGAGAGGTGATAGAGAGTAACCGACCCACAGGATGACAGATTCTTTTAAACAAGGTGAGAATGAGCTGGAAATTGATATCATGCCATAAAATAAAGGATACCTGTTTAGGGTCCATTTTCACATGTACCATCTTTATTTGTTGTGAAATATGGGGATAAATTAAAGATAAAACAGTGACCGTTCTCCCGCTGGTTGCTTAACGTTCACGCTTCAAAGTATTGTCTTTGAGTACAGCAGATTAAAGCTCTCAATGACAAGGAGTTGTATTGTGTGCAGGTCATCTGTGATGGAAATCTGATTTTCATCAACTGCATATCTAAATGGCCTGGCAGTGTGCATGAGGCACATATCCTGCGAGAAAGCTCACTGTTTGATGCCTTCGAGAGTGCTAACAAGCCACTGGACGGAACCACCCTTGGTGACAGTGGCTATATGCAGCGTGACTGGTTGTTCACTCCTCTCCCCCATCCCACCACACAGAAGGGAAAAAAAGTACAACGCGTGTCACAGTTCTGCACGTTCAACTGTCGAGCGAGCAATAGGTGTCCTAAAGAGGCGATGGCATTGTCTTCGTCGTCAGCGACTGCACCCGGCCAAAGCCTGCAAGGCGATCACATCTTGTGTTATGCTTCATAATCGTGCAAGGCGGCAGAATGTGGAGATCTTGTCTGACTCTGACAGTTCTGACGAGGAAGCGTCTGAAACAGACGACGATTCTGATTCTGAAGCTGAAGACCAGCGATGTGCCATGAGGAGGATGTCAGAGAGGGCTCGTGTAGCAGCAGGCAGAGGCTCGACAGCGACGCATCAACAACTACTTCTAGAAATCAAAGGTAAGACTTGTGATCATACAAATCTATGAATGGCAGTGTGATGCACTTTATGTGATTGTAGCGTGTAGATCTGTGTGCCATAAAGTAATGACCCAAAACAATAAGGTGTCAAAAGAAAATTTTATTGCAAAATATGCTTTTAATGTACAATGAATAAATTGAAATGAAAAACAAAAGTCAAGGCTTGTCAAAGTGCAAGTCAGCAAAATGACTCCTGCCTATAAATGCTCTCTCTCTCTCTCTCTCTCTCTCTGTCTCTCTCTCTGTCTCTGTCTGTCTCTCTTGTTCCACTGTCTTATCAAAACTCTCACTCTCCCTTTCTTTATTTCTCTCTCTCTCTTCCACTCTCTCTCGCCATCACCCCTGTCATTCCCTCTTTTAATACAGCTATAATGAAACAAAAACATTTGCATTTGAAAATAAAACTGACATGAAGACTAGATTATTCATGACTAGAAAAGAAATGACAACGAAACCATCGACAAGAACACTTATGACTAAAAAAATTGACCCAGTCATCTTTTTTGTCTTTTCTTTTTTTGTTAGGTTTGAGCCTAATTCTTCTCTGATTCTAGCTTGGCTATTTCAAGCTCGAGTTTTTTGTTCTTTAGAGCCAGGTGGGTCTGAATAGCATTGTTTTTGCTAATCTCACTGCGTAGCCACTCATCGACCAAATCATCTTGAGCACTGGCAGCGATGACGGGCTTGCACTGACGCGCCTCTCTCTTTTCTTGCCTGTTGCAGTGGATGACCTGAGAGGCATACAGTTGTCCACTCCCACGATGACTACGCTGCCGTCACCATGGTTGACACTGACATTTACAACTGCAGCATCTGCAACAATCACACATGTGAAAAACTGTTCAGTTTACGCAATCGTGTAATATTTGAAAAATCTCTTTTGGTCAGGAAAGGTTCACTGCTTTTCATTGTCCCTGTTCTTTTAGGAAACTCGGGAAAGTGTCTGTTTTGGGCATCTTTTCAGACGATTTTAAGAGCAATTGACTTCTCTTCCCTGTGAAGAAAGTAAACATGAAATTACAATATTTGTAATAAAATTATAGTTTTAAATAGACCACTGAAAATAACTGATTCTGTTCTATTAAAATGGATCACTGAAACTAACTGGTTTTGCTGACTTACCTGGAATTGCTGGGAATGTGTGCCTCAGTAGTGGAGTGCTTCGTCCCGAGTCACTGGACCAGTGAGAGCAGCCTGCTGTTGAAGCATCTGAAAATACATGAAATGCCTAAGACAAGCGTGAAATGAAGAAAGCAAGTAGGCTGCTACTGAAAAAAGAAAGACAAAAAAGGAAAGAAAGAAAGACAGAGAGAGACCGAAAGAGATAGATAGAGAGAGACAGACAGAGAGAGAGGGGGGGGGGAGAGTGGGGTGGCAGAATCAAGGACATTTGTATACTACTATACATTGGTCGCATGTTGATTTACAAACTTCAGTCAATTTAATCTTGCAAATAGTGCTTGACTATACATTTCTTGTCATGTGAAATAAGAGGTCAGTTTATCATTAAACCATGAAAAGGGGATCATTTTAGGATTTGAAGTTGAAGGTGCACCGTTAAACTGTAGTTATGACATATCTTCATAATTCAAGGCAGGTTCAATTTGGATATTCGTTTCTTTGACTCACCAAGGTCTTGTGACTCCAAGCTTGGGGCAGGTTGCTGGCTGACTGAATCAGGGAGCTCTTCAGATGTGCCAGGATTACCAGCAGGTTCTCTGTTTGTGAATGTATCAGTGTCCTCCACTGCAATAAGATTTTCAGACAATGGTTTAATACTATGATGTGTTCTTTGGCCACATTTGCCAAGTTCTTTTTCAGACACAAGTCTACACACACTCTCATATACACATGCACATGCACTCATAGTCTTTGTCAAACACAAAGCAGTTGCCTTCGTGCACAATAAATCAATTGAACTTACAAAAGTTAAATTGATAATGCATATTAACTACATGTATAATTATTTCAATAAAATAATTTTGAAACTGAATGTAAGTTTCTATGTTTGAGTGCCAACTATCGCGTGAGTGTTAGGTCTGAGATATTGTAGAGTGGGATGGAGGGATGGGGAGGTTGAAGAAACTTAACTACGAAATAATAATAAATTCTGAATTACCTGCAATCCCACTGATGAGACTAGAATTTCTTCCAACGATTGTTAAAATCAATTCTTCGAAGGGGACTGGAGGTGGTATGGGTCCTCCGCCAGTTTTGCGTTGGTCTCTCTGGCGGTTCAGCACAGCCCCCTTCAGCCTTTCCACTTGTCCTTGCACTCTTGTGTTGTGCGCTTTGCCACTCCACACACATTCACGCTATCACAGATTCTCTCCCAAATTTCGTTTTTTTCTTTCCTGAGTCACAGCCTGGTTGTGGCTGCTGAATAAAATCGTATGTTCCAGACTTACTTCTTCTAAAAGTATTTGCACTTTCTTTTCTGTGAAGTTCGCCTTCCTTAATCTTTTTTCTGGTTTCTCCGCCATGATTTCAGTACTCACAAGAGGAACAGAAAGTAGACTGCGTCGGGCAAAGAAAAGAAAGACACAGTTTTTCGGTGAATGGATTGTAAACACGGGAAGTAGGTCGAGAGTTCTAAAAATATCTCTCTTATCCAGATTCGGTATTCTCGGAAAGC
>CM031597.1:49990251-49997751 GCA_018398815.1 Conus ventricosus | reverse complement strand
AATCCACGCACAAAGACTATGCCCAGTTGCAGGTATGATGAACACACTGAAAGAGAGTCGACAGCTGAAGCTCTACAGACAGAACCCAGACTGTTATCTTACAAGACCTGTCAAATAGCGTACGTTCCTGAACACCGTTTGTCGCGAACAAACTGAAACCAAAAACAGACAGGCAGAACACTATCAAGGTGAATCACGCCATAATCTTGAAGAAAAAAAAACAGCTACCGGTTAGTTCCGTGTGTATTGCGCACGGGTGCTCAAGAACTGGAGACACACACGATTGAAAGAACTAATAAACTTACCTGAAACACTTGAGACTCTTAATACCCAGCCCTGGTGGTGACGTTACTACTGATTTCTTTTTTTTTTTTTTTTTTCTTTTTTTTTTGCTGCCCAATCTCTGCGCCACCTCAGAGGTAGTGCACCCACACCGCTCATTCCGACACCCCGCCACAGCCACACCCCGGCACCGGCAATCCACAGGGAGCAGTCAAGGTCAAGTCGTCAAGAGGCAACCCACCGGAGAGACACTGCACTGCTGCCGAGTCACTTCGGTGGTGTTCAGTGGCGCCTGTTCTGATCTAACATATGCAGCACACCACCTACTGAGCCCCGTACTGACGACAATAATTGCATAGTCGCGGAGCCGGCGTGAGTGAGCTCTCCCTCCGGAGGGCGCCACCACGTCTGTCCAACGACAGCCCCCACGAATTTGCCGATACCGGTGACACCGACGGAACCAAACCAAAGCCACAGACGTAGAGAGGACATCGAAGTTGAGGTCACCATGAGAGCAGGGCATGAAGGGCCACAAAATTTGAGACTTTTTTTTAAAATGCTGATCGATGAGAATGAGGATGATTAAGATGATGCTACGGATTTCCATTTCGGTCTGAGACTACATGACAGGGCTGTACTCTACGCTTCCTTTCACAATATATCCCGGCGTCAACCAGGCCCGAGAGATACAGGCACCTGCAGTGTTGGTCAGGAAATTTGAGCAACACTCTCAGAAACGCATACATTAAGTGGATGAAACTCGACTGTGTGGGTCCCAGTCTTCCCAACTGAGTCCGCAGCAAACTCAACTTGGGTAGGAGCCGGTCGGAGCAGAAAAACCCACATGACTCTGATGGGATTCGAACCCACGACCTCCCAGCCGGGAGTCCGCGACGCTAACCACTTCGCCACGGCGGCTGGTCTTACTACTGATTTCATTTCCTCTTCACGTCTATGCTCATGTCCAAGTCGCCAATGTTTTTAAGCTCATGCAGATTGTCGCTGGATGGACATGGTGGCGCCTTCCGAAAGAGGACACTCACTCACACGGGTTCAGCGACTAAGCAAGTATTGTCGTCGTCATAGCAGGCTTGGTAGGGTACCCTTACGTATCTTGGATCAGAACAGGTACCCGTGAATACCAACAAAATGACTCTATAGCAGAATAGTGTCCTGTGTGAACACAGCGCAGGCTTCCAAGGGCAGTTAAGGATTGCTCCCGGTTGGCTGGTGGGTTCAGCAGTTGAGGACAGTACTTTTATGGGTCCCACTAGCACCTTCGTGAGTATCTTTTTTTCTTGTCTGCCTTTTGGAAGACTCTGGGAAAAGGCCCCGTTACGCTGAGGAAAGACCCGCTGACCACATGGAAAGTCCTGTTGACAGCGTGAAAGACTGCTGCACGGGGTGCTATTCAGAAGGCATGTAAGACCATGTAGAAAAAGCCTTGGCTGCGTCTGCAGTTGTACAGTTTTCACCTTTCAGCGAAACAGCGGTTAGTCAAACAGCAGGATGTACGCAACAGTTCACTTGGTGGCGGCGTCTTTTGCCGATGGGCCCTGCAGTCACAAAAAACGGCTGGTGTACCCATGGGGACGTTTCCATGAGGGTTCTGTTGTGTTGCATCCGAGGGTCACACAATGCCATTTGCCAAGGAGCAATTATTTCCCTTTACATCTTAATGGAATGCCCTTTGTATGCCTGCATCCTGTGTGAACACAAGGCACGCTTCCAAAGATTTACAGGATTGCTCCCAGCTGGTTGGTTGGGCACTTGCGGGCAGTACTTCTACGGTAACGCCTTCGGGTGTTTCTTTTTCTTCTTTTCTCCTTGGCGTGTTGTCTTCTGACAACTCAACAGATTGCTCCTATGGACTGGGTTACTGAGGTTGCAGCTGGAGGGAACTAGCTGTTGTCTATATTTGGAAGCCGGAATGAGTTCTGATTGGGTAATGAAACCGGTGAGAGGAGCAGAGAAGATGAGACAGTTATTGCAAAAAACAGTTGGAAGGTGTACTGGGTGTGAATAGGACCAAGTTAGCTTGAAGATCGAGCTATGCGCACGGGTGCGTGCGTGCGTGCGTGCGTGTATTTGTGTGTGTGTGTGTGTGTGTGTGTGTGTGTGTGTGTGTGTGTGTTGTGTGTTATGTGCGTGCGCGCATGCGTGCGTGTGTGAATGTGTGTGCGCATGCGTGTGTGTGTGTGTATCTCAGTGTGTGTATGCGTGAGAGAGAGTGCGTGCGTGCGTTCTTGTGTGTGTGTGTGTGTGTGTGTGTGTGTGTGTGTGTGTGTGTGTGTGTGTGTGTGTGTGTGTGTGCAAGTTCGTGCGAGCGCGAACGCATGTGTGTGTGTGTGTGTGTGTGTGTGTGTGTGTGTGTGTGTTGTGTGTGTGTGTGTGTGTGTGTGTGTTGTGTGTGTGTGTGACCACGCTCGTCAGCGTGTATCGCAAACGTTTTCAGAACTTGAAAGAGGTCTCTAGGTTTCAAACCGCGTAGTGCCCTGATAGCCTCATTCCGTCGGTAAGAGTCTCTTTGGTCTGGAAGCGGCTGGAAATAGGCTTACCTGACAGGTAGCTGTTCCAAGGCATCACGCCTTTCGTGTGGCATAGGAACATGGACATGACTGTGACCTGAATCCTGACGGGGCTATCAGAGTAAGCTCATGGCCCACAGACTCTGAGAAGACATCTCTCAGTGATGGGGTGCAGTTTCTCCTTTGGAGGGTTAAAAGAAAAGTCAGCCTTTCGTTTATTTCCTTACGTAAAGTCATGCTGGTAACACACCACAAATACGTAAGCGAAGACCGTGAGTAATGTTTGGAGTACAGACAGCCTGACACAGTCGGTTCATTCCGTGAACTTTCATTGAGCGCAAACAACTTCAGAGCTCCGGTTTCTCCACCTTCCCCACCCCTGCGCACCCTTCCTCCCTCTTTGACTTCCTCTCCTCCCCCCCCCCCCCCCCCCCCCCCCCCCCCCCTCTCCTTTTTTCGATAGGTATATCAACATATGTGCCGCGTCGTTCCAAGAAGATCGATTAAAGTCAATGGCATGGGATTATTTAGGGAAATCCCGGTTGGTATTAAGGCGAGATCACGGGTGAGTTATAGTGCCTGAAATCCGACGTTTGGTGGTAGGTAGGATCATGTATTCTGAGACTATAAGTGATGTCAATGATGGAGATCCTTTAAGATAAATGTGATAGCTGGATTTGAACTGTTCTGTGATACCTGACGTTTGGTTTCATTTGGGGTTCATTTCAAAACCCGTTCTACGCAACGCTGACACTGATTATTTTGCACGTTGGCGTACAGTTTTGAATTGAGGTGTGTAACCAGCTGCATCGTGAATCTTTCCCATCTCCACTCGTCCTCGCCCTCCTCGCCGTCTCTTCGTCAACATCAGTTGTATGTTTCTTCTTCTCACCGTGGTTCCTGGCTGGTCTTTTTAACACTCGGCCATTCAGCTCCAGGGTTGGAATGACATACCTTGAATTACTTGTGACGGAGCGTGTTTGGCGTCCAAATACGCCAGCGCCTGCTTCAGTATGTCTACAAATTTCATTCCACTGCTGCCTGTTCGTATCTCATTGTCAGACTGAATGCCTGACAACAGTGTTTGGGGCTCAGCACTTGCAGCAGCAGCGGCGGCAGCACCAGGAGCAGCAGCAGCAGCAGCAGCAGTGAGAGCGATAGTGGCATTAGTTTCAGTTTTATCAAGGTGGTGTCATTGCGTACAGACTGGTCCGTGTACGCTGCGCCGCGGCGGCACGGCAGAGTGTTCACAGCTAGAATAACTAACGTTTCTGTGGGGAAAAAGAAATGGGATCGGGGACCTGACTGGCCTGCACATTCATCCTGCGCGCAGGTCAGTTCTCACAGCGACGAGTAGCAGCAGCAGCAGTTGTAGAAGTGGTTGTTGTATCATAAGTAGAAGTAGTAGCAGTAGTAGCAGCAGCAGTTGTAGAAGTGGTTGTTGTATCTTAGTAGAAGTAGTAGCAGCAGCAGTTGTAGAAGTGGTTGTTGTATCATAAGTAGAAGTAGTAGCAGCAGCAGTTGTAGAAGTGGTTGTTGTATCATAAGTAGAGGTAGTAGCAGCAGCAGTTGTAGAAGTGGTTGTTGTATCATAAGTAGAAGTAGTAGCAGTAGTAGCAGCAGCAGTTGTAGAAGTGGTTGTTGTATCTTATTAAGAAGAAGTAGTAGCAGTAGTAGCAGCAGCAGTTGTAGGAGTGGTTGTTGTATCATAAGTAGAAGTAGAACCAGTAGTAGCAGCAGCAGTTGTAGAAGTGGTTGTTGTATCATAAGTAGAAGTAGTAGCAGTGGTATTAGCAGCAGAAGAATTAGTTGTTGCAGCAGCAGCAGCAACAACAGTAGTAGTAGTAGTGGTAGCAGCAGCAGTGGTAGTGGTGGTGGTGCTGGTGGTGGTAGAGGTAGTAGAAGTGGTAAAACCAGCATCAGCAATAGTAGTAGAAGTAGTAGTAGCAGCAGCAGTCGAACAGGAAATTACAGCAACAGTAACAGAAATATAGTAGTAGTAATATTAGTAGTATAAGTAATGGTTGTAGTAACAGCAATAGCAGGAGAAGTAGCGGTAGCAGCAACAACGGCAGCAGTAGAAATAGTAGTAGTAGTAGTAGTAGTAGTAACATCAGCACTAGTAGAAATAGTAATTTCAGCAGCAACAGTAGTGGCAGTAGTTACTACCTTGTGTCACAGCAGCAGCAATAACAGTAATCGTAAGAGTAGTGGTAGTAGTTATTAAACCATCCACCACCACCACCACCAGTAGCAGCAGCAGCCGTAGTAGTAGTAGTAGTGATGGTAGCGGTGGTGGTAGCAGTATTAGTAGTAGGAGTAGAGAGGTACAGCTCAGTTCAGTTTAGTGCTTTCTTTGATGTCTGTCCACTATAGATGATACTAGCACTGTTCTTTCCTAGGTCCACTATAGAGGATACTAGCACTGTTCTTTCCTAGCTTTACTTGTCCCAGTGTTGTAAAGACTGCAGAGCAGATTTCGAATCAAGGCAAACGAGAATACTGAAAAGAACTCTGGAGTGTTTTACATATACATACAGCACAGGCATACATACATGCATTCACAGATGATTCGATCCAATAATTCAGTAGATCTCTCTCTCTCTCTCTCTCTCTCTCTCTCTCTCTATATATATATATATATATATATATATAGTATGTGTGTGTCTGTCTGTCTATGCCTATGTCTGCGTATGTGTAAAGTACGTGTGTTCGATTACAACTGGTATAATTGCAAGCAGCGTGAAAACCAGTAAACAAGCGACCTCGCATCACATAATTGGTTCACTTCTTCCCCATGTAATGCTAGGCTATTTTTGTCAAACACCTCGTTCATTATGGTTATCAATCATGCATTCCACTGGTTGTGCATCAGACCTTGTGATGATTAAGTGCAGAAGACACGGGCTGCAGGCTTTGTGGCGAAGCGTGAAAAGCCCAATAGAAAACAGACTAGAGAGGAGTGACTGCTTTAGCCATTTATCTTCCCTGGTGCAGCTGTTGCTTGATTTGTTTGTCATTAGGGAGTTGTTGGACGAAGCGATTGGGAGACGGAAAGAAGATACTGACGGTGCATGGGAGATACAGGAGTAGATGAGGGTGACATGGAGGAGGGAGTGTGTGTATGTGTGTGTTGTATGCCTATGTGCTCGCACCTGTATGTATCATTGATGTATGTGTTGAGTCAGAGCCAACGCCAGCTCTGAGGGAAAAAAATCACCCTGTACTAAAACGGCCCCGCGGAGATTCGAACCCGCAACCCCAGGATCATCAAGATTACTAGTCCGGGGTTTTACCAACTGAGCTATTCTGGCCCCATAAAGACTGACTTTAACGGCTCTAATTTAGTGTAGCTTAGCCGCTCACATTAACAGTTTCTTCTTCCCTCCTACAGTGGAAGGGTCAGTGTGAATGAGCTGTCCATGCAACAGTCATGCAGCTCGTGCAGCACGTGATTGACAGTGAGCTGTCTGCTCATCATTGTTCCCTGCACATGTGACCTGAACTCCAAGCCTGCGTGACCTTTTCTTCTGCCTAGTTCACCGACTGCGATGTTTGGCTTTCCTGTCTTCCCCGTTCAATGAACTCGTCCAACAGGTCGCTTCGGTCCAATTCGAGAAGGGGGGGGGGGGGGGGGGGGGGGGGGGGGGGGGGGGGGGGGGGGGGGGACAAAGGGAGGTTTTGAAAAAGGGTTTTGGCAAATGAGTGCACTGCGAGATGGATGACAGTCCAGAGAGTTGGCCCTACCGCCCTACTCAAGTCCAAACCCTGTTTCACTGTTGTAAGATTTAGCGGACCTTCGCTAGCCCGGACATACCGGGTCTCTTCGTTGAGGTGGCACATAGCTGAAGGTGTGTGTAGGTATGTGCTGGTGCGTGCACGAATGCGTGTGTAGCTGTGTGTACATGTGTGTTGAGTTCCAGTACCTGAATGCGTACCCGTATGTATGTCTGCGTGCGTGTGCAAACGTGCGTGTTTGACAAAACTTAAACTAACCACCATCAGTGGAGACTGTCTAAAAACTCGACCTCTGCCGTGCAAGAATGAACGTTAGGCTTGACTGACAATATGACATTATTCTGCTGAATACTTTACTTGAGCTAAATTGGACACTGATGAAGAATAAATGGTGGCCAAAAGGAAGACTGACTTTCTTTTATCAAAATCAGCTAACAATGATAAAAAGACGAAAAGAAACAAGCACAGAAGAGATGGAGAAGTCGCCTTTCCGTGACAGCAACATTGTGAACCACTCTGCCAATGGGTTGTGTGCACCATCTGGCCTCGTGCCAGTAATGACCGTACTGTTATTATCAGCTTGTGTTTTTTTCTGGCATCCTGTTATTATCAGCTTTTTTTTTCCCCTCTGGCTTCCTGTCATCCTCTACTAACCATGTTGTCTGGAAGGATGGTGGGCACAATGGTTCAGTGGCTGGTTCTAGGGTTAGACTTTTTTACCTGGAGGTGGTAGGGTCGATCACTGGCAGTGTGTGGGAAATGTACAGGATAGGTGGCGATCTCAGGCAGTATGTGGAAAATGTACAGGATAAAGTGGCGATCTCAGGCAGTATGTGGAAAAATGTACAGGGTAGGTCGCGATCTCAGGCAGTATGTGGAAAATGTACAGGATAGGTGGCGATCTCAGGCAGTATGTGGAAAATGTACAGGATAGGTGGCGATCTCAGACAGG
>CM031597.1:49940251-49962751 GCA_018398815.1 Conus ventricosus | reverse complement strand
CCGGGGCTTTGTGGTTGGTTCTGATACGGAGAACGGGGAAAACCTTCATTCTGGCTCACTTTCCCCCTCAACCAGTTTTCGGGCAAAAAATTTGAGCCAAAAAAAAAGGTTTCCCTTTTCTTCCCAAGTAAGACTTCAATAAAAAAAAATTAAACGATTATCTACAAACAAAATACGGGTGCGGGTTTAAATCCTTTTTTATAACAAATTTATTTAAACTTTTCAGATTTTAGTTTTTTTTTAAAATCCTATGTTTTTCTTGATCTTTTTAATAACTTTTTTTCATTTTCGCGAAAAACATTCTTAAAATGGTCTTGTTTTTTTTGTGAAAAAAACCTCAGTCTTTAACTTTTTTCTTTTTAAAGTCTTTTAAAACTGGTTTTTTTTGACAAAAAAACCCACCACTTACCGAGCATGCCCTTCCCGCGGGAAAGCTAGTTTCGACAAAGTTTTTTCTTTTTAACTATGTTTTTTTCTGCTAAACGTCATTTTAAAAAATTGCGTCTGCTTTCCCTCAAACAATATAAAAAAGCGTTTTTGGGACATTCACCCATTTTATTGCTGGGATCAACTAAATTTTTTTTTTCTTCTGTAATAAAAACCTTCTTTCATGATATGCTTTTTTCCCTTTTAAGTGTTGGACAAAAAATTTCACAATATGTTTAAAAATTTTAACGTTTAAATGTTTGTAAAAGTCTGGGACAAAATATTGTTTTTCCAAAAACCGGGTCTGCCCAAAAATTCTTGCCCAATGGGGGGATTTTTATCTTTAAGTTTAAGGCCCCCTTAGTTTTATAACAAAAATTTAATCAACCAGTTATTTTTTTTTATCATACTCTCCTTTTAAAAATTGTTAAAGTATAAAAAAACCCCAAACGAGGCCTAAATGTGTAAGATTAATCCAATTAGTTCTGTAAGATTGTTTCAAATTTAAAAGTCAACTTTGTTTTTTGTTGCTTGTTTTTTGGGGATTTTAATATCTCCCCATTGTGAAGACGAGGAAAAACAACTTTTAAGGGAAGTTTAACGTTTTTTTTTAATTTTTTTTTTGGCCCAGCTAATTTTAAATTTCCCTTTTTATAAGGTCTTCATTTAACGCCCAAAACCCCACCCTTCTCCGCTTTTTTAAAAGACAAAAATTTCAAAATATTTTTGTGAACGTGTTCCAATTTTCTGTTTGGAAAAAAAACTGAAATTTTGTAGAAGTTTTTTTACAACTGTTTCTTTTCTGTGGAGGATGTCTGCTTTTTTTCCTTACGGCGTTTTTTCAATTTTTTTCCGACTATTGTCGTCCGGGCTTTAAGATTACATGAAAAAGGGCCAGATTTTAAATGCTTTTTTTGGAAATTTTTTTGACGGCTAAAATTTTGTAAATGGGCTTATAAATTTTAAAATTTTTATTTCCCATTCAAAATATGGTTCAAAGTGCCATTTGAGGTCGGGGTTTTCAAACCCTATTTTAATTTCATCGGGCCCAACATTTTTGGGCCCCCTTTTTTTAGTTTGCGCAGCGTTCTAGTTTGGGGAAACTTTTTACTGTCGCCACCCCTTTGGTTTATAATCACCACCCTTTTGTTTTTACTAAAAACCCCAAAAAAACCCCGCCTATCTCCCGTTCTTTTAAAAAGGTCCGCAACGTTGAAAGGTTTCTTTTAATTCAAAAGTTATACACCTCACGGGGTGTAATGTAACTCCTGGTTCTTCTGGCCCCCGCGACATTATTTTTAAAAAAGTTTTATTTTTTTTCCAAAACAATTTTGCTTTTTATACTTTTCCACAATTTTTCCCCCTTTGTTTTTGTTTTTTTATTTTAAAATGACCCCCGACCCCCCCAAAACTAATCTTTTTAACTGAAAATTTGGGGAATTGAAATAATTTCATAATAGAATTATGCAGCTTTCCCTGACGGAAGAGCTTTTTTAAAACTTTTTTGGAAGGGCCTTCCATCTAAAGTTTTCTTCTTTGTCAGTCATCCAAATGAACTTGGTAATGAAGGTAATGCAAGACGAGGGGCCCTTTCCCCCCAAAAAGTATTTTTCATTTGGCGCAGCACTAAAACTAAAAGTGGGAAAGATTGCCATTTGTAAGCCTAAATTTTTGCTAGTCTTTATCAAAAAAGTAAGATACTTCTTCAGGCTTGAATTTTAAACATTGTTTTTGGGTTTTGCTTTTTGGGTTTGAGATTTAAAAATGTCAAAGTTATCATTGCTTTTTTAGTAAACCCAAAATCCCTTAATAACCATCGGTTTTATTAACGGCAAATTTTTTGGTCCCTTTTTTGGGTTTAACTTTTAAAATCTTTTTATTCCCCTTGGCTTTCCCTTTATTTTAAAACCAAAAGACTTTTTTGAATATTCATGGAGCGCGCCCGTTCGGGTTCCGAAATTCGTTTTTTAATTTGCATGTTCTAAAAAGGGAAGGGCGGTCTTGAGTTTTTTTTGTTAAAAACTTTTTTTTTAAAACAAAAAAAAAATTGAGTGCATTAAAATTATACTGATGAAAAATATTTTTTGGGCCCGCACTAAAATTTTTAAAAATATAGCAACTGTTACTTTTAAAATTGCTGTGACCGGGACTGCCTCTTTTCATAAAAAGGTGGTCTCCATGAAGAGCTATTTTAACCCCCAAATTAAAAACGAGCTAACCGGGAAAGCGTGGGTTTAGTATCCGTTGCGTTTTTCAAAACCCATTTAAAAATTTTTTTGCTGTGTCGTGTTATCAACGGGGTTTGTGGAGTGTCGTATGCTGATCTTTTTTAATTTCACCCTGACCCTTTGGTGAGGTCAGGTATAGTTTTTCTTTTTTTATTACCCCTTCAGAGTATTTTGACTGAAAACTGCAACCATTCCCAAGGGGACAACCTTTTAAACCCATTTAGAAACCAAAAAGACATGAAGGTTTTGGGAAAAGGATCTGAAACAAATTTTCCTATTAACATAAAGACAACTTTAGACAAAAGTTGGTTTTCCTTGATCGGGCATAGGCCCCCCTTAAATTTTTCGGGGCCCCCACAAAAAGTATAAATATGTCTTAAATCCTCCTTTAAAAATTGGGTTCAGCCCGGGTCCTTGACCCAAGAGATAAAACAGCATGGAAAATTTTATTTTTGACACTTTTAAGGGCCTAACTAGGGGGGGAATTGAAAGAATAAAGGGATTTAAAATTCGTACTTACGTTTGGTGTTTTTAGGCCGCAAGCAAGGCAAGATCGAGCATAAATGATCCTTCTACTGGTTTTGACCCCGCAAAAAAAAATATTTAGAAAATTTTTTGAGGACGCCATTAATTTACAGTTGTTTACCTTCAGTTTTCCCAATGGTACCAACATTTTTTTAAAATTACGAAAGCCCGAAAGTAGACTTTGCGTTGGCACGGGTTTAAAACATCCCTGCCTTCTGCCCTCAGCCCCCAGGTAGGAATAATAAAAAACTATAATAAAAATTCTTTTGCGGGAAATAAAACAGAAGGTGGGAAAAAACAAAAAAAATTTCTGAGCCCAGAAAAATTTTTTACAAACAAAAAAGAACCCCCAAGATTAAGCTCAAATTTCCCGAAGCCCAAAACCCCCAAATTAATTAAAAGGTTTTCAGCAAAGCTCGCGGGCTCTGTTCGGGTTGCCCAGGGAATTTTAAAAAGGCCCAGCGCCCCGTTCGTGGTTTTTAAAATGGCATAGGATTACTTGGTCTTTATCTTACTAAATAGAAACCCCAACTTTTAAAAAGAATAATGCCAAAAGGGCTGGGCCAAAAACCCAAATACTTTGCTTGCAGTAGACAAAACCCAAGTGCAATACCCCCCCAAAAATTTTTGGTAAAGCGCCCACGGCTTAAAAACTAATTTTTTAATAAATTAAAAAGATGTAAAAGTTGTTTTTTTACCCAGATTTATGGGGCGGGGGGGGATGGCGGGGGGGGCCCACAAACTTTGGCCCCCACCCCCTGTAATACCCAAAAATAGTGTACTTTTTGGGCAAATCCTAAGGCTTTTAAACGCTTGCAAATGTGATCCTTGTTCTTTTAACAGTGTTGGGATTCGTTCTGATTGCGTTGCGTTCATAAAAAATTTTTGGATGTTTCTTTTTCTTTTTAACTTGAATTTGAAATTGGGTTTCCCCGGTTAGTAGTTAGCCTTTTTGTCTTGCTGATTTTTCTTGTTAAGATTTTTGTCTTTGGGTTATTCTTTTTTTTAATATCAGCCTAAGTCGGGTCTTCAGCTCAAAGGGTTTTTTCTTTTTCTCTTCTTATATCCCCTTTTCTATTTTTTTCCCACCTTTTTTGCAAAATTGTTTTTTAAATTTGCCTCTGATGGTTCTTAAAGCATGACGGGGCCCGTTTTTCTGCATGGGTAGTGGTGGTCGTTTTATTAGTCTTTAACGCTGTTTTTTCTGAAAAACGGGGTTTCTGCTTCATTGCATTTTTATTTCATCTGCCGATTGTTTTTAATTCTTTAAGTTCCATGTTTTGTTTTTTGGTTAGCGTTGGGATTTTCCTGCAGCGTGTTTTAAAGGGTTTAGCAACGGGCTCCTACTAATTTCGGTCTAAAAAAGGGTCAAGGGGGTTTTTGATTTTTCCCAACTGGGTTTTGTATATTTTTTACTCTTGGCTAAAAATTTTGTGGGTGGGGTTTTAGTTGAAAGCCGAACAAGTTCCCCTTGATCTTTTTTTTACAGACAAATGCCTTTTTAAATTTAAAAATCTTTTTGGGTCTAAAAAATTCGGGGGGTTTCCCTTGGGCCCCTTAAATTTTGTAAAAAAATTTTCCCGCCCCGTATTGTTGTTAATTCACGCTGCAATGAGAGCGTTGAGCGTTTCGGTGTAAAAGGGAGTCATTTAAATCATGTCTTTTCTCCGGGAATCTAAAACTCTTTAATTTTCCCTTCAATCCTGCCAGTTTTTTTAAAAAATTTTTAAAACTTTTTTTTTTTTGTTTTATAAAAAATGCCACAATATAGGGCTCGATCTTTGACCCGCATAGAAAACAAAAAGGGAGCCCCCTGGCCCTGAAAAGGGGAAAAAAACGGGGAAAATTTTTTGTTCCCAAATTTAAACCATCTACAAATTTATGCAGATCAAAATTTCTACTGTCAAATTTCCAGCCCAGGAGCAGATTTAATTGATTGTGCCAGGCTCTGCGCGGGCCCTTTCTTTTAAAATAGAACTCGAAGCAGCAAAAAGACCCCAACAGGACAGTTTTTTCCAGAATCTGGGGCGGGCAATCCCTTAAGAAAAAATTTTTAAAAAAAACTTGGGGGGCAAGAAATATTTTCTTTACATAAAGCAGACATAAATTTTTTCCATTTTTGATCTATGGCTAACCGGGGAAAGAAAGGGCCGATCTGCGTTTCCCCGGGAAACGAAAATGGGGAAGCCCCCTAAAAATAGAAAAGGCGGCCCCGATACTAAAAAACGTTAAAAAAAAATGCAGCTGTAAATTTTGGTATGGAAATCGCTTTTCCCTACCCCTTTGAAATTTTTGGTTTTTTTAAAGCGCATTGCCCCATACTTTTAAGGGATTTTAAAAAAAAAGTTTTTCATACGGGAAATAACTTTTAAAAAAATACAAACGTGTTTTTCAGATCAACAACAACCGGGAACAAAAGGGACAGCATTTTTGACATTTTCGTTAGAGTTTGACGTTGTTTTGCAACCATGAAATTTGCAAAAACTTGGGTTGGGGAAACCCAAAATGAGTCCCCAATTAGTAAAATTTTTTACGAAAACGTTTCGTCATTTTCAACATATTCCCCAAAAACAGGGCCCGACACTTTATGGAATTTTGTTTTTAAATGTTGCAGCCCTAATTACTTAAAGGCATTTTTTTTGCTGTGCGAAGATGAAAAAACCGTTCAAAAAAAGGGAAATGAAAAATTTTTTTAAACCAAAAAAAAAGAAAATACAATGTTTGATTGGGGGTAAACTAAAAAAATTCCTAGCGGGCTTTTAAACCCTTTTCAGCATTTTGATGAAAAAAGAAAAAAAATTTGGGGGCGGGGGGTTTTAGAAGGCCAAAAAGTTGGGCCTTTTGTCTAAAGATTTACATCTTCACAAAGTTAGGGGGTTTTGATTATTTAACAACGAAAAACGGTTTATGGATTGACTAAGGGGCAAAGAGGATAATTTAGGTGCATGGAACGGGAGAATGTTAGAGACGTAATTTAAAAATTTTCAAATTGATAAAAAAGAAGAAGCCGATAAACCGCTTAAAAGTACATTTGTTTTTATTTTTAAAAGTTTCGCAGTGAATATTAAAAAGAGCAGATTAGAAAGGTTTTACTATACTAAAATTTTTTTTTTTTAAAAAAAACTTGGGCTGTTCCCGGGTTTTTCCAAATGTGCCTAAAAGGGGGCCGCCAAAAAAAGAGATTTAAATAGAAAACCCCTTAAAATAAAAACCTTAGATTTTAAAAAAAATTTTCGCAAAAGCAACAAAAAAATAGAGCAAGGGCCTTTCAAAATCAGCAAAAACCCAAAAGAAGGTTTTTTCCCGCTGCCTTTTAAAGCTGTTACTTATGTTAATACTGGGGGATGACTATAAGTGTCTATCGCAGGAACAAGGGTTTGGTTTTCTTAGCAACGGGATAGGCGCACCCGGGGGCTTTTCCTTAGGGGTATGTTTTTTTAGCTTTTCGGTCGTGTTCATTAGCTGTAAGGCGGGGTGGCAAAAAATTTTAAAAATAAACTCCAAAAGCACACAGCTATGGTTAACTAATAAAAGGCTTAAAAATTAGTTCGTTTTTAAATGACAATAAAATAAACCCCTTGTTGACTCAACATCCGGATGAAAAATTTTTAAACGTTTACAGGCCGATTTTGATGGGCTATTTAAAAAACAAAAATTTGGTCTTCAAGAAAGGCGGGGGGCAAATTTTTTTCAACCCGCCCGACTCCGAGCAGTTTAAAAAAAGGGAAAGCTTAAAAATTTTCCCAGGGCTTTAAAATTGTCTAAACAGCTCCCATTAACAACACCAAAAAAGGGGTTTTTACTTTTGGGTTTTTGAGTCCCCAAACGCAAAAGACCGTCGAAATTTATTTGATTAATTTTTTTTTTAATTTAAATAAATATTTTGGTTAGAAAGAAGGTCCAAAAATTTGGCCCAAGATATAGAAGGACCAGACGGACATTTTTTGGGGAAAGGGAAGGGTTAAGAGGAGCGTTTATCAAGAGCACTGAATGGGTATTGATTTAGAAGTCCCTTGACCCAACAAACCCTACAGGCAAGCGGTGTTCTGCTATTTTTCAAGGCCAGGGAAAAAAAACAATAGACCCCCCGTTTTTAAAATTAAAGTTAGTGTTTTAAATTGGGTATGTAACAATAAAAGAAGAAAAACTAGAAGTATGGGTCTAACTAAACAGCGACTATTTTTTTTCATAATGGGCTTAAAACCCCGGGTTGGGGAGAAAGGAATTTCTTACACAGTTTGACGCTGCCGCTGAAGGGAAACCCCAAAAAAGGGGGCTCGGTTGGTCAGAGGGGGCGAAGTTTAGAGATCAGATTTAAAAAAAGGCTTTAAATATGCGCCGGGTTGTTGGCAAGTCTTACATTCCCCTGCCCGAGGGGTTTGGGAGCCCAAAGGCAGTTCTTAAAAATAAAGAATTCAGACAACAAATTTTTTATGTGGTGTGTTCTCGCAAGGCTGATTAAAATCCGCAAAAAAAGCGAGGGAGTACTTTAAATTCAGCCTTACATCAAAAGACCTTAAATTTAGTGGGGTGTCCCCTTTTCCCGTTTAAACGTGGATTCCAAAATCGGTTTTTTAAAAACAAAAAAAAACCAATTTAATGTTAAGTATAAAAGGGATGAGGAAACAAATTTGGTGCCCCTTTTTGTGTCCCAAAAACCCGCCCAAAAAATAGGCGAACAGGGGAAAAAAACTTTTTGACTTACTCCTAATTTCTTCGCCCAAAAGGGGGTACCGCATTACACATTTATACGAACAATGAGTAGACTAATGCAGGGATACTTCAAAAGATCATGGCAAACAAGAATTTGTAAAAAAAATGTTTAACAAGAATGCCCTTGTTCAACCCCGAGGGGAAAAATAAAAACATTGTAAAAATTCTGTAGACTGTAATACGAACTAAATTTCGCCCCACCCGGAAACTAAAATTAGTTTTAAAAAAAATGGGAAAAGGCTGCAAAAATTCCCATTTGTTGTTTACGCAGACTTTTTAAAACCCCCTCATTTTCCTTTTTGAAGGGCCCGCGCCACCCAAAAAATTCGAAAAACAGTTTTTAATGGTATCATCAAAAATTTTTTCATTTGCTTTAAAGTTGTCAGGGCGGATGGCGTTTTTTTCCCCCCCCCCCCAAAATTTTATAGAAAGGGGCCAAAAGGGCCCCAGAACTTCTTAGAACGGCCCTGCAGCAAGTGCGCAAAGACTGTTCTAATAATCAAAACTTTTCTGAAATCATAATTGGGCCCGAAAACCAACAACAGTATGATCAGCCACACATTTTTGGATTTGTGGTTTAGGCCTCTTTTTAGACGCGAGAATCCAAAAATAAGAGGCCTTTAAACACAAATTTGCGGGAAAATTTAGAGGAGCGGCGATAACAAATGCAAAACTTTAACTAAAGTTTGAAACCAAAGACATGGGAAACTGCTGGATTCTTTATAAAATTGCGAGGGTTTCGAAAAACCCCCTTATAATGAAAACCCGTGGACCCCCCCTGCCTTTGGGTGCATGCATTGCACAGTCATCAAAAAAAGTCATGGTGTTTCCCCTTTAAATAAAATTTTCTTTTTATGACTTATGCAGCACATGAAGGGTCATTAAAAGGGGGCTATGTCCCTTTAAAATCCTGCCCCAAAAAAAAGAAAAATAATTAAGTTTTTCCCCCCAAATTTTCGTTTTGAAAAGGGGGGTTTACCTTTAATTTTTGGGACATGAAAAGTTGGGAAAGGTTTTTTGAAGTTTCACTTCCGCCTAAAGGGCGTTCTTTTTGTCTTAGAGGGGAAAAGGGCATCAGTGATTCGAAATTTCCCAAAATGCTCAAGATTTCGGGGCAAAAGTTTGAGTGTTAAAAAAACGATGGGGACTTTCATGACTCCTACCCTTTATGGCAGATGTTGTTTTTTGGCGGCGGGCTTTGAAAATTATAGGAAGGACATGATGGGAAAAAATTTTAGCCTGGATCCCGCCCCATTATATTTCGGCCCCCCCGGGATGAGCTGGGGTGCTTTCTTAAAGTTTACGGGGTACAGTTGATTTATTGTCGGATTTTTCCAATGATTCAGATGATTGAAAAAGGATTGCGTGGAGGAATTTGTATTTGGGGGTCGCTCATTACTGTAAAGCAAAAAAACAAAAAACTTGGACGACCCAGGTCCCAAAAAAAGGTTAACTTTTTTATGTATTTGATGCAAACCCAAACTGGGTTTTGGGTGGGCCCAAAGGCGCAAAACACTTCCATTACGTAACTTTAAAATTTTACACAGGCGGGGGGATCCCAAAAATTTTTAAAAGGCAAATTTAAAATGGTTGGGCAGTTTGTGCCGGGTTTTAACAGCCCTGGTTACATTCTAGAAGTTTACTTAGAAAAAAACCTCACGAATCCATGGGCCCGCATAATGACTATCCTTTTGCGGCCCGAAAGTCTTTAAAAATGGCAAAAAAAAGAGCCCCCTTTAAAAATTTTTGCCTAAATTTTAAGCCCAAAAAAAAATTTTTTTCTGTCATTACAGCTTTACAATTTTATTTAAGACATGGTTTGAAGTTGACAGCTGTTCATCGTTATAATTGCTTTTGATCAAGAACAGTTCATGAAGCCCACTGATCTCAGAACCAAATCCACAGATCCCTTCAAAAAAAAGACTTTTTTAAGTGATGAACAACAGTTTGTTTCGGAAAGACTATGGAGAATCGCACAAGCGCAAAGATGTCAGATTGGTCACCAAGAAAACGAAGCAATTAAGCTGACTTCAAAACCAAATTACAGGACTTCAGAAGATTTCATGATCAGTTTTTTGGCATAATGATGAAAAAAAAGAAAGTCAAAATTGAAAAACCTGTATTTATTGGGTTTACTGTTTTAGAATTATCAAGCTTTTGATGTTTAGAGTTTCTTTATGACTACTTTAAGCCCCTGATCCGAGTCCCCGAGTACTTTACAAGATACAGATAGTTTTGTTAATAGATATCCCTACTGAAGACATCTATAAAGACATAGAATTAGAAGTGGCTAAAGGGCATGCAGGATGGTATGACACGTCCGATTATCCTAAAGACTCGCCTTTACATTCATTACTAACAAGAAGGTTTTAGGAAAGATGAAGGATGAATTATCTGGAAAGGTGATCAAGGAGTATGTGGGTTAAGGTCAAAAATGTACAGTATTTCGAGCAGGAGAAAATCATTAAGAAAGCAAAGGGAATATCTCGCAGCGTTGTGCAGTCAAACATATCACATGACAACTACAAAGAAGCATTGTTTGGCAATAAGGACTTTTCATCATGACAACGTTAAACTGCGATCTAATCTACATGAGATCAACACAACTGTTGTAACAAAGAAGTCATTAGATAGAACAAACCAAAACGGGTGTTTGTTAATCCAGAGTTTTCATATGCAATTGGGCACTGGAGAACCGTAAATTAATTAAAAGCAGAACTGTGTCTGGCGGAATTATCTGCAGTTCTTCTTTCACAAAAGATTTTGAGGAGCTGGTTGTTTTGTTTGTGCAGTTTCTCGTAAATAATACACGGGCGGATTCATTTTTACAATTCTTTTTATTTCATATGGATCACACTCCAAACGGATCGGTTGCCTGATGCGAGTGTCCCCTTCTGCTTCCCGGTAAATAAAGGTTACCTTACTTTCAAACCAAATGGTAATAGTTTGCCGGATGAAGACTCTCCTTCAACAGCATTTATTGTTTTTCTTTTGATTTGCTTGTACTGGTTTTAGGCCTTTAAATTCTTCATTATTCATTGCGCGCAAAACTGAGGCAGTCTTCTAACCATTCTGTGTTGCGAGAATTGTCAATCAGCTCTCTGTGATACTGGTAGGAGAAAAGTCTTTCAGCTAACTGTTTGTTAAAGTTTTCGACTAAAGCCTGTGATCTATGAACTCCTGGAATGCCTCTTTTAATGGTAACTCTATGTTTCAACAATAATTGATTCACTTGGCCTTTAAATTCTTTTCCATCATCAACTTGAATCATGCGAGGATAAGTTAAAGGACCTCGTTGTATATCAGTTGTATGGCAACAGCAACAGCAGAAGCACTCTTTTGTGTTAATGGCTCCGCATCTTTGTATCTTGAAGCATGTCAATGACTGTGAGTGCGTATTTAAAATTTCTTTTTCGTCTAACCCTACAGAGGGTAAATATAGAGATCCATTTGATGGGTGTCGTTTGGAGTGTATTAACAAAGTGCGGTCTCTGTATTCGTCTGGGGGCAGGTAAATAAATTTCCAAATTGCTTGTTTAGATAACCATCCTTTGCTGTTTGTTCACTGACCCCGCCGCTTGCTTAGCTTTTGTATTGCTGTGATACCCTTCCAATATCCTTTGGGCGAATAATAGATTTTGTTCTTTTTTATTCACCATATTATGGCAACAAAATACACGACAGTATACCAAGGCAATAAACGCGATTTCTTGCATCTTTTGTTTTTTGATGGTTGATAAAAGTCACTGAATTTTGGTGGGGGCAATCCCTGGTTGGTTTGCCTGTACTAGATAATATTTTTTTAAATTGCTTGTTTCAACATTTTTTAAAGGGTGGTAAGCTGCATGCCCCTGTCTTTTCAGTGTGTCATTAATAAAATCTAACTGCTAAAGTCTCTGCTTTCAAGGCGTCTTGTGCAGCTGCTAGTTGCTCCATAGCTTTGTTATGTCTTTTTCTCTCGCCGTCATTCCCCAGTTTACTAAATGCGAAATTATTTCGCTAAAAGCAAGCGCATTCACCACAGCGCCGCCTATCATTATTGCGAGTGAAGCCATTTTTTATAAATGTATTTTTTTCTTACATATTTATATTGTCTGGAATTATTCCTTGCTTACTGAAAATCTTTCGTAGCAAACGAAGCTGCAATGATAGCAATTAGCTTTGCTGAATCCTCAAAGTCTAGTTTCCCAAGATCTGCTGGTTTAATTTTTAAACAGGCTTTTACCAAGCATTGAGTTATCCTACACTTAGTCCTCCAATAACAGCAGAATGGTATACAAGGTTGGTAACAGTTTTTTCGGTGCTCATTTTTATAAAATAAATAATTATAATTATTAAAAAACATGAACAGTGATGATTTTACTACAGCTACAGGGCGGCCAAAACCCTTTCCCTGAACTTATGAATGCCCAAAGTTGTGATCAAGCTATTATGCCCAAAAAGGAAAGGCTGTATTCTTTGGCAGCATGTGGGAAAACAAAACATTTCCTCGGAACTAAATTCGCATAGAACGATTCAACAGATGTCGCCGCAAGACATTATAAAGTATCATAACAGGTATGAAGCGCAGCTGGGGTCTAGAATGGTGAAAAGTGTGGGGCAAACGGTTCTTGTTTGTACACTAAACTAGTCAGTAGATTTGCTCCCATTGATTTGAACAAGATCTTACGTATGATTTAACGCAAGATCCAGTTTTAACAAAGTCATAGAGTCTCTAGGGTTTGTGATCTATACTACAGATTTGGAACATTTTTATCGCCATTAATCATGGGATTAATAACTTTTAATCATATAGATTTTATTTCCCTTCAAAATGACCGAGCTGGAAAATCAGCCAGAACCAGAAAACACTAAATCAGGTGGAGAAAGTAACCAAGCCAGAAAATCAGCAGAAAACGCTGAATCAGGTGGAGGCCATTAAAAATCCTGGGCGTGTTGAAGCGGGAAAAAAATTAGCAGAGTGGAACAGACAAAAAAATTAATGTTACAGAATATAACTCATCATGAAAACATAACACCCCCAAACGCCAGAAAAAGTTGATTCAATGCCCGCTATAAAAACTCCAGTGATACAAGGCACCAAAGTCTTCAGGGAATATTGAACTTAAATGTTGCCATTTTTGGCGCCATTGCTGCTGTTGGGGGCAGTATTACGGTTATAAAATATATACACAATGCAGCGAAAACAAAAGCAACCAAAAAAAATCTAAACCCGTTAAAATACAGAGAAAGACAACAGCACCCCCAAAACCGTCAACAAACAAAAGATCATTTTGATCCATTTATAAGGGCAATAATATTTTAAGAATTTAAATTTTTAAATTTTTTAAAAAAAATAGATCATGGCGTATTATAAAATGATAAAGTCAATAAAAAAAGACATGGGTCTATAAAAGACATTTCCATAGACCAGAATTGTAATCAATGTGGTTGCTTAGGATGTAAGACCCTTTATTTTAAAATTAAGCAGAAAACGCTGACAAGACATCCTCAACGATGACGCGTTTTTTGAGCGTTTTGTGAACTATTGAGACATCTGCTATTTAAATAAAAACATAGATTGATTTTTTGATAATTATAAGAACTTGGTTTTTACTTAAAGGATGACTTAGTTATGATCTTGAGGCAACTTAATCAGAACTTAATCAAGAACTTAATCAAGAACTTATTAAGAACTGAAGTATTAATTAAAAACTTAAATTAAAAACTTAATTAAGAACTTGGGGTGACTTGAAAGTGACTTTTAAAGGGAACTTAAGTTAAGAACTTAAAAGTGACTTAAGTGTGTGCTGCGTGGGGTGGGGGTGGGAGGAGGAGGTGTGCATGGTGGGGTGGGGGTGGGAGGAGGAGGTGTGCATGCGTGGGGTGGGGGTGGGAGGAGGAGGTGTGCATGCGTGGGGTGGGGGTGGGGGCACATCTGCCCCAGTTACGAGCACCACTACATCCTGTTAGACTCATGCTGCTAAATATAGCCGTTCATGTATAAAAGGTTATTTATAGCAAGGCTAACTTCCCCCAAAGTCCTCTTGCTGCTAAAAAAGCCCTTTCAAGTAAAACGGCTATTTTTAGCAAGGCGGATTTCCCCACAGTCCTCTTGCTGCTAAAAATAGCCGTTCATGTATAAACGGCTAAATTTTTGCAAGGCGGATTTCCCGCAGTCCTCTTGTGCTAAAATGCCGTTCATGTATAAAAGGCTATTTTTAGCAAGGCTGACTTCCCCACAGGCCGCCACCCGCTACGCACTACTCCTCTCCATACTAGTAGATGTACTAAGGTCTGCCTAGCCCTATCTAGTTTGTTTGCCAGAAAAATTCGAAAATCGCCCTTCAGTTGCAAAGGGCACATTGAAGGCAGATGAACTGGTTAGAATTAGAAAAGTAGAAAAGTATACACTCTTAATACACAGGGTTAGCTTGCCCCACGAACACTGAATCTGTAGTTAACAATCAATCAGTTAATACAAACTGAGAACATTTTTACTTTGGAGGGAACAGCAAAAATGTTTTAAATATAAGTTTTTTAGCATAGGCCTACGAATCAGCGTGTTTACCCCCGCCTTAAGAAAATGAACGCCATGTTTTTTAACATGGCTTTAGCTGTCTCAAGCCAGCTCCCAACAATCAAGCGTGATGGTTTGTTTTTCTTCGGCCAACTTTCAACAATGCAGCGCCATTTATTAGATAAGAACCATCTCATCGATAGCCAAACACGTATTAAAACTGGCTACATCTTGTTTCATTTCCTTGAACCACAAACCTTTAAGAAGTCGTTCATTTCCAAAGCAGTTAGTTCACTTTTTCGTTTTCCTAGAAAAACAATCTCCCCGGTTTCACAACATGCTTCGCCTAAATTCTTTCACAAATCTCTAACAGCAGTTAAAGTAAACCTATGGCCGCGAATAGCACAAACCTGTTCTTCAGTAACGTTTTTTGCCCTTTTAAAATAACACAAGTAAAAACACAGTGGTCACAACAGAGGCAAATCAAAACACACAGCCTTCTTGTGCCGTGGCTCAAACAACAATGGCGACCCCCGTCGTGTCGCGTGACAGCCTCGATACGGCGTTTTCGACGTGGCAATTTCTGATGCAATGTTGTGCAACCAGCCGAGTGTGCTTCGTTTACACAGGCTGGCTAGGCAAACTGCCGCGAGCCGTAAAATTTAAATGATCAGGTTTCAGCCCGTATCTGCCTGTCTGTGTACAAAGTTTGTAGGTAAAAAATTAGACAGAAGAAGTGTGCGGATTTTATGTCATTTAATTGAGAGAGAGAGAGAAAGAGAAAGAGTGTGTGTGTGTGTGTGTGTGTGTGTGTGTGTGTGTGTGTGTGTGTGTGTGTGTGTGTGTCTGTCTGTCCTCCTTCCCTTCCCTTCCCTTCTCTCTCTCTCTCTCTTCCGCCACAGGAAAAGGCGGCTTTTAGGCCACTTTCGCCCAAAAACTCGGTGGTAGAGCAAGTGAGCCAGAATGAAGGTTTCCCTGTTCTCTATACGTCATCCTTCCCAGCAGCAGATGGCCAGCTGCAGGCGTACGCAGGAAGAGGAGGGGGGGGGCGAGGCTGATGATGTCATCAACCGAAATCCCACGTCAGTTGTAAGCACGTGCAACACGACTGGGATGCTCGTCTTGGCAATTCTTAAAAGAAGAGTTGTGAACTGTGGACAAAGAGATCATGTTACTTTGAAAAAAAGAAACTAATGGCGAAGGATGATTCGAACAGATCTCCTAGAAGAGTGTGAACTGCGGACAAAGTGATTATTTCACGTGGGGAAAAAAATCTTATGGTGATGGATGATTTTAAACGATTTCCATGATAACTTTCAGCCGTTGAAGACAACATTGAACATGAAACATTTTTGAACGGAAAGACACTGAATGAGTATGTTGCGATTTTGAATTCCACTTTTGCCATGTCACTTTCTTTTTTTATGCAAATGTTTTGGGCAACTCTATTCGCCAAATTTTCAAAACTTTCAAGATCTACCAGCCGCATTGGTGAAGTGGTCGGCATCACGGACATCTGACTGGGGGAGGTCGAGGGTTTGATTTTGGTGTCCGACGTTTCGTCGAACGACATTTCGTCGAACGACATTTCGTCGAATTTTCTTGCAGCCTGCGAGGGTTGGTGATCGGAAAGAAAGTCAACGGGAAAGAAAGTCAACGGGAAAAAAGTCACGGAGGGACCCAGTCTACTCCAAAGCAGAATCGATGGTCTTTAGATTAGAGTAGGGCGAAGCCCGAGAGAGGACTAAGGACGAATGAACGAAGGCCGTTAGGCCAAGTCGTGCTCATTCGACGAAATGTCGTTCGACGAAACGTCGCGGACCTTTGATTTGCATTAGAGCCATTTATTTGTGGGATGTTTCTGCCCTGATTGGCACCTACCCTGAATTCAGTTGGGAAGACTGGGACCACACAGTCTCAAGTTTGGGGTCCTGCCGCTGTTCCCCGGGTTCTTTGTTCCCCAGTCTCTATATTCCCCAGTCCCGGTGTACCCCTCAAGAAAAAAATCGAAATTCAGTCCCTAAGTTCCCCAGTTTCGTTGTTCCCCAACCTGTGGCGATCCCGCTGTTCCCCATTCCCGCAAATCCCCGGTCCCGGTGTTCCCCAGTCCCGGTGTTCCCCAGGCCCGCTGTTCCCCAAGTTTTTGCCGTTGGTGGTGTTTGGTGGGTTTCGCTGACTTAAACGTTGTTACTGTTGTTTTCATTGCTATAGGCGAGGCAGTGGGAGGGCGGGGTGGGAGGGGGGAAGGAGGGGGTGAGGGTCGGGGTATTGGGGGTGGAGCGGGGCGCAACCTCTCCTTGTACAGTAGGGCCCGTACTGGCGCTAACGTGCATTGAAATCTGTTTGGGGAACAGCGCTACTGGGGAACAGAGATCCTGGGGAACACCGGTATGGGAACAGCGGCACGCTTTTTCGGTCGGGGAACATCGACACTGGGGAACAGAGACACGGGGAACACCGGCACGCTCCCTCTAGTTTCATCAATTCTATGGATGAGTCTTTGAGAGCGTTGCTCAAATATTTCTGACCAACTCTGTATGTGCCTGTATGTTGGTTGACGCCGAATATACCATGACAGTAAGCGGAGAGTGCAGCCCTGTTATGCGGTGTGTATGTTGGATGACGCGGGGGTTTACTATGAAAGTAAGCATAGAGTACAGCCCTGTTTATGCGGTGTGTATGTTGGATGACGCCGGGGTATACTATGAAAGTAAGCATAGAGTACAGCCCTGTTATGCGGTGTGTATGTTGGTTGACGCCGGGGTATACTATGAAAGTAAGCATAGAGTACAGCCCTGTTATGCGGTCTGTATGTTGGATGACGCCGGGGTATACTATGAAAGTAAGCGTAGAGTACAGCCCTGTTATGCGGTCTGTATGTTGGTTGACGCCGGGGTATACTATGAAAGTAAGCGTAGAGTACAGCCCTGTTATGCGGTCTGTATGTTGGTTGACGCCGGGGTATACTATGAAAGTAAGCGTAGAGTACAGCCCTGTTATGCGGTCTGTATGTTGGATGACGCCGGAATCTACCATGACAGTAAGCGGAGAGTACAGCCCTGTTATGCGGTCTTAGAACAGAATGGAAACCCGGTGCATCATCTTCATCACCCTCGTCCCCATCGATCAGCATCTAAAAAAAAATGTCCCGAACTCTGTGGCCTTTCATGCCCTGCTCTCACGGTGACCCCAGCTTCAATTGTCATTCCACGCCCATGGCCATGGTTTGAATCTGTTGAGATGCCGGTATTGGCAAATTCATGGAGACACATGTTGGACAGACGTGATAGCGACCTCTTGGGGAGGGGGGGGGGGGGGAGCTCTCTCAAGGGATTTCCACGACAAAGCAATGATTGTTGTCATCAGGGGGCTTAGTAGGTAATGTCCTGCATATGTTGGATCAGAACAGACACCACTGAACACCACCGAAGTGACTCGGCAGCACTGCAGTGTCTCCTCTGGTAGGTTGCCTCAAGACAACTTGACATGGACTGCTCCCTGTGGATTGCCGGTGCCCGGGCTGAGGCGGGACGGGCTGTGGCTGTGGACAAGGAGTCGCAATGAGCGGCGTGGGTGCACTGCCACTGAGGTGGCACAGAAGATGGGACTTGAACCCCAAAAAATCTAAATCTGTCAACTGGTATTAATCAACAGCCGTTTTCACCTGTTGAAGGCATTTTTTTGTCGATCATCTGGCTAAAATTGATGTCAGAGGATTTTTCTTCGGATGTAAAATTAAATAAATGAATAAGTTTTTAAAAAAAAAAAAGCCTACTCCTTCGGAATGAAATTTCCAAAGGCTCTTTCTACCAATCAAATGATGCCGGTGTACCTGGTGCCCGGGTAAAATAATGGCTGAACGTATCTAGAAAAGACTTCCTTGTTTACCGCTAGCCTTTAAGGGCAGTACTCATCCCGTTTCTGTTGAAGGTGAAATGAATTTTAAACGGAAAGAAGGTGAACTGCAAACTTAGATTGTTGCACCTCCGTCTTTGTTTCTCATCTCTGTCTCTTGTATTCATTTATAAACATTTGTCAGGCTGCGAGAATGGCCTTGGTATGTAAACTTCCTTGCGATTGGTACAAGGAGCTGACCGAATTTTCCTGTTGCTTGGTTTGAAGGTTTCTACTGCGGATGTTTCATGTGAAAAGATGATTGCAATGGTTCAGAAGTTGGATCTCTCTGTTCAGAAGAAAGTTTATCTGCTGCGAGGGTCGTGTTCTAAACGCAGACAGATGTTGATTAGTTTACTGATTCCTTGTAACTATTAAACCTGCTTTGATTGCTTGGGAAACACTAACACATTTATATGGATGTGTGTGTGTGGGTGTGTGTGTGTGTGTGTGTGTGTGTGTTGCGTGCGTGCGTGCGTGCGTGCGTGCGTGCGTGCGTGCGTGTGTGTGTGTGTGTGTGTGCGCGCGCGCCGTACGTGTGTGTTCATGACTGCTTCTGCACAAATGTTCTCTCTCTCTCTTTTCTTTCTCTCTCTCTCTCTCTCTCTCTCTCTCTCTCTCTCTCTCAGTTAGAAAGAAAGACTGACGACCTTGAGGGCAGATCCAAAAGGAATAATCTAATATTTTATGGAATAGATAGAGAGCAAAACGAATCCAATGAACAATGTGCAACCAAATTACATGAACGTCATTGCTAATCAGCTGGGTATAAGCAGTGACATCCAATTTGACAGGGTCCATCGTTTGAACAACAAACCAGATTCCCCGATGATCGCAAGATGCACATTTTATAAAGACAAAGTACAAATTCTCGGTGTGAAAAAGAAATTGCAGGGTACCAGAATTTTTGTAGGAGAAGACTTCTCCTTCCGAGTGAGGGAGATAAGACGCAAACTGTCTCCCCACCTGAAAAAAGCCAGAAATGATGGGAAGAGGGCCACGATGGTGTTTGACCACCTACTCATTGATGGTCAGAAGTACTTCCTTGGCGAGGGGGACAGTTTGCGTGAATCCAGATAGGATTCTGGCCGGCCATTTTCTGGACTTAATTCTCCCTTTGATAGGAACACGAGAGGTAACAAATGTAACCCAACACCGTCTGTGCGCTCGCCTGTTCCTCATGTCAGTGACACGCTTGAACTCTGCGATGTTAATCAGGTCAGCAAGGCCGTGTCGTGTCGTGACAGCGTGAGTGAGCACGTGCAACACACACCGAGCGCAAAACCAAAACTTGTTTCTTTTTGTTGTGGAACGTAAACGGATTGCTATCAAAAATATTTGACTGTGGTTTCATTATCTTATGTTTGTCAGTTCGATTTTGTTTGTTTAGTTGAGACGTTCATTGAGGACTGTCAGTTGGACTTATTCACGGGTTACAGACTATTTTGTAAACCTGCCGTTAAATTTACTAAAACATGGTAGACGATCGGGGGGACTTGTTTGTTTTTAGTAAGGAATGATCTTTTCCCGTACGTTAAAAGTATTGATATGGATCATGTTAATTGTTGCATGTTTTTGATAAGTAAAGAGTTATTTGGGTTAGGTAAAGATATTCTGTATGTTTGTACATATATACCACCAGAATGGATCTCCATTTTACACTTATTTTGATATTGACAATGGAATTAGTATGCTTGAAGAATGTTTAACGATTTTCTGTTGCAGAATGATGTGTATGTTATTTTAAAGGAGATTTGAATAGCAGAACAGCTGATGTTTCTCAAGATTATATTGTACAAAATACGTTTGATCCACAGTTCAGTAATGTGTCCAATGATATGGTTCGACATTCAAATGACTGTACTTTGAACAACTATGGTAAATTATTATTGAACAATGTGCACTGCGTTGGATTTGAGCATTTTAAATGGCGTGTGCAAAGGCGACTATGAAGGTTGCTACACATTTATATCTGACTCTGGAAGCAGTGTCACAGACTATTTCGTACTCTCACGTGAACTTTTTATGATTTTGTTTGATTCTTGTGAATTATCTATAGCTGACCGTATGATTCCGACCATTTACCAGTGACAGCATGTGTTGTTCTTTCCAAGGAATGTTCACTTGATATGTGTATGCAAAAGAGAATTTTGTCATACACAAACTTGTATGGGACGAGAAGTGTGCAGCTACATATACCAGTATTTTGTGCAGTGAAGAAACGCACACAAAAATTGATCTTGCAATTGATTTGATTGATGTTAACGTAAATAATGCTCTTAAAGTTTTTAATGATTGTATAAGAGAAAGTGCTGGATCCATGAAAACATGTATATCACTTAATAACAATGGAAGTTCATGTAAATGGTTTGATATAGAATGTAAACTTTGTAAAAAGCACACTAGAAGATTGTTACAGATATTTCGTCGCTCAGTAAAATTAGAAAAAGAAAACGGAAACAATAATCGAAATGAATATGTAATTGCCAGACGTGAATATAAAAATTTACTAAAGCGAAAGAGGAAACAATTCAACAAAGCTTTACTAGATAAACTGGTATTGACAGTGAGAAACCAAACAGAATTTTGGGACGTTGTTCATAACGCGTCCTTCAAAAGAAAACAGCCTAGAAATAATATATCAGTCGACTCCTGGTTTCAACACTTTAAAGCCTTGCTGGAGACGGATGCTGACAACACAGTAAATGAGTATCAGCTGAAGTTGAAATGGAAGGCTATATGAATCGTCCGATCTCTAAAGATGAAATATTGCTAGCACTTAGAAAACTAAAAAAACCATAAAGCAGCTGGTCCCGATGGCATTATTGCCGAGCTTTTTAAGAATTCGAATGATCAAGTTGTATACTTCCTTCTGAAATTGTTTAATAAGCTATTTGATAATGGTGTGTTTCCTGAGAACTGGTTTGAATCTGTTATTCAACTATTTTCAAGAAGGGTGATATCAATGATCCTAACAAATTATAGGGGAATTTCCTTGAGCAATGTTAGTGGTAAATTATTTGGTATAGTGATAAATAATAGACTGCAAGAATGGGTGGATGAACACAATATCACAGGTGATTATCAAGCTGGATTTAAGAGAGGATACTCAACAGTCGACCATATGTTTTCTTTACTAGCTCTTGTACAGAAACAGTTTTGTTATAATCGAAAATTGTATGTTGCATTTATTGATTTCGAAAAGCTTTTGACACGATAAATCGAAATATTCTTTGGCCAATTCTCTTAAAAAATGGCATTAAAGGTAAATTATTCAGATGCATTAAAAGCATGTACAATGATGTCAAAGCCAGAGTTCGATGTGGTTCTATGTTAACTGATTACATTGCCTGCACATCAGGATTAAGGCAGGGAGATGCTTGCAGCCCTGTTTTGTTTTCTCTTTTCATTAACGAACTGGCGGTTGAAGTAATTAATAAAGGAAGACATGGCGCTCGATTTTCACTAGATGCATTCGAATTATTTATTCTGTTGTTGGCTGACGATGTTGTTTTGATGGCAGAGACAGTTACAGGTCTGCAAACACAACTGAACAGCTTACAACATGCCGCTGCATCTCTTCAACTTAAAGTTAATATGACTAAAGCAATATCATAGTATTTCGGAAGGGTGGATATTTGAGTGTGAGAGAAAAATGGTTGTATAACGGTGAAAGAATGCCTGTTGTTAATGCGTATAAATATTTAGGAATTTTTTTCTCTACGCGCTTGAGTTTTCACTGCTGCATGCAAAGACCTTGCAAGCAGAGCTAAGAATGCTTTGCTTTATGTCTGAAAAGGTTATATATGTTAGATAACAACTCTTTTAATTTATTTATGAAATTGTTTGATTCTCAGATACAGCCAGTTGTGCAGTATGGCTCTGAATTATGGGGCCTTGACAATGCTGTTTTCCATTGTGAATCAGTCCATTTATTTGCGTTGAAGAAATTTTTTAGGAGTAGACAGGCGAACACCCAATGACCTTGTTTATGGTGAAACCAATCGCTATCCAATATACATAAATTCTGCTGTTAAGTGTATTCGCTACTGGCTTAAGCTGATACAAATGGAGAATCACAGGATTCCACGCAAAGCTTATGATATGTTATTTGACCTTGATATAAAAGGTAAAAACAATTGGGTAACAAATGTACGCTTATGTTTGTTTAAAATATGGATTTGGATTTGTTTGGCAAGTCAAGGCGTTGGAAAT
>CM031597.1:49927751-49935251 GCA_018398815.1 Conus ventricosus | reverse complement strand
CGCACAAGCAGACAGTGAAGAGCGCGTCCTGGGGGGGGGGGAAACGTGGCGTTTTTACTGGAGGTCCTGGACGGGGATCAGGGCCGGCCAGTCAAGCCGGCGGGCTTTTCTACCAGTCCGCGGTCCCGACCAGAGCGTGGCCTCAACCAGCGCGTGGCACCAACCAGTCCGCGGTCCAACCAGAGCGTGGCCTCAACCAGCACGTGGCACCAACCAGTCGCGGTCCCAACCAGAGCGTGGCCCCAACCAGAGCGTGGCACCAACCAGTCCAGACTCCGGGTGAAGCCCCCGGGAGGGGGGAAAAAGTAGCTGGGAGGAGAGAAGAAAGGGAGGGAAGGAAGAAGGGCACTGGAACCCCGCCGTCAGTACAATCTAACCCATGCTGTCAAATCCTAACAGCCACTCGCATGATGGGCGAGGGGAGGTCTACTAAATACACCAACAACACCAGCTCAACACAGACCTGAGCATAACACAGTAAACCAATCAAATCAGGAATGTTTGTTAAAGTCTTCTCACACGAAGCAGGTAAAAGACTGCATTAAATCAACAGGCTATAAAACAAATATGAATTATCTTCATCCTTCTCTCACTCATGCTTAACATTTCCTTTCTTAGGAAATAAACCAACACAGCGACCATCGCTTTATAACTACCCCACATTTGCAAATAATAATTCAATGGCATAATTGTCACATTTTATAGCCACATTTCAAAATAACACAAATCTCCAACCACGCATCCGAACGACAAATCATGCGTACGCACGCTCGCGAACATAAAACTCGTTCTCCTTGCACACACAAACAGACGGTGGCCGAAGGATAAGAGTCCGGCGAATGTGACAAGGGCGGACGAGCGAGACCAAGCAAGTACCAACCCTGAATCACCAGGTTCTCTCCATCCCCACCGACTACCGCATCACCAGATGCATAAACAGGAGAAAGAATTTTGGATATAATTTAGAATGGCCAGGTTAAAGATTCAATTAACCAGAGAAAAGGTCTCAAACAATATTTCTTTTACAATTTTGCAAACAAAAGAAAATTGCGCAAAAGAGAAGAATAAGCCGGCTAACAACAACAAACCAAAACAAACAAACCACGAAACTGATGCTTACCAGCTACCCGTGGGTGACCCGAAGAGGCGGGTCAAACGACTCTCTCTGCCCTCTGTCCAGTCGAGAGGACAGAAGCGCAGATGCGGAAAAAGAAGAAGTGATGTCCCTCTCCTACAGGCCGACTGTAGGAATTGAAGATACCGACTGTACCTTCGACGATACGGTGAAGAACCAAGACCGGAGCAGGCGCCCCCAGAGACATCTTCCGCTCGAGTGAAGAGCTAACCTCCCTCAGCGAGGGCGGCCAACATGCCACGCTACGTCACAGAGTGAGCATACTTCAAACTAAAAGAAATGAAGCACGTGCGACAGGTAAAAAGACAGGCGAGAGGCCGATAGACAGCAAGTTCGAGAGAAAGGTACCAGCCACTCGTGAACCTGCAGGATGAATAGCACGGGCAGTGGAATTAGAGAGAGAGAGAGAGAAAGCAACCGAACGTGAGCTGAACTACACCAAGGTGCAACCGCACCACAAGCCACACTAAGGGACGGACACGTGACAACAACAACGATAATAAACAAATGAATAATTCCGCCACCCAGTTGGGTCAAACGTCTTAGGCCTCGTGACAAACTCGTGACAAACCCCCCTTCTAAAAGCATCTGTTCTCTGAGATACAGTGCTCCTTTGAACCTTGACGCAGGTGCAAATTCACCACAATGGGACCGAACCCAACTCTCTGTGATCGACAGAGTACGATAAATCCAATACAAACATTCTACGATAGAATCACACGAGAAATACATAATACTACATTTATCAAACAACTAAGCGAACCTTCCAACCATGAAAGTAACAATCCGAACCATTGGTGATTCACTACCGTTAACATCACTGAAGTGAAAACTGTCACTACACCTGATACAGAGCCCAAAAGGGGATATGACCCGGGTTGAGGGGAAGTGTCCCTCTGACTGATTTTCCAATGTGCTGACTACGGAGCTCGGCTAAAATAGTCAGCATCCGTATTACAGGAACCCTTGATATGACGAAAAGTGAACGCCTGACTCTGCAGTTCCACTGCCTAACTCATGAGTCGACGACTGACTGGCCGGATCCGGTCCAAGCACTGGAGAGGATGATGATCGCTCTCCAGTGCAAACTTCCGGCCGTACTTCTTGGGCACGCCAGTGCGTGTCCAAATCTGCCGGAGAGCTTCAGCAATAGTAGGGGTATCGATAGTCCTAAGCGGGGCAGCCTCTGGGCATCGAGTCGCATAGTCTACCGCTACCGAAATGTAGCGGTGACCGCGATTGGATGGTGGATTAATGGGTCCCACCAGGTCGACACCGACCTTGCTGAATGGCCCCCCAACGAGTGGCACTGACCTTAGGGGAACACGCTTCAAGCGACCCTTAGGCGTTGTCCATTGACAGACATCGCAACTGCGGCAGTACTGCCTAACCTGAGAGTTCATTCCCGGCCAGAAGAAGTCCTGTCTCAACCGCTCGAGAGTCCGCTTTGAGCACATATGACCTGCCATGGGTGAATCGTGGGCCTGCGGAGAACAGATTCTCTCAAGCTTTGGGGAACGACAAGCTGCTTGGCCACACGATCTGCCTGAGTGAAAACCCTAAAGAGGATCCCCTTGTGGAGCTTGAAGCTCACCTTGGCGTGTCGGGCAGACTGAGTGGGACGATCTACCAGTTGTCGCAGGCGTTGGACATCCAAGTCCCTGGCCTGAAGACGGACGATGGAAGCAGGGTCGGCCTTTGCAAGAACCTCGTCAGAGATCGCTGAAGAACGGGACGCAATTCCTGTTCCCGCTTCTTAGCTCTGGCGCGTGTGGTAACTCCCACACACGCTGTACGGGCAGATCCGTAGACACGGACTGACTGCGTCCGTCTGCGAAGGTGATAGTATTCCCTATGATAAGGGAATACAGAGGTCGCTCCACCGCGATGGCCCATACTTCGCCACAGAAGTAGGGGGTGGAGATAGAAATGAGTACAGAAGGACGGGTGGAGGTAAAACCAGCCTCCAACCCGCACACATCGTAACTGGCGCCCCGCCGGGCCTTAGGGGAAACTAAATCCTTATCCACAAAGATCGTTGATGCTCCCGAATCCCTGATGGTGTCGACCAAGGAAGAACCAACAACAGAAAGAAACACTGGGCACTCCGTACCACCAGAAGCTGGGATAGACCCCACGTTACCCGAGGCACGAGGACGATGGAAAGGACTAGCCCCATGACTACCGGCAGCTTTAGGACAATCTTTCCTAATGTGGCCAGGACGACCACAAAGAAAACACAGTCGGGGTGCTGAGGTCCCCGATGAACTGCCTGCCTTGTTCACCCCGCTAGCAGTTGTCGGCGCCTTATTGCCACTAAATCCTGTGGGGGCTTCCTCTCCGTATCTGGGCGATGCCCATAAGCCCTGCGAGCTTCAGCAAACACCTCAGCGGTATGAATCGCAGCCGCGAAATCCTGAGGTGCTGTCTCGCCTATCCGGATTCTCAACTCTGGGGACACAGTGTTGGGAGCTGTTCAATGAGGATCAGATCCTCCAGCTCCAACTTAGCCAACTGACGCCAGTACCCTAGCGTTTTGCGCAGCCTATCACCAAACTGCACGAAGGTCTCGTCGTTATTCTTCTTCATGGACCTGAACTTCCTCCTGTACGTTCTGGGTAAGGTGGAAACGCTTACGCAGAGCCAACTGCATGTCTGCATAAGACGCGCCTTCATTTAGAGTGAGCACACACTCCCTTGCAGCACCAGATAATCCAGAAAAAAGGTGCATAGCCTTTTGTTCCTCAGACAATTGGTATGAACTAGCTACCTTGTCAAAATGCTCTAAGAACATATCTATGTCCTCACTGGGTCTGAACTCTGGAAGCTTTAACTTTGGGCCTCTAACTCTATCACCTGCCTGGTGATTAACCCCTGATTTACAGATGCGGGAGGCTGCGAAAGAAGTTGTTCCATCTCCTCCCTGCGCAGAGCCTCCTGTCTAGCAGTCTCCTCTCTGCGCAGAGCCCCCTGTCTGGCAGCCTCCTCTCTACGCTGATCTAACTCTTCCCGACGGAGAGCAGCCTCTTCCCTACGCTGAGCCTCCTGTCTAGCAGCCTCCTCTCTGCGCTCTTCCCTACGCAGAGCTTCCTGCCTGTCTAGCTCTTCCCTACGCAGAGCTTCCTGCCTAGAGGCCTCTTCCTTATGTAGGGCTTCCTGCCTGGAAGCCTCTTCCTTACGTCGAGTTTCCTCTTCCCGACGAAGGGCTTCCTGTCTGACAACCTCTTCCCTACGGAGGGCCTCATCCTCCCGTCACTGTCGCTCCAGAAACATCAGGACGGAGGTGATGTCCTGGGCGGGGTTCACCACTCCCGACACGGGAGGATGACCCGTCTGACCCGTCCCTTGGGTCTCGACCTTCCATGAGGAAAGTCTCCCGGGGCATACTCCTTACGAGGGGAAGCATGGAGAAGAGAGGGCTTCGGTTTCTGTGACTCAACAGAAGCCCACAGTTGCTTCACTATACTCTGACGCCTCCGAGCGGAAGTGCCAGTAGGGTCTCAGCAGAAAGATCCCCTAGTGAAGAAGTAGTGAAAGTACTCACTGGACTATCGGCTACAGCACTGGAATAAGTGGAAGTCACTGTAGTCGAAGTGCTGGTACTAATAGTAGGGACTACATTCTGAAGACCTTTCTTCTTCGACGCACGAGTCGCCATACCACCAGCACCGGACGTCGCCATGACAACAATATCCTACGGTTTTCAAATACGGGGGAAAGACGATTCCACTTGAAAAACAAATATTTTAGGGGTGTGTGCATATGTGTGTATGTGTGTGTGTGCGTGTGTGCGGACAAGTTCCGGCTGCTCCCACTCTGGCAACACCGCGCTCCACAGCACGAGCAACAGTGCGGTGGGGCTCACCGAAAAAAAAAAAAAAAAAAACTATGTCCGGCTGCCCCCACTCTGGCAACACCGCGCTCCACAGCACGAGCAACAGTGCGGGGGGGCTGGCCGGAAAAAAAACAAACTGGCAAACGGAATCCGGAGAGAGGAAAAAGTGACACTAACGTCCAATACACCCACCTATACTCAATAATCACCCGGTAAAAAAAAACAAAAACTGGCTAACCACCAAACAGGAATGGCCGACTGAGTGTCTACAGAAAGGCAAGACTTACGGCCGTACCTGCGTGAGGCACCCGGCGGAAGGAGGTCTGGACGCGGTCGATTCCCCCTGGTCCCACCTCGACTCCCCGGTCACACCGGATGTTCCTTCAGGCCACCAAGACTCCTACACGCTAGAGTCACCCAGCCAACCACCCACGAACAAACACGACAAACTGACTAAACATATACAAAACAAACAAAACTAAACAGGTACTCCGCGAAACGAGAGAGACAGTCAGAGCCCTTCAGATCCCGGACGAGCCCCACAATTGTCACGACCGACCCTGGAGGTCTGCCTGACAGGATCGGTCTAGGTGGGAGTGAAGGGAGTGACTGACCTCACACGCCCCGCAAGAGACCACACAATAAAGATTACGATACAAACACCCCATTTATTCACACCAACATACAGTCATAAATAAGCATTCCAACACACACAACATGCACAATCCCAATCAAGCATTTCAACACACGACATACACACAATTAAGCATTCCAACACACACAGCATGCACAATTATAAATAAACATTTCACCATACGACGTACACAATCACAATCACAACATTTCAACACATATAACATATACACAATTATAAATAAACATTTCCAGCATCCATCCCTTTCCACACCATGGAGTGCCTCCACACCCCTGCCTCTCCCAAGTCTACTGGGAGCACCCTGTCGCACTAGGTGCTCCAAACCGGGTCGGTTCTTGAAGAGAGTCGTTCAAGGCCGACACCCTTGACACGCACAAGCAGACAGTGAAGAGCGCGTCCTGGGGGGGGGAAACGTGGCGTTTTTACTGGAGGTCCTGGACGGGGATCAGGGCCGGCCAGTCAAGCCGGCAGGCTTTTCTACCAGTCCGCGGTCCCGACCAGAGCGTGGCCTCAACCAGCGCGTGGCACCAACCAGTCCGCGGTCCCAACCAGAGCGTGGCCTCAACCAGCACGTGGCACCAACCAGTCCGCGGTCCCAACCAGAGCGTGGCCCCAACCAGAGCGTGGCACCAACCAGTCCAGACTCCGGGTGAAGCCCCGGGAGGGGGGAAAAAGTAGCTGGGAGGAGAGAAGAAAGGGAGGGAAGGAAGAAGGGCACTGGAACCCCGCCGTCAGTACAATCTGACCCATGCTGTCAAATCCTAACAGCCACTCGCATGATGGGCGAGGGGAGGTCTACTAAATACACCAACAACACCAGCTCAACACAGACCTGAGCATAACACAGTAAACCAATCAAATCAGGAATGTTTGTTAAAGTCTTCTCACACGAAGCAGGTAAAAGACTGCATTAAATCAACAGGCTATAAAACAAATATGAATTATCTTCATCCTTCTCTCACTCATGCTTAACATTTCCTTTCTTAGGAAATAAACCAACACAGCGACCATCGCTTTATAACTACCACCACATTTGCAAATAATAATTCAATGGCATAATTGTCACATTTTATAGCCACATTTCAAAATAACACAAATCTCCAACCACGCATCCGAACGACAAATCATGCGTACGCACGCTCGCGAACATAAAACTCGTTCTCCTTGCACACACAAACAGACGGGTGGCGAAGGATAAGAGTCCGGCGAATGTGACAAGGGCGGACGAGCGAGACCAAGCAAGTACCAACCCTGAATCACCAGGTTCTCTCCCATCCCCACCGACTACCGCATCACCCGATGCATAAACAGGAGAAAGAATTTTGGATATAATTTAGAATGGCCAGGTTAAAGATTCAATTAACCAGAGAAAAGGTCTCAAACAATATTTCTTTTACAATTTTGCAAACAAAAGAAAATTGCGCAAAAGAGAAGAATAAGCCGGCTAACAACAACAAACCAAAACAAACAAACCACGAAACTGATGCTTACCAGCTACCCGTGGGTGACCCGAAGAGGCGGGTCAAACGACTCTCTCTGCCCCCTGTCCAGTCGAGAGGACAGAAGCGCAGATGCGGAAAAAGAAGAAGTGATGTCCCTCTCCTACAGGCCGACTGTAGGAATTGAAGATACCGACTGTACCTTCGACGATACGGTGAAGAACCAAGACCGGAGCAGGCGCTCCCAGAGACATCTTCCGCTCGAGTGAAGAGCTAACCTCCCTCAGCGATGGCGGCCAACATGCCACGCTACGTCACAGAGTGAGCATACTTCAAACTAAAAGAAAATGAAGCACGTGCGACAGGTAAAAAGACAGGCGAGAGGCCGATAGACAGCAAGTTCGAGAGAAAGGTACCAGCCACCCGTGAACCTGCA
>CM031597.1:49905251-49917751 GCA_018398815.1 Conus ventricosus | reverse complement strand
TGTGTGCGTGTATGTGTGTGTGTGCCTGCGTGCGTGCGTGCGTGCGTGCGTGCGTGCGTGCGTGTGTGTGTGTGTTGTGTGTGTGTCCAAACAGAAAGAAATCAGATAATAATAGAACGTTATTCTCCATATCTGCAACAGACTCACACCACTCTCTCTCTCTCTCTCTCTCTCTCTCTCTCTCTCTCTCTCTCTCTCTCTCTCTCCAGACTTATCAAACCATGAAAATGCTTTTTTTTTTTTTTTTTTTTTTTTTTTTTGGATCGTTATGGAAAATTCAATGGAGCACCTAAGGCGGTAAATTTTTTTTTTTTTTTTTTTTTTTTTTTTTTTCTTAAGGGCCCAAAAATCCCTCTTATTTTTTGGGTTCACCCTTTCCCCCTTATCTGCCAAAAAAAAAAAAAAAAAAAAAAAACAAGCTTTTTCCCAATATTTTTTTTTTTTTTCCTTTTTCCCAACCCCTTCCCCCACACCATGCTTGGTCGTATTTTCCCTTTACAAATGGACTTTAATCTTGCTGTTTTTTTTTTAAATGTTTTTTGGGGTTTTTTGATAAAAAATTTGTTGGGTTTATTATTTGTTCTAATGGGGTGGTTTTTTGGAACTCCACCCTCCACGCGGGAAAATTTGTGCTGCTTTTGAATAGAAAAAAACAAAAATTTAACAAAAGGCATAAACGAAATTTAAAATTTTTCCCTTTTTTTCCCGGTTTTTCCCCAAGGGGAGAGGGAGAGAAAAAGACAATGACAAAGAAAAAATGTTGAGGAGTTTTTTTTGGACTTTTAGTGTGGGGGGAGAGAGAGAGAGGAGGGAGGAGAGAGAGAGAGAGAAGAGAGGGAGAGAGAGAGAAGGGACGGGACAGACAAACAGCCAGAAGGAGGAGAGAGGAGAGGGGGGAGGGAGGGAGGGGAGAGAAGGAGGAGAGAGGGGGGCCCGACAGAGTGGGCCCCGTCAAAAAGGGGTTGTAGGTGGAAAATTGTTAAAAATGTCCCCCCAGTTGGTATTTCCCCGAAAAGGGCCCAAACCCTTTATAGCGAAACAAAAGGGGGGCCCCAAAAGGGAAGGCATGGGGAAAAGAAGGGCGGGGAAATGGGGCATGAGAGGCGGGTTTTGTTAGGTGGGGGGTTTTCCCCCCTCCCCCCCCCCCCCCCCCCCCCCCGCCCCCTCCCCCCCCCCAAAACCCCCCCCCCCAAAGCTCAGTCCCCCCCCCTGATGAGTTTTAGTATTTGGGCCAAGAAGTTTGGGGTTTTACAAGGATGGGTTAGGTATGATCTTTTGTTACAACAAATTTTTTAAAGTAAAATAATCGGCTATTTAACGGAAAAAATAGCTCCCAATTAAAAAAAATTATTGTGTGTGTATTTGGGCCTCCGCATGTTTTTGGGCCCTTTAAGGTTTGTAGCGGACGGACAAAAAACAGAGGGGAAAAAGGGACGGGACGGACAGGGGGACATATGCACTCTGGGGAAAGTCGGGGGGGTCCCGAGGCGCGAAAATTTCTATGGATTAAAAATTGCAAATGTATAAAAAACAAAAAGCTACTCGGACCCCCAGAAGAGAGAGAGAGGGGAAAGAAGAGAAGAGAGGGGAAGAGAGAGAGAGAGAGAGAGAGGAGGAGAGAGAGAGAGGGAGATAGGGAGAGAGAGAGGTGAGAGAGAGAGAAAAATTGGGGGGGGGAAAAAGGAGAGACCCGCCCAAAGGAGGGTGGGGGGGGGAAGAAAGGGCTGGGGGAGGGAGAGAGAGCTTGGAATTTTTTAAACTTTTGCACAGTTATACAGTTTGTGCTTTTATCCCTTTTGTTTAAAAAAAATTTTTCTGTATTTTTTCCATATACGGATATTCACGATTCCTGAGTTCGTGCCCTCCATATGGCGTTTATTTTTAAACTGTGTAAACAATCAATTGTTTTCTCATAGCTTTTTGTTGTTGAAAAAAAATTTTGGGACGATGGGAAAGGGACTTTTTTTTTTTTTCGCAATACTAATGCCATCTTACCAGAAAGAATAACAGGATTTATCACGTCTATTTTTGTTGGTTTCCCAGTTCGCTTTGAAACCCAAAAAAAAACATCGTTTCATTAAGTTAAACCAATTTCCAATTTTGGCTACGTATAAAAGTTTAAATTACGTTTCCAAAATGCTAAAATGAGGAGCAATGATAAAAGAAATGTTCTAAAATCTTTTTGTCTACACAAAATTTTCATTTTTTTTGTACCCGGTAATTTTTCATCTTTTGAAAAATTTAATATTGGTTGGATATATACTATGTTTAATTTTCCTTGCAACTCGCTAGACAAATTTTCTTTGTTGTTTTTTCTAGGTTCTCCCATCATTTTTCTTTAAAAGAAAATTTTTAAAAATTTTTTCCCCGGAAAATCAATTCATGTGGCCTGACATTGGTCTTCATATTTAGTGCTCAGAATTTTTCTTATTTTTTTTTTTTGAATTAAAAATGTTGTCAAAAGATGGCAACTGATTTTTCCCTAGGCAGTGAACCCTTTTTTCCTTTTTAATCCATGTTTTGGGGAATCGCGTTGTAGAGGGATTATTTTTTCTAGGGTTGTGCTTGTTTAGACTAAAATAGAATACATGAAATTTTCCCTTTTAATATTTAGTAGTCATGCCATTTCTGTGAATTATTTTTCTTTTGTTAAATCCCCTTTTTCCCAGCCCTTTTTTGGGAAATTACAACACTTTTTCTTTGTATTTTATAAGTTTGGTTGTGAAAAAATTTTTGGGGCTTTGAAGATTGGTGGGGATTTATTTCCTTATATGGAAATTTATGTTTTTTAAAGGGAAAGTTGTCTAACTTTTCTTTCCGAAATCATTTTGAATTTGAAAATTGCTTTGTTTTGCTGTACATTTAAAACTGTGAAAAATTTTTTTCCTTTTTTTAAAATTTGGGATTTCAGTTTCCCATTTTGGGTTTTCAAAACCCAATTTTCGTTTAGTGATTAAAATAATTTCCCGGGCCCTTTGTAATTTCATCATTTTTATATTCTTTTACATTGCCCCTGTTTAGTCCCCCTTTACGGAATATTTTCCATTGTTGTTTTTTTCCCTTTTTTAAAACGCTCTTCGATTACTGTTTTTTCCTTTGCCATAAGAATTTTATATCAATGTATTAATTGTTAAAACCCTCTTCGGTATCCCTATGGGATGATAAAAAATTTATTTACCTGCGAAATTAAAAGTTTTTTTTGCAAAAAATTTTTTTTACCTGAATGCTTGGGACCCCTCTTGTCCGTTTCTTTTTAGTTCTTGTTTTTTGGGTGTTCAAATCTTGCCAGTTTTCTTAAACATGCCTAGCCATTTTGTCTGTTTAAAATATTTAACCCAGATTTTTAATTTTATGGGCCCTATTGGAATGGAAGTTTTTGTTCATAAACTCCCTTACTAATTTCTGTGCTTTGTTTTTTTTAAGTTCAGTTTTACCCCGGGAAAATCTTTCCCAAACGAATAAGAATATTAAAAGAAGGGGTTCATTTTCTTGCTTGTTCTTGAGGAAAAATGTGGGTGTTTTCTGCTTTAATGTTTAATTTTAAAATAACATTTCTATGTTTTCCGTAGATGGCATTTTGATTCCTTCTTTTAAAACTGCTTCTCACCTTGAGGGCCAAAAAATTCCACCGGGGAATAAAAGCAAGGGGAGAAAGGGATCCTTGTTTTTTCCCACAATTGCATAAAAAGGTTTTCGGGAGAGCCATCCGCCTTTTTTTTAATAACTTTGGGGAGTTACAGGTCAGAAAAGTTCCCCTTTTTTAAAAAATTTTTGGCCCCAAACCCAAATATTTAAAAGGAATGTAACATATATTCTCTAGAAATCGAATCAAACCCCTTGGGGGTAATCAAAGGCCCCAAAATTTTTCCCGCTTTACCGTTTTTTTCAGAAAGTTCATGAATTATCAAAGGATCTTATAAATGTTGCAAAATTTCTTCCCCTTTAAAGTATCCTATTTTTTTTCGTTAAAAAAGGGGTGTTTACAAAAATTTTCCAATTTTTTGCCGTACTTTAGCCAGAATTTTATAATCTGTTTTTTTAACGTTATTTGGTTCCAGTTAGTTTAAAAATTTTTTCTCTCTAGGTCTTTGCCCCTTTTGAAGTTTAAAATAAAAGATACCTTGTTCTGCGGAATGTTTTTCCCCCTTTTTGGTTTAAAATTTAAGGAAAGGGAATTTGTAATAAACGGAAACCCAAAATTTTTCCAGAAGAATTTAAAAAATTCAGTTGTCCCGTCCCCTCGCTGCCCGGGCTGAACCCTTTTTCATGTTTTTCAGAGCTTTTCCCTTTTTCCCTTTTTTTATATATCTTCAAAGGCCGCTTCATTTTTTCTTTCAATCGGGGTACTTTTCTTTTTAATAAAGTCATTGTATCTTGATTTACATTTTTTTTTAAAAAAGTTTTTTGTTAAAATATCGATTGTAAAAGGAAACCCGTTTCCCCAAGATTTCCTTTGGGCAGTTTTCACTTCACCCACTCGTTTTTTAATTTTATTTATAATTTTGTTTTTTTTCTCCCTTTCTTTTTCAAGGGCCTTTAAAAAAATTTTTTATTTTTTTTACCCTTTTTCAAACCTTTGATCCCTTTATCTTTTTTGGGCCTCTAGTTATTCATGTAAACGTTCTAATTTTTGCTTTTCTTGCAAGTAGTCTGTTGGAAATTCTCATTTTGAGGATTTTTAGCTAAAAGTTTTTCCCGTTCTTGGAGGTGAGGTTTTTGCTTCAGCGATTCGTTCCTTTTCTTACAAGCCAAGTTTTTCCAAATTTAATACAAAAAATTTTTAATTTCCTTTCATAACCCCCCATTTTTCCATGTATTTATTTCTTCATTTTTCATTCTCTGATAGAAAGCCCTCCAAAATTGCCCTTATATCTTTAACAAAAAAAATCATTTTTAAGGGAAAAAAAGTTGTTAAAATTTTCCAAAAACCCGGCCCTTTTTATTTAAAAGGGAAACCCCGTTAATTTTAAAACCCCTGCTTTTTTGTCAGTGGGTGGGGGGCTAAAATGTTACAGGAAACACATAAGGGGAGTAAATTTTCACTAAAAAAGGGAGTAAATTTAAACGACGTGCTATGAACGGGGGGTGTCTATTCCCGTAAAATTGCTTAAAGGGTGGTAAAAATTTTCCAAAACGGAAAAACGCAAGTTCATTACGTCTGTTTTAGGATTCGATTCCACGTTTTTATGGCCTGGGCCCGGGAAAAAATATCCCCCTTGTTTTTTAGGGGCGCAAATTGAAATCTCCAAAGGGTTACAAGATCCTTGTTTAAAAATCGACATAAAATTCAGTCATATTTTGAAAAATGACAATTTTCTCTTGAATTTATTTGGGGGGAATACATTTGGGAACTTAATTTTTTGTTTTTCATTGCATACTGAAAAAACCAAAATTCTTTCTTGTGGGAAAAGATTAAATTAACCCCACCCCGAAAGAAAAAGTTTAGATTAAAAATGAGCTACTCTATTTGTTATTCCCCTTTAATTTTAGAATTTCTTACCACCCCCTTCTTTTTTCCCTAAATTTAAATTTTAGTTTTTGGGCACGTGACCTCTTGGGAAAACAGGTTTCGTCATATTATTATTTTTTAAAATCTAAAAGAGTGATTCTTTTTTAAATTTGTTTTTTAAACCCCTTGCATTTGTGAAATAATGCGAAATTTTGTCCATAACAAGAGGGAATAGCCCCTTTAAAAAAAACATATTATTTGTTTACAAATTAAAAAATGTTGCATGTAAACCCAAGGCATTTTCACAGTCGTTTTTAACGAAAAACTGGGGCTTTTTCCAAGGATATGATTGAAAAAAGCCCACCCATGTTTTAGACAGGCAAAGGGACGACTCTGCGGCATGGTGTCCTTTGTAAAATAATGACTTACCGAGCGCGAGGTTTCCTTTTTAGGTTTTTTTTTCCCTTCTGTTCTGGGGGTGGGGACGCTGTCTCGACCCGGGCCGGGGCTTTTGGGTCTCGGATCTGGTCGAGGAGGCCGCTCCCAAAAACGAAAACAGAGTTGCTTGACGGGGTGCGGGGCGATTTTTTTTTCAGCCTCGCGGCCAAAGGCTTTTTCCCCGGGTTTGTTTTCAGAACAGGCTGTATACTCACCGGGTTCCCAAGCTTTTGGTTTTGGGGTGATGTTGGAGTGCTGTTTTACGCTCTTCTTTCCATTATTTTTCAAAGAGGGTCCCCCCCCTTGTGGCCCGGTTTTTTTCACTCTCTGCAAACCAATCATTCGGACATTTAGAAACGTGGTGATTAGGTTTCAAAAACCCGGGAGCTGTGAGCGTTTTTTGAACTGCCTTTTGTTCTTTGTGGTATATTTTTTCAGTGAAAAAGCTTACCTTAAAAGGGGTTTTTCCTTGGGGTTTGGGGGGGAAAAAAGGGCAAACACGAATCTGCGAAATTGGGTTTTAAAAATCTTGTTGTTTGGTTTTCACTAAACTCTTGCTCTCTCCCCTTTTGCCGGTCCCTTTAATCAAAAAACCTTAGTTAAGGCGTGTTTTTTATTTCTGACTCGGAAAAAGAAATAGGGGTAAAGGGGCTATCCCCCCCCCTTTTGTGTGGGTTTTTTTCCCCACTGAGTCTCCCCGCCGAATAAAAAGGGTTCTGTTGGATAACCCTTTAAAGAGTGTTTCCCCAACCATAGGCCCTTTACCCCAAAATTCCGCTCGTTTCCTCCCTTGGGGCGCGGGTGATCCCAGGTCTCCCTAATTTTTTGTGACCCCCAAAAAGGAAACCCGGCCCCATGTCCTTCGCAGAAGACATATTTCTTTAAAAAGGTTTGGCGGAGTGTTCCCCCTTTGGCCCCGGGGGTCTTTTTGTTTCAGAAAGACGGGGGTTTACTGTCGAAAAGTTGGGGCCCTGTTTTTTCGCTGCCGGGGTTCGAAAACGGAAACGAAGTAGAACAAAAAAATCAAATGCGTGTATTTTGTGCCTTTCGTTTTAAAGGGGCGTTGGGGTGCGTCTGTCTGTGTGTGGGTGTGTGCGCGCGAGTGTGTGTGGGGCGCGAGCGTTTTGTGCTTTGGGGCGTGCGTGGGGTGGGGTTTCGTTTCGTGGTTTTGTGTGTGTGTGTGTGTGTGTGTGTGTGTGTGTTGTGTGTGTGTGTGTGTGTTTTTGGGGTTTCGTGCGTGTGTGGTGTTGTGTGTGTGTTGGTGTGCATGTATGCTTTTCGTGTGGGTGGGTGGGTGGGGGGCGTGTGTGTGCGTGATTGGGGTGTGGCCCGCGGCGTGCGTGGGGTGCGTGCGGGGCGTGCGTGTGTGTGTGTGTGTGTGGGGTCCAAAAGGAAAAAAATCAGATAATAATAGAAAGTTATTCTCCCCCTATCTGCAAAAGACTACACATCTCTCTCCCTTTTCTTTCTCTCTCTCTCCCCTTTTCTCCCCTCTCTTCTCCTTCCCCTTCTCTTCTCTCCCGGAAATTATCAAAAACCCCCCAAAATGCTTTTGTTTGTTTATCAAGTTTCGGTGAAAAAAATTGGGGCCCTTCGGCCGGTTTAAAATTTACCCCCACATCAATATTGAATTTTTTCCCCGTAAATACAAATGTTATTATACATCCTCCAGTTGATTGATACCATTATCAACATTAAACACAGAATAGTATGGAGACTTTTCTGGGGGAACATACGAACATACATATAGAGTATCATTCGCCAAATGAAACATTTTTTTATCAATAACAAACAACAAGACATTATCACGCTCAGTACTCATTTTTGACACATATTTCATGAGATTATTTCTTATCAGACATATTACTCCCCCGATCTTCTTCCACGCTGAGTGGAATTTAACTGCAGGCTTAACAAACATGTTATGATCAGAAAACATGGAAACACTGAAAATTGTCAACGAAAGTTTCAACAAGACAAATGAAATCAAAGGAAGAAACATATTCAATAACATCAGGATCAGACAGTTTAGAGAGTAAACCACAAATATTCCAATGTAGAAAAGAATAGGTTCTTGTGTCGCTAACATTCTCCGATACAGAATGACAACCATTAATCACCAGAGAAGGCTTCTGTGCTTTCAGAACACTGACACTGTCACACATTTCTTTATTTTCGTGCACGCATCCAGACACGCTTTTCACGCTTTCAGAAACACACAAGGGTGCATGCGTACGACTGTCTTCGCTGTAAACAAACTCCCTCTCCCTATCTGAACACGGGCTCTCAATGTCAGATTTTCTATTTTGAATTCCCGTGCCGTGTTCGCCTGCGCATTGGACCATCCCCTTGAAACCGGTGTCTTTCCAAAATGCTGCCCACTTGTATTTACACCTAACCTACTAACACAAAAACTATCTAACTCGTCAAGAACATTTGTTTTACTAGGCCGGCCGTATTCCAATGGTACCTCCACGATGCTTGTTTCATCACCAGACAAGAAGAATTTCTTCCCTTCGATGACCAGGTGGTCGTAGATCATGGTGGCCCTCTTTCCCTGATCCTTGGCAGCTCTCAGATGAGGTGACAACTTTTTTCTAATTGACCGAACTCGCTGAGAATAGTCCTCTGCCACAAACAGATCAGTCCCTTTCAGTTGCCACTTCGCCTTCAAGATCTTAACTTTTTCTTTATAGAATGTACATCTGGCTATCACTGGTGAGTCCCGTTTAGCGTTCACACGATGAACTCTGTCAAAGGAGAAGTCATCAGTCAGATCCATCTTGTCCGTCAGCATGTCCCTCAGAAGGTTCTCACATTGCTCAGGCGTCTCCTTTTCAGCTCTGGGAATTCCATGCACAATGATGTTATTTCTCTTTTTATCGGCACTCTAAATCGTCCGTTTTCTTTCTAAAGCTTTCAGTTGTTCCTGCATGCACTTATTCGATTGGTCGAGATCATAATTTGACTGTCTTAAGATTTCTACTTCTTCAGTTCAGTAAGAACCTGAACTTGATCTTTTAGAGACGAGAAAGATTCTTTTATCTCCCCGAGGTCTTCTTGAACCTTGTCAAATTTACCCTGCATATTGTCAAACTTCGTGCTCAAGCCGGTCAACATGGTCATGACGTCTGTCAAGGTAACTTCTGACCCATCTTACTTTGCTCATGCCTGGTTGACTGTCCACTGTCCTCCTGACCTGCGACGCCTTTGTCCAGACTCACCTCGAGCTGCTGCTCGTCAGTCGGGACTGCTTTGCACTGGCAGACTTAGGAGGGCCAGGGTTAAGTTCAATGTCACCGCACTGCATGAGAATACCGCTCCAGAAAAACACAATGAGGGTCAGTCCAACCATGACACCGTCTAGCCGAGATCTCGCCCTTAATGTCCGACATCTCAATTCTTCCTTCTTCTTGGCCCGACGACGCATGAAATTTTTAAAAAAAACAGTCACGAAACATCCACATGTTGACCGGAACACGAGCGGTACTGCAGGCATGGTCCAGCACAGGTACGATGACCAACTGTCAACCTCAGAGTGACCAACAACAGTCGTACTGTGCAAAAGTAGCGGGACCGATGTCAAACACGTCAGGCACTGAAGAGGACACGTTTGTAGTCCTGTTTTATTCTCTTTGTTTATTAACGAATTAGCTTAGTCCTGTTTCATTCTCTTTATTTATTAACGAATTAGCTTAGTCCTGTTTTTATTCTCTTTGTTTATTAACGAATTAGCTTAGTCCTGTTTCATTCTCTTTGTTTATTAACGAATTAGCTTTGGAAATTATCGAGAAGGGAAAATATGGTGTTTCATTTGATTTGATTGAAATATTCATTCTACTTTTTGCAGATGATATCGTTTTACTGTCTGAAACTGTTATAGGGCTTCAAAACCAGTTGAACAAGTTGTGCTCAGCGGCGCAGAGATTACATCTCAAAGTAAACATGGACAAAACAAACATTATAGTTTTTCGAAAGGGTGGATATTTGTCGTCGCGTGAAAATTGGTTTTGTGGAAATTCTAAAAATTGTGATTGTAAACGCCTACAAATATCTGGGTTTATATTTTTCTACAAAACTAAGTTTTTCGTTTGCCTGCCAAGATCTTGTGGGTAAAGGGAAGCGTGCTGTTATGGCCATTTTAAGCGTCTTGTATAAGTTTGAAAACGAGTCAGTAAAACTATTTTTCAGAATGTTTGATACCCAGGTCCAGCCTATAGTCCAATATGGCGCTGAGATTTGGAGTTTGGAGAAAGGACATGACGTAGAGAAATTGCACTTATTTGCTATGAAACGGTTTTTGAATGTCGATAGGCGTACCCCAAATGACTTGACTTATGGAGAACTTGGTAGATTCCCTATTTATTTGAATTCATATATAAAATGTGTAAGATACTGGCTTAAACTGTTACGTATGGGCAACATAGACTGCCAGCCAAAGCTTATAAAACATTGTTTGACCTGGATATGAGAGGGAAAACTACGTGGGCATCGGGCATTCGTAAATGTTTATGTAATTATGGTTTTTCGTTTGTATGGTTAGAACAAGGGTTGGCTGTGTCAGCAGTTTCTTGGCTTGTTTCAAGCAACGAACAATAGATTGTAGATGGCAAGACTGGGATAGCCATATTCAAAACAGCGAACGATTTTCATTATTTAGACTGCTGAAAAGTAATTATTTAGTAGAAGCAGAAGCTTATTTGTCTCTGAACTTGAATAGATTTATCAGGTCTGATTTAACAAAATTCAGGTTTGGTGTATCGGATATTGCTGTACATCGTCAACGATATAATGTCCATACAGAAAATGATTTGTTGTGTCCACTGTGTAAATCTGGTAGGGAAGATGAACTTCATTTTGTATTCTTATGTCCCGTTCTGGCTGACCTACGACAAAAACTTATTCCGCTAAAATACCATCGACGTCCAGTACTGTTCAAGTTAGTCTGTCTTTTGTCGTCAAAAAATTACAACGTTGCAAGAAATCTTGCTTTCTATCTGTACAAATCATTTAAAAGAAGGAGTGATTTGACACAGGTAATTTGCATATGTTGAGAATGTTTAAATTTTTGTGATGGACATTGTTTAACTATGTTCGTTATTACTCACCCCCTTCAAATGGGGCTGTGGCCTTTCTGAATAAATTTTCGTTATCGTTAGCGTATTCTCTCTCTCTCTCTCTCTCTCTCTCCTCTCTCTCTCTCTCTCTCTCTCTCTCTCTCTCTCTCTCTCTCTTTTCCTCTCTCAGCCAGACAAGAATAAATGGTGCCAATTTCACCCCGAACATTGCCAATTTCAGACCCTGAATCCTGACACCTACAACATCGCACCACACAGAAGGTTTACGGTCAGGGGAACGCTGTGAACTTTTTCCTGATTCTCTCTCTCTCTCTCTCTCTCTCCCCTCTCTCTCTCTCTCTCTCTCTCTCTCTCTCTCTCTCTCCTCTCTCTCTCCTCTCTCTCTCTCTCTCTCTGTATATATATATATATATATATATATATATATATATATATATTCTCTGTATATATATATATATATATATATATGTATGTGTGTGTGTGTGCGTGCGTGCGTGCGTGTGTGTGTACGTGTATGTGTGTTTGTGTGCGTGTGTGTATGTGTGTGAGTGTGTGTGCGTGCGTGCGTGCGTGTGTGTGTGTGTGTGTGTGTGTGTGTGTGTGTGTGTGTGTGTGTGTGTGTGTGTGTGTGTGTGTGTGTGTGTGTGTGAAACTTATAGCGTAATCACAATACATGTGTACAGCAAACTTATGACGGTAACCAAAATATTCATTAGCCGTGTTCATGAACCAATCATGGTAGCATAATATCTGTTCCTTTCAATATATATGATAGTCCCTGGATAGCTCTTTTCTCACTCACTCACTCACTCTCTCCCTTGACCGGATGGTCGTGGGGGAGACATGATGGACGTCTTGCGGGCCAGAGAGCGCCAGCCAGGTCTGTCTTCTGCCGCTCTGATTCGGGTCCACTCTTTGATGTTGTCCATCCAGTTCTTAGCTGGTCGTCCGCGTCTGCGGCCACCTTCCAATGTTCCTTGCAGCACTGTCTTGGGTAGGCTGTTGTGGCGAGTGACGTGACCAAACCATGTCAACTTCCTCCTTTTCACAAGCGCTAGGAGGGGTTCCTGCGGGCCTGCCCGTGATGTTATTTGGGCACGAACGAAGTCGTTGGTCTTGTGGTCTTTCCAGGAGATCCCTAGCATGCGTCTGTAGCACTTGGTCTCAAACGTTTGGACTCTTCTGGTCGTCTCAGCTGTCATGGTCCAGCTCTCGCAGCCATAGAGAAGGATGGACAGAACCAGGGCTTTGTATAATGTGATCTTTGTTGGGAAGCTGATGTCTTTGCTGCTCCAGATCTTATCAAGTTTTGCCATGGTGGATGTTACGATGGCGAGCCTGGTCTTAATTTCGGTGGTGGAGCGTCCGTCCTTGGTGAGTGTCGCGCCGAGGTATTTAAAAGCGTCCGCCTCTTCGAGCTGTTGGCCGTTCATGGTGATCCGTACAGCGGTGTTGTTTGCGCTGTTGACCATGACTTTGCTCTTTTCGCAGCTGACCTTCATGCCATATGCCTTTGATGTGTCTGCCAGTCTGTT
>CM031597.1:49887751-49892751 GCA_018398815.1 Conus ventricosus | reverse complement strand
GAGTACTGCAATTCAGAACCATTCAATTTGAAGCTTGGCAAATACATTGGATTGTCTCCATTATTGAAAAACATTAATTGTGTTTTTTTCACCTGAGAGAATAAGCCCGTTATTTTCCATAAAGTTGTTTAATTTATCTATTCTAACTGATATGTCTTCTGTATATGATTCGTAATTCTCTTGCCAGTATGCTTTCGAATATTTGTATTTATCCACATAGCAATGTCGTCAGCATATTGTACTAAACTCACACGTTTTGATAATATCTTTGGAAGGTCATATATAAGAATGTTAAACAACATGGGTGCTATAATAGAACCCTGTGGAATTCCGATATCAATGCTCTGAAAAAATGAGTAAACTTTCCCTTTTTCTTGTACATATGGATTTCTGCGATTAAAAAAAAACACAAACTTTTAAAGTATTGAAACATCGTTCCATTAATTCCTATTTCTTTCACTTTAAATAGTAGTCTAGCGTGCCAGATACTATCATACGCTTTTCTGATATAAAAAAGGTAGCAAGTGTACTTTTCCGTCTAGCAAACTGCTTTTTGAATTTGACTTGTAAGTGTGTGTGTGTGTGTGTGTGTGTGTGTGTGTGTGTGTGTGTGTGTGTGTGTGTGTGTGTGTGTGTGTGTGTGTGTGTGTGTGTGTCTGTCTGTCTGTGTGTCTGTCTGTCTGTTTCCGTGTCTATGTCTGTATCTGTTTGCTTGTTTTTCACCACGTGGAATTAGCCGAATATTCTCTTTTTTTAACGGAGACATCAGGTCCTCTGTTGCCTTGCTGACACATTCATACACACACACACACACACATACACACACACGCGCGTGCGCGCGCATACATACATGAATACATACATACATACATACATACATACATACATACATACATACATACATACATACATACATACATGCATACGTACATACGTACATACGTACATACATACATACATACATACATACATACATACATACATACATACATACATACATGCATGCATGCATGCATGCATGCATGCATGCATGCATGCATGCATGCATGCATACATACATACATACATACATACATACATACATACATACATACATACATACATACATACATACGTGTGTATAATTGCGAGACAGAAACGTCTGCTGACTGTGACAAAGTCGTTCGCCACGCACAGGGTGTCCACAGTCATTCGCAACGTGGACCTTACGCTGAGCGCCCTCTCACACTCTGCTTCTGGCCTGAAGACGCCGAGGGTAGAAAAGTTCGCTATCTGGACAAAATTGGATATATATCCCCATGTCAAAATCTCCAAAAAGCGTCTATCAGCGAGAGGGGATTTGGGTTCAAAAAAGATTTCTTAAACAAAGGACGACTAAGGGCAGTTTTTATTCTCGAAGAAAAAATACGAAGTGACAGAACGCGATTAATGATGTAGGTTAAGTTGGGAAGCATGACATCAGAGCAGTCGAAAATAGTAATGGGGGCCGGAATGGCTCAGTGGTAGAGCGCCGGACTCGTAATCTTGGGGTTGCGGGTTCGAATCTCCGACGGGCTGTGTCGGTACAGGGGGATTTTTCCCTCGGAATAAACATTGGTTCTGACTCCGTTTCCCATGCAGTCCTTCGAATGAGACTATAAACCGAGGTTCCGTGTGTGAACGCACGCATAACATCTTGCACACACGCAAAATCTCATCACCGACTTTCGGAAGAGAAGGCCAATTTGGCCGTAGGTATGGATGGCACGTTACACACAGCATGCACCTTCCCCGAAGATGGAGTGTGGCTGCCTTATTGGCGGGATATAGAACGATCATACACGCAAAACTTCACTCCCTTTGTTGGGTAGATGGGATTAATCCTTGTCTGTCTATACAGGGGGTGTCCGCAGGAGTATCAGCCTGCGTAGGCAGAAGAAGAACGCAGAAGAAGAAAATAGTAATGTGTCTTCTGTCTTCATGTCTTCTGTCTTCAAAGTTGTGTTTTGATATGATCTTCATCTTGTGAAGTTCGTTGGTGAGTGTGTTGATCTCTTCCTCGAACCATCCCCTACGTTTCCGTAGCACAAAGCCCGGGGATCTGCAACAGGGGTATATGAGGAACCTCTGAATGACTTCTATTGTTCTTCTTCGTCTTCCCCCACAGGTTCTGTAGACGACAAGGACGCTCGTATCTTTTTTTTCCAGTAACACCTTACTGGAGCACACAGGCGGAAGGCGTGTAATACGCTCGTATGCACATTACGCGCCTCTCTCTCTCTCTCTCTCTCTCTCTCTCTCTCTCTCTCTCTCTCTCTCTCTCTCTCTCTCTTTAACAGTTCGCTTTGTATATGTATAAAGCATTCAGAATGTGAAATGATATGTCAAGATAACAAATGATTTGTTAAGCTAGCTAAATGAGTTTGCAATGATGACATGCGCGGTTTGGTATTTATCTACCCCCTTCTAAGGCTGCGTCTAAGTCTGCGTCTCTCTCTCTCCTCTCTCTCTCTCATCTCTCTCTCTCTCTCTCTCTCTCTCTCTCCTCTCTCTCTCTCTCTCTCTCTCTCTCTCTCTCTCTCTCTCTAACAATCACGTTGTCAAGCATGTGCCATCGTTTTGAGTGAAAATGCAACCAGGTCTCTAAACTAGTCGATTTGCTGGAAGAAGATGTCGTTAAAGCGATCTGCTAAGATACGGTAAATCTAGTGTCAAGCCAGGGGTCGGCCAACCAATGTTGCTGGTACGTACTCCGCGGACGTAGACAGCTGCAGGTTACACATAACATGAAGTCATTTTGCATACCTGACTTTTCGCCTTGCTTTGTGCGCGCGCACTTTGCCACACACATGGGTTATCTACTCCCGATCTCAGAATGCGATTCTGATTGGACATTGTAAGCAGCATTCCAAGGGGGAGAAAACCAGAATAGGCTATGCTTCTAATCTGGCTTTGTCTCTACGAACTGGTCTGAGTCCTGTCTGTATAAGTTGGTCTGTATCCTGTCTGAATACGTTGGTCTGTGTCCTGTCCGTATACGTTGGTCTGTATCCTGTCCGTATACGTTGGTCTGTATCCTGTCTGTATACGTTGGTCTGTGTCCTGTCTGAATACGTTGGTCTGTGTCCTGTCTGTATACGTTGGTCTGTGTCCTGTCTGTATAAGTTGGTCTGTATCCTGTCTGAATACGTTGGTCTGTGTCCTGTCTGAATACGTTGGTCTGTGTCCTGTCTGTATAAGTTGGTCTGTATCCTGTCTGAATACGTTGGTCTGTGTCCTGTCTGTAGGAATCAGTGTTCTGTTTTTTTCATTGCTTGTAAGGAGAAAACGAGAAAGTGGGACCGTCCGTACACAATCAGGAAGCAGACCCCCGCGCTTCCAGAACGTGCCAGTGCTGCCTTTGTCAAGGCTTTCACGTCTGAACCGTTTGGTCTTTGAGAATTGATGTCCAAGTTCCGGAGTTCTGCTGGCCTGGTGTATATATTCTGCCTGGATTTGTGGATGGTTTGTTGGGTGAAAAGAATAAGAGGGTGGTGGGGGGGGGGGGGGGGGGGGGAGGAAGACAAAGAAGCAGTAAAAGACAGGCAGGACAGAAAGAAAGAATGCAGGACTCTTGTCTGTCTGTCTGTCTGTCTGTCTGTCTGTCTCTCTCTCTCTCTCTCTCTCTCTCTCTCTCTCTCTCTCTCTCTCTCTCTCTCTCCTCTCTCTCTCTCTCTCTCTTCTTTGCTGTTGCAACCGCCCCATTAAGTCAGAAGAATTAAGTACTGTTTCACAGAAAGAGAGAGAGACGGACAGACAGACAGAAAGACAGACCATCAGAGTGAGAGAGACAGACAGACAGAGATAAACAGACAGACATACTGACTGACTGATAAGCAAACGGCTAGACGGACAGACAGACCGAGTCAAAGAGAGAAAGAGAGAGAGAGAGAGAGAGAGAGAGAGAGAGAGAGAGAGAGAGAGAGAGAGAGAGAGACAGAATACATGACAGTCCTATAGTTCAGGACGTTCAATGAAAGAGACAGAGACTACAGCAAAGCAGAAAGACGTGAAGGTTTTTGTTTGTTTGTTTTGGTTTGGGTTTTGTGTTGTTTTGTGGGGTTTTTTTTTTTTGTTTGTTTGTTTGGTTGTTGTTTTGTTTTTTTGTTTTTTGGGGGGTTGGGGGAGGGGGGGGGGGTGACGGAGGAGGGAGCTCATGAACTAACAGTGAGAGAGAGAGAGAGAGCGAGAGGTGGGCAAGGGGTGGAGGGGAGTTGAGGAGGGAGAGGAGAGAAGGAGGGGGTGGGGGCAACTGTTTGGCTCATTACACTGTCTATCTGTCACAGTTTCTCAGACCGATGGCTGGGCCTTTTCCCCTTTCTTTTCCGCTGTCAGAGCGGACACATTTCCGTCCGCGCCCCTCTTGTGTTCAACCCATGTCCGTCGTTTGTGAGGAGTGTATGCAGTTTTCAAAAACCTGAGCTGCGCATGCGTGTGTATGCGTGGGAACGAAGCGAGGGGCTGGGGGAGAAAAGGAAGAGGAGGATAGAGGGTGTGTCGGGGGTGCGTGTGTGCGTGCGTGCGTACATGCATGCATGCGTGTGTGTGTATTGTGTGTGAGTGTGTGTGTATGTGTGTGTGTGTGTGTGTGTATAGTGCGTATGTGTGTGTGTGGTGTGTGTGTGTGTATGTGTGTGTGTGTGTGTGTGTGTGTGTGTGTGTGTGTGTGTGTGTGTGTGTGTGTGTGTGTGTGTGTGTGTGTGTGTGTGTGTGTGTGTGTGTGTGTGCCTTGCGTTTCTGTGCGTGCATATGTGATTGTGTTGGTAGGTGTGACTGTGTCTGTGTGTTCTGTGTCTGTGTATATGTGTATATGTACATGTTCGCACGCGCGTATGTGTCTTCATAATTGCGAGCGCACGCGCTTCGAATTGTGTGTGTGTGTGTGTGTGTGTGTGTGTGTGTGTGTGTGTGTGTGTGTGTGCGTGCGTGCGTGCGTGCGTGCGTGCGTGCGTGCGTGCGTGCGTGCGTGCGTGTGTGCGTGC
>CM031597.1:49880251-49882751 GCA_018398815.1 Conus ventricosus | reverse complement strand
GTTGCGTGCGTGCGTGCGTGCGTGCGTGCGTGCGTGCCGTGTGTGTGTGTGTGTGTGTGTGGTGTGGGTGTGTGTGTGTCTGTGTGTGTGTGTGTGGTGTGTGTGTGGAGTTTGTGTGGTGTGTTTGTAGCTTAGTGACGGGGTTCCTCCATATGTTGGAGGATCAGAACAGGTGCCACTGAACACACCGACATTAAAAGGACGCGAATGCAATTTCTCCTCCGGTGGCTGTCTCTTGACAACTGGATCGACGTTGCCGGGGCTGGCGGCGGGCGGGGGGGCCGGGCTGTGGCTGTGGTTTGAGGTGGGGGGAGGGGCGGAAGGGGGGAAGAATGAGGGGCGTGGGTTCAATGGCCACTGATGTGGCACAGACGATAGGACAGCAAAAAACAAAAACAACAAAAAGAAAGAAAAAAAAAAATTCGTTAAACGTGTTCAGAGTGTGGATAAACCATCACAAGGTATGGAAAAGTGATCCAGCACCAAGGAGACAAAGTTAGATGAAGCCAACGACAACACGACCGCAAGTTCCTTGACCAATGGACGAAATTTAAGATGTGTTTCAACGGTCCACTTAGATGGGCTCCGTCGTTATTCAATGAGGAATCCTAATTGAAATTCTTTCAAAGGTAACAAAGGCCAATATCAGCATACTAAAACCTGTATGGAAGAACACAACATCTTCCATAACAACACGATCAGCTCCTGCGTATATTGGTAATATCTGCAACTTCCAATATTGAAGCCAGACAAGGATCTGATATGGCGGGTTCTAGAATTAAAGATTCTATATCATCCAAATAAATGCTTACTGGAGATACTAACAGCGTGCCATACACATTGATCATGTCACAAATGAACAAGTGCGTCCGAATCATCAAGCAGCACTCGGCCATACGAAGACCAACTAACGTCATTTAAGAAAAAGAAATTTACCTGATATGGCCATGAAACAATATCCAATTCCTTGCGTAAAACAAACATCCAGAGAACTGTGAAGGAAGGAGACATAGGGAGAAAAAAATAAAACAAAACAAAACAAAACAAAAAAACAAAAACAATGGACAGACAACATCGCTGAATTAACAATGAAAATATTTATAGAAACCTAAACCTTGTCACACAATGATAGATCTGAGAACCTGGCAAAACGACAACCGCCCACATGGCGCCTTCGGTGTGAGTGTAGAAGAGGATTTTGTGCCAGAGAGAGAGAGAGAGAGTGAGAGAGAGAAATAGGAGACAGACAGACAGACAAACGGACGAACGGACAGACAGACGGACAGAAGACTGAAAGTAGGGAATGCGAGACAGAGACAGAACTCGGATGGTTTAACACATGTAAATTGCCCCTTATGAAGAGGTCTCTAGAAAACATAACAATGGTGGTGTGTATTTTTACAGTACTCTAGAAAGGCTGGATGACTTCACTACGCCAGGTCAGACAGAGACAGACAGAGATTAAGACAGAGAGTGTACAGAGACATACAGACAGACTGGAGAGGGCAAAGGGAGAGAGGAGAGAAGATAGAGAGATGAAAGGAACAGATCGAGGCTAAAGCTAATTATTTTTGGATAGAGCCGAAAAAGTTTATTAAAAGATACGATACAACATGGCAACATGCAAAAAATGGAGATTGATGCGGAAGGGAAGAATAAGAAAGAAGTCTACAGTAAAACAAAAGAAAGAAAGCAGAAGATATATCATGGAACAAAGACATTTGAAGCCAAATGATGACAGAAAATAGATTAAAGATAAAGCACTTGAAAATGTGAGAGAGAGAGAGAGAGAGAGATAGGAGAGAGAGAGAGAGAGAATGAGAGAGAGAGAGAGAGAGAGGAGGAGAGAGAGAGGCAACAAGTAATAAATTTTCACAACGGAGGACGCATTAGATTTAAGCAAACAAACCTGACTGCCTGCTCGCGCACATCAGACACAGACATTCAGTCAGAGCCCAGTCAAATTCACAAAGGTGGCCAAGATTTCGCTAACGAATCGTCATCTACTAAAATGTCCGCACTGAAAATGACTGACAATACATACATTATTAAGAACACCAGAGCTGACCTCACTGACTAACTTTCACATTTTTGTTTTGTTAGTTGTGACCTCCCTTCGCCTCAGTAACCTACAATCATGGCGTTGAAGTTTCTCCACATTGAGGACTCTTTAATTTGTTTGACTCATATTATTTTGCAGCTTATTTCCTTTACAGTCCTCTCTTCTCATTTCCCTTTTTTCTAATCTATTCGGCTGGCTTCGGAGGTCGAGAATGTTTGTGTGGTAGCCTTGTGGGGAGAATGCCAGAAAAATCAAATTAGTATGATTGGTACCAAGGACAACAAGCCAATATAATCAAGCCAGGTCCAGTAAACAGAAAGCTGGCAACTTGAACAGGTGATATAGCTAGTGCATTTGTGTTTTCAAGACAAGCTGGTCGGATAGTCCTCATCTGCTGCCAGGGAAGGCTCAGATTTACTCTTGAACGTCCGTTTGTTT
>CM031597.1:49870251-49877751 GCA_018398815.1 Conus ventricosus | reverse complement strand
GAGACGAATCCAAATATACACACAACAGACAAGAGCTTGACATGACGGGCGAACACAGTTATCCAGACAGAAGAAGACCCATACCTACAGAGAGGAAGTAACAACGAGGCTGCAGCTGCTAACCGTCACAATCGTTATCGTCCTTTCCGCACAGTAACCAATGTGGGTCCACAGGAGCAGGGGGAAGATGTGTGTGTGGGGGAGGGGGGGGTGGGGGGGGGGGGGGGGTGGGGGGGGGGGGGGGTGGGAGGGGGGGGGGGGGGGGTGGGGGGTGGGGGGGGGGGTGGTGGGGGGGTGAGCTCTATGAACATGAGTGGAAGATGGAGAAACTTATTCGACCATCTCTCTGTCTGTCTCTGTCTTTGACTCTCTGTCTGTCTTGTCTGTCTGGTGAAAGACAATTCTAACCTTTCTCTCTGGTCCTCTGTGCTTATCTGTCCTCTCTGCCTCTCCTCGCTCGGTCTTGGGGGAATCTTATGTTCTCCGTCCTCACTCTCTCCACGTCACACGACACACTCTACTCTCACCTCTCTCTCTCTCACTGACACACTCAACTTCCGGGGCCCACACACCTTGCACACACACACACACACACGCACGCACGGCACGGCACGCCTGCACACACACGCCACACACGCCTCACGACACACACACACACCACCACACACACACACACACACACAGCACACACACCACACACCCACATACACACACTACGCATGCCACACATAACATCGCACCACACACGTCGCGGGAGGCGCGCCTCCCGCCTCTCTCACCTCTTTCTCTCTCCCCCTCGTGGGTGCTTTCCTCACGAGCCCAACCCGCCCACTTCCCAACCCGACATCTTGCCCCTCTCCCCCCCCTGGCCCGGCCCGGCCCCCCCCACCTCCTACACCGCCCTTTTCTTAGGCTGGTTCATAAGCATGGTCTGGTGCTTGGCAGTCGGATACTTTAACGTATAAGGTGCTGACAAGAATTGCAGCGTGCCCAAAGTGGATGTATAACCAAAAGCGGTCCTCGTTGTGCAGAGTTGTGTGTGTGTTTGGGGGGAGTAGGAATTGCCGGGGGGGGGTGGGGGGGAGGGTAATGGGTGTGTTGTTGCTATGTGCGCGAGCGTTTGCATGAGTGTGTTTATGAGTAGGCATTTTTTGTGTTGAGTAGTAGTTTTTTGGTTTGGTGTTAGTGTGTGTGTGTGGGGGTTTGGGTGTAGTTGTAGTGTGTTTGGTGTGTGTTGTATGTGGGTGTATTGTGGGGTGTTGGTTTGTGTGTGTTGTGTGTGTGTGTGTGGTGAGGTGTTGTGTTTGTTTTTGTGGTTGTGTGTGTGGTGTGTGTGTGTGTGTGTGTGTTGTGTTGTGGTGATGTTGATGTGAGTTTAAATCTTACGTAATTGGTTTACAAGTCAGTCAGTTGGTGTTTGTAGTGTGTTGTGTAGAGAAAACAGACATGGACAGACAGACAGACATAACATTACCACTGAGAGGGAGAGAGAATTTATCCTGAGCGAATAAAAAGACTTCCTTGTTTGTTAGGTAATTATTTAGTTGTTTAGTGATACAATGTTTACAGTGATTTTGTGGTAGAACGCTTCATTGCGCCTTTTTCGGGTTAATATGTTTATACTTAGAGTGAGGTCAATGTTTTCGTTCAGTATTACAATAAAATTTTTATTGGTGCAAAATTTTTAGGTAAATGCAGAAAAACCCATGTCGTGCCTGATGCTTGCGTGCGTACGTGCTGCGTGCGTGCGTTGCGTGCCGGTGCGTGCGAGCGTGCTTGCGTGCGTGCGGTGTGTGATGTGTGTGATTGTGTGTGTGTTGTGTGTGTGTTTGTGTGTGTGTAGTGTGTGGTAGGTGTAGTGTAGTGTAGTGTAGTGTAGTTTAGTTGTAGTTTATGCGGTTCGGTGCGGTGCGGTGCGGTGCGGTGCGGTGCGGTGCAGTGGCGTTTGGTTTGGTGTTGTGTGGAGTGGTGTAATTGTAGTGTATTGTATTGTAGTGTAGTGTAGTTGTAGTGTATGTAGTTCAGTGCACGAGTGGCATGCATTGCAGATGCATGTGCAGGTGTTCGGTGCGGTGCGGTGCGGTGCGGTTCGGGTTGTAGTATCAGTGTAGTGCAGAGTAGTGTATGTTGTGTAGTGTAGTGTAGTTATAGATTTTGGGATGGCTTGACCAATTCTAATAAACAGTTCTAAAGATCCTGGTAAACGAACAAACGCCAAAAGATAGAAAGGATAGATGTTAGTAGCAAAGGATAGGGTGAAATAACAGTAAGGGTGATGAGGGGTGATGTGGGAGGGAATGCGAGGAGTTGACGCTGCCGAAAGCAAAAAACCGTTACTGTGGGGCATCACACGCGGATTATTTGAAACAAAGGCAAAAATCTAAGAGTAAAATTAAACAAATTAAATATCCAAAAAGGAGCGGATCCTATGGCATGGATTTTGTAGGTTTATTCCTACTCCCCCCCCCGGCCCCCCCCCCCTCACCCCAATCGGGTGGCCCACCCCCTTAGGGACCGCATTCGTTTAACACTTTTATTTACCCTAATTTCGCTTATAAGCCCTTCTAATGCGGGCACACATACATATACCCTATGTGGGTGATTCAATATATTGTTGTGTGCGATTAGATACAAACATTAGAGACACTTTTAACTTTACAAGAGGAGACACTTTAAGTGAAATAATTATGTGAAGAAAAAAAAAGTTATAGAGAAAAGTGTAGGTCTATTTGAGACTCGAGGTCAAAAAACAAAGCACTCATAGAAACCCTGTCATAGATTCATTGCAACTAGGAGGACCGTCTATGCGCTAGTACACAAACAGGAAACTTACCAGATTACTAATAAAGGAGGGGGAAGCAGGCCAAAGCCTCTCTGATAGTCGTATTGTTATTGATTACAGACTTCGCTCAGAAACGCTCCTCGTAGGAACTGGATCAATTTAAAGCAGGCTTTGATTTGTTCCTTTCTTTACTATTACATGAGGGTGGGGTGAGTGGGGGGGGGTGGGGGTGGGGTGGGTAACGGTGTTTCTTTGTGTGAAATTCATGTTCAGAGGGAGGGAGATATACATTAGGGAGATTGGGGGATTGGGGGTGGGTGTTTTTTATAGGCTTTCACCGTAAATCACGTGGTGGAGGGGTGCTCTACGTATATCTGAAGATGCTGTACATCATGCATCTCGGGAGAAATTTTGATTTTTCTCTCTTGTCCCCTTCCTCCCTCTTTCCACCTCCACCTTTCACCCTCATGTGTCCAGTCTCCGTTGACTCCTGGTCCCTCTGTCTCTCTGACCACTGTGTATAGTGAGTTGTTGTCCACGTCCCTCTACTCGACTCTCTGGCTCTCCCGCCCCCCCCCCCACTCTCTCTGTCTGGGCTTTCTCTCTCATCTCGGGGGGTCTCTTTCTCTCGGACATGTCTTCCAGACACTCACCGGTCCTCTACTTGTCACATCTCAGTCTCTAACAGGGGTCTCGGGGGGCCACTCTCGTCTGCTCTTCTCTAACTCATCTGCTCTCTCTCTACTCTCCTCCTCTCACTCGGTCTCTCACTCTCGTCTGTAGCTAACTATCAATCTATCCATCTCTCTGTCACTCTCTCTCTCACTCTCTGTCTGTCTGTTTCTCTCCTCTCTCTCCTCCTCTTCTCTCTCGGTCTCTCACTCTCACTCCGATCTCTGTCGTCTCGTCGCTCCCTCCTCTCTCTCTCTCGACTTAGAGTTCTTAATATATTTTTCATGTTTTGCCTCCGTCCTGTTCCCTGGTTCTGGCACATTGAACTGACGCCAGACATGGGACACAAACCTGCTTCACTGTCCGGCTTTGAACCCTCCGACCTTGTGTACACCTCAGAACTTGATGTTACGGTGGTCATGAATTCGGTGTTCCCCTTCTTTCATTTGTCGGAATCCTTGATGAGAACTGCTATGAGTACTTAGACAACTATATGAAGATGATCCATGAGTGACTGGATATGAATTGGATACGTTTGATGATTTTTAATCTGGCGATAAGACTATTTTTCAAAAATAAACTATTCTTAATGTTCGAGGGAGTAAAGAATGTCCCGTAGTGTGAAACATAAGAAGAAGAAGAAGAAGACTAAGATGAAAGGAAAAGAAGAAGAAGAAGAAGAAGAGAGTAAGAAGAATAAGAAGAAGAAGAAGAAGAAAAGAAGAGGAAGAATAAGAGGAAGAAGAAAGAAGAAGAAGAATGAATGATGAATGAATCTTATGTGTTTAGAAATAGGCTCATTGAAGCCTTTTGTACAATTCCCCAACAATAACTACAATTTAAAAAGTAAGGTAACATCGAATTACAAAATAACATCAATATAACGATTTCATGCTTAAAATCTCTCTCTCTCTCTCTCTCTCTCTCTCTCTCTCTCTCTCTCTCTCTCTCTCTCTCTCTCTCTCTCTCTCTCTCTCTCTCTCTCTCTCTCTCTCACACTCCCTGTCCCCCCCCCCTCTCTCTCTCTCTCTCTCTTCTCTCTCACACACACACACACACACACACACACACACACACACGCACACACACACACACACACACATACACACACACACACACACACACACACACACACACACACACACACACACATTTCAATCAACTGCATCGTTTATCAGCATTACGCTTTTTTTTCCTCAGGCTAATGTCTACGCATAGGTCAGTCATGAGTATCAAAAAGAAGTAACTTTACTTCATTTTTGAAAGCTGATAATTGGGAGATATTTCTGTGTTTTGCTGGAAGTTTGTTCCATTCTTTACAGCCACAGAAGGAGAAACTTGTTTTGAATAAATCTAAATTAGCTTTAGGAATAATGAATCTGAGCGAATCATGATGGTGATGTAAATGTACTATTGATTTTAAATAATCTGGGCATGCGTCATGAACAATTTTGTGCATAAGAATCAGAGTGTTGAATGTTATACATGAGTGAAGAGGCAGTATTCTATTGTACCTAAATACATCACGCATAGAAGGATCGGATTGCTTCTGACAGCTGATCATCTTAATGGCTCGTTTTTGCAATGAACAAAGTGGTTTTAAAGTAGATGGCGCACATTTACCCCAGATTATAGAGCAGTAGTCTAATCGAGCCTGAACAAAAGCAAAATAATGCATTTTTCGTGAATGTTCGTTGAGAAAGTGTTTTATCTGTGACAGCTGGAACACACAACACGAGACTTGTTTGATTAGGTTATGGATCTGATCGTGCCAGGAAAGATTTTCATCGATGACGATGCCTAATAATTTGTGCTTTGCAACTTGTTTTATTGTTTTATCTTTGTACATTATTTTTAATTTTGCTTCTTTTATGACTTGTCTTTTTTGACGTGCACATATTAACATAGATTCGGTTTTATGAGGATGAACAAGCATGTCATTTGAATCACACCAGTCTTCCACTGATTTCATGCTTGCATTTAAATGATAATTAATTTCATCGATGCTATGACTAGAGTATTGTAAAGATGTATCATCAGCGAACAAATCACACACTGCATTTTGAATTGATAAAGGGAGATCATTTATGTAGAGGGAGAACAACAGGGGACCTAAGATTGATCCCTGTGGCACGCCTCTTGGCAACAGTCTCTTAGAAGAAATAACACCTCGTGAAAAAACAGATTGCGTACGGTTCAACAAATAAGATCTAAAAAATGATTCCGTATTGTTGTCGACGCCGTAAACATTAAGCTTTTTTAGCAGTATATTGTGATTAATTAAATCAAAAGCCTTTGTTAAATCAAATAAACACTACACCAACTGCTTTCCTGTTGTTGATATCTTTTAGCCACAAATTTGTGATCCGACACAAAGCCGTTTCACATGAATGTAGTTTCCTAAATCCTGACTGATTGATATACAACAGTTTATGTTTCTCAATAAAAGATGATAGATGGTGATGGATATGACGTTCTAATGGTTTTGAGACGGACGATAGCAGCGAAATTGGTCTGTAGTTATTTGGATCATCTAAATTCCCTTTTTTGTCCAGAGGGATAATTTTTGCATGTTTAAATGCATCTGGAAAGTAATGTTTAGATAAACATAGATTAAAGAGGTATGTAAGAGAATCTACAATATATGGTACAGATAGTTTTAATATCTTGGGACTAATTCCATCAAAGCTGTATGAACTTTTATTTTTCAAAGTTGATAGATATAAAAACACTTCATTAACAGATATTAGGGGAATAGAAAACTTTGCGTGTATATTTTTTGCATCACAAAATTTCTGTAAATTCGCAGAATTAAAAATGCTAGTTTTATCTTTCCCTATGTTTAGCTTGTTACCAATATTGGCAAAATGATCATTTAGTGTTTCTACTGGAATGGAACATTCCTGTCTTGATGAACACGGTCCCGTAAGTTTATTAATAGCTTTCCAAATAGAGGCTCCGTTGTTTTTATTTTGGACCAACTTTCTGAAAGAATCACATTTAGACTTTCTAATCATGTACTTCACAATGTTGCGTTTTCTCTTATACTCTTTGTCAGAGCCTACACTTTTTAAATCATCCCAAGGAATACATAAAAAGAAGAAAGAAGAAGAAGAAGAAGAAGAAGAAGAAGAAGACTGAAACAGACTGCCGCATTACCAAAAACAAAGCGATAATCAAATAAACCTACAAGATAAGGTCCAAAGCAACGCTTATTTAAGACATAATACTAAACAAACAAATCTTATTTTCTATAAATATGTCTTCTTCATATGTCAGAAGTGACAGTCATAAAGAAAGCACAAAACAATATTCCCCAGACGGCTGTAAACAAGAGAAGTTTCAAAACTTCACCTGTCTGTTGTGTACTGCGTATTGAATACTCATTTCTTTGCACCCTGTTTTGTCTGTTTGTATGTAGCCTTGTGGGGAAAGCTTACAAGTGTGAAAATAAACCCGTATGAAATAAACAAAAGAAAAAGAAAAATGTGATAAACACAGTGGCTCTTCTAACTGAATCATCACATCCCTGTATATTGCACTTGTATACGTATTGCTGCTTCCTTGTAATTTGTTTTATAGGTGACCATATTCAGCATTACTAGTTTCTCATTGCGAAGTTTTTCGCGCGAAATGATCTCTTAATTTGTGGAAGGCATGTTTTGGTGGGCAAAATCTCAACATTTTTGTCATACGTCTCGGGAATATAACTGTCATGCAATAATGAGAAGAAGAAAAATGAAATGAAAGACGTGAAACTTTGCTGTGTTCTTTTATTCTTTCTTAATTTTATGTATTCCTTGGGCTGAATACTTTTCCTCAGCGTGGAAATATAGCGAAGATATGTAGCATGTCCTCTACCTGGATTAAAAAAAAAAAAAACAGAAAAAGAAAACTTGCTGAATTGCATATGTCCACATGCCAGGCATTACTTTTACTGCTTAGTGTCGTTTGTGTGTTCTTCTATTGTCATCTGTATGTGTTCTGTCAGACCTGATTGTAGGGTCATGTGATTCGGCCATGTTGATGTGTAGGTCACACTACAG
>CM031597.1:49835251-49852751 GCA_018398815.1 Conus ventricosus | reverse complement strand
TTGACATAAAATCCACACACTTATTCCAGCATGTCTTCTACTGAAAGCTAGTTTCGACAAAGCGTTTCTTTTTTTAACTATGTCTCTTTCTGCTGAACAGTCATCTATAATAAATAGTGTCTGCGTTCCTTCAAACAATTTATTAAACTGTTCTAAACACTCACTCAGTTTATTGCTAGGATCAACTAAAAATATGTCATCATCTGTCCATATAAACCTTCTATCATGATATGCTTTGTTCCATTTAAGTGTTGGACAGAAAATCACAATATGATCAAAATTATAGCGATAAACTGTTTGTAATAGGTCTAGGACAAATATTGTTTTTCCACAACCAGTTTGCCCACAAATTAATGAGCAATGAGGAGTTTTTGTCATAAAGTTTAACTGCTCCATGGTTTTATAACAGGATTTAATCTAATCCAGTTATTATATTTATCATACTTTCTGTCAAAACCTGTTCAGTATAATAAAATCCTATGAGGCCTAAATGTGTAAGATTAATCCAATTCAGTTCTGTAAGATTGTTTCTATTTAAGTCAACATTGATTTTGTTGCTTGTTGTTATAACCTTAATATCCTCACCATTGTGAAGAACGACGATGGTAACGTTAAGACGTTTAACGTCTAAGTTTTGCCAGCTAATATTAATTCCTTTTATAAGGACGTCACTAACGCCCACAACCCCATCCCTCTCTACATCTTTAAAGACAGAAATTTCAAATATCATTGTGAACGTGTCTCCTAATTTTCTGCTTGGAAAGAACTGTAATTTTGTAGAAGCTTCCTTTAAAACCATTTCTTTTCTGTGGAGGATGTACTGTTTTTTCCCATACGGCGTTATTTCAATTTCTTTCCGACTATTGTCGTCCGGCATAAGACTTACATGTAAAGGGCCAGAGTTGAATGCTTTTCTGAAACTTTTTTGACGGCTAAAAAATGTAAATGGGCTTATGAATTCAAATTTTATGTCCCATTCTAATATGGTTCTAAGTGCCATTTGAGGTCAGGTTTTCGAACTATTTTATATTCATACTGGCCAACATTATTTGCTTCTACATTGCGTAGTTGTTCTAGTTTAGGAAACCTTTTGTTGTCGCCAACCTCTTTGCGTTTATAATCACCATCTTTAGTGTACTCAAAACCATACAAAGCGCCTATCTCACCATTCTGTTCAAAGTCCTCAACGTCTGCAAGGTCTTTTAATTCTAAAGTTATACACCTCACAGGCGCTAATGCAACTCCTGATTCTTCTGGCCCACGCGACATGTTTTAGAACAACTAATTATTTTATTTCCAAAACAATGTGTAGGTTATCGCATTTCACGACTTTTCCTGTTTTGTCTGCGATTTTTATACGAAATGATCCAACCCTCCCACAAACTAATCTTTTAAACTGTAAATTAGGGAATTGTATAATTTCATAATCGCAATATGCAGCTTTCCCAGATGGAAGAGCTCTTAAAACAGTTGAGGGCCTTCCATCATATAAGTTTTCATCAGTGCTCAGTTCATCTAAATGAACATAGAGTAATGAATGTAATGCAAGATCGAGCGGATTTTCTTCCTCATAAGTAGTTTTGTCTGGTGTAACAATAAATCTTTGAGCGTCCTGACTGTCAGTTGCAAAGCCTAACATTTTAGCTAGCTCGTTATCAAAATAGTATTTTGCTTCTTCAGGTTTGAATGTTAATATTGTTTTTAGATTTGCATTGTTAAGTTTGAGAGTGATGTCAAAGTTACTCAATGCTTCTTTTAGTGAGCAAAACCCGTAATAACCATCAGGTATTGTTAACATGGCTAATTACGTTTCTTCCCCCTATTTTCTAATCTTATTATTCTTCTTTGATTCAGTTATATTAAACCATACGACTTTGTAGAATATTTCATGGAGCGCGACCGTTTTAGTTCCGCAACCGTTATCAATAGCATGTTCTAAAAACGAAGGGCGGTCTTGAGTTGTTATTGTTACAAACATTTTTTAAAACAAATTAAAAATGAGTGCATTCAAATATACTGATGCAAAATATTCTGTTGGGCCGCACTACAATCTTAAAAATATAACAACTGACACCCTCGACATTTCTGTGACCCAGACTGACACTTTTCATAAAAAGGGGAGTACTCCATTGGACAAATATCTTAACCCTCCTATTAAAAAGACTACATCGCAAAAGTATGGTTCAGTCATCCAATGCAGTTTTATCAGAACCAGTTAAACTTTGCTGTGTTTTGTGCATCAACTGGGTGTGGAGTATCGTATGCTGATCACTTAAATCATCCTGATCCTTTGGTGAGGTCAGTGTACAGATTTCATTTTTATTACACCTTCAGACGTATTTTGACTGAACTGCAAGCACCATTACCAAATGACAAACCGTTTAATCCATTCAGCAACCGAATAGACATGAAGGCTTTTGAAAGGATCTGTAACGAATTCAATATTAACATCAAGACAGACTTTAGACAAAAGTTGGATCTTAATCATGGTTTGGGGCACCCTTATTTTTGGGGCGTGCACAGAAAGTATAAGTATGACTGGAATCCTCCTTACACATCTTTCTCTTCAGGCACAACTGTTCACCTAGGGTCCATAGAGCAAGAGCATAAAACAGCATGGACAACATTTATCTTAGACACTTCTAAGGGCCTAACTAAAGCGGGAATAGAACGAATAAACGACTCTGTTCGTACTTACGTTTGGTGTTTGCTAGGTTCGCAAGCACAGACAAGGTCGAGCATAACTGATCCTTCTACTGGCTTTGACGCACAAAAACAATACTTAGCAAATTTAGAGGACGCCATTAATTCTACAGTTGATTTACCTTCAAGTATTAAAAGGTACCAAAAATGTTTTACAATACGCAAGATCGAAAGTAGACTTTGCTGTTGGCACTGGTTTATACATGCTGCCTTCTGACCTCAGACTCCAGATAGGCACAATAATAAACTACAATAATGAAATCCTTGTGGCAGGCAATGAACAGAAAGTCGGGAAAAAACGAAATAAATTCTGAGCCAGTAATATTGCAAGCAGTAAACAAACAAGTCGACCACCCAAGAATAAGTCATCCAATCCCTGTGGCCCAAAGCCCGAAGGCCGTTGATATAAAAAAAAATAATGACCATGAATATGAAAAGACAGCACTTGTTCTTGGATTAACTGGCCTAGGATTACTTGGTCTTTATTTTACTAAATATTAACCCAACTATTAAGAGAACTAATGCCCATAAGTGCTCAGCCATAAAGCCAACTACTTTGCCTGCAGTAGACAAAAGCCAGCTAACGACACCTCCTAATATACCCGGTAAAGAGTCTATAGCTTTAACCGGCTAATTTTTTTAATAAACCCGCAAGATGATCAAGCTGTTTTTTTACCCATGATTTATCAGGTGGAGGCGATGGCGGTGGAGGCACTGACCCAGCACCACCGCCGCCTGTAATAGCCATCACCAGTGTACTTATTGCAAATCCTAAGGCCGTTATAACGCTTGCTAATGTGACTCCTTGCTCTCTAAACAGTGTTCGTATTCGTTCTGCTAGCGTTGTGTCTTCATATAAAATTCTTTGGATAGTTTCTCTTATTCTGCTCACTTGAGTTCGCAATTGTTCTCGGTTAGTAGACAACACTTCTAGTCTTGCTGATCTCTCTTGTTCAAGATCTTTTTAGTCTTTGGGTTATTCTTTCTTTAATATTATGCCCTAAGTTGGCGTCATCAGCCTCAACGAGTTTTTCTTTTCTCTTTTATATGCTCATCTAGTTCACCTAGTTTTGCCTAAATTGTTTGTTAAATTCGCCTCTGATGGTTCTCAAAGCATGATCAAGGGCCGCTATTTCTCGCATAGGCAATGGGGAATTATTAATTGTTTTTAATGCTGTTTCTTCTGAAAAACTGGTTTCTGCTTCTATTAATTCACCCGTTGTTTGACTTAAATCTTTAAGTTCCATGTTTTGTATTTGGTTAGCTGTTGGAAGTTCTTGCAGTGTGTTTTGAAGTTTAGCAACTGCATCCCTATCTAATTTTGGTTTAGCAATGCCAAGGCGATTTTGTACGCTCGCAGGGAGTCTTTGTCTAATTGTACCTATGGCATAAAACTTTAATGGGTCTCGTTTAGTTGTAAGCTGAACGCGTTGTCCTTGTGTTTCTTACAAACAAATGGCCATCATCTTTTACTTCAAAATCATTAGGGTCTATAAATTCGGGGGGTTTCTAAGCCTAAACTTTTGTAAAATGCTCCGACAGTACTTTCTGTTAATTCACGCCGCAATGAGGCCGCTGAGCGATGCTGTGTCATTTCACTCATGTCGTCTCCAGGATCAAAAACATCATAATCTTCTTCACCTTCAATGCCTGCCATGTTTCTTTAATAATAAACTTTTTATTTTGTTTATAAAAAAATGTCACAAACATATGGCTCGATTCTTGACCCGCATAGAAGACTGAAAGAGCCCTTTGGCGTGAAGGGAAATAAGCGGAATATTACTGTTCCAAATAATCCATCTACTATTGATTCAGATCAAATTCTTACTGTTAAATTTCCAGACCTAGGAGCGGATGAAGTGATTGTGCCAGGCTCTGCGCGTCTTACTTTCAAAATAGAACTCAAATCAGAAACAGACCAAACAGGACAGTTGTCCAGAATTTGGGGCGGGCAAATCGTTAAGAAAATTTCTATAAAACTTGAGGGGCAAGAAATATTTTCTTTACACAATGCAGACATATTTTTAACCTATTCTGATCTATGGCTAACCGCGAACGAAAGGGCTGATCTTGCGTTTCAAGGAATCGAAAATGAAGAAGCACTAAAACATAGAAAAGGCGCCGCAGATGCTAAAGACGGTTAAAAAGTATGTAGCCGTAAGTTATGCGTATGGAAATCGCTTTTTCATACCCCTAGATTTTGAGTTGTTAAAAGCGCATGCTCCATACTTTCAAGGAGCATTAAAAGACAGATTGTCATATGAACTAACTTTTAATGACTACAAACGTGTTATTAGATCAACAGACCGAAGCAAAGTACAGCATTTCTGACATCTCGTTAGAGTTTGACGTTGTTAGCAACTCTAATTTAGCAAGGCTGATTGAGCAACATATCAGTCAAAATTAGCAATATATTACGAAAGAGTGATTCTTCATTCTAAATATCCTAAAAGCAGGGCAGACACTATATGGAATTTCAGTTTTAGTGCCACAGCAAGATCGCTTAAAGGTATTTTATTGCTGTGTGAAGATGAAGGACCATTCGAAAGACAAACTGAAAATTTTGTTAATCCTAAAATAACAAAAGTGCAATGTACAATTGAGGGTATGTCCTAACCAAATCTACGCTAGCGGCTTAAACCTTATCAGCATTTTGATGAAATAAGAAAAACTGTTTGGAGGCGGAGGTGTAGAAATCCAACAGTTGACCTTGTGTCTAAAGATCTGCATCTTCACAGTGTTAGACTCGATATTATATTTAACAACGAAATACGGTTTATGGATTGACCTAAGATCGACAGAGGATAATCAGTTACATGGAAGCGGGAGAACTGTCAGAGACATAATAAACCATTCAAATTGATAAAGAAGAAGAAGCCGATAAACCACTTAATGTGTATTTGTTTTTAATATATGATGCGCAGCTGAATATTCAAGATAACAGATTAAAAATATACATTACTAAATTATTTTTTCATTTTTAAAAAGCATGTCTGTCAGCATTATCCGAGAGTACCTACAGAACCGGAGTCGCCAAGAGAAGAGATAGTAGAAAACCCTAGCATAAAAACTTTCAGATTAACAAACATTACACAAATGCAGCAAGTACTAGAGCAGGACCTTTCAAAATACAGCAAAGCCAAACGAAGGTATTCTGCTGCCTTTAATGCTGTTACCTATGTTAATACTGGAGCATCGACTATAAGCGCTGTATCGGCAGGGACAAGTGTAGGTCTCTTAGCAACAGCGTAGGCGCACCCGCAGCTATACCTCTAAGGCGGTTTGTCTTTAGCTCTTGGCCTATGTTCATTAGGTGTAGGTGCTGCTAGCAAAAAATTAAAAACCAAACTCCAAAAGCACACAGCTATGGTTCAACTAATAACAGCTAAACTTAGTTCGTTCAAACTGATTATAAATAAAGCGCTAGCTGACTCAAACATCACGGATGAAGAATTTAGTCGTTTACAGGCCGATTTTGATGACTACAAAAGACAAAAGTTTGATCTTCAAAGAAAGGCGAGGGCAAGTTTTTTCTCAACAGCCAGACACCGAGCAGATAAAAAAGGAATGCTTAAAAAAAGTAACGAAACATTAAACCTGTTCTAAACAGCTCACATTAACAACGCCAAAGGGTGTTTATATACTTTAGTTTATGAGTCTAAACACAAAAAGACCGTCGATATTGATTAATTATTTTTTTTTTAATTTAAATAAATATTTTGAGTTAGAAAAGAAACTCAGCATGGATAAGCTAATGAAGGACCAGACGAATTTTTTGAAGCAATGCAAGAAAATTTATCAAGAGCACTAAATGATATTGAACTAGAAGTCATTAATCCTGCAAACGTACAGGCAAGTGTTGCTCATGCTATTTCTCAAGTTCCAGGTAAACTAACAATAGACCCGCCAGTTAAAGTAATGTTAGCTGTTTTAATCGACTATATAACAATAAATGAAGAAAACCTAGAAGTCTGGGTCTCAACTAAACAACAGGTTATTCTTTGTAATAATGACTTAACACCCGGTTGGGCAGACCAACTGCTTACACAGTTTGATGTGGCCGCTGAAGAAGCCAAAATGAGAGGCTCTGGTTGGTCAGAGGGCGAAGTCCTAGAGATCAGTATTAAAACAGGCTAAGTATGAGCCTATTGTAGGCAAATCTATACATTCCACTACCTCCAGCATTAGTCGCAAAAAAAGCAGTTCTAAACATAAAGAATTATTCAGACAACAAATGTTTCATGTGGTGTGTTCTCGCAAGGCTGCATTACGTCCGCAAAAACGCAGAGAGAGTGTCTAACTATTGGGATTACATCAATGATCTTAACTTAGTGGGATGTCCTTTCCTGTTAGCGTGGATTCCATTGATCAGTTTGAAGAACAAAACAAACCAATAACTGTTAATGTCTACACATGGGATGAAGAAACAAATCTACAGCCCATCAGAGTGTCCAAGAACAAGCCCAACAAATAGGTGATCCAGACAAAAATCATGTTGACTTACTACTGATGTTTCACCAGCGGGGGTACCGCATTACACATTGATACGAACAATGAGTAGATTATTGCGGCAATACTTCAAAGCATTACCATAAACAAGAATTCTGCAGAAAATGTTTAACAAGAATTCCATCTGTTCAAAGCCGCGAGCGAACATAAGAAACATTGTATTGGCCCAGTTGACTGTATACAGAACTAATTACGCCCCCACCCGGATCTAAAGTTAGTTTTAAGAACTGGAAACGGATGCAAAATTCTCCATATGTTGTTTACGCAGACTTCGAATCACTCATTGTTCCTTATGAAGGGCCAGCGCCACAAAAACTTCGAAAAACGTCTTAATGAGTAATCATCAGATTTGTTCATTTGCCTTCATTATTGTCAGGTCGGATGGCGCTCATTCAACGCCAGAATTATACAGAGGAACCAGATGCTGCAGAATACTTCTTAAAACGCATGCAGCAAGTGCGTAATGACTGTTCTAATAATCTGAATTTAATCTGAAATCATAATGACCCTGAAGACCAAGAACAGTATGACTTAGCCACACATTGTTGATTTGTGGTTTAGAACTCAGTGAGGAAGCCAATCCAAAAGTAAGAGACCATGATCACATTAGTGGAAGGTTTAGAGGAGCGGCACATAACAAATGCAATCTTCAACTAAAGTTTGAACCAAAGACATGGAAGCTGCCCATCTTCTTTCATAACTTGCGAGGTTAATGACTCTCATCTTATAATGAAAGCAGTAACCGACTCCTTCAGGTGTCATGCATTGCACAGTCATCAGAAAAGTACATGTGTTTCACTTTAAATAACATGTCTTTTTATGACTCTATGCAGCACATGATGGGTTCATTAGAGTTGCTGGCTATGTCCTTAAAGTCCTGCCCAATAACGGAAGAATATTTTGACCCAACACTTGTTTAGAAAGGCGTTTACCCTTATGAATACATGAACAGTTGGGAAAGGTTGATGAAGACACACTTCCTCCTAAAGGCGCGTTCTTTTCTATCTTAGAGGAAAGGACATCAGTGATTCTGATTACCAGCATGCTCAAGATGCGTGGCAGAAGTTAGATTGTAAAACGATGGGAGACTATCATGACTCCTACTTAATGGCCGATGTATGTTTGTTGGCGGATATTTTTGAAAATTACAGAAAGACCTGCATGAAACATTACAGTTTGGATCCTGCGCATTATATTTCTGCGCCTGGGATGAGTTGGGACGCTTTCTTAAAGTTTACTGGAGTACAGATTGATTTATTGTCTGACCTACCAATGATTCAGATGATTGAAAACGGATTGCGTGGAGGAATTAGTATGGCGTCGCATCATTACTGTAAAGCAAACAACAAATACTTAGACGACTATGATCCGAGTAAAAGGTCTAACTATCTCATGTATTTAGATGCAAAACAATCTGTATGGATGGGCAATGGCGCAATCACTTCCATTACGCAACTTTAAAATGTACACTGGTGGTATTAAAAACATTCAAGAATTTGTAGAACATCTGCATACTCTTACAGCTGATCGTAAAAGAGGTCTTATTCTAGAAGTTGATTTAGAATATCCTCATGAACTCCATGACCTACATAATGACTACCCATTAGCCGCAGAAAGCCTAAAGAGAATCCAAGAGAGCCGCCTAAACTTGTGCCTAATCTTCGAGCAAAAAAATTATGTCTGTCATTACAGACTTCTACAATTTTATTTAAGACATGGTTTGAAGTTGACAGCTGTTCATCGTATAATTGCTTTCGATCAAGAACAGTTCATGAAACCATACATCATGAAAACACTGATCTCAGAACTAAATCCACAGATGCTTCAGAAAAAGACTTTTTCAAGCTGATGAACAACAGCTGTTTTGGAAAGACTATGGAGAATCCGCACAAGCGCAAAGAAGTTAGATTAGTCACCAAAGAGAACGAAGCAATTAAGCTGACTTCAAAACCAAATTATCAGGACTTCAGAAGATTTCATGATCAGCTTTTTGGCATAATAATGAAAAAAAAGAAAGTCAAATTGGACAAACCTGTATTTATTGGGTTTTACTGTTTTAGAATTATCAAAGCTTTTGATGTTAGAATTTTTTTTATGACTACTTCAAACCCTCGTATCCAGAGTCCAGAGTACTTTACACAGATACAGATAGTTTTGTTATAGATATCCTACTGAAGACATCTATAAAGACATGGAAATAGAAGTAGCTAAAGGACATGCGGATGGTACGACACATCGATTACCAATAATTGCTGTGCAGAGTCGGGAACCATTGATGTGGGTATTTTCTCGGCCCAGTATTCCGAGCTCTGGTATGCATACCGTATATTTTTAGAATCATGTCATTTCCCCTTGCTGGTGGTTTGTGACAAGTGCTCTACTGTGAATGTTGCTGCTCCAAGTCGGCTGGCATATGCGGTCCATGCAGTTGAGCTTGGGTAACAACATCTTTCATTTTCCAAAGTAAACAAAATATTCATGCAACAACAGCTTTTCTTCCTCAGTCCAATTGTAAGCAGATGGAGGTAGCAATGTAGTAGATGCAGTAGATGACTGAGGTATTGGTTGTTGAGTAGGTTCAGTACTCATGATTGGGAAAATAAGTGACGTTTCTTGAATAGAATAATCCAACAGAGCTTGATGTGCAGCGTTTGAAACTCTAATTTCCTGTGCTAATTCTTGTGAAGAAGGACTACCTAGTAAAACCCTCTCTTCTTCTGAAAAAATGCTATCTTGAGACATGGAATCAATCAGCAAAGTTTAAAAGTCACAACGCTTCCTGACTGGAAATCACACACAGTCACGTCTTCACACCACCACAGCACCGGGAGAAATGACAAAATCACTAGCTAGGTTGCTAACAACACAAGTGTTGGCGGAAATGTCGTCACTGTTACTAATCACTGATTCTGTCTAGTCTTTGATTGGGGGAAGGTAAGAAACATGTTTTGATATGTTTTATAAAAGGCGGGAATGACTGAGCAAGATCCTTTCAGCCACTATAGAAATCTCGCTATTCAGAACTGCAGACAATAGAAATCGATCGCTATTCATAACTGCTGACTGGCTTTACAAATCCAACGGTGCACGAGTGGAGACCGCTAGCTTTGCTCTGAATGCTTTTATTGAAATCTCTGGGAGTGCCGCGCTTCACTGCATGCCTTTAAAAAACAACCTGCATAAGCCACTCTCTCACCTGCAGTGTGTGTGTGGATTTTATGTCAGAAATATAACTCGGTTTTAAAAGACTTTAGAGAACATTAAAGACTGTAGTTTTTATTTCACATGAAAGACAGAGACTCATTTGATGAATGTTTGCGTGAAAATGATGTTATTGAGAATGATCAAGAAAAACAAAGGATTAAGCAAAACTAAAATCTGAAAAGTTTTGTAAATTAGTATTGAAAACGGACAACCCAACACAGTATGCATGTTTGTAGTGGTCGTTATTTTTTTGGTTATTAAAGTCATGCTTAGTAGAGAACGGTAATATATGCCGCTTTTGGATTCGCCCGGGTCGAAAACAGGTTGAGGGCTCCGCCCGAAACTGGTTGAGACCGGGTGAGCCAAAAGCGGCATATACCGTTCTCTCTTGGAGATTTCTTCGTTATAAGATGTATATTGTATGAGTTGGAAGTAATGTTACACACTATTTCGTGTGTGTATGTGTGTGTGCGTGCGTGCGTGCGTGCGCGTGCGAGCGTGCGAGCGTGTTCCTTGAGTGGGGGCGGATATTTCGCCGATTTGTTAAAGGAGGTGCTTGTGTGTGTGTGTGTGTGTGTGTGTGTGTGTGTGTGTGTGTGTGTGTGTGTGGTGTGATGTGTGTGTGTGTGTTGTGTGTGTGTGTGTGTATGTGTGTATGTGTGTGTGTGTGTGTGTGTGTGTGTGTGTGCGTGTCCTTGAGTGGGTGGCGGATATTTCGCTGATTTGTTAAAGGTAGGGCTTGTGTGTGTCACTGTCACTTTTGCACACACGCATTCATGACAGCATTTACTCCATACGCACACGCAATCTTTCCAATCAACCAAAAGGCGCACTACCGAATGTTTTTTCTTCTCCCTCTCCTTCGGGGAAAAACACTTTACTAAATCACATCAAACAATTTATAAACAGATTTTATACATGTATCTCTCTTTACACTGAGAGATAAACTAATTGATTCAAGATTCTATAAAGTCATGGCCTTCACATTACATAAGCCCAAGATCCAGACCAGGAGAATAAATAACTCCTGCAATCACTGATGCCATGCCTGCATCAGATATAAGACTCTCTCCATACTGTCATGAGTCCCTGTCTCTTTCAGACATCGTATCGCCCCCTTGAATTCTCCCGTCACTGGAGATATGAGTTCCGACTCCTCTCCCTTGAATTCTCCTGTCACTGGAGAGATGATGAGTTCCAACTCCTCTCCCTGGAGTCTTTAATTGCTGGGCTGAACTACCGGTGTGTTCCCCACACCATGGCCATCTTTAACCACCTCACGGGGTGAAGGGTGAAGGGCTGAAACACGAATAAGGTTCGTGTAAATAACCTGCTTCTTAATTCAACATATGAATTCTTTCTTTCTCTTTTCTTTAGGTTTTCCCCTGAAGCTTTCCCCAACTATCTATGGCTCACCTGGTAATGACTGGTCAGCAGTGAGGACCAGCGTTCTGACAGGTTCGAGTCTCTAGGCCATCTGCTGGCTAAAACTGATTCTGGTTTAAACAAATTTATTTTCCACTTTACAGACACGTAGCTTTACAAAAATGTGAAAATTTGAACATCAACAAGCTAATGCTTATAGTGTGTTCAAATGTGTATAATTACACATGTAGACAAGGAAATGACAGGATACTTTTAAGTTACTATGCTAAACAAAGACGCAAAAAACAAACAAACAAACAAAAATACATACCCACACGTATACAAAATATAAATATATATATGTACATATACATAAACGCAAACATGTACAAAATTGAGGAAAAATAAGAAAAGATAGTAGTAAGCAAAGTAAACACTAAAGACTATAAAATTCATGATAGTCAACCACTCACACATCATTAACGTTTTTATGAAGCGTTTTAGAGAGAGAGAGAGAGAGAGAGAGAGAGAGAGAGAGAGAGAGAGAGAGAGAGAGAGAGAGAGAATATGTTCTGCTCTAAGATTTCATTTTCATAAACATATATATCATTACTGCATGCGAAGTTTTACAACATGTTTTTCAAAAACGTTCAGATTGTTTAATAAAACGATGAACAGCTTTGAATACAGCTTCGTTATCCTCACGTCGGAGGGATTGCTTACCATGAAGAAGAATACTAACTTCGAGTAGACTGGGTGCAAGGGTGGAAATCGTGTCTTTTCTAATGTCACTGTATTTTGGACAATGTAATAGAAAGTGTTCGGCCGTTTCTGAACCAGTGCCACATTGACAAACTGGATCTGCTTTTAGGTAACGGTTAACAAGGTCTTGATTTAGATCACTCATTCCTAGGCGGAGTCTGCAATGTTGAATCTGTTCATTTCTCTCTCCATAATAGTAATAATAGGGAACAACTGAGTCGTCCCGTGAAATAAAACGTTTAAACTCACCAAGTGATTTTGTGGATTTTATGTTGTCTGGCAGGTCGTTCCACATTTTAGTTGCAGTTGGAATAAATGAATTTTTGTATACTTCAGTTTTGCATAGAGGCACATGTCTGTCGAGAGGTCTTCGCCGTGAATAGGGATTTCTTGTTGATACCAGATCTGGTACAAGGCTACATAAGTGTTCTGGACACAAACCATTGACCATTTTATAAAACTTAATTAGTTTGTGTCTTCTTCTCCTTTCTTTTAAAGAGCAGAATCCGGATTCTTCATACAACTTTTTATGACTTGTGCCTTTGACACCTCCTATTATGATGCGAATTGCTTCTAAATGAATATTTTCTAGCATGTTTGCTTGTGTTTCACTGCAGTTGTCCCAGACAATATCAGCGTAGTCAAAGTGCGGCAAGATAAATGATGTAAACATGGTTTCTAATGCTTTTCTCGATATCTTATATTTGTAGTTTCGTAGGCAACTAATCAACATGTTAACCTTCTTTACTGTACATCTTATATGTTCGTCCCATCTACAGTTATTTTGAACAATCAGACCAAGATGATTGTGTGCATTAACTGGCTGCAGAGGCGTGTTACCGAATGTTAGTGGATAAATTTGTTTGCGATCTCGAATAATATTAACCAGTTCTGTCTTGTTCTCATTGAATTTAACCTTCCAGAGCTTTGCCCATTCAGAAATCTTTTCCAGGTCAGAGTTTAAGATATCAGCGCGGATTACAGGGTTAGACAGAGAAAGTGCTAAACTATTATCATCAGCAAATAGCTTGATTACAGAAGCGATATCATGTACTATATCATTAATATAGACTAAAAACAATAAGGGACCTAAGACGGATCCCTGTGGCACTCCTGCATGAAGCCTCTGGAGGTCGGAGTTTTCACCTTTTATAACCACTGCCTGGGAACGATTGGAGAGGTAGTCTCTCAGAAAGTCTAGCAATTTCCCTCTTATTCCGACCGCGTTTAGCTTCAATAAAGACCTCTGTGCCATACACGATCGAATGCTTTTGAAATGTCCAGGTATACAATTTGTGTGGTAACTCCAGAATCAAAAGAAGTGCAGAGTTCGTTATAGGTGGACAGTAACTGATTAACTGTAGAATCACCTGGGATAAATCCAGATTGTAGAGGAGTAAGAATGGCATTTGATGTTAGAAAGAAATAGATGTGTCGATGTATACATTTCTCTAGAACCTTTCCAACACAGCTTAGTAAAGAGATTGGCCTATAATTACTGCAAACTTCCTTTGGTCCTTTTTTATATATAGGGGTCACATGCGCTGTCTTCCATAATGATGGAAATCTACTCTCACGAAGACATCTGTTAAACAGTGTAGTAAGCGGAAGACATATAACATGAGCTGAAGTTGTTAACAAAATGTTGTGAATGAAATCTGGACCAGATGCCTTAGTTTTGTCCAGATTATTTAATGTGTCAGCGACCTCAATTTGTGAAAGTATAATCTCATCTAGTTGGGAATCAAGAAGTGTAACATTTGGCAGCCTGTCGTTATCGTTTTCTAATGTTGACTGTTGAACAAAATAAGAATTGAAAATATTTGCTTTGTCTTTGTTTGAGTAATACACTATGCCCTGTGACTCGATAGGTGGAACTTCCTGAGCTTCGATTCCTTTCTTATTGAAGAAGGACTTAACCAGTTTCCACCAGTCTTTACTTCCAAAACTTGATGAGTCTGAAGCTTTTTTGTCTAGTTGGTTATAATACTCTGTTTGCCTATCTCTTTCTTTTGATGTAACGTAATTTCGAAACCGACGAAATTTTTCCCAGTCTTCGGGAAGATTACTTTGTTTGGCAGTTCGGTGAATTGTTTTACGCGTGTCGATCAAAAGTCGAATCTCATCAGTCATCCAGGGCACGTCCTGCGGGCGGATGGTTACAGTTTTAACAGGCATACATTGTTTAGCTATGGCCAAAAGGGTTTCAGAAAAAAGACTAGCACTCTCATCACCGTTTGTTTAGTTAGTATGGTATCCCAGTCTGCTTCATTCAACAATGTACAGAATTTTTCTCTATCTAGTTTACGATAATTGAATATTGTTCTTTTGAAGGAGCAGTTTATTTTTACGGTGTTTTCCAGGATAGCACAGGGAATACTATGGTCGCTGTACGCTGCAGGTAAGACTTCCGTCGACTTAATAAGTTGAGGAGTCTGTGTAATAATTAAATCTAAACATGTGCTTGTAATGTCCGTTATACGCGTTGGCTCACTTACTATTTGGTACAAGCTGTACTGATTAATGATGTCTAGAAGGTGATTTGATGGGTTCCTCAAGAAGTCTGTGTTAAAGTCGCCCAAAATGATAAACTGTAGCATTGTGTTATTTACTTTTCTTACGTTTTCACTTATCAGCTGCCAGTAACTAACAGGGGAGTTCGGCGGACGATAAAATGATCCAATTAATAGACTCGTTTGATTTACTTTGGTTTCCACCCAGACCGATTCTAGACCATTGACTTGAAGATCTGGACGTGGTTTACAGTACAGACAATTTTTAATGTAGATGGCCACTCCACCATGTGGATCGTTTGGTCTATCACGTCTGACGGGCGGATGGAAATTAGGGAGTTCTATGGTATTGTTTAAATCTGTTTCATGAAGCCAGGTTTCTGACAGTGTTATGATATCAAAATCATTACATTCAGCGGACAGTAAGTCAAGTTTATTTTTCAAGCTGTTCATATTAGCATGTATAACGCACAGTTCCTTTCTGTTTTGTGGCCCTGGATTTAGTTCAATATCACCAGAAAGTATGATATAAAGAAGGATAATGAAGGCAGTGTACGTGAAGATGTCATTACAAACTAAGTGCGTATCTTCGCGAACATGGTAAGACGTTGGTACATTTCGATTCCCGACAGACTGTTCCTGCACTAAGATGTATTCAGAAAACTGAACCAGCAGAGCAAGATGAATGTCATGTAGACAGCGTGCTGTCAGCAGTATGAAAAATATTCTGCAGTTGGATTTATTAAGAAAGGAAAGTTTCCGTACTAGAGTCAGAGCAGTTGTGTGAAATAAACCTATCCTGGCTCTGTGTGCACTGATTCCAACAGTCATCTATGTGACAGTGCTGAGGAGAATGTCAAACAAAAAGCAAGCCAGGATTGTGGATTGGTGCAGGTTCTCTCTCATTAGAAACAGATGAAGGAAACAAGGTAAGTCATAGTGTGAGCAGTTTGAATGTAAATTCTTTCTCACTAGCGGTGATAATTTAGAAGTATAGATACAAGGGAAAAAATAAAAAGAAACCAGACAGTTTCACAATATAAGTAAAGAGACAACTCTGCACTGGCATGACCAAAAAGGGAAGCAGTGCAGAAAACAAGTGGAAGAAACACGAAATATACACATATGCAAAAACGTTTGTGTATAATACAAAGAAAAGTATATAAACCAATCAAAGACAATAAGACAAGCGCTGAAAAACAGTACTCGTCCAACATTGTCATTGAACTGCACAGCATGAAGCTGGCGCAGCAGCAACAGTTCAGTGAAAATGTTAAATATTATGTTTTCATTTTGTCCCCCTGTGTCAACGGTGTTAAAAAATGACATAACTCACGGAAACAAACTACTTACAGACCTGTCATGTTCTTGTAGGGCATACTCTGAAGTTGTACATATAATCAACACATTCTCACAAGCACAAGTACAACACAGTAGAGCGGAGAATATGGGCAGCTCAAGGTCGTTCATGGCCGCCCTCCCTCCCCCACCCCTCGCCGACACGCTTCCTCCCTGATTCTTTCCTCCCTCCTCCTAGTGAGTGCATACTCAGTGTTCAAAACACATGACCAGCACCTTACCAACCCTTATTAAACTATCTCTCAGTGGTCACTTTCACCCAATGACCACGTTTGTTTATTTAATGAGTCATTCTCACAATTATTTGGGACGCCCGCTACACTAGTCAAGCCACATAAATATTCTTCCTTTTTAGTTGCGGCATGGGGAAATGATTCATATCACTAAACTACATGTGATGGAGCGTCACATGCCTTGATGTGAGGCTACGTCACATGACACCCCCCATCCTGGGGTGAAAAATTTTTCTCCAGAAAATTTTTTAAAGGATATACAATTTCACTTAAAACCCATCTTCAGCCATGAATCTCAAAATGTGTATCCATCACACATGATTCACCAAATTAACAATCAACGTATAGAATCAATCATCGTGATCCATCATAAATAGCATATTTCAAACTTTCAGTCTTTCTAAAAAAACGAAATTCATAATTGATCACCACATCTCACAAAATACATTTCACAATTACATGGACAAAACAATTAGGGATATTAACAATTCAAAGTACAAATTGTGTTTATTACGATATGAAGCACATTTTGTCCCTTTTTCCCTTTGTGTCACATCATATGTTTCAAAACCCTCATGAAAATGAGAATATTTCTAAGTGTAAATGTTTCTCAATAGACATGTAAACAAAATAAACATAGTTTAAACGTAGTTTTGTCCCCACATGTAATGTTATAGTCCATTGAAAGTGAAACATATTTTCCATTGTTGACAATTAACTAATGAAAACAATAGGTCTCACTGCACAATCAAAACATGTGTATATACATTTCTAAAGAGTTATTTGCTCATGACACATACATATATATTCACCTTTACAAGCAAGTTAGAATAAATAGTACATGATGATTTT
>CM031597.1:49807974-49810474 GCA_018398815.1 Conus ventricosus | reverse complement strand
TGTGTGTGTGTGTGTGTGTGTGTGTGTGTGTGTGTGTGTGGGTGTGTGTTTTTTGTTGTGTGTGGTGTGTGTGTGTTGGGGTGTGTGTGTGTGTGGTGTTGTGTGTGTGTGTGTGTGTGTGTGTGTGTGTGTGTGTGTGTGTGTGTGTGTGTGTGTGTGTTGTGTGGGGTGTGTGTGTGTGGCGCGCGCGCGTGCGCGCGTGGGTGTGGGGCTCTAAGCAAAAATGGTCGGAATCACGTTCATGACAGTAACGGTTTAGTTGTACAGGCAAATCATTATGATTTATTGTGTTTCCAATCTATTTAAATTGTTGAATGTTTAATAAGTATGTCAAATATACTATCCCCCCTGGTGCAGTGGCTTGCGATGCGGATTCCTTGTTGGGATATTGGGAATTCAGTTGCCATCTTTGCCATTTTTGTGGGATTTTTTGTATCTGCCCGATCGACTCTTACCCAACGTTGAGATGACTATGGGTTCAACTGGGAAGACTTCAACCACACAGTCGAGTTTTATCCACTTCATGTATGACAGTATTGCTCAAAATTTCTGATCAACACTGCAGGTGTCTGTATCTCTCTAGCCTGGTTGACGCCAGGATTCATTATGAAAGCAGGTTTGGTGAAAAACCCAATCATGTGTCTCAGATCGAAAAGGCATGATCTTCATAATTTTCATTCTTATCGATCAGCATAAAAAAAATCCCCAAATGCACAGATTCTCTGTCACAGTGAGAACAGTTTCGAATTCCTTTTCCGTGTCTATACCATGGTAAGATTGTGTTGAGGTGGCTGGAATCCTTCTGGACATTCTGTGCTAGAAACGTCCCTTTTTCTCTCGCTCTCAGTAACTCTTGGCTCCTTCTTTTTCTGTACTGTCGTCTTTTGTCCTTTCTGTCTACCATATCTTTTATCTCCTTTTTTTCCCCACAACCTCTTCCCACAAATTTTACAACTCAACGAAGTCGGAGTGAACTGACTATATCTCGAGTATAGTGTGTGAGTATCCCAACAGGGTTTTAAAACGAGTTCACACTCTACCAGATACTGGAACTCTGAAGAAGAAGAAGGTAAGTTGATTGGGACTGTCGTTGGACGGAATGGTGGCGCGCTCCGGAGGGTGGGGTGGTGTGGTGGGGGTGTGGGGGGTGGGGGGTGGGGGGGGGGGGGGGGGTGGGGGGTGTGGGGTGGGGTGGGTGGGGGGCTCCTTCACGCTGGCTCAGCAACTAAGCAATGATTGACGTCATTAGGGGGCTGAGCATGTTAGTGTCCCGCGTGTACTTGATCAGAACAGGCACCACAGAACAACACCGCCGAAGTGACTCCGGCAGCATTGCAGTGTCTCCTCCGGTGGGTTGCCTCACGACGACTTGACGTTTTAAATGCTCCCTGTGGATTGGGACAAAGCAGAGGATTGCTGTAGACAGGGACCTCGAATGAGCGGCGTAGGGATAATATCACAGAGGCAAAACGGGGGGGAGCCCCGCACCCCTTCCGCATCTAATGTACGTTACGACGAGGTTTACATATGATATCGCTTTTTTTGTTTGTTTCATTATAATTCTTTTTTATAGTAAATCTTAATCGTTACAGTTGACGCATTGATCGAGATCTGAGTTCCACCGAAGACAAAATGTATTTGTGTCGTGTTGTTTTGTTTCACAGGTAATGTCCCTAAAGTATTTTATGCAACCGTCCCTGTTCAGACTGTTGATATTACACAGTTGTGACGGTAACGTCCCTCAGGGGTGAGCAATTCATTGCATAAAGCTTTCAAAGCGAGGAATACATATGCAGCTAGTTCATTGTCGCCTTTGTAGTATTTCTTACAGTTCGCAAGTAGTTGCATGTCATTTGATGTGGCCGTTTTGATTTGGCTGTGGCCGTTTTGAATTTGGCTGTGGCCTTTTGAATGAAGTATCTGCATGCTCTCTCTCTCTCTCTCTCTCCTCTCTCTCTCTCTCTCTCTCTCTCTCTCTCTCTCTCTCTCTCTGATTGCTTTTCTGTCTGCCTGTCTGCCTGTGTGTGTGTGTGTGTGTGTGTGTGTGTGTGTGTGTTTTGTGTGTGTGTGTGTGTGTGTGTGTGTGTGTTCTTTTTTCTCAGTCTGTCCGTCTACTTGTCGGCGTGTCTGTCAAGCACATCCTTTCCTTGTTTCCATCCCAGTACAGTTCCTTGAATCCTGAACTTGCAGCACTTGCAGGTATTGATGCTTAGAGCGAGGAATGACCCGTTAATCAGATAGCCTTGCGAAAGCCAGCAACCGTGAAGACTAATACCCTGGCCTATAAATAAACTTAACTTCACGCACGATGTCCGGGCACAGAATTGCATTTACCTCTCTGTACGTTCATTCCGGGCTAATACTGGTATGGCTTTCCTTAAAAAAATCCGATGGATGTATCTTCTAGTGTTGCTCTATTTTTTTTCCTTCTTTTCTTTCCCAACCAATCTGTCACACACCATACATAGTCTGTATGTTCTCTTACAAATGGACATATTTT
>CM031597.1:49780474-49792974 GCA_018398815.1 Conus ventricosus | reverse complement strand
GGTGTGGTGGTAGGGGTGGGGATAGGGGTGGGCTGCTGTGAACGGGTCAGGGTAGGAGGAGGATAATAAAAAAAGGGAAACGGTCATCACCATAAAGCATCGGTCTGAATTTAAAGAATTTAAAACGGGTACACCACAGTCCTATGTTGAAAAGCATATCAAGACAAGGTTCATGTGAGTTTGGCAGGTCTACTACTAAGACCGAACATTCTTGGGACCACATGTCATTTCTTTCTTGTACTCAATTACTCAATTTTTGCATTGTTTTATAAATTCAGCAAATATTCCCTCGGAAAGCAACACAACAAACTACCAAGACCAAACATTGAACATACTTTCAGGTTTCTCGCGAAATATTTTGGGGCAATCAAAGAAAATGACAAGTTTATTATCTATTTCATTTAGCATTACAATCTAGACACGTTCTTTTGCTAGATGATATTAGCAGCAAAACACTGTCACACAGTGACTCTTGCAGCGAGAACAGATGCTTGGACAGAATTAGACACAGAAAACAGCACACAGTCCTGGCGTGTCCACATTGACCAATCCCCCCTGTATTGCTGCTGAGACTTAAAAAAAAAAAGCTTTGTTGATGCTGCTGTCGTTGTTGTTGCTGTTGAAGTTGATGATGATAATGATGATGATGATGATGATGAGAATGAAATTAGCTTTGGATATTCCCATACAGCTTTGTTCACCCACACAGTACACAGCGACACACGGTCAGAGGGGCCTGTGGTCGAACAGTTAGAGCGTTCGCCTGCACAGCTGACGGTCATGAGTTCGAAGCACTTGTAGCGTCGGATTTCGTCGGCTTTGAACCCCTCTCTGCCCACCCACCAATAAACAGGTACCTGATTCCGCCCAGGGAAGGTTAAAGGCGGCGGAAGGAGAAGAATGCGCTTCGCCTCCCATCATGCCATGCCCTTGACGTGGTGAACCTGTGACAGTTCACTGCCCTTGCAGCCAATAGGCTATGGACACTTTTTTGTTTTTTTTAATAATTCAAAGAAAGTTGAACCAGGGTTGGGTTTCGATTTCGGTTTGTCATTTGAGTCACTATCCATTTTAAAGCAAGATTATCGCAAATAAAAAAAAAAAAAAAGATTCCGGTGATGTGCATGTGTTATTAAGAAGTCCTCAGACAAGCGATGATTTCTTGTCATCCATGAAGCCAAGACAGGTGGAGAGACACCCGACTGAAGATGAACGCTGACTAATAACAGAGGAAAGGGCCATAACTCATGTTCAGCCGATAGAGTCTTGGAGCCTGACAATATTGTTCCAGCAGATGGCGACTACGCCAGTATTGTCACTACCTATCGACAGCAAGTTGTCAGGTTCTCGGCTCGACATGAATCCCAGTGCAGCTGAACAGGAGAGGATTGTTTGGAAAACACTGATCAGAGCTCCGGCTTCATTATTTCCTGCAACGTGTTTCCTTTTAAGTCTGGCATTAACGATCGATTTGCCATCCCGAAACTTTGCCGCTTTTCCTTAACGTCTTGTGTGCGCCGCACGGTTTTCTTCAAAGCGCATGTCCACTCAGGCACGCGCACAAACACACACGACACTCACAGTTTGATTTGAAAGGAGATCTCTCGAACAAGAAGCCCAACGAAAAAAAGCGATGAACCGATTTGACTAAGCAAAGGGTTTGCGTCAATGAATGTAGCATAAGCATGCTGATTATTTGTTACCGCATGAAATAGAAAATGCATCAGCGTAATTTTTATATTGTTAAGTCATTTTACCAGCAGAAAAACAAACAACTAAACAATATCACAGGCCTTGGATAACATTTTCGAGGCAGAAAATTTTTACGAGTAAATAGAAAACAAAAGTGACGCTTCATTACACAGTAATTTATCAAATTTATGTCAAGTCACGTTCACAACAACACGTCACGTTTTTACAAACGTGTTATTCGTGTGGAATTCTGTTACCTCGCCTCGTTTCCGTTGCTTGACGGTGATTGCCGCATCTCAGATTCAAACAATGAACTCATGTTTGTGCATAGCAATCAGTCAATTAATTTTTGTTTAATTTTCACATTTGCATGGGGAGATAATGGTCCGTCCGCGCCTGCTGGTTTGTCTTTCAGAAAGATTACGCACGTGCGCGCACGCTCTCTCTCTCTCTCTCTCTCTCTCTCTCTCTCTCTCTCTCTCACACACACACACACACACACACACACACACACACACACACACACACACACACACACACACACACACACACACACACACACACACACACACACACACACACACACACACACACACACGCACACACACACACACACAACCACACACACGCACACACACAAACACAACCACACACACACACACACACACACACGCACACACAGACACACACAAACACACACAATTACATACGCGCGTGCGCGCACAACCGTATTGAATAGATTTTAACAGAATAGATTGAATGATATGGTCAAAAGACCAAACCGGTGAATTTTGATAGGAATCCTGATAAAAAGATGGTTCCAGATTTTTTGTTTTCACTTTAACTTTGCTAGCTGCATTTCTGTCGATGCTTTTGTAATGTCTCAAGAAATTATAAATAGGCTATGATGAAGAAAATCAGCCTTCTTTTCCTTAAATGTCTTAAGGGATAATGCATTGGTCCTGATGAAAAAAAAAGCATTCTTTTCCGTAAATATCTTATGAAATAATACATGGGTCCTGATGAAAAAAAATCAGCCTTGTTTTCCGTAACTGTCTGAAGAAATATTACATGCGTCTCAATGAGAAAAATCGGGCTTTTTTTCCTTAAATGTCTCAGGAAATTCAGTATACATGGGTGAAGAAAATCACCTTTTTTTAAACATGCCTCAGGAAATAATAGACGGGCCTCAACGACGAAAACGCGTTTTTTTTTTCGTAAATGTCTAAAAACAATAATACATATTATGTCTCAACGAAGAAAATCAGGCTTTTACCCCATGAATGTCTCAAGAAATAATACATAGATATCAAGGAAGAAAATCATGCAGATGTCTCAAGAAATAATGCATAGGTCACAACGAGGGAAATCATGCTTTTCTCCTGTGAATGCCTCAAGAAATATTGCATGAGCCTCAACGACGTAAATCAAACTTTTTTCGTGAATGTCATAAAAAAGGGTTTCAATGAAGTAAATCAAATTTTTTTAATAGTAAATGTAAACGTCTTTAAGAAATAATAAAGAGTCTCAATGAAGTAAATCAAACTTTTTTTCGTGTGTGTTTCGAGAAATAACAAAGGTCTCAACGAAGTAAATCAAACGGTTTTTTTTCCCGTAAATGTCTTAAGAAATAATAAAGGATCTCAACGAAATAAATCAAACCTTATTTACGTAAATGTCTTAAAAAATACAGGGGACACACCGAAGGAAATCAGGCTTTTTGTATATGCCTCAGGAAATAAAACATAGGTCTCAAGGAAGCGATTAGGCTATCTTCGTACATTTCTATAAAAAAAAAATACGTGGGTCTCAATTTAGAATGTCACGGTTCATTTTGTAAAGTCTTAAGAAATAATATATTGGTTTCAATGAAGAAAATCATGCTTTTTCTTTGAAGGGGGAGGGAGGGGTAGGGGGGGGGGGTGGAGGTAGGTAAGAGGGTGGATAAATATCGCAAGAAATCATGCATGGTTCTCAAGAACCAGAATCAGACTTCTTTCAATACTTTGGTCTTGATAAAGAACATCAGGGTTCAGAGAGAGAGAGAGAGAGAGAGAGAGAGAGAGAGAGAGAGAGAGAGAGGAGAGAGAGAGAGAGAGAGAGAGAGAGAGAGAGAGAGAGAGAGAGAGAGAGAAGATTTATTCCTGCATAAGCCATTGCTTCCTATGAAGGCGTGGAAAGAAAAATTGAAAAATGATACAAGATAGCAATATCTTTATTGTCTGCAAACGCGCATTCAAGAAGACATATTGGGTACATGCCTTCTCTTTAATACCCAGTAATGCATTCTGTGGGCCGAAGCCTCGTCTTTTTAATCCATCGTTGTCACGCACGCGTCATTACAATCTAATAAATAAAGAGCGATTTATCTGTTCGCCTGTTTGTGTGGTTGTGTGTTTATCTGTCTGTGTGTAGCGTCAGTCTTTCTCGTTCCGGATACAAATCCAATCCAGTTTTTTGTTTGTTTGATCTTCTCCAATTATCACATGGTGACTCGTTATCAAATAGGGGAGATTCACCCTGTCATGCAGTCTCAGACCGGAATGGATATCCGTGGCATCATCTTCACCATCCTCATTCTCATCGATCAAAATTAACAGTCTCAAATTCTGTGGCCCTTCATGCCCTCTCTCATGGTGACCGGCAAATTCATGGGGGCTTTCGCTGGACGGACGCGTTGGCGCCCTACGGAGGGAGTACTCACTCACACCGGCTCCGCAACTAAGCAATTATTGCCATCAGTAGGGGGCCTAGTAGGTGGCGTCCTGCGTGTGTTGGTTCAGAACAGGCGCCACTGAATGACGCCGAAGTGATTCGGCAGCAGTGCAGTGTCTCTTCCGGTGGGTTGCCTCATGACGATTTGACATCGGCTGCTCCATGTGAATTGCCGGTGCGTGGGCTGTGGGGGGATGGGCCGGGCTATGGCTGAGGACGGGGACTTGGAATGAGGAGCGTGGGTGCAATGCCTCTGAGGCGGTACGGAAGATGGAACAATGAAGAGAACTGGGCAGATCAAGAGCGAACCAAACTTGTACTAGAAAGATGCATTAGTTGCATTTTAAATACGACCATTTGACGAAGCAAAGCGTTGTCGGTATTCGAAGTGAATCAAAGACGCCTCGCTGCTGACGTTTATAGAGCTTTAAAACACAGTGCTTACTGTCAGCCGGAAAAGCTTAAGTTGGTGAACGTTAGACTGAAGATATGTAGGTCCCTGGTTCATTTTCGGGTTCTGACACTTTTCCCTCTATTTCTTTTTTCTTCCAGGGATTCCATGCGGGTCTGAGCCACAAGGTGGTGGAAAGGTCTGAACCACAAGGTGGTGCAAAGGTCTGAGCCACAAGGTGGTGGAAAGGTCTGAGCCACAAGGTGGTGGAGAGGTCTGAGCCACAAGGTGGTGGAAAGGTCTGAGCCACAAGGTGGTGGAGAGGTCTGAGCCACAAGGTGGTGAAAGGTCTGAGCCACAAGGTGGTGGAGAGGTCTGAGCCACAAGGTGGTGAAAGGTCTGAGCCACAAGGTGGTGGAGAGGTCTGAGCCACAAGGTGGTGAAAGGTCTGAGCCACAAGGTGGTGGAAAGGTCTGAGCCACAAGGTGGTGGAAAGGTCTGAGCCAAAAGATGGTGGAGAGGTCTGAGCCACAAGGTGGTGAAAGGTCTGAGCCACAAGGTGGTGGAGAGGTCTGAGCCACAAGGTGGTGAAAGGTCTGCGCCACAAGGTGGTGGAGAGGTCTGAGCCACAAGGTGGTGGAGAGGTCTGAGCCACAAGGTGGTGGAGAGGTCTGAGCCACAAGGTGATGGAAAGGTCTGAGCCACAAGGTGGTGAAAGGTCTGAGCCACAAGGTGGTGAAAGGTCTGAGCCACAAGGTGGTGAAAGGTCTGAGCCACAAGGTGATGGAAAGGTTTGAGCCACAAGGTGATGGAAAGGTCTGAGCCACAAGGTGATGAAAGGTCTGAGCCACAAGGTGGTGGAAAGGTCTGAGCCACATGCAAGGTGGTGAAAGGTCTGAGCCACAAGGTGGTGGAAAGGTCTGAGCCACAAGGTGATGGAAAGGTCTGAGCCACAAGGTGATGGAAAGGTCTGAGCCACAAGGTGATGGAAAGGTCTGAGCCACAAGGTGGTGGAAAGGTCTGAGCCACAAGGTGATGAAAGGTCTGAGCCACAAGGTGATGGAAAGGTCTGAGCCACAAGGTGATGGAAAGGTCTGAGCCACAAGGTGATGGAAAGGTCTGAGCCACAAGGTGATGAAAGGTCTGAGCCACAAGGTGATGGAAAGGTCTGAGCCACAAGGTGATGGAAAGGTCTGAGCCACAAGGTGATGGAAAGGTCTGAGCCACAAGGTGGTGAAAGGTCTGAGCCACAAGGTGGTGAAAGGTCTGAGCCACAAGGTGATGAAAGGTCTGAGCCACAAGGTGATGGAAAGGTCTGAGCCACAAGGTGATGGAAAGGTCTGAGCCACAAGGTGGTGGAGAGGTCTGAGCCACAAGGTGGTGGAGAGCTCTGAGCCACAAGGTGATGGAAAGGTCTGAGCCACAAGGTGGTGAAAGGTCTGAGCCACAAGGTGGTGAAAGGTCTGAGCCACAAGGTGATGAAAGGTCTGAGCCACAAAGTGATGGAAAGGTCTGAGCCACAAGGTGGTGGAAAGGTCTGAGCCGCAAGGTGGTGGAAAGGTCTGAGCCACAAGGTGGTGGAGAGGTCTGAGCCACAAGGTGATGAAAGGTCTGAGCCACAAGGTGGTGAAAGGTCTGAGCCACAAGGTGGTGAAAGGTCTGAGCCACAAGGTGGTGAAAGGTCTGAGCCACAAGGTGATGAAAGGTCTGAGCCACAAAGTGATGGAAAGGTCTGAGCCACAAGGTGGTGGAAAGGTCTGAGCCGCAAGGTGGTGGAAAGGTCTGAGCCACAAGGTGGTGGAGAGGTCTGAGCCACAAGGTGATGAAAGGTCTGAGCCACAAGGTGGTGAAAGGTCTGAGCCACAAGGTGGTGAAAGGTCTGAGCCACAAGGTGATGGAAAGGTCTGAGCCACAAGGTGATGAAAGGTCTGAGCCACAAGGTGGAGGAAAGGTCTGAGCCACAAGGTGGTGGAAAGGTCTGAGCCACAAGGTGGTGGAAAGGTCTGAGCCACAAGGTGGTGAAAAAATCTGAGCCACAAGGTGGTGGAGAGGTCTCAGCCACAAGGTGGTGAAAACGTCTGAGCCACAAGGTGGTGGAAAGGTCTGAGCCACAAGGTGGTGTAGAGGTCTGAGCCACAAGGTGGTGAAAAGGTCTGAGCCACAAGGTGGGGAAAAGGTCTGAGCCACAAGTTGGTGGAGAGGTCGGAGCCACAAGGTGGAGGAAAGGTCTGAGCCACAAAGTGGGGAAAAGGTCTGAGCCACAAGGTGGTGGAAAGGTCTGAGCCACAAGGTGGTGAAAGGTCTGAGCCACAAGGTGGTGAAAGGTCTGAGCCACAAGGTGGTGGAAAGGTCTGAGCCACAAGGTGGTGAAAGGTCTGAGCCACAAGGTGGTGGAGAGGTCTGAGCCACAAGGTGGTGAAAGGTCTGAGTCACAAGGTGGAGAAAAGGTCTGAGCCACAAGGTGGTGAAAGGTCTGAGCCACAAGGTGGTGAAAGGTCTGAGCCACAAGGTGATGGAAAGGTCTGAACCACAAGGTGGTGAAAGGTCTGAGCCACAAGGTAGTGCAAAGGTCTGAGCCACAAGGTGGTGAAAGGTCTGAGCCACAAGGTGGCGGAGAAGTCTGAGCCACAAGGTGGTGGAGAGGTCTGAGCCACAAGGTGGTGAAAGGTCTGAGCCACAAGGTGGTGAAAGGTCTGAGCCACAAGGTGGTGGAAAGGTCTGAGCCACAAGGTGGTGGAGAGGTCTGAGCCACAAGGTGGTGGAAAGGTCTGAGCCACAAGGTGGTGAAAGGTCTGAGCCACAAGGTGGTGGAATGGTCTGAGCCACGAGATGGTGGAAAGGTATGAGCCACAAGGTGGTGGAAAGGTCTGAGCCACAAGGTGGTGAAAGGTCTGAGCCACAAGGTGGTGAAAGGTCTGAGCCACAAGGTGATGGAAAGGTCTGAGCCACAAGGTGGTGGAGAGGTCTGAGCCACAAGGTGGTGAAAGGTCTGAGCCACAAGGTGATGGAGAGGTCTGAGCCACAAGGTGGTGAAAGGTCTGAGCCACAAGGTGGTGAAAGGTCTGAGCCACAAGGTGGTGGAAAGGTCTGAGCCACAAGTTGGTGGAAAGGTCTGAGCCACAAGGCGGTGAAAGATCTGAGCCACAAGGTGGTGGAAAGGTCTGAGCCACAAGGTGGTGGAAAGGTCTGAGCCACAAGGTGATGGAAAGGTCTGAGCCACAAGGTGGTTGAGAGGTCTGAGCCACAAGGTGGTGGAGAGGTCTGAGCCACAAGGTGGTGGAGAGGTCTGAGCCACAAGGTGGTGAAAGGTCTGAGCCACAAGGTGGTGGAGAGGTCTGAGCCACAAGGTGGTGGAGAGGTCTGAGCCACAAGGTGGTGAAAGGTCTGAGCCACAAGGTGGTGGAAAGGTCTGAGCCACAAGGTGGTGGAGAGGTCTGAGCCACAAGGTGGTGAAAGGTCTGAGCCACAAGGTGGTGGAGAGGTCTGAGGCACAAGGTGGTGAAAGGTCTGAGCCACAAGGTGGTGGAGAGGTCTGAGCCACAAGGTGGTGGAGAGGTCTGAGCCACAAGGTGGTGGAGAGGTCTGAGCCACAAGGTGGTGGAGAGGTCTGAGCCACAAGGGGGTGAAAGGTCTGAGCCACAAGGTGGTGGAAAGGTCTGAGCCACAAGGTGGTGAAAGGTCTGAGCCACAAGGTGGTGAAAGGTCTGAGCCACAAGGTGATGGAGAGGTCTGAGCCACAATGTGGTGAAAGGTCTGAGCCACAAGGTGGTGAAAGGTCTGAGCCACAAGGTGGTGGAAAGGTCTGAGCCACAAGTTGGTGGAAAGGTCTGAGCCACAAGGTGGTGAAAGGTCTGAACCAGAAGGTGGTGGAAAGGTCTGAGCCACAAGGTGGTGGAAAGGTCTGAGCCACGAGGTGGTGGAAAGGTCTGAGCCACAAGGTGGAGTAAGGTCTGAGCCACAAGGTGGTGAAAGGTCTGAACCACAAGGTGGTGGAAAGGTCTGAGCCACAAGGTGGTGGAGAGGTCTGAGCCACAAGGTGGTGGAAAGGTCTGAGCCACAAGGTGGTGGAAAGGTCTGAGCCACAAGGTGATGGAAAGGTCTGAGCCACAAGGTGGTGGAGAGGTCTGAGCCACAAGGTGGTTGAGAGGTCTGAGCCACAAGGTGGTGGAGAGGTCTGAGCCACAAGGTGGTGGAGAGGTCTGAGCCACAAGGTGGTGAAAGGTCTGAGCCACAAGGTGGTGGAGAGGTCTGAGCCACAAGGTGGTGGAGAGGTCTGAGCCACAAGGTGGTGAAAGGTCTGAGCCACAAGGTGGTGGAAAGGTCTGAGCCACAAGGTGGTGGAGAGGTCTGAGCCACAAGGTGTGTGAGAGGTCTGAGCCACAAGGTGGTGAAAGGTCTGAGCCACAAGGTGGTGGAGAGGTCTGAGCCACAAGGTGGTGGAGAGGTCTGAGCCACAAGGTGGTGGAGAGGTCTGAGCCACAAGGTGGTGGAAAGGTCTGAGCCACAAGGTGGTGGAAAGGTCTGAGCCACAAGGTGGTGGAAAGGTCACTGGCGAAGGAGAATGCTGGATGGTGGGCATCGGGGAGAAGGAGGTCGACGAGAGGGTAAAGGGACGGGGAAAGGGAGAAGGAAGACGGGGAGACTGGGGATGGGAAACAGGGAAGGAAGACAGAGGAATGGGGTACGGAGGAGGCGCGAAGCGGGAAGGGGATAGGAAAAGAGAAAGTGCTGAACGTGGATGAAGAGAGAGAGAGAGAGAGAGAGAGAGAGAGAGAGAGAGAGAGAGAGAGAGAGAAGAGAGAGGAGAGGAGAGAGAGAGAGAGAAGAGAGAGAGGAGAGAGAGAGAGAGGAATGAAGGTAGTTTGTGGGTGGAGGAGGGTGGGAGTGATATTTTTGAACGGAGTGTGTTTTCGCACAGTGAGTTCAAGCATGTTAATAATGACTTGCAGAGATTTCGTGAACAGTAGATTTCATTTTGTTCATCGAAATATGATGTTGTTTTGCGATTAGATGTTTGTGGCGATATTTGTTGAAATCTTGTATTAAGTTTGTTCTTGTAGTGTGGTTAAAGAGAGAGAGTTTCAGATGTGTGGTCCCACAGAACGCTAGACTTCAGTTTGTATTGATCAGAGTCTCTGTAGGGGAAGAGAAATCTGTATGAAGCAGCACCGCTTTTCAGTCTTCTCAACAGGGTGTTAATGTATCATGGCATTTATTTGTCGACACTGTCAACACAATCATGCCGTGCAGATTGAGGTTGAAAGTATGCTTGGTACTTTCTGTTTTCTCATGCGTTTTTGAGATGTGCATTCGAAAGGAAGAGATCGGAAGGGGGGGGGGGGGGGGGGGGGGGGGGGGGGGGGGGGGGGGGGGGGCAGAATTTAGTCTATCCATGGATATATTTAGTTTCAAAGTTAGGCGGAAATTGAATCAAACTTAAAAGAAAAATTATTATCCCCCCGAACGGAGGAGACAAACAAATTACAAGACAAAACACGACGCGTTTCGACCTCTTTGGTCTTCATCACAAACAACATTTAAGACAATGAAATCGAAGAACAAAGAATCAGTTATCTCTTCAAATTGGGCGCAAAATGGATCCGTGGAACAGAAACGAGCTCGTTTGTTTGTTTTTCCTGAAGAAGACCAATGAGGTCGAAACTCGTCGTGTTTGTCTTGTAATTTGTTTGTCTCTTTCGTTCGGCGGAAAAGTAATTTTCTGTTATGTGCGTGTGTGCGTGCGCGTGCGCGCGCGCGCGCGCGCGCGCGCGCGCGCGCGCGTGTGTGTGTGTGTGTGTGTGTGTGTGTGTGTGTGTGTGTGTGTGTGTGTGTGTGTGTGTGTGTGTGTGTGTGTGTGTGTGTGGATACGTCACATCGGTGGAACGAAAATGTGCAGATTGAAGAAAAGCTTTAGTGTCGTGATGATGACGACGCATTGAATCCAGGTGAATTAAGAGGAAGAGATTTATTTCTGTGATATTCCAACAATTGTTGAGAGTGGACTGCCATTTTAAATGTTTATCAATGTTACGCCTAAAACACGAAACTCATCTGCTTTTTTCTTTTTATGAAGGAACTGTTCAAATAAAGAGATAGACAAAGACGCTGACTAGTGTTTTGTTTGTAGAAATATGGTCAGTTTCTTTGAGAAAATTAGACGGGGAACAACATCAAAGGTCTGCTTGAAGTTAAACAAAACACAACAACACAATTTGTCATTTGTGATGGCTTCATACTAAAAACCCAAAGGTCTGCTTAAAGTCACGAAAAACACAATTTGTCATATGTAATGGCTTCATACTGAAAACCCAAAGGTCTGCTTGAAGGCAAGAAAAACACAGTCTGTCATATGTGATGGCTTCATACCTTAAAGCCATGAGTTAGCGACCGTGGAGATGCCGCGCACTCTTTTTGTACATGCCATATTCCCGCCTTCTGGAAATTTTGTGTCATTAATTTCCGCTTTTCTGTACGGTCACTTTCATTGATCACCTTTTGATTTCAAATCCTGATTTACTGTCTCCGTTATTTTGTGAACGTGTGTGGCCCTCTCACCTGGTGAAATCCTGATTGATAGTGAACCTGTGTGGCCCTCTCACCTGGTGAAATCCTGATTGATAGTCGTCTGCTGTTCTGGAGCTTTCACGGCCCTTTCAGCTGGAAGAATCCTGATTTACTGTCATCCACTCTTTTTCTGCAATGTGTAATCCTCTCACCAGGATTTGTTCAATGTCGTGACACTCTTCTTTCTCTCATTACAATTTACTGCAAACAAACCAGCTTTTCTTCGTTGTGGTCTGGCCTGTAGGCAACGACATTGGAAACACTGTTCAGAGCGGGTTTAAGCTATCCATTCCGAATTATCTCCTTGCCCATGCGTTGTTTTATTTCTTTTGATTTTCTGGTCATATCTATGGAAAAGAAAACTTTTTTTAAGCTGTGAAAGGCAAGGGGAATGGTAGGCGCCCTAAGCACAGCGGTGTAACAGCCCATTCTTACCCCCCACCCTCTGGAACTTACCCCGGGGTAAGTCTGGGCTAGCCTGCTTTTACCCCCGGGGTCATTCCAGGACTAGCTGGAACTTAAACCCCCCCCCCCCAGTTGGAACTGACCCCCCCCAGTCATCTACATTGTACAAGGTACACAGGCACTCAGGAGACACTAATAAGCTGTAAAAATGTAGTTAAAATCTCTGATATACATTTAAAGTGACCAATGGTCAGTGACACTGATCACTGGATGTCTGCATTGCACAAGGTATACATACACTCATGAGACACTGATTAACTGTAAAATAGTCGAAATATCTGATTTACGTTATAGTGACCAGTGGTCAGTGGCACTGACCACCAGTCGTCTGCATTGTACAAGGTACACAGGTACTCGGGAGACTATAATTAGTTGTGAAATAGTTAAAATCTCCGATTTACGTCATAATGACCAGTAGTCAGTGGCACTGACCACAAGTAATCTACATTGTACAAGGTACACAAGCACTCGGGAAACACTAGCTGTAAAATAGTTGAAATCTCCGATTTACGTCATAATGACCAGTGGTCAGTGGCACTGACCACTAGTCATATGCATTGGACAAGATAAGGTAAACAGGTACTCAGGAGACTAAATTGCTGTAAAATAGTTAAAGGAGGCAAACCGGGATGAAGCAACAACGGTACTTGGTCACAACGACACGTGGTCACAA
>CM031597.1:49742974-49775474 GCA_018398815.1 Conus ventricosus | reverse complement strand
GTTTTTGTCACTGCTGTCATTGTTGTTGTTTTGTTGTTTTACTAATAATAACTATATTATAAAGGTGCGCGCACAAAACACGCACGCGCACCCCCACCCCACGCATGCACACACTCAACTGTTTTGGGTGGCTGACCCTAAACCCCGCATTTCTAGTTCTCTCACAGACATGGAAATACGAGACCCGTCATTAGGCTGACAATGATGACTTAATTTGTGGTGTTGGGTCTTATGACTTGGCAAGGTACTTTTACTGCGTGCCCGGACATGACGATCTTGAACCAGCGCTTCTCAGTTTAGCTGGGGCTTTCAATACAGACGGACGTGTTTTGTTCACAGAGGAACAGATTCTTGCTATAGATGATGTGTTTTATTACAAACTGTAGGGCGGAGTATCTAAACAAAAGAAAATCAGGGGGGCCCCAGTTCTTTACCTCCTAAGCTAAAGAGTATTGCTTTTTTGGAAGGTGAGGAGAAAGAAGTTCTTAATTAAGTTCTTAATTAAGTTTTAATTAAGTTCTTAATCAAGTTCTTACTCAAGTCACCTCAAGTTCTTACTCAAGTCACCTCAAGTTCTTTAATTAATTTCTTGATCAAGTCACCTCAATTGTAATTAGTCACCCTCTAAGTAAAACCCAAGTTCTTATTCAAGTTATTTTTATAATTATCAAAAAAAAAAAACAATACAATCTTTTGTTTTTGTGTTTAAATAGTAGATGTTAATATAGTACACACACGCCTCAAAAAACGCGTCATCGTTGAGGATGTCTTGCTCAGCGTCCTTGGCGCGAGATCGGTTAGCATAGATCTTAATGAAGTTCTTACATCGTAAGCAACCACATTGATTACAATTCTGGTCTATGGAAATGTCTTTTTTTGACTCCATGTCTTTTTTTATTGACCCCATCATTTTAAACAAATAATAATCCGCCATGATCTATTTTTATCAAAAAAACAAAAAATTTTAAAATTAGTTCTTAAAATATTTTTTGCATTTGAAATGGATCAAAATGATCTTTTGTCGTTGGGGGTTTTTGGGCCCATGCTTTTGTGTTTGGCTTCTGTATTTATTTGGCGGAGATTGTTTGGATTCTTTGGTTTTTGCTGTCGCTGTTTATATATTTTAAAACCCATAAAAACCGCCCCAGCAGCAGCAAGGGCGCCAAAAATGACAACAGTTTTAAGTTAATATTCCTGAAGGCTTTGGTGCTGTAGGCCTTGATCAACTTGTTCTTGTTCTGGTGTTTTTTAGCCGGCATTGAAACAATGTTGGCTTTGGGCGGCGTTATTTTTTTCATTATGAGTTATATTCGGGTACATTGATTTTTTTTGTTTTTTCCCACCCCGCTAATCTTTTTCCTGCTGAAAACACGCCCAGGATGAGGAGGTTTTTTAAACTGGTGACTTTCTCCACCTGATTCAGTGTTTTTGATTCTGTTTGATTTTCTGGCTCGGTCATTTTGAAGGTAACAAAATCTATATGATTAAAAGTAATTAATCCGCAATCACTGGCGACAATAATGTTCCAAATCTGTAATACAGATCACACCCTAGAGACTCAAATGACTTTTTTAAAAACTGGACCCTGCGTTTAAATCATACATAAAATCTTGTTCAGAATAAATTTGGGCGAAAATCTACTAACTAGTTTAGTGTACAAACTAAGAACGGTTTGTCCTACACTTTTTACCATTTTGACCTAGTTGCGCTTCTACCTGTTGTGATACTTTACAATGTCTTGTGGCGACATTTGTTGAATCTGTTCTATGCTGAATTCATTTCCGAGGTATGTTTTTTTTTCCACATGTCCCAAAGAATACAGCCTTTCCCTTTTTTGGGCCCATAATAGCTTGGTCATCAACTTGGTCATTCATAAGTTCAGGAAGGTTTAGGCTCCCCTGTAGCTGTGTAGATCATCACTGTTCATGTTTTTTATTAATTTTTAATTATTTTATTTTTAAAATGAGCACCGAAAAAACTGTTACCAACCTTGTATACCATTCTGTGTTATTGGGGGGCTAAGTGTAGGATACACAATGCTTGGTAAAAGCCTGTTAAAATAAAACCGGCAGATCTTGGCAAACTAGACTTTGAAGACTCGGCAAAGCTGATTGCTATTTATTACAGCTTATTTTGCTACAAAAGATTTTTTAGTTAAGCGGGGATAATTCCAGCAGTATTAATATGTAAAAAAAAATACATTTATAAAAATGGCTTCACTCGTAATGATGATAGGTGGCGCTGTGGTTAATGCGTTCCCTTTTAGCGGAAGTAATTACGCGTTTAGTAAACTGCGGGATGCGGCGAGAGAAAAAGACATAACAAAGCTATGGAGCAACTACCCGCAGCACAAGATCACTATGAAAAGCAGAGAATTGAGCAGTTGGGATTTTATTAACGACACACTGAAAAAACAGGGACATGCAGCTTACACATTTAAAGTGTTGATCAAGCGATAAAAGAATATTATCTTGTAACAGGCAACCCAATCGAAACATTGCCCCCACAAAATTCAGCGACTTTTATCAACCATCAAAAAAAACAAAAGATGCAAGAAATCGTTGTTTATCGTCTTTGGTATGACCGTTGTGTATTTTGTTGCGCAAATATTGGCTGAATAAAAAATGAACAAAATCTATTATTCGCCAAAAGGATATTGGAAGGAATAACAGCAATCAAAAGCTAACCCAAGCAGCTGGGGTCAGTGAACAAACAGCGAAGGAAGGGTTATCTAAACAAGCGTTTTTGGCAAATTTATTTCCCAGCGCCTAACAAATACAGGGGACCACACTTTGTCAACACAACACCAAACGACACCCATCAAATGGATCTTCTATATTTACCCCATGATACGATTAGACGAAAAAGATTTAAGTACGCATTACAGTCATTGACATAGCTTCAAGATACAAAGATGCAGAACCATTAACACAAAAGAGTGCTTCTGCTGTTGCTGTTGCTTAACAACTAATATATCAACGAGGTCCGTTAACTTATCCTCGCATGATTCAAGTCGATGATGGAAAAGAATTTAAAGGCCAAGTGAATCAGTTATTGTTAAAACATAGAGTTACCATTAAAAGAGGCATTCGGGAGTTCACAGATCACGGCTTTGGTTGAAAACTTTAACAAACAGTTATCTGAAAGGCTTTTCTCCCCAGTATCATAGAGAGCTGATTGACAATTCTCGCAACACAGAATGGGTTAGAAGACTGCCCTCAGTTCAAAGTGGCAATGAATAATAAAGAATTTAAAGGTCTAAAACCAGTACAAGCAATAAAAAAACAAACAATAAATGTTGTGAAGGAGAGTCTTCATCCAGCAAACTTTTTCCCATTTGGTTTAAAAGTAAGGTACCTTTATTTCCCGGGAAAAGCAGAAGGGGACACTCGCTTTTAGGGCAACAGACCCAGTTTGGAGTGTTGACCCATATGAAATAAAAAAAATTTGTAAGATGAATCCCCCCGTGTATTATTTATGAGAAACTGACGCAACAAAACAACCAGCTCCTCAAAGATCTTTTGTAAAGGAAGAACTGCAAAATCCCGCCAGACACAGTTTCGCTTTAACTGATTTAGTAATATATTTGAGTTAAAGGGGAAAGCCCAAAGGAGCGCAGAATGATTCAAGAATGATAAATGAAAGACCTTGGAATTGTGCGGGAATCATATGATATGAATTTTGCTATTAAGGCAACGGTTGCGGGGATTCATCGGCACATGGCAATGCATCCAGATCACCTACAACCCCAAAAAACCCCAAAATTTTTATTTTCAGGATAAAGAATATCTTGAAATGATAAAAAAAATTCAAGCACATCAAGCAAACATGAAAAAAAATTTTGTCTGAATTGGATATTGATATGATTGGCTTTAGATAAGTTGAGGAAAATATGATTGATTGAGGAAAAATATGAAGAAGATATATAATTATGCTGTTCTCCAATGCCCGATTGCATATGAAAACTCTGGATTAACAAACACACGTTTTGTGTTTGTCTATCTAATGCTTCTTTGTTACAACAGTTGTGTTGATCTCATGTAGATTAGATCGTAGTTTTACGTTGTCATGTGAAAAGTATGTTTATTGAACAATGCTTCTTTGTAGTTGTCATGCGATTTTGTTTGACTGCACAACACTGCGATTATTCCCTTTGCTTTTTTGATAGTTTTCTCCTGGCTCGAAATTTCTGTACATTTTTTTACCTTAACCAACAAACTCCTTGATCACCTTTCCAGATAATTCATCTTCATCTTTCCTAAAACCTTCTTGTTAACGGTTGAATGCAAAGGCGATCTTTAGGATAATCAGATGTGTCGTACCATCCCCCATTTCCCTTTAGCTATTCTAATTCCATGTCTTTATAGATGTCTTCAGTAGGGATATCTATAAAAAAACTGTCTGTTATCTGTGTAAAGTACTCTGGACTCGGATACGAGGGCTTAAAGTAGTGTAAAGAAATTCTACATCAAAAGCTTTGATAATTCTAAAACAGTAAACCCAATAAAACGGGCTTATCCAAATTTGACTTTCTTTTTTTCATCATTATACCAAAAAGTGATCATGAAATCTTCTAAAGTCCTGATAATTAGGTTTAGAAGTCAGCTTAATTGCTTCGTTTTCTCTGGTGCCAATCTAAATCTTTACGCTTGTGCGGATTCTCCATTGTCTTTCCGAAACAACTGTTGTCATCAGCTTGAAAAAGTCTTTTTCTGAAGCATCTGTGGATTTAGTTCTGAGATCAGTGGGTTTTTCATTAGTATGGTTTCATGAACTGTTCTTGATCAAAAACAATTATACGTGAACAGCTGTCAACTTAAACCATGTCTTAAATAAAATTGTATAGAAGTCGTAATGACATACATAATTTTTTTTGCCCCGAAAATTAGGCAAAAAGTTTAGGCGGTTCTGTTTTTGCCATCTTTGGACTTTCTGCTGCTAATGGATAGTCATTATGCAGGTCATGGAGTTCCTGAGGATATTTTAAATCAACTTCTAGAATAAAGCCCCCTTTCCGATCTGGCGTCAAACTGCCCAACCACTTTAATGCTTTTTGAATATTTTTCGGATCGTCTTCTGTGTACATTTTAAAGTTGCGTAATGGAAGTGATTGCGCCATAGCCCAACCATACAGATTGTTTGCATCTAAATACATGAGATAGTTAGACCTTTACTAGAATCATAATGTCCAAGTATTTGTTGTTTGCTTTACAGTAATGATGCGACACCATACTAATTCCCCCCACGCAATCCGTTTTCATCATCTGAATCATTGGAAATCAGACAATAAATCAATTTTGTACTCCAGTAAACTTTAAGAAAGCATCCGCTCATCCGGGCGCAGAAATGTAATGCGCAGGATCCAGGCTGTAATGTTTTATGCAGGTCTTCTATAATTTTCAAAGACGTCCCCCAACAAACATACATTGCCATCAAGTATGAATCATGATAGTCTCCCATTGTTTTACACTCTAACTTCTGGGCCCCGCATCTTGGCATGCTGGTAATCGGAATCACTGATTTCTTTCCCCTGAGACTAGAACAGAACGCAACTTTTGGAGGAAGTGTGTCTTCGTCAAACCTTTCCCAACTGTTCATGTATTCATAAGGGTAAACGCCCTTTTAACAAGAGTTGGGTCAAAAATTCTTCCGTTATTGGACAGGATTTTAAGGGGCATAGCTAGTGACTTTTAATGATCCCATCATGTGCTGCATAGAGTCATAAAAAGACTGTTATTTAAAGTTTAAAACACATGTACTTTTCTGATGACTGTGCAATGCATGGGCACCCTAAAGGCGTCGGTTTTCTGCTTGCATTATAAGGTGAGAGTCGTAACCCCGCAAGTTGTGAAAGAATATAGGCAGCTTCCATGTCTTTGGTTCAAACTTTAGTTGAAGATTGCATTTACTGTGTGCTGCTCCTCTGAACTTTCCCCTAATGGGGATCATGGTCTCTTTTCTGTCGGATTGGTTTCCTCACTGTTAGACATTAGTTCTAAACCACAAATCCAACAATGGTGGGCTGATTATACTGTTGTCGGTCTTCGGGTGTCATTATGATTTCAGATAAGTTTAGATTTTAGAACAATCATTGTGCACTTTCTGCATGCGTTCTAAGAAGTATTCTGCAGCATCTGGTCCTCTATATAATTCTGGTGCTGAATGGACGCCATCCGACTGACAACCAATGAAGGCAAATGAACAAAACTGATTAATCTCATTAAGACTGTTTTTCGAAGTTTTTGTGGCGCTGGCCCCTTTATAAGGAACAAAAAGAGACTCGAAAATCTGCGTAAAACAAATATGGAGAATTTTGCATCCGTTTCCAGTTCTTAAACTAACTTTAGATCCAGGTGGGGGCGTAATTAGTTCTGTATTACAGTCAAAATGGACCAATACAGTGTTTCTTATGTTCGCTTGCGGCTTGAACAGATGGAATTCTTGTTAAACATTTTCTACAGAATTCTTGTTTATGTCCATTCTTTGAAGTATGCTGCATTAGTTTACTCCCTTGTTGTATCAATGTGTAATGCGGTTTGCCCTGCTGGTGAAAACATCAGTAGTAAGTCAACAGATTTTTGTCTGGATCGCCAATCGTTGGGCTGTTCTTAGACATTAATGGGCTGTAGATTTGTTTCCTCATCCATGTGGAGTATTAACAGTTATTGGTTTGTTTTGTTCTTCAAACTGATCAATTTTATCTACACTAACAGGAAAGAATATTCCATCGAAGTTAAGATCATTTAAAGTAATCCCAATAGTTAGACATCTGTCTGCGTTTTTGCGGACGTTTATGCAACCTTGCAAGAACACACCACATGAAACATTTGCTGTCTGAATTCTTTATGTTTTTAAAATGCTCTTTTCGCTACCAAATGTGGGGAACGCAGAATGTAAGCCTTGCCTACAATCGGTGCATACTTAGCCTGTTTTAAATTTATCTCTAAGACTTCGCCCTCTGACCACCGAGCCTTCATTTTGGCTTCTTCAGCGGCTTCATCAAACTGTGTAAGCAGTTGGTCTGCCCAACGGGTGTTAAGTCATTAGAGGAAAGGGAAAAGTCTGCTGTTTTAGTTGAGACCAGACTTCTAGATTTTCTCATTTATTGTTTATAGTCGATTAAAACAGCTAACATTACTTTAACTGGGGGTCTATTGTTAGTTTACCTGAAAATGAGAATTGCATGAACAAAGCTTGCCTGTTTCGTTTGCTGGATCAATGACTTCTAGACTGATATCTTTTTAAAACTTTTGATAAATCTTCTTCCTTACGCATTGCTTCAAACAATTCGTCTGGACCTTCATATATCTTATCCATGCTGAGTTTCTTTTCTAACTCAAAATATTTATTTAAATTAAAAAAAATACTTAATCCGAATCAATATCAACGGTTTTTTTGTGCTTGGACTATAAACTAAAGTATAAAACGCCTTTGGGGTTGTTAATGCGAGCTGTTTAGAACAGAGTTTAATGTTTCGGTTACTTTTTTTAAACATTCCTTTTTTATTGCTCGGTGTCTGGCTGTTGAGAAAAGTTGTCCTCGCCTTTCTTTGAAGATCAAACTTTGTCTTTTGTAGTCCTCAAAATCAGTCTGTAAACGACTAAATTCTTCAAACCGTGATGTTTTTAGTCAGCTAGTGCTTTATTTATTGTCGTTTGAAACGAACTAAGTTAGCTGTTATTAATTGAACCATAGCTGTGTGCTTTTGGAGTTTAGTTTTTATTTTTTTGCTAGCGGCACTTACAGCTAATGAACACAGGGCCAAGAGCTAAGACAAACCGCCTAGAGGTAAAGCTGCGGGTGCACCAACACTGTTGCTAAGAGAGACCAACACTCGTTTCCCGCCCATAGAGCACTTATAGTTGATGTTCCAGTATTAACATATGTGACAGCATTTAAAGGCGGCAGAATACCTTCGTTTGGTTTTGCTGTATTTTGAAAGGTCCTGCTTAGTTTTTGTTGCATTTGTGTAATGTTATTTAATCTGAAAGTTTTTATGTCAGGGCTTTCTATTGCGGCCCGAATTGCCCGCTATCTCTTTTTTAGGCGTTCCCGGGGTAATACTGAACAGACATGCTTTTTATAAAATAAAAATAATTTAGTATTGTATTTCTTTTAATCTGTTATCTTGAATATTCAGCTGCGCAAACATATATTAAAAACAAATGTACATTAACTGGTTTATCGCCATCTTTTTCTTTATCAATTTGAATGTTTATCACGTCTTTAAAACCCTTCTCCCACTTCCATGCAAAATGATTATCCTCTGTTGACCTTAGGTCAATCCATAAGCCGTATTTCGTTGTTAAATAATCATCGAAGTCTAACATTGTGAAGGTGTAGATCTTTAGACACAAGGGCTACTGTTGGACTTTACACCTCCCACCCCCAAACAATTTTCTTATTTTTTGTCAAAATGTTGATAAGGTTTAAGCCCCCTAGCGTAGATTTGGTTAGGACTACCCTCAATCGAACATTGTACTTTCGTTATTTTAGGATTAATAAACTTTTCACTTCCTCTTTTGAATGGTTCTTCATCTTCACACAGCAATAAAATACCTTTAAGCGATCTTGCTGCGACACTAAAACTAAAATTCCTTTTAGCGTCGGCCTTGCTTCTGGGATATGTTGTATGATGAATCACTCTTTCGTAATTTATTGCTAATTTTGACTGATATTGTTGCTCAATCAGCCTTGCTAAATTAGGGTTGCTAACAACGTCAAACTCTAACGAGATGTCAGAAATGCTGTACTTTGCTTCGGTGTCTGATGATTTGATAACACGTTTGTATTCATTAAAAGTTAGTTCATATGACAATCTGTCTTTTAATGCTCCTTGAAAGTATGGCGCATGCGCTTTTAACAACTCAAAATCTAAGGGTATGGAAAAGCGATTACCATACGCATAACTTACAGCTGCATACTTTTTGTTGTCTTTATCAACTGCAGCGCCTATTCTGTGTTTTAGTCCATCATCATTTTCAATTCCTTGAAACGCAAGATCAGCCCTTTCATTCTCGGTTAGCCATAGATCAGAATAGATTAAAAATATGTCTGCATTGTGTAAAGAAAATATTTCTTGCCCCTCAAGTTTTATAGAAATTTTCTTAACGATTGCCCGCCCCAAATTCTGGACAACTGTCCTGTTTAGGTCTGTTTCTGATTCGAGTTCTATTTTGAAAGTAAGTTGCGCAGAGCCTGGCACAATCACTTCATCTGCTCCTAGGTCTGGAAATTTGACAGTAAGAATTTGATCTGCATCAATAGTAGATGGATTATTTGGAACAGTAATATTCCGTTTATTTCCCTTCACCCAAAGGGCTCTTTCAGTCTTCTATGCGGGTCAGAGAATGAACCATATGCTTGTGACATTTTTTATAAAACAAAATAAAAAGTTAATTATTTAAAAACATGGCAGGCATTGAAGGCGAAGAAGATTATGATGTTTTTGATCCTGGAGACGACATGAGTGAAACGGCTCCTTTGATACAGCATCGCTCAACGCCTCAATGCGCGTGAATTAACAGAAAGTAAGGCAGATCATTTTACAAAAGTTTAGGCCTAGAACCTCCCGAATTTATAGACCCTGATGATTTTGAAGAAAGATGGATGGCCATTTGTATTTTAAAACGATCGAGGAAACTTTTCAGCTTACAGATAAACGAGACCATCAAAGTTTGTAGCATGAATACAATTAACAAAGACTTAGGGTGGAAGATCGAAATCGCCTTGGCATTTCTAAACCAAAATTACGGTGGGGGAGGCAGTTGCTAAAACTTCAAAACACCTAAACGAACTCCCAACATATAACCAAAATACAAAATATGAACTTCAAGATTTAAGTCAAACAGCAGACAAAATCATATACATATAGAAGCAGAAACCATTCAGAAAGAAGAAACAGCATTAAAAACTCTTTATGATCCCGCGCAGCCCATATGCAGAAATAAAGGCGTCTATAAGTGAAAATAATTGAAAGCCTTGATAGCACTTTAAGAACTTTCGACGGAGGAATTAATAAACAATTTAGCAAACCTTAAGTGAACTAAAATGAGCGTATAAACAAAAAGAAAAAAAAACTTGCTGAGGCTAAAGGCGCCACTTGGGGCCTGCAGTTTAGAAGAATAACGCAAAGACTAAATAATCTTGAAGAACCGAGAATAAACGACATGAAGCGGCGGCGGTCTACTAACGAGAACAATTACGAACCTCAAGTGAGCAGAAATAAGGAGAAACTATCCAAAGAGAATTTTCTATGACGAACAAGCTAGCAGAACGAATACGAACACCTTTTTAGCGAGCAAGGAAGTCACATTTAGCAAGCGTTATAACGGCTTTAGGATTTGCAATATTACACTGGTGGTGGCTAATTACAGGCGGCGGGTGAGGGTCAACGCTAGTGCTCCCATCGCCATCACCTCCACCTGATAAATCATGGGTAAAAAAAAAGATGATAATCTTGCGGGTTTATTCAAAAAATTAGCCTGTAAAAGCCATAGACGCCATTCCCAGGTATATTAGGGTGGTATTGTTAGTGCTTATGTCTCTGCAGCAACGTAGGTGGTTTTATGGCTGAAGCACTTATGCGCATTAGTTGCCTTACATAGTTGGCGTTACTTTTTATACGTAAAGACAAGTAAATCTAGGCCAGTTTTAATCCAAAACAAGTGCCGCCTGTTCATATCATGGTCATATGTTTTTTTTGGACTTCCGGACTTCGTGTTCTTCAAGGCCTTTGGGCTTTGGGGCTTGGAGATTGGATGACTTATTCTTGGGGGGTCAACTTGTTTGTTTACTGCTTGCAATATTACTGGCTCAGAATTTATGTCGTTTTGTCCAACCTTCTGTTCATTTCCTGCAACAAGAATTTCATTGTTGTAGTTCATTATTGTTCCTACCTGGAGTCTGAGGTCAGAAGGTAGCATGTATAAACCAGTGCCAACAGCAAAGTCTACTTTCGATCTTGCGAATTGTAAAACATGTTGGTACCTTTTAATACTTAAGGCAAATCAACTGTAGAATTAATGGCGTCCTCTAAATTTGCCAAGTACTGTTTTTGTGCATCAAAGCCAGTAGAAGGATCAGTTATGCTCGATCTTGCTGTGCTTGCGAACCTAGCAAACACCAAACGTAAGTACGAATAGAGTCGTTTATTCGTTCTATTCCCGCTCTAGTTAGGCCCTTAGAAGTGTCTAAAATAAATGTTGTCCATGCTGTTTTATGCTCTTGCTCTATGGACCCGAGGTGAACAGTTGTGTCGAAGAGAAAGATGTATAAGGGGGATTCCAGTCATAGTTATACTTTCTGTGCACGCCCCAAAAATAAAGGGTGCCTAAGCCACGATTGCGGTCCAACTTTTGTCTAAAGTCTGTCTTAACATTAATATTAAATTCGTTACAGATCCTTTCAAAAGCCTTCATGTCTATTCTGTTGCTAAATGGATTAAACGGTTTGTCATTTGGTAATGGTGCTTGCAGTTCAGTCAAAATACGTCTGAAGGTGTAATAAAAATGAAATCTATACACTGACCTCACCAAAGGATCAGGATGATTTAAGTGATCAGCATACGATACTCCACACCCAGTTGAATGCACAAAACACAGCAAAGTTTAACGGGTTCTGATAAAACTGCATCGGATGACTAAACCACACTTTCGCGATGTAGTCTTTTTTAATGGGGGGGTTAAGATATCTGCTTAATGGAGTACTCACCTTTACTTGAAAGGTGCCAGTCTGGGTCACAGAAATGACAAGAGTATCAGTTGTTATATTTTTAAGATTGTAGTGCGGCCCAACAGAATATTTTGCATCAGTATATTTAAATGCACTCATTTTTATTTCGTTTAAAAAATGTTTGTAACAATAACAACTCAAGACCGTCCTTCGTTTTAGAACATGCTATTGATAACAATGCGGAACCAGAATGGTTGCACTTCATGAAATTTTTTACAAAGTGTATGGTTTAATATAAGTGAATCCAAGAAAATAATAGATTCTAAAAGTTGACAAATCAGGGACCAAAGTTAGCCAGTTAACAATACCTGATGGTTATACGGGTTTTGTTCACTAAAAGAAGCAATGAGTAACTTCGACATTACTCTCAAACTTAACAATGCAAATCTAAAAACAATGTTAACATTCAAGCCTGAAGAAGAAGTAGGTTACTATTTGATAAAGAGCTAGCTAAAATGTTAGGCTTTGCAGCTGACAATCATAGATTTAGAGTTACACCAAACAAAACTACTTATGAGGGGAAAATCCGCTCGATCTTATGCATTACATTCATTACTCTATGTTCATGTTGACGAGCTGAGCACTGATGAAAACTTATATGATTGGAAGGCCCTCAACTGTTTTAAGAGCACTTGCCATCAGGGAAAGCTGTATTTGCGATTATAAAAATTATACAATTCCCTAATTTAACAGTTTAAAAGATTAGTTTGTGGGAGGGTCCGGATCATTTAATATAAAAATTGCAGACAAAACAGGGAAAATCGTAAAGGTATAACCTGCCCATTGATTTGGAAATAAAATAATAAGTTGTACTAAAAATTGTCCACGGGGGCCAGAAGAATCAGGATTACATTAAGCGCCTGTAAGGTGTAGAAACCTTAGAATTAAAAGACCTTGCAGACGTTTCGGACTTGAACAGAACGGTGGATCGGTGCTTGTATGGTTTAGTACACAAAAAGTTTGGTGATAAATACGCAAAAGAGGTGGTGACAACAAAAAAGTATTTCGCTAAACAATAACAACTACGCAATGTAGAAGCAAAGTAATGCTGGCCAGTAATGTATATAAAATAGTCGAAAACCTGACAGCAAATGGCACTGTAGAACCATAATTTAGAATGGACATAAAATTTGAATTCATAAGCCCATTTACATTTTTTAGCCGTCAAAAAAAGTTTCATGAAAAGGCATTCAACCTCCTGCTCTGGCCCTTTACATGTAAGTCTATGCCGGACGACAATAGTCGGAAAGAGATTGAAATAACGCCTGTATGGGAAAAAACAGGTACATCCTCCCACAAAGAGAAAACTGGTTTAAAAGGAAGACTTCTACAAAATTACAGTGCCTTTCAAGCAGAAAATTAGGAGACACGTCACAATAATATTTGTGAAATTTCGTCATTACAGATGTGAGAGGATGGGGTTGTGGGCGTTATTTACATCCTTATAAAAGGAATTAATAGTTAGCTGGCAAAACTAGACCGTTAAAACGTCTTAAAGTTACCATCTTCGTTCTTCACAATGGTGAGGATATAAGACGAAACAACAAGCAACAAAATCATGTGACTTAAATAGAAACAATCTTAAACAGCACTGAATTGGATTTAATCTTAACACATTTAGGCCTCATAGGGTTTTATTAACTTGAACAAGTTTTGACGGAAAGTATGATAAAATAATAACTGGATTAGATTAAATTCTGTTTATAAAACTATGAGCAGACAACTTTGGTGTCAAATGCCGAAGTTAAACTTTAAGATAAAATCCCCTCATTGTTCAATGATTGTGGGACAAGACTGGCTGTGGAAATACAATATTTGTCCTCGACCTATTACAAACAGTTTTATCGTAAATTTTGATCATATAGTAATTTTTCTTCCAACACTTAAATGTAACAAAGCATATAATGAAGAAGGTTTATATGGTGGATGATAACATATATTTAATTGTCATCCCAGCAATAAGCTGAGTGATTGTTTAGAACACTTTTATAAATTGTTGAAGGGAACGCAGACACTATTTATTATAGATGCCTGTTCGGGCAAAAGGAGACATAGTTAAAAAAGAGAAACACTTTGTCAAAGACGCTGTCGGGGTGGAAGACAAGCTGGGATAAGTGTGTGGATTTTATGTCAATAAATATAACGTCCGTTTTAAAAGACTTTTAGAGAACAATTTAAAGACGGTAGTTTTATTCACATGAACGACAGAGACGCATTTGAATGTAATGTATCGCGAAAATGATGTATTGATAATGATCAGGAATATACACGGATTCAGTCAAAAACTAAATCCCTGAAAAATTTTTAGTAAATAAGTATTGAAACGGATAATCCTACAGACAGTATGTTTGTTTTGTAAAAAAACGTTATTTTTTTGGTCATTGAAAGAGAATGTGTAATGGATTTTATTTTTATTCGTTGTTAAAGTGTTACTTGGCAGGAGAACTGATAAAATGTCTGTTTCTAGAGTCCATCCGCCCAAAACTGGTTGAACTGTGTAATGCAGGTTGGTTTTACCTCGTTTAGATGCGCATGCCAGTGGAATCAAGTCTAGCTGAGTATGAGAGATACTAATAAGATGCCAATCCTAGGGTCAGCCGCCCCGAAACTGTTGAGGGCGGCTGAGCTAGGATTGCCGATTAAATAAGTTATCTCTGATATACATGTATAAAAATCGTGTTTATTAAAATTGTTTGATGTGATTTAGTAAAGTGTTTTTCCCCGAAGGAGAGGGGGAGGAGAAAAAACATTCGTAGTGCGCCTTTGTTGATAGGAAAGATTGCTTGCGCGTATGGAGTAAATGCTGTCCATGAAATGCGTGTGTGCAAAAGTACCGTGTGACAGTGGTGACCCCGACGAGCTGCGTTGGTTTCCCCCTGGAAAAAAGAAAAAAGAAAGATTTCTATTTCTGCCCTCGGGGCCCTGGTAAAAGGCTTTGTGATTTCTACCCTCAGAGGAAGGAGCTTTCTGTTTGTTCCCTCGGGTTTAGAAAAAGAAGAAGATATATTATAAAGATTTGCTTTGTAACCCTCAGGGTTTGAGGGAAGGAAAAAAAGAAAGTTTAATTATTTATTGTGTAACCTGATGCATTTGTTTTTTTTTCTGTTTATATGGTGTGAGTGAGTTTTATTTTCATTGCGAAGTGAGACTTCTCTTTATTTCTTACTGAGTTTTGCTAGTGGTTTTCGGGGGGGGTGTTTTGTAAGTTCCTAATTTTTGTTCCGCCCGATCGGTGAGCCCTCCGCTTTTCGCTAGAACCTGTGGAAGCGACCTATTTCAAGAGTGGGAGGCAGACAACACCGCCGGGGATTCCCTATTGTGGGCCTTTTCCCCCCCGATCGCGGACCCCCCCTGCTCCGCTGCATGTGAGCGTTTAGTTCAGAGTGGTAGCCAGCCTTGATCGCTCTGCCTTAATGTTTTATTTTATTTTTTTTTCCTTTCTCTGTCCTATCGTTTCATTTCAATTGTCTCCTTTTCCCCAGAGTTTGAACCGACTTGTCTCCCTTCAACAGGACAGAGGTTGACAAGTGCGGGGAAAACTAATAATTCTTCTATTGTTTTTTTGGTGTAGAGATTTGCGTTTGGTGACTGTGCATTTATGATTGATTGTTAATCATTTTGTATTATACTGTAGTGTTGTGGTATATTTGCGTGATTTGTTTTTTCCACGTCTCCAGTTTCCGGGAGACAGTGACCACTAGGTGCTGTCTGAGGGTTTCTTTTGCTTTTTCTTGATTTCATCTCACTGTTCCCGATCCTGGTAACTTTTCATTTCCTTTTCACCCCGCTTTATTCCATCACTCATAAACCTTCTCCTCAATAAGCTCCTATCCAGTTTTCCTTTTTTCAACATTTTTCATCTTTTAGACGTAATTTCCGCTAGTTTGTGTTTCTTCCCCTCTTTTTTAATTGGATTCCATTTGCTTTGTAAATTTATATTCATTTATCGTATAAGGCCGAATACATTTGTTATGGGGGGTAAATTCATTTGAAATTAAGTAAGAAGAAGACTGACAACAAGAACATGTAAGAACTAAGACTTGTAAAAGAATTTATTTCCAGAAAACTTATTGTTTTTTTTCCTTTCTAGGAAAAAAGATTATCATTGAACATCATTTTTTTAAAACATACAAATTGATACCTGTTTTCGAAAACAAAATACTTCTGGAAAAATACATTCCTTTGTTTCCATATCACCTTGTTTTAGTAAGGTCCGTTTTCTGTTTATACCGGAAATGAATTCTTTATTTGTATATATTATAATTACGTTTGTTGAAACATATAACTCATCATATATCGCCTTATTTTTATTCATACTTAGAGATTATTTGTGTTTATCTAGTCTGTTGACGGTTCGTTTGGATGATTTTGATCAATATGTTTTCAACAAGCCGGAACGCTGTGGGTTTTGATGGAGAGAAAACTTACCTATGTGAACAATTTGCCCAAAGATAAGGGCAGTCAGGCTAAGAGAAGAGAGAAGAAAAAATCAAAGGAAACAGAGCGAGAAGAAAATCCAAAGGAAACAAGAGAAGAAGAAAATCAAAGGAAACAAGAAAGAGAGAAAGAAAATCAAAGAAACTAGAAAGAGAAGAAAATCAAAGGAAACAAGAAGTAAGAAAATCAAAGGAAACTAGAGTTTTGAAGAAAAAGACTACATAGTAAGCTGAAGTATGAAGAAAAAAGACTACCAGAGGGAATCTGAATCGAAGAAAGAAGACTACAGAGGGAAGCTGAGAAAAGAACGTCCAATTTAAGTTTGAGGCAGGTTAGACTTGAGACTGATGCTGAAATTAAAAGATTACTAGGCAGGAACCAGAGTAGACACCTCTCACCACTATTCCACCGTCGGTTCCCCGCAAAGCGCGGCCTCGAGCCGAAAAACAGCATATACTTCCAAAGTTACCGCCTTTCGAGGAAAAAACGACGAACATCCGGTAGGGGCTTTGCCGATTTGAAAGTCCCGCAACGTCTTTGTGGTGGCGCAAAGGAAAAGTCGACATTGTATAGTGCGTCGTTGTTTAAGGGTAGCGCTTTGACACTGTACCAACACTCGCGGCGAAACAAAATATAAACATTGGGATCAGTTGAAAGAAGAACTCCTCAAGAAATTACAATGTTCTGCTGATCGTTTTCCCGCGAACACTTCCGTTCTGGTGCGCCCTGACAAAGGAGAATCATTTCCGTCGTTTTCTAATCCTGCATGAGTCATTGTTTTGGATCGATGGATCGATTTATCAAAAACGGAAGCAAAACTTTCAATCACTGAGAGATCTCCTTCTTAGAGAACAACTTTTCCAGAGCGGTGAGCAAAATCTGGCCCACTTTCCTTAAAGAAAGGCAATTTGAGAGCGTTGAAGGAAATGTGTCAGATGGCTGAACAGTATGATCGCTCACTCCTGATAAGGGCGTGCTAGGGAAAGGGGAGAATTTTCCATCCTTTGAGTCTCATGCGTACAATGTACGATCCCATCGGGACAGGGAAGTTACAGGAAAGGGAAATCGTGGGTCATTCTGATTCCTCAAGGATATACTTAATCCTAGGAACGGACAGGATCATTCCGCGGTTCGAAAGACTTTCGTCAAGTACCGGAGGTACCTCACCGCCTGGAAAACCCCTTGCTCCTCAGCAAAGTTTCCGAGGTCCGTTGACAACGACCACCGTGTAGACCTTTTGGGCAGTTCGTGGACAGAACAGAAGTTCACAAAATCCAGTCAGTGCTGATCAGACAATGCGATTTTCTTTTGTTAGTGGCAAGTTCCATTTGAAAAAGTAATTGCCCTGTTTCAAACCAAATGAATTCAAGACCCGCATTAGTCTCCACTGATGTGAAGAAGGCCTTGTGTTTGGGCACCAGATCAATCGTTGATGGACTGGTTTAGAAAAGGAGCCATCCACGATGCAGGCTTCGGTTTTTTGGCCGAGACACTGGCGCACCACCGCTGGTGTAAGAAAATCTACTTCGGGTTCACAACCAGTACTCAACAATGTCCAAAGTGTAGGTCGTTTTGGGGAGGCAATGATTGAAAACTTTCCGCTGGGCGAAAATTTCGTCGATACACGTACTACTCCTGATTTCTTACCGCCTGTGTTATCGATAACCCCAGTCCTGTGCGACTTTGATCTTGGGCAAGTTGCCAGGTGTCCTCTACAGTACATGGTGTGCGAGGCTGCGTTTCGTTCCTTTTCCTTGTTGATACTAGTGTTCAGACATCACAGAGTAGGTAAAAGCTAAAAGACGCTAAAGTCTCAAAACTGGATGAACTCCAGATTACCCCAGATGACTAAAGAAATGCAGGGGGAAAAGACGTACGCTGACGGACAATACTTTTCTGCTGCGTAATCAACTGTCACTGACATACCAACGGACAAACCAACGTAACATAATGGTCTCTGAACATTCCTCTACAAGTTGTGTACCTGCAGGGACAACAAACAAGTTGTCGTTCCAAAGCCACTTAGAGAGACATAGAACTACACACCGGCTGCATGATGCAGTTGTTCGCTGGCACAGTGGAAATCAAAAGAACATTAAAGAGAGTTTCTTGATTCTTTTATTGGCTGGTGCACAAAGGAAGTTACCAGAATACTGCCTGCTCATGTGACATCTGCGCAAAAGACATCTCAGAAATGTCGCGTGGTCCCATGTGCACCTGTTGCACAAAATGCCTCTCCATTTTCCCGATCCCATTTCGGAGGTGGCTATTGATCTTGTTGGCCGTTACGCAATGTCTTCTTTCCGGATATCGCTATATCTTAACTTTGGTGGATTCAGCGACTGGTATCCATGAAGCGATTCCACTGAAGATAATTATACAGTGTCTAGTCCGCTGAAGCCCCTACTTGCGAGATTTTTTCCAGAGTGGGTCTTCCAGACGAAATTCTCGTCGATTGTGGAACGCAATTCTTTCGTCCGATCTCATGAGAGAAATTTTACAGTCTGTTGTCAATTCTCTTCCATTTCAACCACGCCATAATCATCGCGCCAACGAATGGCATGGTTGAACGTTTCAATGGAACGTTAAAGTCCATGTTTCGAAAGGTTGCAAGGCAGGAACCCCAGGAATGAGGGATCGTGTTTTCATACCGGCTTTGCTTTTCCATACATGGAAATGCCGACGAAACGCTGGGATTCTCACCATTCGCCTTTTCGGACACTCACCAGGGGTCCTTTGGATCTACTGATGACACAATGGACGAAAAAGACGACCTACCTGTCAGTAAAACCTGTTTACCATACGTTTATGAACCGCTGCATAATCGTTTGAAGGATGCATGTGAGCTTGCTCAACAGTCAGCTGACTAGAAATACAGATGTGACAAGGTCTTTGGCATATAGAAAAGCAAAGCACGTTCCTCAGTGAAGGGAAAAAGTCCGTTGGTACTACTGCACTGTATGAGCCATAACACGCTTCGAGTGTTATGTGGAAGGGTGCCTTTTCAGGTGGTCGAAAAACTTGTCTGCAGTTAATTAAAAGTCAAAATATGGCAATCATGACTTGAGAAGGTATTACACGTGAACATGTTTGAAGAAGTATGTTTGATCGTGCAAATGATTGCCCATCGAACCAGTTGCAGTGATGATTTTGTACCCAAATGTACGTACAGGGAAAAGTTCAAAGGTTGTGAAGATCGAAGCAAATGTAGGAGTGTTAACATCTACCATGCAGATGATGTTGGTAGCCGCCTTCCGACCTCTATCAAAGGTGCAACATATGATGATGTGGTCTTTTCTGTCGAATGATTGTCGGCAAGTCAAACAGAACAGCTCAAAGACATTTTGAAGACTTTCAGGATGTGTTGACAATACCCCCCAGGTACAGTGAACTGGTATTGAACCCCATATCATTCAGTTAACTACAGAAATACCTATGCAACTCAGACCATACCCCCTCCCGTTTGCAAAAAAAGAGGTTGTTCGGATAGAGAAATCAAAGTGAATGCTTGGAGTTTAAAGGACATAGAACTTTCTACATCTCCGTATCAGCTCAGCCAGGACCAGTTGTATTAGTGGACAAACCTGATGGCTGGTGCGGTTCTGGCATCGATTACAGAAATTACTAAGATCACTGTGTTGCGATGCGATGCCCGATCCCAACATTTGAATAACTTCCTGTGTCAGCTCTCAGAAGGAAATTAGTTTGTTGAAAGTGGACTTGACTAAAGGATACTGGCAGATTCCAATGGCTGCAGCTGACAGCGTCAGGAAAAGACAGCACTTACAAACACTTTTTGTCTTTTCCAATGACGAAAATGCCCATTCGTTTGACAAAATGCCGCCAGCTTTCTTGCCAGAATGATGCGAGCCCTGAACTCCATGAATGTGGTGCAGTCAGTTTTTTTTGACGATATTTTGTTGGCTTCAGGCATGGAGTGACCTTTCTAACTTACGGCTGTTTTTTTCCAACTCAGAATTTTTTGGTCGGACTGAGAGACCATCCAAAATCGTGGCCGTTTTCCAAACTCTTGAGAGGTTTTGGGTCCACACTATTCATTGGGAAAAATGATGCTCATAAGGAAAGAAAGTGGAAAAGATATTTTAATCTTTACTTAACCACTCCAAAGCAACAGATCAGGACACTCATCGGATAGGTTGTCTTACTATATACGATATGTACCGGCCACTTTGCGTCGCCTACGGGCCCCTTTGACTGAATTGACGAAAGGGTACGAAGAACAAAAGTATTGTGGTGGTCTGATGAGTGCCATAAGGCTTTGGAGTGTGGTTCAGAACACCCACAACATCATTTTCCTTTTCTTTGTTGCCCTCCCTCTCAGAACTTTATTTTGAGAGGAACCGATGCCAGTTCAAAGGAATGGGAGCGGTACTTTTTGAGGAAAAAATGCTAGTTACAATCCCGTGCAATAGCTCCATAAAAAGTTTCTCAAAGACACAGGAGAAATACTCCACTATTGAGAGAGAGTGCCTTGGCTTTGTATGGTCATGTGAGAAGTTCGACCAGGTTCTTGACGGAAGAAAAGTTTTCGGTGTACAGACTGCCACAGGCCATTGACTTTCTACAATCGTCAAAGAGCTAAGAACGAGCAGATTATTAGGGGGCTTGGGCTTTGCAGAATTTCCAATTTACCAGTGAACCAGTGCCTGGAACACAAAATGTCATGGCAGTAATTTATGTCACGTGTATGAATATTTATGACAAATGTACTGTCTTCCAAGGGAAAGACATCCTTCCTGTTTTTTGTCTTTCTTTATGATTACAGTGTGCACACATTTGACAGTGCAGTTGTATGCTACTGACTATTTAAATCAAGTGGTATTGTATGCTTATTTGCTTGTTGAAGTGACTAATGTTTGACAAGGAAAAAAACTACTTTACTTGATGTTTTGATGTATTACATATTTACATCTTTGCTTTGATTCTTTAGTAAACAATGAAAAAATCATCATGTACTATTTATGGTCTAACTTGCTTGTGAAGGTGAATATATATGTATGTGTCATGAGCAAATAACTCCTTTAGAAATGTATTGACACATGTTTTTGATTGTGCAGTGAGACCTTATTGTTTCATTATTAATTGTCCAACAATGGAAAATATGTTCCAGCTTTTTCAATGGACTATAACATTACACTGTGGGGACAAAACTACATTAAACTATGTTTATTTTGGTTTACATGTCTATTGAGAAACATTTACACTTAGAATATTCCATTTTCAGAGGGTTTTGGGAAACAGTATGATGTGACCACAAAGGGAAAAAAGGGCAAAATGGTTGCTTCAATCGTTAATAAACATCAATTTGTACTCTGAATTGATTAATATCCCTAATTGTTTTGTCCATGTAATTTGTGAAATGTATTTGTGAGATGTGGTGATCAATTATGAATTTCGATTTTTAGAAAGCTGAAAGTTTGAAATATGCTATTTATGATGGATCACGATGATTGATTCTATACGTTGATTGTTAATTTGGTGAATCATGTGTGATGGATACACATTTTGAGATTCATGGCTGAAGATGGGTTTTAAGTGAAATTGTATATCCTTTAAAAAATTTTCTGGAGAAAAATTTTTCACCCCAGGATGGGGGGTGTCATGTGACGTAGCCTCACATCAAGGCATGTGACCTCCATCACATGTAGTTTAGTGATATGAATCATTTCCCCATGCCGCAACTAAAAAGGAAGAATATTTATGTGGCTTGACTAGTGTAGCGGGCGTCCCCAAATAATTGTGAGAATGACTCATTAAATAAACAAACGTGGTCTTGGGTGAAAGTGACCACTGAGAGATAGTTAATAAGGGTGGTAAGGTGCTGGTCATGTGTTTTGAACACTGAGTATGCACTCACTGGGAGGGGGGAGGGAAAGAATCAGGGAGGAAGCGTGTCGGCGAGGGGTGGGGGAGGGAGGGCGGCCATGAACGACCTTGAGCTGCCCTTATTCTCCGCTCTACTGTGTTGTACTTGTGCTTGTGAGAATGTGTTGATTATATGTACAACTTCAGAGTATGCCCTACAAGAACATGACAGGTCTGTAAGTAGTTTGTTTCCGTGAGTTATGTCATTTTTTAACACCGTTGACACAGGGGACAAAATGAAAACATAATATTTAACATTTTCACTGAACTGTTGCTGCTGCGCCAGCTTCATGCTGTGCAGTTCAATGACAATGTTGGACGAGTACTGTTTTTCAGCGCTTGTCTTATTGTCTTTGATTGGTTTATATACTTTTCTTTGGTATTATACACAAACGTTTTTGCATATGTGTATTATTTCGTGTTTCTTCCACTTGTTTTCTGCACTGCTTCCCTTTTTGGTCATGCCAGTGCAGAGTTGTCTCTTTACTTATATTGTGAAACTGTCTGGTTTCTTTTATTTTTTCCCTTGTATCTATACTTCTAAATTATCACCGCTAGTGAGAAAGAATTTACATTCAAACTGCTCACACTATGACTTACCTTGTTTCCTTCATCTGTTTCTAATGAGAGAGAACCTGCACCAATCCACAATCCTGGCTTGCTTTTTGTTTGACATTCTCCTCAGCACTGTCACATAGATGACTGTTGGAATCAGTGCACACAGAGCCGGGATAGGTTATTTCACACAACTGCTCTGACTCTAGTACGGAAACTTTCCTTTCTTAATAAATCCAACTGCAGAATATTTTTCATACTGCTGACAGCACGCTGTCTACATGACATTCATCTTGCTCTGCTGGTTCAGTTTTCTGAATACATCTTAGTGCAGGAAACAGTCTGTCGGGAATCGAAATGTACCAACGTCTTACCATGTTCGCGAAGATACGCACTTAGTTTGTAATGACATCTTCACGTACACTGCCTTCATTATCCTTCTTTATATCATACTTTCTGGTGATATTGAACTAAATCCAGGGCCACAAACAGAAAGGAACTGTGCGTTATACATGCTAATATGAACAGCTTGAAAAATAAAACTTGACTTACTGTCCGCTGAAGTAATGATTTGATATCATAACACTGTCAGAAACCTGGCTTCATGAAACAGATTTAAACAATTACCATAGAACTCCCTAATTTCCATCCGCCCGTCAGACGTGATAGACCAAACGATCCACATGGTGGAGTGGCCATCTACATTAAAAATTGTCTGTACTGTAAACCACGTCCAGATCTTCAAGTCAATGGTCTAGAATCGGTCTGGGTGGAAACCAAAGTAAATCAAACGAGTCTATTAATTGGATCATTTTATCGTCCGCCGAACTCCCCTGTTAGTTACTGGCAGCTGATAAGTGAAAACGTAAGAAAAGTAAATAACACAATGCTACAGTTTATCATTTTGGGCGACTTTAACACAGACTTCTTGAGGAACCCATCAAATCACCTTCTAGACATCATTAATCAGTACAGCTTGTACCAAATAGTAAGTGAGCCAACGCGTATAACGGACATTACAAGCACATGTTTAGATTTAATTATTACACAGACTCCTCAACTTATTAAGTCGACGGAAGTCTTACCTGCAGCGTACAGCGACCATAGTATTCCCTGTGCTATCCTGGAAAACACCGTAAAAATAAATGCTCCTTCAAAAGAACAATATTCAATTATCGTAAACTAGATAGAGAAAAATTCTGTACATTGTTGAATGAAGCAGACTGGATACCATACTAACTAACAAACGGTAGATGAGAGTGCTAGTCTTTTTTCTGAAACCCTTTTGGCCATAGCTAAACAATGTATCCCTGTTAAAACTGTAACATCCGCCCGCAGGACGTGCCCTGGATGACTGATGGATTCGACTTTTGATCGACACGCGTAAAACAATTCACCGAACTGCCAAACAAAGTAATCTTCCCCGAAGACTGGGAAAAATTTCGTCGGTTTCGAAATTACGTTACATCAAAAGAAAGAGATAGGCAAACAGAGTATTATAACCAACTAGACAAAAAAGCTTCAGACTCATCAAGTTTTGGAAGTAAGACTGGTGGAAACTGGTTAAGTCCTTCTTCATAGAAAGGAATCGAAGCTCAGGAAGTTCCACCTATCGAGTACAGGGCATAGTGTATTACTCAAACAAAGACAAAGCAAATATTTCAATTCTTATTTTGTTCAACAGTCAACATTAGAAAACGATAACGACAGGCTGCCAAATGTTACACTTCTTGATTCCCAACTAGATGAGATTATACTTTCACAAATTGAGGTCGCTGACACATTAAATAATCTGGACAAAACTAAGGCATCTGGTCCAGATTTCATTCACAACATTTTGTTAACAACTTCAGCTCATGTTATATGTCTTCCGCTTACTACACTGTTTAACAGATGTCTTCGTGAGAGTAGATTTCCATCATTATGGAAGACAGCGCATGTGACCCCTATATATAAAAAAGGACCAAAGGAAGTTTGCAGTAATTATAGGCCAATCTCTTTACTAAGCTGTGTTGGAAAGGTTCTAGAGAAATGTATACATCGACACATCTATTTCTTTCTAACATCAAATGCCATTCTTACTCCTCTACAATCTGGATTCATCCAGGTGATTCTACAGTTAATCAGTTACTGTCCACCTATAACGAACTCTGCACTTCTTTTGATTCTGGAGTTACCACACAAAATTTTATACCTGGACATTTCAAAAGCATTCGATCGTGTATGGGACAGAGGTCTCTTATTGAAGCTAAACGCGGTCGGAATAAGAGGGAAATTGCTAGACTTTCTGAGAGACTACCTCTCCAATCGTTCCAGGCAGTGGTTATAAAAGGTGAAAACTCCGACCTCCAGAGGCTTCATGCAGGAGTGCCACAGGGATCCGTCTTAGGTCCCTTATTGTTTTTAGTCTATATTAATGATATAGTACATGATATCGCTTCTGTAATCAAGCTATTTGCTGATGATAATGTTTAGCACTTTCTCTGTCTAACCCCGTAATCCGCGCTGATATCTTAAACTCTGACCTGGAAAAGATTTCTGAATGGGCAAAGCTCTGGAAGGTTAAATTCAATGAGAACAAGACAGAACTGGTTAATATTATTCGAGATCGCAAACAAATTTATCCACTAACATTCGGTAACCGCCTCTGCAGCCAGTTAATGCACACAATCATCTTGGTCTGATTGTTCAAAATAACTGTAGATGGGACGAACATATAAGATGTACAGTAAGAAGGTTAACATGTTGATTAGTTGCCTACGAAACTACAAATATAAGATATCGAGAAAAGCATTAGAAACCATGTTTACATCATTTATCTTGCCGCACTTTGACTACGCTGATATTGTCTGGGACAACTGCAGTGAAAAACAAGCAAACATGCTAGAAAATATTCATTTAGAAGCAATTCGCATCATAATAGGAGGTGTCAAAGGCACAAGTCATAAAAAGTTGTATGAAGAATCCGGATTCTGCTCTTTAAAAGAAAGGGAGAAGAAGACACAAACTAATTAAGTTTTATAAAATGGTCAATGGTTTGTGTCCAGAACACTTATGTAGCCTTGTACCAGATCTGGTATCAACAAGAAATCCCTATTCACGGCGAAGACCTCTCGACAGACATGTGCCTCTATGCAAAACTGAAGTATACAAAAATCATTTATTCCAACTGCAACTAAAATGTGGAACGACCTGCCAGACAACATAAAATCCACAAAATCACTTGGTGAGTTTAAACGTTTTTTTCACGGGACGACTCAGTTGTTCCCTATTATTACTATTATGGAGAGAGAAATGAACAGATTCAACATTGCAGACTCCGCCTAGGAATGAGTGATCTAAATCAAGACCTTGTTAACCGTTACCTAAAGCAGATCCAGTTTGTCAATGTGGCACTGGTTCAGAACGGCCGAACACTTTCTATTACATTGTCCAAAATACAGTGACATTAGAAAAGACACGATTTCCACCCTTGCACCCAGTCTACTCGAAGTTAGTATTCTTCTTCATGGTAAGCAATCCCTCCGACGTGAGGATAACGAAGCTGTATTCAAAGCTGTTCATCGTTTTATAAACAATCTGAACGTTTTTGAAAAACATGTTGTAAAAATTCGCATGCAGTAATGATATAAAATGTTTATGAAAAATGAAATCTTAGAGCAGAACATATTCTCTCTCTCTCTCTCTCTCTCTCTCTCTCTCCTCTCTCTCTCTCTCTCTCTCTCTCTCTCTAAAACGCTTCATAAAAACGTTAATGATGTGTGAGTGGTTGACTATCATGAATTTTATAGTCTTTAGTGTTTACTTTGCTTACTACTATCTTTTCTTATTTTTCCTCAATTTTGTACATGTTTGCGTTTATGGTATATGTACATATTATATTTATATTTTGTATACGTGTGGGTATGTATTTTTGTTTGTTTGTTTTTTTTTTTGCGTCTTTGTTTAGCATTAGTAACTTAAAAGTATCCCGTCATTTCCTTGTCTACATGTGTAATTATACACATTTGAACACACTATAAGCATTAGCTTGTTGATGTTCAAATTTTCACATTTTTGTAAAGCTACGTGTCTGTAAAGTGGAAATAAATTTGTTTTAAACCAGAATCAGTTTTAGCCCAGCAGATGGCCTAGAGACTCGAACCTGTCAGAACGCTGGTCCTCACTGCTGACAGTCATTACCAGGTGAGCCAAGATAGTTGGGGAAAGCTTCAGGGGAAAAACCTAAAAAAAAGAGAAAGAAAGAATTCATATGTTGAATTAAGAAGCAGGTTATTTACACGAACCTTATTCGTGTTTCAGCCCTTCACCCTTCACCCCGTGAGGTGGTTAAAGATGGCCATGGTGTGGGGAACACACCCGGTAGTTCAGCCCCAGCAATTAAGACTCCAGGGGGAGGAGTTGGAACTCATCATCTCTCCAGTGACAGGAGAATTCAAGGGAGAGGAGTCGGAACTCATATCTCCAGTGACGGGAGAATTCAAGGGGCGATACGATGTCTGAAAGAGACAGGGACTCATGACAGTATGGAGAGAGTCTTATATCTGATGCAGGCATGGCATCAGTGATTGCAGGAGTTATTTATTCTCCTGGTCTGGATCTTGGGCTTATGTAATGTGAAGGCCATGACTTTATAGAATCTTGAATCAATTAGTTTATCTCTCAGTGTAAAGAGAGATACATGTATAAATCTGTTTATAAATTGTTTGATGTGATTTAGTAAAGTGTTTTTCCCCGAAGGAGAGGGAGAAGAAAAAACATTCGGTAGTGCGCCTTTTGGTTGATTGGAAAGATTGCGTGTGCGTATGGAGTAAATGCTGTCATGAATGCGTGTGTGCAAAAGTGACAGTGACACACACAAGCACCTACCTTTAACAAATCAGCGAAATATCCGCCACCCACTCAAGGACACGCACACACACACACACACACACACACACACACATACACACATACACACACACACACACACACACACACACACACACACACACACACACACACACACACACACACACACACACACACACACACACACACACACAAGCACCTACCTTTAACAAATCGGCGAAATATCCGCCCCCCACTCAAGGACACGCTCGCACGCTCGCACGCACGCACGCACGCACGCACACACACATACACACACAGAATTAGTGTGTAACATTACTTCCAACTCATACAATATACATCTTATAACGAAGAAATCTCCAAGAGAGAACGGTAATATGCCGCTTTTGGCTCACCGGTCTCAACCAGTTTCGGGCGGAGCCCTCAACCTGTTTTCGACCCGGGCGAATCCAAAAGCGGCATATTACCGTTCTCTACTAAGCATGACTTTAATAACCAAAAAAATAACGACCCTACAAACATGCATACTGTGTTGGGTTGTCCGTTTTCAATACTAATTTACAAAACTTTTCAGATTTTAGTTTTTGCTTAATCCTTTGTTTTTCTTGATCATTCTCAATAACATCATTTTCACGCAAACATTCATCAAATGAGTCTCTGTCTTTCATGTGAAATAAAACTACAGTCTTTAACTGTTCTCTAAAGTCTTTTAAAACCGAGTTATATTTCTGACATAAAATCCACACACACACTGCAGGTGAGAGAGTGGCTTATGCAGGTTGTTTTTTTAAAGGCATGCAGTGAAGCGCGGCACTCCCCAGAGATTTCAATAGAAGCATTCAGAGCAAAAGCTAGCGGTCTCCACTCGTGCACCGTTGGATTTGTAAAGCCAGTCAGCAGTTATGAATAGCGATCGATTTCTATTGTCTGCAGTTCTGAATAGCGAGATTTCTATAAGTGGCTGAAAGGATCTTGCTCAGTCATTCCCGCCTTTTATAAAACATATCAAAACATGTTTCTTACCTTCCCCCAATCACAAGACTAGACAGAATCAGCTGATTAGTAACAGTGACGACATTTCCGCCCAACACTTGTGTTGTTAGCAACCTAGCCTAGTGATTTTGTCATTTCTCCGGTGCTGTGGTGGTGTGAAGACGTGACTGTGTGTGATTTCCAGTCAGGAAAGCGTTGTGACTTTTAAACTTTGCTGATTGATTCCATGTCTCAAGATAGCATTTTTTCAGAAGAAGAGAGGGTTTTACTAGGTAGTCCTTCTTCACAAGAATTAGCACAGGAAATTAGAGTTTCAAACGCTGCACATCAAGCTCTGTTGGATTATTCTATTCAAGAAACGTCACTTATTTTCCCAATCATGAGTACTGAACCTACTCAACAACCAATACCTCAGTCATCTACTGCATCTACTACATTGCTACCTCCATCTGCTTACAATTGGACTGAGGAAGAAAAGCTGTTGTTGCATGAATATTTTGTTTACTTTGGAAAAATGAAAGATGTTGTTACCCAAGCTCAACTGCATGGACCGCATATGCCAGCCGACTTGGAGCAGCAACATTCACAGTAGAGCACTTGTCACAAACCACCCAGCAAGGGGAAATGACATGATTCTAAAAATAACGGTTATGCATAACCAGAGCTCGGAACTACTGGGCCGAGAAAATACCCACATCAATGGTTCCCGACTCTGCACAGCAATTATTGGTAATCGGATGTGTCGTACCATCCCGCATGTCCTTTAGCTACTTCTATTTCCATGTCTTTATAGATGTCTTCAGTAGGAATATCTATAACAAAACTATCTGTATCTGTGTAAAGTACTCTGGACTCTGGATACGAGGGTTTGAAGTAGTCATAAAGAAATTCTAACATCAAAAGCTTTGATAATTCTAAAACAGTAAACCCAATAAATACAGGTTTGTCCAATTTGACTTTCTTTTTTTTCATTATTATGCCAAAAAGCTGATCATGAAATCTTCTGAAGTCCTGATAATTTGGTTTTGAAGTCAGCTTAATTGCTTCGTTCTCTTTGGTGACTAATCTAACATCTTTGCGCTTGTGCGGATTCTCCATAGTCTTTCCAAAACAGCTGTTGTTCATCAGCTTGAAAAAGTCTTTTTCTGAAGCATCTGTGGATTTAGTTCTGAGATCAGTGTTCTTCATGATGTATGGTTTCATGAACTGTTCTTGATCGAAAGCAATTATACGATGAACAGCTGTCAACTTCAAACCATGTCTTAAATAAAATTGTAGAAGTCTGTAATGACAGACATAATTTTTTTTGCCTCGAAGATTAGGCACAAGTTTAGGCGGCTCTCTTGGATTCATCTTTAGGCTTTCTGCGGCTAATGGGTAGTCATTATGTAGGTCATGGAGTTCATGAGGATATTCTAAATCAACTTCTAGAATAAGACCTCTTTTACGATCAGCTGTAAGAGTATGCAGATGTTCTACAAAATTCTTGAATGTTTTTAATACCACCAGTGTACATTTTAAAGTTGCGTAATGGAAGTGATTGCGCCATTGCCCATCCATACAGATTGTTTGCATCTAAATACATGAGATAGTTAGACCTTTTACTCGGATCATAGTCGTTCTAAGTATTTGTTGTTTGCTTTACAGTAATGATGCGACGCCATACTAATTCCTCCACGCAATCCGTTTTCAATCATCTGAATCATTGGTAGGTCAGACAATAAATCAATCTGTACTCCAGTAAACTTTAAGAAAGCGTCCCAACTCATCCCAGGCGCAGAAATATAATGCGCAGGATCCAAACTGTAATGTTTCATGCAGGTCTTTCTGTAATTTTCAAAAAATATCCGCCAACAAACATACATCGGCCATTAAGTAGGAGTCATGATAGTCTCCCATCGTTTTACAATCTAACTTCTGCACGCATCTTGAGCATGCTGGTAATCAGAATCACTGATGTCCTTTCCTCTAAGACTAGAAAAGAACGCGCCTTTAGGAGGAAGTGTGTCTTCATCAAACCTTTCCAACTGTTCATGTATTCATAAGGGTAAACGCCCTTTCTAACAATGTTGGGTCAAAATATTCTTCCGTTATTGGGCAGGACTTTAAGGACATAGCCAGCAACTCTAATGAACCCATCATGTGCTGCATAGAGTCATAAAAAGACATGTTATTTAAAGTGAAACACATGTACTTTTCTGATGACTGTGCAATGCTGACACCCTGAAGGAGTCGGTTACTGCTTTCATTATAAGATGAGAGTCATAACCTCGCAAGTTATGAAAGAAGATGGGCAGCTTCCATGTCTTTGGTTCAAACTTTAGTTGAAGATTGCATTTGTTATGTGCCGCTCCTCTAAACCTTCCACTAATGTGATCATGGTCTCTTACTTTTGGATTGGCTTCCTCACTGAGTTCTAAACCACAAATCAACAATGTGTGGCTAAGTCATACTGTTCTTGGTCTTCAGGCGTCATTATGATTTCAGATAAATTCAGATTATTAGAACAGTCATTACGCACTTGCTGCATGCGTTTTAAGAAGTATTCTGCAGCATTGGTCCTCTGTATAATTCTGGCGTTGAATGAGCGCATCCGACCTGACAATAATGAAGGCAAATGAACAAATCTGATGATTACTCATTAAGACTGTTTTTCGAAGTTTTTGTGGCGCTGGCCCTTCATAAGGAACAATGAGTGATTCGAAGTCTGCGTAAAACATATGGAGAATTTTGCATCCGTTTCCAGTTCTTAAAACTAACTTTAGATCCGGGGGTGGGGGCGTAATTAGTTCTGTATTACAGTCAACTGGGCCAATACAATGTTTCTTATGTTCGCTCGCGGCTTGAACAGATGGAATTCTTGTTAAACATTTTCTGCAGAATTCTTGTTTATGGTAATGCTTTGAAGTATGCCGCAATAATCTACTCATTGTTCGTATCAATGTGTAATGCGGTACCCCCGCTGGTGAAAACATCAGTAGTAAGTCAACATGATTTTTGTCTGGATCACTATTGTTGGGCTGTTCTTGGACACTCTGATGGGCTGTAGATTTGTTTCTTCATCCATGTGTAGACATTAACAGTTATTGGTTTGTTTTGTTCTTCAAATGATCAATGGAATCCACGCTAACAGGAAAGGACATCCCACTAAAGTTAAGATCATTGATGTAATCCCAATAGTTAGACACTCTCTCTGCGTTTTTGCGGACGTAATTGCAGCCTTGCGAGAACACACCACATGAACATTTGTTGTCTGAATAATTCTTTATGTTTAGAACTGCTTTTTTTGCGACTAATGCTGGAGGTAGTGGAATGTAAGATTTGCCTACAATAGGCTCATACTTAGCCTGTTTTAATCTGATCTCTAGGACTTCGCCCTCTGACCAACCAGAGCCTCTCATTTTGGCTTCTTCAGCGGCCACATCAAACTGTGTAAGCAGTTGGTCTGCCCAACCGGGGTGTTAAGTCATTATTACAAAGAATAACCTGTTGTTTAGTTGAGACCCAGACTTCTAGGTTTTCTTCATTTATTGTTATATAGTCGATTAAAACAGCTAACATTACTTTAACTGGCGGGTCTATTGTTAGTTTACTGGAACTTGAGAAATAGCATGAGCAACACTTGCCTGTACGTTTGCAGGATTAATGACTTCTAGATCAATATCATTTAGTGCTCTTGATAAATTTTCTTGCATTGCTTCAAAAATTCGTCTGGTCCTTCATATAGCTTATCCATGCTGAGTTTCTTTTCTAACTCAAAATATTTATTTAAATTAAAAAAAAATAATTAATCAATATCGACGGTCTTTTTGTGTTTTAGACTCATAAACTAAAGTATAAACACCCTTTGGCGTTGTTAATGTGAGCTGTTTAGAACAGAGTTTAATGTTTCGTTTACTTTTTTTAAGCATTTCCTTTTTTATTGCTCGGTGTCTGGCTGTTGAGAAAAACTTGCCCTCGCCTTTCTTTGAAGATCAAACTTTTGTCTTTTGTAGTCATCAAAATCGGCCTGGGAAACGACTAAATTCTTCATCCGTGATTTTGT
>CM031597.1:49741735-49742874 GCA_018398815.1 Conus ventricosus | reverse complement strand
AGGTGCAAAGGTCCACGTTGTAACAAACATTGGAGACAGATTGTATCAGAAGGATACAACATTCTCCGTGTGAACTGAGAGAGGAGTTAAGTTGTGCGGACAGGTCTTGAACGGAGAGAGGAGTCCAGTTGTGCTGGCCAGGTCTTCAAACTGAGAGAGGTAGTCCAGGTTGTGCTGGACATGTCTTGAACCTGAGAGAGGTGTCCAGGTTGTGCTGGACCTGTCTTAGAACTGAGAAGGTGGTCCAGATGTGCGGACAGGTCGAATCTTACGAATCGCTGTTGATCCGGCACGGGCCACCTGCCACGAGCACCCTCTAGTTGGCCCCTTTAACCGCCACAACTGCTGCCAGGCAGAAAAGCTGTGCTGTATCAGATCACTTTTGATGCTTTTAGGGAGCTGAGTTTGTCATCGCTTTTAAATACCTCCCCCCCCCCCTCTCCTCTCTCTCTCACTCTCTCTCACTTCTCTCATCTCGTGCGGTCTCAGTCTGTCTGTCTGTCAGTCTGTCCCTGTCCTCCACTCACTCTCTGCGCGCGCTTGATGTGTGTGTGTGTGTGGTGTGTGATTTGTTTGTGTGTGTGTTGGGTGTGTGTGTGTGGTGTGAGTTGTGTGGTGTGTGTGGGTGTGTGGTGTGTGTGTGTGTGTGTTAGTGTGTGTGTGTGTGTGTGCGTGCTGTGCCGTGTGCGTGAGAGTGTATGTGGTGCATACATGTTTAGTTTGTGTGAGCGCGCGCGCCCGTGTGTGTTTGTGTGTGTGTTTGTGGTGTTGTGTGTGTGTGTGTGTGTGGTGGAGTGTGTGTGTGTGTGTGTGTGTGTTGTGTGTGTCTGGCGTGTGCGTTAAAGCTCCTCTCTGTCCTCATATCAAACATTGGTGATACAGGCCTTCTTCAGAACACAGCTAAAACGATGCGTCCTTAAAATAGCAATCGAACAAGTCAAAAGAGTAATGTCATGGAGTTCGTATAACAAGAACTCAAGTTGGCACGGTTAGGCACGCTCAAGCGAGCGGCGCGCGCGCCCCCCCCGCGCACTCACGCCACGCATGCCGCACGCACACTACAAACACACACACACCCACACACACCACACACACACACACGCACAGCACGCACTCACCACGCACGCACGCACAGCACG
>CM031597.1:49731735-49736735 GCA_018398815.1 Conus ventricosus | reverse complement strand
TTTTGTTGTGAAATACAATATACAGACTTTGTGTCAAGTCCAGAACGCGCCTGCCCACTACTGTAAACGAAAAAAATCACTACAGTCTTAAAGCCCTGTCACCGCTCACCATCTAAAGAACGGGCAAAAATCAATGAGCTTCTGCTGAAGCCTGGGTGTAATAGTGGTTTTTAAATTTAGCGGAGCTGATTGTCAATGAAACCAGGTCCAGCGGCTTCTCTGAATTAGGTTACATCAAAGGGTCACGGGTTCACGCCTCTGGTCGGCTCAAAAAGAAGGCATCGATTGCAAACGACACTTTGCAAGTTCAAATCCTGTTAGTGTACCCACATGTCCAGAGACTCTCTCCTCTCCTCTCTCTCTCCTCTCTCTCCCAGAACTACTCTCTCCACTCTCGTCCTCTCTCCTCTCTCTCTCTCTCTCCTCATCATCTCTCTCTCTCTCCTCTCACTCTCCTCTCTCACTGTGATTGGTGTTGTTATCTGGGCTATCTGTTTTTGTCTGTCTGTGTCTGAGTGATTGTTATCTGAAGGAAATGATGGATATACAGACGAAAAAAAACGTGACCGAGAGAGCGAAAGAGAGAGAGCGAGAGCGGGAAGCGAGTAGAGAGAAGAGAGAGAGAGAGAGAGAGAGAGAGAGAGAGAGAGAGAGAAAGAGAGAGAAACGAGAGACAGAGGGAGAGAACTGGCAAATACATGAACTTGCGAATGAGAGAGACAAATTAAGAAAAAACAAAGAAACACTCCACACCCCACGCACGCACGCACGCACACACGCACGCAACTGCCAACCCACTCACGCCAACCAACGCACGCACACACATTCACCAAAACCACACACCACACACACACACACAACACACACACACACACACACAACACACACACACACACACACACACACACACACACACACACACACACACACACACACACACACACACCCACACAACAAATTAGGACGACAGAGGAACCAGCTTCGGAGTCCGGAAGAATAGAAAGGTGAGCAACAGAGAACAAAAGCCGGAGGTTGAAAACGACAAACAAAAAACCTCTCCTCAGACAGACACGATGTAACCACTAAAGATGTTGCGACAAAAAGGAAAAGAGAAAACGTTCGTGTATCGAATCCCCGATAGCTAGGTATCTCCACAATCACATCACTTGCTTTCTTTGGTTCTCCCTCCACTTGAGTCTCAACCTTCTGCATTGTGAGGAAGAGGAACAAAGAAGAAACTTTAAGAGAAAGAAAGAAAAAGAAGCGTCCTGAAAAGAGAGGAACTAAAAAACAAAACAACAAAAAAAAAACAAAAATACGTGAGGCAAGAACGAACACAAATCCATAAATAAACAACAACAACAACAACATCAACAACAACAACAACAACACACAACAACAACAGTGAGTAAACACTGTAACCAAAACATCACCGCAAGAAAAACAGTAAGACAGGAATAACAACAAAAAATGGAAACACCAGATAAACGTTAACAAAGTAGCAGCAAAAAAAAAAAAAAAAAAAGAACCGTGCATAATCACAAAATGAAGTTTTGGAGAAAGAAAGAAAAAGGAAAAAGGCAGGATATTGTAGATTTTAAAAAACTATTCGCTATTCGGATGAAGGAAATAAGAAAAATATGAAAAGCAAAGAGATGAGAAGTAATTAAAAAGACAGGAACTAAATGAAATAAAGAGAGTAAATGAGGGGGTGGGTGGGGGGGGGGAGCAACATTAACAAAAAAGAGGGGCTGAAAAGAGCAAACAGAATTAAAAAAAAAAAGAAAAACGACAACTGATATGTTAAGGAACTCATACCCCCAAAAGACAATAGATCCTAGCGTCGTTTTAATCTGACACCCATATCACACACTCACAACACACAACACACACACACACACACAACACAACACACACCCACACACACACAACACACACACACACACACACACACACACACACACACACACACACACACACACCAACCGCACGCAACGCACGCACGCACTGCACGCACGCACTGCACGCACCACGCACGCACTCACGCACGCAAACACACACACAACTCTCTCTCTCTCTCTCCTCTGTCTCTCTCCCTCTCATACTCACTTCTCATCATCTCTCTCTCTCAACACACACACACTCACACCACACACACACACAACCACACACACACACCCACACACACACACACACACCCACACAGAAATTCCTCTCCTTCCCCTCGCTCCTCCTCCCCACCTCACCCCCAATTCTCTCTCTCCTTCCTGCATCTTTCTCCTCCTCCCCCATCATTTTTTCTCACCCTACCCCAAAACACCCCCCCCCCACCCCTTTCACCAAGGCCCCCCCCCCCCCCCAACACACACACACACACGCCCGCACGCACAAGCACTCACGCACGCACGCACGCACAGCAACACACACACACACTCACTCACTCTCACTCTCTCCACTCTCTATCTCTCTCATCCCCAGCTACAATCTCTCGTCTCTCAAACACTCTCCCTCACTCACTCCCTCGATCCCTCACCTCTCCATCTCTCTCCTTCGTCTCTCTCTCTCCCACTCACACACACACACACACACAAACACTCACACACAACACACACGCCCGCACGCACGCACGCGCGCGCACAACACACACAAACACACACACACACACACACACACACACACACACACACACACACAACACAACACACACACACACACACACACACACCGGAAATCCTCCCCTCCCCTCGCTCCTCCCCCACCTGAACCACCCCCAATTTTCTCTTCTCTCCTCCTGCATCTACTCTCCTCCCCCATCAAATTTTTTCTCCTCACCCTTCTATCCCCAACACCCCCCCCCCACCATCCCACCCCATCACACCAAGCCCCCCCCCCCCCCCCCCTAACACACACACACACATCACAATATCGCCTAAAACCCTTCTGTCCACTTCCTCCTCACCTTTCCACCTCTCCTATCTTCCCACAACAACCACACTCGGTCCCAACCTGACCCTGCTCATGTCCGATCTCCCTCATTCCCCCGTCGCCAACTAGGCTCTCCATCAGCACCCCCACCCCCCCCCCCCCCCTCCTCTCCACACCAGTCCCCTCCTCGCACTCCGCTTCCACACCGCATTTTCCATCTCATAGGAACCTGCAGCCTGGGCTCTCATTCACCGAAACGCCAATTCCGCCAGGCCCAGTGATCCCTCTTGGCACCACGTTATGCTTTTTGCATGTATCCCTCACCCCCCCCCCCCCCCCCCCCCCCTCCCAACTGTGGAGGGGAGAGAGTGAGAGAGAGAAAGAAAGAAGAGACAGAGAGAGAGAGACAGAGAGAGAGAGAGAGAGAGAGATAGACAGACAGACAGACAACAGTCAGACAGACAGACAAACAGACAAACAGGCAGACAGACAGTCAAGAGACAGACATTAGACAGGTCAGAGAATGAAAGACAGACAGACAGAACAGACCAGACAGACAGTCACAGTGCAGACAACATACAAGACAGTCAGGCAGGCAGCAGAACAGACAAAACAGACAGTGGAGGCAGACATACATTCCAGACAACAGTAGAGAATATAGATAGACAGTCAGAGAGACAGACACAGCCAGACCAGATAAACAACAGACAGGCAGTCAGACAGACAGACAAAGAGACAGTCAGAGGATGAAAGAGAGAAAGACAGAGAGAGAGACAGACAGAGAGACAGACAGACAGACAGTCAGTCAGACAGACAGACAGACGACAACACAACACACACACACACACACACACACACACACCACACACAAACACACACAGAGAGCAGAGAGAGAGGAGAAAGAGAGAGAGGAGAGAGAGAGAGAGAGAGAGAGAGAGAGATTTCACGAAAGACAAAAAGGATATGGGACATGTACTGTCTCACCCTATTAAATCAGGCAGCTGAAAGCATGTTGTAGCACAAAGGGGAGATTTATTTCACAATGTACTGCAGCAGCTTCAGTAAACCATAAGTAAACTCCGTACTGCAACAGCAGGTCGATTTATGGATCAAACTGTTTCTGAAATACAGAAAGGAACTCGTTATGTCAGAATACAGCTTTATCATAATGTACAATGATACATTTCCTGGTTGACTTGCGATGTCGTTATATGTAAGATAGAACATTTAGCTCCTACAAATATCATTCTTCAAAAAATAAAAGTAACAGATTCAAAGATATGCGACTACTGCATTTATGAAATTGATTTCATTGAGGTTTTGTTTTTGTTTTTTTTTTTTGTTTTTTGAGTGCGCAAATGTAACTTTATTTTGGAAAAATTTAGAAATACTTCTTTGGTCTGAAATTGGAAAAAAAAAAACATTGCGATTATCGGTATTGGATGTTTTATTTGGTATTTCCAAACACGAACTGAACCAAAACGAGTCTGTTTTTAGTTAATCGCATCATTTAGTTGGACAAAACGTGTATAAGTGTTGCGCTGTAAACAAAAAACACTATCTTCACTTCAATTCATCTTTGATCAACAATCAAATATGAGAAAAAGTAGAAGCCACCATTCTTTAATTGAATCGCCTATGTAAATGCAATCACACTTGACAGCTCATTATTTGATATTTCTGTGTGAAAGATGTGTTTTCAATTAAAAGAAAAAAACAGTAGAAGAGACGGAAGATTTCGTTAGAACAAAAATAATCAGCAAACCATTCATGTACATTTACTGCTCCTTACACTTGAACGACTCTCCTTGTCTTTGAGAAATGTGCCACCCCTCTTTCAAGACGATTATCTTATTACTATTTTCTTTGTATTATATTTAGGACTAGAGATGATGTGATAATTTTTCATTAATTATTATTATTATTATTATTATATTATTATCATTATTATCATTATTATCATTATTATTATGATGATTATGATCATGGTTATGGTTATTATTATCATTTTATTTCTATTATCATTATTATTGCTATCATCCTTATATTATTTTATAATTATAATTATTAATATC
>CM031597.1:49696735-49711735 GCA_018398815.1 Conus ventricosus | reverse complement strand
AGAAATAGGGGGAGATACGCATTCATATCTGCAGTGGTAGATGATTCTGCCTAACTAACAGTAAGTGCTTGAGTGGGTGAATGGGGAAAATAAAATAAATGCTTCTCAAAATGAGCCTTCAACAAGCTTATATTCTCCAAGGGGGAGGACATCCTCCAATAGGGTGGGAAACTCACTAACATATAAAACTCCTGGTCATATTCCGATATTCGAAACTTGGTGGTTTTCCTCAGTGATCGCGAAAAGTGGTATTTGACTCCTCTGCCTTTTCAGTTTAGAAGACACCATTCCAGATAAGGTTGGTGTGCAATACCGTAGTATGTTTGTTGAGTTTTAAAAACAACCAAAGGTGCCATCTAAGAAGCAAAGAAAATCTTAAAAAGAGCAATCAAAGGCTACATTTTCTTGGGAAAAGTAAAAAAATATAAAAAGATATCCTCAAGACACATGTGCTGAGGGCAAGTTCTTGGAATTTGAATCCTCAAGGGACTAAATTACAACAAACTATAAATTCCAAGGTAAGTACCGCACGTTCCAGCAACTTACAGAGCTGTTGGTGTTGCCAATGCCTGCAAAGAAATATTGAATTATAAAAACAAAGCTTGCTCTTATGTCTTAGATTGAAGAAATTGGGGGATACGCATTCATTTTCTTTGGTAGATGATTCTGCCTAAATACTAACAGTATGTGCTTGAGTGGGTGAAGGGGAAAGTATTAAAATAATAGCTTCTCAAAATGAGCCTGCAACAAGCTTTTATTCTCCAAGGGGGAGACAGCTCCAATAGGGAGGGAAACTCACTATAACATATAACTCCTGGTCATATACCGATATTTTCGAACTTGGTGGTTTCTCCTCAGTGGACCGCGGAAAGTGGTAATTTGATCTCTGCCATTTCGTTTTAAGAAGAATACAATTCCCAGAAAAGGTTGGTGTGCAATTCCGTAGTATCCTTTGTTGAGTTTTCAAAAAATAAAACAACCAAAGGTGCCATCTAAGAAGCAAAAGAAAATCATAAAAGAGCAAAACAAGCTACATTTCTTGGGAAAAAAGTAAAAAATATAAAAAAAGTTATCCTCAGACACAGGTGCTGAGGGCAAGTTCTTGAATGACTCCTCAAAGGACTAAAATGACAACATACTAATAAATTCAAGGATACGTAGTACCGCACCGTTCCAGCAATTACAGAGCAGCTGTTGTTGCATGACTGCAAGAAATATTTCGAATATAAACAAAGCTTGCTCTTATGTTTAGATTGAAGAATAGGGGGAGTTACGCATTCTTATCGGCAGTGGTAGATGATTCTGCCTAACTAACAGTATGTGCTTGAGTGGCGGTGAATGGGAAAATAAATAAATGCTTTAAAATGAGCCTTCAACAAGCTTATATTCTCCAGGGGGGAGGACATCCTCCAAATGGGAGCGGAAATACTAACATATAACTCCTGGTCATATACCGATATTTCGAAACTGGTGGTTTCTCCTCGCAGTGACCGCGGAAAGTGGTAATTTGACTCCTCTGCCTTTTCAGTTTTAAGAAGATACAATCCCAGAAATGGTTGTGAGCAATACCGTAGTTGTTTGTAGAGTTTTCAAAAAACAACCAAAGGTGCCATCTAAGAAGCCCAAAAGAAACATCATAAAGAGCAAAACAAGCTACATTGTCTTTGTGAAAAGTAAAAAAATATAAAAAGATATCTCCAAGACACAATGATGAGGGCAGTTCTAGGAATGAATCTCAAGGAACTAAAATACAACAGACTAATAAATTCCAGGAATAAGTACCGCACCGTTCAGCAAACTTAAGAGCAGCTTGGTGTTGCATTGACTGCAAGAAATATTGAATTATAAACCAAAGCTTGCTCTTATGTCTTAGATTGAAGAATATAGGGTGAGATTAGCATTCATATCGGCTGTGTGTAATATGAGTTCTGCCTAACTAACCGTATCGTGGCTTGAGTGGGTGAATAATGGGAAAATAAAATTAATTGCTTTCTCAAAATGAGCCTTCAACAAGCTTATTTCTCCAAGGGGGAGACATCCTCCAATAGGGAGGGAAAATCACTAAACATATAACTCTGGTCCTTATACCGATATTCGAAACTGGTGGTTTCTCCTCTGTGATCGCGGAAAGTGGTTAATTTGGACTCCTCTGCTTTTCAGTTTTAAGAAGAATCCAATCCCAGAAAAGGTGGTGTGCAAATACGTAGTATGTTGTTGAGTTTTCAAAAAAACAACCAAAGGTGCCATCTAGAAGCAAAGAAAATCATAAAAGAGCAATACAAGCTACATTTTCTTGTGAAACAGTAAAAAAATATAAAAAAGATATCCTCCAGAACAAGTGCTGCGGGCAAAGTTCTTGGAATGAATCCTCAAGGCCAAAATACAACATAAACTAATAATTCCAAGGGATAGTACCGCACGTCAGCATCTTACAGAGCAGCTTGGTGTTTGCAATGACTGCAAGCAATACTTGAATTATAAACAAAGCTGGCTCTTATGTCTTAGATGAAGAAAATAGGGGGAGTTACGCATTCATTTCTGCAGTGGTAGATGATTCTGCTAACTAACTGTATGTGCTTGAGTGGTGAATGGGGAAAGTAAAATAATTGCCTCTCAAATGAGCCTTCAACAAGCTTATATTCTCCAAGGGGGAGGTCATACTCCAATAGGAGGGAAACTCACTAACATATAACTCATGGTCATATACGATATTTCGAAAACTGGTGGTTATCCCAGTGACGCGGAAAGTGGTAATTTGACCTCCTCTGCCTTTTCGTTTTAAGAGAATACAATCCAGAAAAGGTTGGTGTGACAAGACCGTAGTTGTTTGTTGAGTTTTCACAAAAAAAAAACAACCAAAGGGTGCATCTAAGAAGCAAAAAGAAAATCATAAAAAAGAGCCAAAACAAGATTACATTTTCTTGTGAAAGTAAAAAATATAAAAAAGTTATTCCTCCAAGTCACAGTGCTGAGGGCAAGTCTTGGAATGAATCCTCAAGGACCAAAATACAACAAATAATAAATTCCAAGGATAAGTACCGCCACGTTCCAGCCAACTACAGAGCAGCTTGGTGTTTGCAATGACTGCAAGAAATATTGCTTTATAAACCAAAGCTTAGCTCTTATGTCTTAGATTGAAAGAAATTGGGGGAGATACGCATTCATATCTGCAGTGGTAGATGATTCTGCCTAACTTACAGTATGTGCTTGAGTGGGTGGAATGGGGGGAAAATAAAAATAAATGACTTCTCAAATTGAGGCCTTCACAAGCTTATATTCTCCAAGGGGGAGTAGACATCTCCATTAGGGAGGGAAACTCATAACTTATAACTCCTGGTCATATTCGATATTCGAAAAACTTGGTGGGTGGTTTGCTCCTCAGTGACGCGGAAGTGGTGATTTTGACTCCTCTGCCTTTTCAGTTTTTTAAGATGAATGCAATCCAGAAAAGGTTGGTGTGCAATTACCGTAGTATGTTTGTTGAGGTTTTCAAAAAAAAACCACCACAGGTGCCATTAAGAAGCAAAAGAAAATATAAAGAGCAAATACAAGCTACATTTTCTGTGAAAAAGTAAAAAAATCTCAAAAAGAGTTATGATCCTACCAAGACACAAGTGCTGAGGGGCAAGTTCTTGGAATGAATCCTCAAGCCGGCACTGTGTAAATACAACAAACTAATAAATTCCTAGGATAAGTACCGCACCGTTCCAGCATACTTACAGAAGCAGCGTGGTGTTGCATGACTGCAAGAAATTTTGGAATTATAAACAAAGCTTGCTCTTATGTATTAGATAGAAGAAAATAGGGGGAGATACGCATTCATATCTGCAGTGGTAGATGATTTGCCTACCTAACAGTATGTGCTTGAGTGGGTGAATGGGGAAGATAAAATAATATGCTTTCAAATGAGCCTTTCAACTAGCTTATATTCTCCAAGGGAGACATCCTCCAATAGGGAGGGAAACTCACTAACATATAACTCTGGTCATATACCGATATTTCGAAACTTGGTGGTTTCTCCTCAGTGACGCGGAAAGTGGTAATTTGATCCTCTTGCCTTTTCAGTTTTAAGAAGAATACAATTCCCAGAAAGGTTGGTGATGCAATACGGTAGTAGGTTTGTTGAGTTGTCAAAAAACCCAACCAAAGGTGCCATCTAAGAAGCAAAAGAAAATCATATTAGGAGCAAAACAGCTACATTTCTTGTGAAATGTAACAAAATATAAAAAAGGAATATCCTCCAAGACACAAAGTGCTGAGGGCAAGTTCTTGGAATGAATCCTCAAGGCGACTAAAAACAAACAAACTTTTATAAATTCCAAGGATAAGTACCGCACCGTTCCTGCAACTTTACAGAGCAGTTGGTGTTGCAATGACTGCAAGAAATATTGAATTATAAACAAAGCTTGCTCTTATGTCTAGATTGTAGAAATAGGGGAGATTACGCATTCATTCTGCAGTGGTAGATGATTCTGCATAACTCACATTATGTGCTTGAGGGGTGAAGGGGGAAATAAATTAATGCTTCTCAAAATGAGCCTTCAACAAATACTATATTATGTTAGTGAGTTTCCCTCCCTATTGAGGATGTCTCCCCCTTGAGAATATAAGCTTGTTGAAGGCTCATTTGAGATGCATTGATTTTATTTTCCCCCATTCACCCACACAAGCAATACTGTTAGTTAGGCAGAATTCTATCTACCACTGCAGATATGAATGCGTATCTCCCCTATTTCTTCAATCTAAGACATAAGAGCAAGCTTTGTTTATATATTCAAATTTCTTGCAGTCATTGCAAACACCATGCTGCTCTGTCAAGTTGCTGGAACGGTGTGCGGGACTTATCCTGGGAATTTATTAGTTTGTTGTATTTTAGTCCTTCTTGAGGATTCTTCAAGAACTGCCCTCAGCACTTGTGTCTTGGCAGGTTATATTTTTTATTATTTTTTACTTTTCACAAGAAATGTAGCTTGTTTTGCTCTTTATGATTTTTCTTTTGCTTTTAGATGGCACTTTGGTTGTTTTTTTTTGAAACTCAACAAACATACTACGGTATTGCACACCAACCTTTTCTGGGATTGTGTCTTTCTTCTTAGACTGAAAAAGGCGGAGGAGTCGAAAAGTTTACAACTTTCCGCGGTCATGAGGCGAACACCACCAAGTTCGAAATATCCGGTCTATGTCCAGGAGTTTTTTGTAGTGGATGTCTTCCCTCCCTATTGGTGGATGTCTCCCCCTTGGAGAATATAAGCTTGTTGATGGCCTCATTTTGATGTAAGCATTTATTTTTTTTTCCCCATTCACCCACTCAAGCACATACTGTTAGTTAGGCAAGAATCATCTACACTGCAGATTGAATGCCGTCATCTCCCCCTATTTCTTCAATCTAAGACCATCAGAGCAAGCTTTGTTTATAATTCATTTTTTCTTGCAGTCAATTTGCCAAAGGAGGCTCTGTAAGGTTGCTTGGGAACGGGTGCGGTATTATCCTTGGAATTTATTTGTTTTGTTGTTTTTTAGTCCCTTGAGGGGGGGGATTCATTCCAAGAACTTGCCTCAGCACTTGTGTCCTTGGAGGTATTTTTTTTTTTATATTTTTGACTTTTCACAAGGGTAAATGTAGCTTGTTTTGTTCTGTAGGATTTTCTTATTCTTCTTAGATGCGCACCTTTGGTTGGTTTTTTTGAAAACTCAACAAACATACTACGGATATTGCACTCCAACTTTTCTGGGATTGTATCTTCTAAAACTGCAAAGGCAGAAGAGGAGTCAAAATTACATTTCGCGGTCACTGAGGTGGGATGATAACCCCAAGTTTCGAAATATCGGTATATGACCAGGAGTGCTAAGTTTAGTGAGTTTCCCTCCCCTCTTGGGGATTGTTCTCCCCCTGGAGAATTTTAGCTTGTTGAAGGGATCATTTGCAGAAGCATTTATTTTATTTTCCCCTTTCACCACTCAAGCTCCATACTGTTAGTTAGGCAGAATCATCGTCCACTTCATGATATGAAATGCGTATTCCCCCTATTTCTTCTAGCTAAGCCATAAGAGCAGCTTTTGTTTATAATTCAATATTTCTTGCAGTCATTGCAACACCAAGCTGCTCTGTTTAAGTTGCTGTGGAAGGTGCGGGACTTATACTTGGAAATTTATGAGTTTGTTGTATTTTAGTTCCCTTGAGGATTCATTCTCAAGACTGCCCTCAGCACTTGTGTCTTGGAGGATATCTTTTTTATATTTTTTACTTTGCACAAGAAAATGTAGCTTTTTTTGATTCTTTTATGATTTTCTTTTGCTTATTAGATGGTCTTTGGTGGTTTTTTTGAAAACTCAACCAAATTACTACGGTTTATATGCACACCAACCTTTTCATGGGATTGTATTCTTCATAAAACTGAAAAGGCAGAGGAGTGCAAAATTACACTTTCGCGGTCACTGAGGAGAAAAGAAACCACCCAAGTTTCGATAATATCGGTATATGACCAGGAGTTATATGTTAGTGAGTTTCCCTCCCTATTGGAGATGTCTCCCCCTTGGAGACAAATTAAGCTTGTTGGAGGTCATTTGTGAAGCATTTATTTTATTTTCCCCTTTCTCCCACTCAAGCACATACTGTTAGTTAGGCAGAATAATCTTACCACTGCAGATATGAATGCGTATTCTCCCCCTATTTCTTCAATCTAAGACATAAGGAGCACACCCAGCCTTTGTTTATAATCAATATTTCTTGCAGTCATTGCAACACAAAAGCTGCTCAGTAAGTTGCGGCGAACGGTGAGGCTTCTTATCTTGGAATTTATTAGTTTGTTTGTATTTAGTCCCCTTGAGGATTCCTTCAAGAACTTGCCCTTCAGCACTTGTGTCTTGGAGGATATCTTGTTATATTTTTTTAATATTTTATACTTTTTCACAAGAAAATGTAGCTTGTTTTGCTCTTTTATGATTTTCTTTTGCCTCTTAGATGGCCACCTTTGTGTTGGTTTTTTTGAAAACTCAACAAACATTATACGTATTGCCAACCTACTTTTTCTGGGATGTATTCTTCTTAAAAAATGAAAGGAGTGGAGTCAAATTACCACTTTCCGCGGTCACTGAGGAGAAGCCACCCAAGTTTCGGAAATTTCGGTATATGACCAGAGTTTATTTGTTAGCTGAGTTGCCCTCTCATATTGGAGGTATGTCTCCCCTGCGAGATATAAGCTTGTTTGAAGGCTCCATTTTGAGAAAGCATTTATTTTATTATTTCCCCATTCACCCCACTCAAGCACATACTGTTGGTTAGGCAGAACATCTTCACTGCAGTTATGAATGCGTATCTCCCCTATTTCTTCAATTAGACATTAAGAGCAGCTTTGTTTGTAATTCAATATTTCTTGCAGTCATATGCCAAACACCAAGCTGCTCTGTAAGTTGCTGGAAACCCCCCCCCGGGTGCCCCCCCCGGTACTATCCTTGGGAATTATTAGTTTGTTGTATTATATATATATATATATATATATATTTATATATATTATTTATATATATTATTATATATATATATATATTTATTAGATATTTTATATTTATATATATATATATATATATATTATTTATATTTAGTTTAAATCAAGTTAAAGAGAATCTTAAAACTATCTTACAATTTTGTTTCGGAGCGTGTTGCGCTGTCATCTGGATGGTTTGTGTATGCCACCGCGATGTTTTATAGCGTTGTGGGCTCCCGTGCGGTTGTATGCACGTGCGGGTTGGCATGCACGTGTTTTTTTGGGGCTTTCTGGTTTTTGTTTGGGGGTGTTCACTACAAACGATTTTCCATTTATGCCTGGCAGTTGTATTACTATTTCTGTTTTGTTGTTTAAAGTTGACTAAAGTGTGGTTTGCATAGTATTACATGTTGCAGTTAAAAAATACGGTTGCACCTTTTTGGAACATTGCTGTAGGGGGATGCTCGTTTATGATTTTCCAGTGGATTTATTGTGCTTGTGTGCGTCTTTAAGTTTCAGATATATTTGCTCAGTTCTGTTTGGATTTATATTTTTCTTAGTAAATGACTGTTTGTGGTTTGCATATCTGGTTTGGAAGTGGTTTTCTAGTGATCCCTATGTATGTTTCTTTTCATTTTCTGATGTCACAGTTAGCCTGGTATTCAATGTGTTGTGAAGACATTTTTGTGTTTAGTGGGCAAACACCCCCATGCTCCTGTCTGGTGCAATTGCAAGATTGCCTTTCTTCACCCTTCTTTGCTGTGTTGATTTTCATTTTGTTGGATGCGTCAATTAGGTTTTTTGAGGTTGAGATACATGTGTCGATAGTTTTGACAGTGTTTTGGTTAAAAATTTTTTGGACAGTTTTGTGATCTTTTGGAATGAAGTTGTGAGGATTTTGAAGAATTGCTTTCCCTTGGTTTGTTTTGAGTTTCCGTCGTTTGGGGGGTTATACCATGTTGAGTTTTCTTTCTATTTTCTTGCTTTTATGTGTGTTGTTGTCTGGGTTGTATTGTAATTTGTAATTGTATCCCACTTGTTTGTAGTGCACCTCCTGGTATTCTCCGCTGCATTGTTGAACACCTCTCTCACTGGCATGACAGGTTTGTAGTCTCTTGTTTATTATGCCATGGGTATGGTCTTTTTGTACAGATGGATGGAATGGTTACTTTTGGTGTGTACATAAAGGAGTGTATCGTTGGGTTTCTTGTTGGTTGATATATGTTGAGTGTTTGAGATCCAGTGATATGTCTAAGTAGTTCACTACCTTTTTGTTTGATCAATGGTAATCTTTAAGTTGTGGTTTTGGAAGATTTTGACTTAGGTCTTTCTTCTTGTTTTCGATGGTTCGTGGATTGTTGGTTAGTGCAGCAGGCATCGTCTTGTATTAGTCCGACTTGTTTTCGGTTTTTTCTTGATGTGGACAGCATGAATAGTCCCGACGTTTTTTTTTCACATGTTTTGCACCATCATATGATCCCATGGTTACGTCGAATGTTGAGTTTTCTGTTGGTTTTCCGATCCAGGTTTCATTTTTGCTGTGTAGTAATTGTTTCTTGGTGTGGAGAATGATTTCCATTTCTGTCCTGTTATGTCTGTGTGGTTCTGCAAACTTCAGGCTTTGGTGGGAGTAGTTCCTCATCTATTGAGGGGTAAAAGTTATATGTCAAATGTGATGAATACTGTATTACTTTGTTTTATTGAGGTTTTTTGAACCATTGGATAATTCGTATGTGTTCTTCCAGAGGTTGTATTCGAGTTTGATTTTCACGTTCTTTATATTTTCCAGATTTTCTTGCTTATTTTGCCTAATTCAGATTTGGATGGGGTTTTTTGTCTAATGTTGGATTGTTTGAAAATTGGGCTTGTCGGTATTTGAGGGTTATGTAAAGCTTCTTTTGTTGCTGTCGCTTCTATCCTGTCACTTAGGTCTATGCGCTCGCAAGTCTTTTTCTTTAGTGCGGATACTGTCATGTATATTTTTTGTCGGCTTTATTGTTAGTTTTTCTGGATGTTTTTGTTCAAGGAGTTGAGGTATTCTTTTGGTTCCATTTTGTAGTAATTGCTAGTTTTATCAGGCTTCACAAATATTTAATTTTTTTTTGACATTTTGTAATTGTTTTATTTGTTTTTTGTAGTGTGTTTGGAAATCCGTTGTTAGATTTTTTGAATTCAATATTGGTTATCTTCTTTTCATTGATCTTCAAAGGGTTTCATTAGTCTATGCTGGTGGTGAATCGCCATGATTTGAAATCGTAGGTGTTTTTGTCCTCTTTGTTTGCAGTTGGGTTCAGAAAAAAGAATGCTTTCCATCTCTTATTATGTACAAACATATCTGTTTGTTCTATTCATTTTTTTTATATATGATTTGCGGATTAGAAAACGGTATATTTTTTGTGGACTGCCTAAAATTGGTTTCTCCATTTAAAACCTCAGGCCCAGTGCTCACGTGAGGAGCGATTAAGATCAGCTATATTTAAAAGCCTAAAACCAATTTTTAAGTTTACTCAACACCTTGGGGGAGCAACATTAGTTAAAACAAGTTAAAAGAGGAATCTTAAAACTATCTACAAATATGTTTCGAGCGTGTTGCGCTGTCATCAGGCTGTTTTGGTTTGCCCACCGCCGATGTTTATTAGCGTGTGGGCTCCCGTTTGCGGTTGTTGGCACGTGCGGGTTGGCTGCGCGAGTTTTTTGGGGGCATTCAGGTTTTTGTTTTTGCCGGTGTGTTCACATAAACAACGATTCATTTATGCCTCGCAGTTGTTTAATGTTCTGTTTTGGTGTTTTAAGTTGTATTTGTGGTTTGCATAGTATTAACCTTTTTCAGTTAACATAGGTGATGGACGGCGCCAACACATAGGTGGGATGACAGCGCAAACTCGCTCGGAAACAAATTGTAGTAGTTTTCAAGATTCCTCTTTTAACTTGCTTTTTACTAATGTTGCTCCCCAAGGGTTAGCACTTAAAAAATTGTTTTAGGCTTTTAAATTACTGTATATAAATCTATATATATATATATATTATATATATATATATATATATATATATATATATATATATATATATATATATATATATCTTATATATATATATGTAATTATGTCTCATTCCCACCTATTTCCTTCTTGTATTTTCCATTCTCTGTCATTCAGTTCCCTTTTCTCCTTTCCGTACTCGATCTTACTCCCCATCCGCTGATCCCAATCATTCTGGATTTTTTGTCATTGCATATTATGCATTCCGGAGAAAACTGTTCTTTGTTTTCCCCTTTATAATAGACTAGCATGGGAGGGTATTTAGATGATCATGCACTTTGTGACAAGTCTTTGAAATGTGGCATGGTGTTAGATATGGGTATGGGATTTCCGAAACCCCCGCAAACAAACTAAGCTCGAACCTACTTTGACCTGTTTGCACAAAGACGGTTCCCCCATCACATTATCCGTGTAGCCCCCCCCACAGACGCTCAGTGTGTCTCATCACCTCCCCAAATGTCTATTGCTCTTAATTGTTTGTGAACTCTACTCCCTCAGATCATCCTCTGTCATATCACACTATTCACCATCCTCCATCCCTCCCCTTGTTTAGTGGCCCAGCCATACGGCCTCCTTCCCCCCTGTAACCTCTTGACATTGGCACACGTAGCGATCTTCTCGCAGGTTCATTTGAAGGCCTAAACATTTTATTGACACGGTCATTTCGGCACAATTTCGTTTATATCTCTGAAAGGAGATTCAACTTCAAAAGAACATATTGAGTTTTCCTGTCATGCGTTCTATATTTTGTGAGCTCATTATGATCTCTTACAGGCATCACGCTTACACCTATCAGAAGAAAAGCATAGTATTGACATTCAACATGGCCTTCTGTAGCAATACCCAGTGTTATCACTCATTAGCAGGAAACACTCCATGCTCTTTCCATGAAGGTAGTTGACTTTGTTACCCCGGTCAGTTCCAGTGATTGTAGGTGATCTCCCCTTATGCTCAACAGGTAGAAGTGTCAGTGGAAGGTTTCCTGAGGAGGTTGGTGAATCACAGATGGTGTGCTTCATGGGATTCCTCCCACACTGGATGGCATCCAACAACGTGTGGGAAAGTTTGCGGGATGGATCTGGCAGAGAGCGGATGTTCTCCGTGGCAAGTGTTCACCCCTGGTGTTGCAGCATCTCTTCAGGGAGCATCATGTCATGAGCACACGTATTCATACCAGCTGACCTTGGTCTGGCTCTTGCTATGAAGATTCAGGGTCTGCCAGACGGGCTATGGCCTCACGAAACCATGGAGGTGTGGGAGAAGAGACTCGCGGCAAATGCTCCCAACTGTCTGCTAATTGGTTCAACATGTCCACGTATTTCTCCTGATCTGGTGCCAACTTTCTTCGAGGTCAGCGAAATGGGTGATTGAACTTGACTCTGTGTGCCTGTGCAGGTCCTGTGGCCATGTTGTTTTTGCTTTTGGACATACAAAACTATGCCCCGCTGGATGCCTGTTTCTTGAAAGACATGGCATGGTCTTGCAGAGGACCCACAAGTGTCATGAAGCCTCATGGCAAAGGATGTTTGTGTTGGCAACGGAGTGAAAAAAGTTATCTATGTTGGCACTGACCAGAGCCAGGAAGCCAGCATCAGTTTCTTCAAGAGGACAGCGGAGCAAATGGACTTCTATGGACAGCCAGAGGAAAAGGAGTTCATTGAGCTTTCGAAAACCTGAGGTGCTAAGGGTCATGATGAATTTGAGAACGCCAGTCTCATGCTTCAAACAAGATATCAGCGTGGAACATCCCAGAGTCTTTCTGCTGCTGAGCTGAACAAAATTTTTGAAAGATCTCAAGGCTCTACTCTGTCTCGTCAAGAGGGAAATGTTGTCAGCCCATTCAAAGAGACAGGCCCAGAGCTTGTCACACTGGACCACTGGTGAAAAAAAAAAGTCGGGACCCGATGATTGTTCCAACACCTTGAAGGAAGCTCCCCAACATATGCAAGGCCTGTTTGCTGGAGTCTTGTGCAGGATCAGAAATGAAACATGTTTTCAAAACCCTTGTCTGATGTATCCCAAGGGACCAGTTTGCACACCTTCAGCAATCAACCACTGTGGACTTGAAGAAGGGAGCTGACCAATTTGGATAGCACAAAGGCAAATGCAGATTCCATTACAAGGTTGTTTCTGTCCTCCAAAGGACGACCAGATGGGGATATAGAAGACCTTTTCAGGCATGAGAATCAGCGTGAGCCTCCCTTCCTGAGTGAAGGGAAACTGATGACAGGTACTAAATCAGCTCTTCGTGGCTGTCCTGTATGCTGATCCTGAACGTTCCCTGCAGCCAAAGAAAGCCTCTGTGGGTTGTGTGGATATGTCAGCTCATCATTCACATCGTCAAGCCCCAGCGTGCACTGTGTTTGGAGACTATACACACATTGCCTTGCTACCCTTCTTTAGATAGCCAGATGACCAACAAGACCACAGAATAGATGCTGTCTGGGGCACATATCAGGATGCAAATCACAAACTCAGTGCACAACGGGGTGAATGTGAAGGGCGACGAAAACAGAGCCTCTGCAGAAAGATACCTATTCCAAAAGGAGCTGTCTGGTAGAAATTTCTCAAAGAGTCTGAAAACAAGAATGAACTGTTCAGTTCCTCCGCGAGTTCTGGGGCAAAGGACCACTGACACAAAAATCATCTCTTCACCACGAAAGATGACTTTTACTCAGTAACAGACCATCTGATGTATCGGCCTGGTCTCCCTGCTCTCAAGAAGAAGCTGACGACCGGGTGATGCTGCACCTGCACCACGTGCTGAGCAAGGTCACACTAGGGCCTTACCTCAGGAACAGTGGACACTGATGTGGTTGGGTCTTGCCATCTATCATTTCCATGAACTGACTTGTCAGAGCTGTGGATCGGATTTGGGTCCTGGACCCAACCTTCCAGAGACATTTCATTCATCACATCTCTCAAACAGCTTGGACCCTCAGCGAATCTGAGGCTTCCTCCTTCTTCCATTCATTCACGGAATGTGATGTAACTATCGGCCCAAATTGGTTTTTTTTTTTTTTTTTGGGGATTGGGAAAAAGATCAGCATGGAATGCGAGGGGTGCTTTCCTGAGGTCATGACACCTTCAGCGCTGTCACCAGGACTCAGCCCCTTCCACTTGACTCGCTTCACTATGCAACGTATGGAGCCGTCTGACTGTGCTTATGTACAGCAAAAACTGCCGATCCACTTCTGTCAGTGAAGCAGAGAGCTGTTGATCACCATTGGCCTCTAAACCTCTTGAGTCCGTCCCACCAACTCAGCTGCCTTGATTCAGCATGTGAGGCGAGCACTGCTTCGCTGGTGGCTTTCATCTGGAGCGAGTCCTCTTTCCAAACTTCCCAACGTTTCCAAGCCCGAGTGAATGGGGATGGAAGTGGGAATGACAGAAACAATGCGTGGGTAACACCACTGGAACTGATCTGCCAATGCCAATGAAAGGATGCTCATTGTTTGCTCCACTGTGGCTGCTTGGTTGCTTGCAAGAAACTGGCAAGTGTCACTGAGGATGCACTTCGCCAGGTATCCATGTGCAAGTGTGAGGGGAGTGCACAAACAGTGCTTAGTCATAGGTTTCAGAACTTAGTAAACCACACCCAGGTACATTCAAAGTCATTGAAACACTATGCTGCATTTCTAAACTGGACTCATTGGACTCTTTGATTTACTACACTGCTCAAACCAGGAGGTTCAAGAAACGTGAAAAATTACATCTCGAACAAGGAATGTATAACAGTGGTTAAGACTAATGTCCATTTACCAGGTCAAACGGTATGGAATGTTTCTAATATTTCATTTAATATTACATTTGTTGAATGTTCTGTATAATCAAATAAATAATCTAGAAAAACTCCAGTCGGTTTCACCACGGTTGGGAAGAATCGATCAGTGCAACAGTTGTTATATTTCTTACTAAACTTGACATTTTGACAATGCTGTGATGGCACACACTATGGGGATGGGGGCTGTGATTGGCAAGAACAGTTTCTGTCGGTAGCCATATTGGATTTTGCGCAAACAAGGTGAATAGTGTCAAGCTCAATTGTTTGCGGTGGTTTATGAAAACCTATACTCATACCGACAGATGCAAATTTCAAAAAAACTTGTCACCAAGTGCCACGATGGGCCCAGTTTTGGAGGAAATTCCTTCCGCTTGACGTATGGTTTGCATGCTCCATTGTATCGTGGTGTGTGTGTGTGTGTGTGTGTGTGTGTGTGGTGTGTGGTGTAGTGTGTGTTGTGTGTGTGTGTGTGTGTGTGTGGTAGTGTGTGTCCATGTGTGTGAGAGAAGAGGAGAGAGAGAGATGAGGAGGAGAAAGGAGAGAGAGAGAGAGAGAGAGATTGTCATGGACCTATTGACAAAGGGTTTAAGGTTTTCAAAGGAGATCTATAAATATCGATGTTGTACATTAAGAAATGTAATTTACAGCGTCCTGCCTTGCGCGCAGACGCTCATTTCCTCACAGACTGAGCGGCTCT
>CM031597.1:49671735-49674235 GCA_018398815.1 Conus ventricosus | reverse complement strand
TCCGCAAAACAACCAGGACTGTCGGGTGGACCGTTGTGCGCTGCTAGTTTAAAAAGAGCTGACCAAATATATGAAACAATCGATGTTGAAAATATGACAACATTATTGTGCTGAAATTGTCAAAAAAATTGTTTGTGTACAGACTCACACCAGTTATTTTGCTTGGTGTATATGTAACTTACACGCCTTCCTCTCTCCATATTATCGTGATACTGACCAACAAATGGCATAACTGTTTTAGACAATGTATTAAGACGTTGTGGAATCTCTGCAACTTTACCTGTTTTGTTGTTCGTTGACTTCAATGCACCGTACAGGGGGTGAAAAAAGGTACAGAAGAAGTGCAGATTGTATGTCATAATCATTTGACCTTTGCAGGAAGACACGACATACAACGATTTACTGCTAACTTCAAAAGAATAAGATACAGAATGATATTTGGTAAATGCTTGTTAAATGTCCTGCGTTCTTTTGATCAGTTCATCCTTAATGGTGGCCATAAATAAATGATATTGACTTCGGTCACTTAACCTATGTGTCCCCACCACCAGATTATCATTTGATGAATACGTGATGGTGTCAATATTTCTCTTAAAATATTGTGTTCTCTTTGAATGTTCGGGCCAAGAATAAATCAAAAACACATGCTCAGTAGAAGCTTTATACATCCTAAAGTGTATGTAGCTAATCACGAAGCCAAAACATACATTTAAACTAAAAATTAATGGGACCAAGAAAAAAATGATAATGCAAAGGTAAATAGGATGGTGATGAGTTTTCAGGAAACATGGAAAGGGCAACTGACTTAATAGATCCCGAGGTTTAATGAGCGATTTCCTGTTTTTAATGAGTCATTAATTGATGCTATTAGTTGTATGAGAAAAACAATTACAATGTGCCAAGAAAGACCAACCCATGGTTTTATAAGGACTGGGCAAACCAAGAAAAAAAAGCAGCTCCGCCAAAATTTGAACAGTATACAGACAGGACGACGAGGACGAAGTAGATCAGAAATTCTGTATAAATCAAAAGCGCAGAGATTAATAAAAGAACTTCTCAGACAAAAAAGAAAAACTCATCGAGAAAAAGAATGTAAAGACTTACATGAACCACATAACGACATCTACGAAATTTTGGAGCAAATAAAACCTTTATCGTGTAAAAAACATCAGTTAAAATGACATTAGCAAAGGAATATGGTAACCAACACCTTTTCAAGAGGTCTTTCCAGTCCAACTTGACTAACCGATGAACAAAAAAACGTGTACATTTTTGACTGAGCTAGAAGTACAAATCAGAAAGATTCAAATACTTCAACACAGACATTCAAGAACATGATATCACAGAACGTTAAATTTACGGCTGCAGTTACTTCATTAAAGAATGTTAAGGCCCAGCCCCTGGTGGTATAGAGAGGTAACATTTTCAAAAATTCTTTAACAGAAATTATTTCCGTTTTTTGATTCTTTTGTTCAATAAATTGTTTTCTACTGAACTTATCCTTTAACAGTGGTCAAGAAGCCATTATCCAACCTCTGATTAAAAAGTGATGTGAATTTAGCCGATAATTCTAGAGGGAGAATTCATAGCTGTGTGTTGCAGTTAAGTTTGTACAGCATATACAAACCAACGGCTGAAACAAATTTTGAAAAGAAAATAATGTCATCAATGATAATGTCAGGGCAGGAATTAGAAAAAAAAATAGTACTAAAGACCACGATTTACACTGATTGCTATAGTTCAAAAACAATAATTGCAACACAAGAAATTGTACGTATGCCTATATACGATTTTAAAAAGTGCCATTGATTCCGTTGTTCGAGCAAACTTGGTGGATATTCTAAGAAAAGGTATAAATGTGAAAAATGTACCGGCTATTATCCCTAGATATATAACACGTGAAAGCGAAGTTAGAGTGGTAAACGATTTAAAGTGAAGCCTTCGAGTCCTCTCGGTTAGAAACAGTGGAAGTGTGCAGCTCCCGTTCTGTTCACCAATTTTTATCAATGATATGCTGTAGAAATATTAGAAAAAGGGAAATCATGGAATCCACTTATCCCTTGAATTTCTGGAAATTTTAAGTTCTTAATTTTGTCAGACGATGAAAACCACCTCTCTGATTCATTACATGTTTTGCAAAATCCGTTAAACTTCTTATACCATTTCATCTAAAAATACTAAGGTCTTAACAGTACATGCGATGCCGAGCGAATCAAATATGATATTTAGCAAATGGTGGCCAAATCCTGAGATCATTGAACATTGGTCTTTGGTCAGAAATAAAATGAATGTTGTAAACATGTACAGATATCTAGAAACATAATTACCACTAGACTCTCCTTTTCACATACCCACTATGATAATGTCAAGCAAAGCAAAGAGAGGCGTTTCACCCCCTGAAATATTTTCAAAAGCTTTGTGTATCTGTGGAGAAAAATCACCTACAGTATTCCTTTAAGTATGTTCTACACTCCAAATTCACCAATACTTTTTTATTTTG
>CM031597.1:49664235-49666735 GCA_018398815.1 Conus ventricosus | reverse complement strand
GTTAAGTGGTGAATTGTATATAATGTGTGAGTTATTTTGCAACAACACTGGAATAAAAGTATTTACAAGTTCTTACGTGTGTGCTTATTGCTTGTGCACGCACACGTATGAGTGCATGCGCGTTGTGCGCGTGTGTGTATACATATGCGAGTGTGTTTGAGTGTGTGTGTGTGTGTGTGTGTGTGTGTGTGGTGTGTGTGTGTGTGTGTGGTGTTGTGGTGTGTGTGTGTGTTGTGTGTGTGTGTGTGTGTGCATATGCGTGTGCTATATGAGTGCTTATATGAATAATAATGGTAATTACAAGCACTTAATTTTTCAAAAAAAAATTTCAAAGGAAAAGAAAAAACAATTTAACAAAACTAATCAATTTAACAACCATCAGGCACAGAACCGTAACTTTTCTCGTCTTTGTCACTTTTAAGCTTTGTACATTATTCCATCTTCCCTCCCCACACTTATGCCGCCCCACATACAACAAAAAAGGAACCTATAAATACTTCCCCAATGGAGTGCGCTCTAAGATACAAAAACTCATGTGTTAGAGCTGGTGACTCAAAGATGGCATGTGCACTATTTTGTTCAACACTGGAATTATTTTTTTCATGTCTTGACATGTAACAATATGTTCACGTGTTATTTTCTTTTTATATAAACACACTATGTTTTTAACTTTAACATATTTTTGTTTTTTAAAAGCATCAAGTTTCCACCTATACATCAACGAAGTATATTTTTATTTAAACTAAAGTTATGTTGAATGATTTTAATATCAAAAGTATCAAACTGATTTTGATTGTCATGTTCTATCATTCTATCTTTGAAATTTTTCGAAATATGTGGTTGTGTTTTAACTAGGTTGCACTGCTCATGTACCGATAAGGCTTAGTTTAAGATATTCAGAACCGAGATATGTTTTGCTCCACATTTAGCTGCCCTATCTACTTTATCGTTATAATAAAAGGAACAGTGTGAAGGAATCCAACAAAAGGATAACTGGGTGCCTCCTTCAATAAGCATGTGGATCAACAGCTGACCTCAATAATCATTTCAGGTCTAGTATGCAGATGAAGAAAATCTTTAGCGCTGAAGGATGATTTTGAATCTACACAAAACAGAGCTTGAAATATTGTTTGGGGGAGGAATTTAAAAGGTAATTCAAAGCCATGAGTATTGCTGTTAATTCAGCTGTGAATATGGATATGTTGATCCAATGTAAAAAGATTTCTCACCTCAAGTCTGGGATTAAGAATGCACAACTGTTTGCTTACCAATACATGAACATCTGTGTATATTTTTAATTGGTTAGTGTATTTCTCGTCAATATGACACTTAGTATAACTTGTGAGCATATTGTTATTTTCATCTTTTTTAATGTTGGTGTGATCCAATATCAAAATGGGCTTTTTAAGTTCCCAGGGTGGAATAGGACAAAAAGATGGTCTGGGAGATAAAGCTTCCTTTTCTAAAAGAAACCCAGAATCTGAAAGTATTTTTGATGTATAAGTTGCTATAGTTATTTGAGAAGTTATAGACTTTGCTCTTTTCGGAAAATCAAAATCTGATTCATTTTAATTTCTGATTTGATATGTGTTTTTCTAGCTGTACTTTTAATGACAAATTTACAAACATGTTAAATCTCTATAATCACTAGAGGAAGTACCTGGGCTTCATAATATGTACGTGACGATGATGCGTGCACAGGAAGTCAAGGGCTAATTTCAATGCCTTACATTCAATTCTTTGCAGTTTTTGTAATAGATATTTAGGCGCATTGAAGAATATTTCTTGGGCATAAGTTTACTTTTGATCTCATTAAAGACTTACATAGAGTAATCAAGTAGCTGGATCTTGTCCCACTTTTCTTTAGAAATAATTTTCAGAAAGTTTAATGTTTTTCTCGCTTTTGTTAATAAATATTCGATATGAAAGTTCCATGATAATTTAGATGTAAAATAAACTCCTAGAAAATTTAATCTCTGTTACGTACTTAAGAGGAGTATCATCCAATGTGAAAACAGGCATACTTTCTGGGTTAGATCCACTGTTTAAAAAGAATCATATTTGTTTTTTCGGTTGACAGACTTAATCCATTTAGCTTCATGTAATCCACCATCTTGTTTAGTTCTCCCTGATAGATCTTTTTGACGAATTTTATATCACACAATTTGAAAGAAAAAAAAATCAAAATGGTTGCTATGAGCTTGTTACAAACAAAGAGAGAGAGAGAGAGAGAGAGAGAGAGAGAGAAGAAGAGAGAGAGAGAGAGAGACAGACAGACAGACAGACAGACAGAGAGAGACGAGAGAGAGAGAGACAGACAGACAGACCGAGAGAGACACAGAGAGAGGAGAGAGAGAGAGGAGAGAGAGAGAGTGTGTGTGTGGTGTGTGTGTGTGTGTGTGTGTGTTGTGTGTGTGATGTGTGTGTGTGTGTGTGTGTGTGTGTGTGTGGGTGTGTGTGTGTGTGTGTGTTTGTGTGTGTGACTAGCTGAATAAACAGA
>CM031597.1:49658913-49661413 GCA_018398815.1 Conus ventricosus | reverse complement strand
AATTCAAACAACATCTCATAAGACTTACGAGGCAATCTATAATGATCCATGTGTAAGAGCTTTAACCAATATCGCACACATCTAACGGCTGAACCAATGAACAGTGGATATCTATTGGACTCTCCATAAACCAAATCGTTAGAAATACGCTGTCGAGACCTAGAAACCTCTTCAAGCAAATAAATGCACAGCCTCACAATGAACAACAGCACTATCTAAACCCCAAATTTCAGCCCCATACATCAACATAGGCTGTATCTGGGAATCAAATATTTTTAAGAATAATTCAAGCGAATTATTATTCAAAGCATGCAATCTTCTTATTACACATATCAAAGCATTCTTTGCCCTGCATGCAAGGTCTTTACAAGCAAACGTAAAACTTAGGCGTGTAGAAAGTAGATTCCCAAGTATTTATAAACATTCAGCACAGGTATAATAAGTCCATCATACTTCCATCTTTCCCTCGCCGCCAAATAACCTCCCTTTCTAAACACCACAATGTTGCTTTTACTCATGTTAACTTTTAACTCTAATGAGGATGTAGCCCTGCTCAGATTATTTAGCTGACGTTGTAGGCCAACTATTGTTTCTGAAACCAAAACAAACGTCATCTGCCAAAAGTAGGATAAATAATTCTAACACATCATTTGTAAATCGTCCACCATGAAGGCCATTATTAATTACCTCTATGGCAAGCTCATTAATGAAAATTGAAAATAATACAGGGCTACAGACATCACCCTGCCTTACTCCTGCAACACAATTAATATAATCTGTCAGACTGGACCCACTTCTTACCCTTGTTTTAACAACTTTGTACATAGCTCTAATACAGTTGAATAATTTCCCCTTGACACCATTTTTAAGTAATACTCTCCATAGAAGCTGTCTGTTTATGGAGTCAAAGGCTTTTTCGAAGTCAATAAAGCAACATAAAGTTTACGATTTAAAGAAAATTGTTTCTGACAAACGCAAAGAGAGTAAACATATGATCGATAGTAGAGTAACCCTTTTTGAACCCAGCTTGATGTTCTCCGGTGATATTATTACATTCAGCCCACTCCTGCAATCGTTTGTTAATAACAGTGCTATACAATTTACTACTAACGTCAACTAGAGAGATACCTCTATAATTATTAGGATTGTTACATCACCTTTCTTGAATATCGGCAAGGTTACAGATTCCTTCCAGTTTTCTGGGAAGATACAATCATCAAAAATCCTATTGAAAAAAGCTAGTAAAAAGTCAACAACTTGAGCTCCACCAAATTTCAACAATTCACCGATAATAGAATCAGGTCCAGCCGATTTGTTAGTCTTAATTTTCCGAATGGCAAACATAATTTCTTCTTTAGAAATGGGGCGATTAAAATACTCATCATCATCTTCACCAGTGACAACAGAAAGTTCATCATTATCCGAAACTTCTTTATCTAACAAACGTTTAAAGTGCATATACCATGAGTCCAGAGAGATATATTGTTGTGATATTTTCTTTTGAATGATGCTCTTTTTACTGTTTTCCAAAACTCCTGTTGTGAAGGAAGAGATCTGATCATACTATCTAATAGTTTTTTATTGAATATTTTCTTCTTCCGTTTTAGAAGATTTTTATATTCTCTTCGCACAATAACATATTCACTTCTGTCACCAACGTCCAAAGTACGCAACCATACTCTCAATATTGTTAGTGCTTTTCTTTCATTGTCAAACAATCATAGTCAAACCAATCCTCGTTCTCACCACTGTTCCTTATTTGCACACGTTTTTTCATACCTTCAGCACTGTTTTTGATACAATCATTGAACAAGTTTAAAGCTTTATCTACATCAACAGCAATCAGTTCTAAGGCCTCATTTAATTTTGTACGCATTTCTGCTTCACACAAATTGTCCCTGTAAGTCATGGCATAGTCATCATTCCACACAAACCTTTCGGAGATAGTAGCCTCAACAGTCTCAGTTGATTTATCAGTGTTTTCTGTTGAGAAGTCAATGTGAAACTCAATAGGTAAATGATCGGATTCGATCCGTTCCGAAACAAACAAATTACAGGAATCACAAAGAATAGAGAAAAAAATCTTTTGACACAAGGAAATAATCATTTACGCTGCTCCCGCTGTCTGTTACATATGTATGCAACCATGGCGGTCGCCTGACATACTCCATTCATAATATGCAAATCAAAAGCAACGCAAAGATTTAACAATAACTTACGTAGTTATTCAAAACATTATCCTGAGAACAACGATCTGTGCAAGGTGGTTCACTTTTCGTTTGCAAACAAGAATCAAAAACATCAGTAGACAAGTCAGGAGAAAATTTGCCGTCCTGCTGTTCAGATCTCCACATACTATTACATCAATGTCACCAAGGGAACACAAGCAATCAGCCAAACACTCTTCCAACATAGAAATCCCATTATCAGCATAAACAGAATTATAAAGGGAGAACCTTCAGGTTGAATATATGCACAGACCAAAGCAATATTTTTCGTT
>CM031597.1:49638913-49648913 GCA_018398815.1 Conus ventricosus | reverse complement strand
GCCCACAGCTGATGTTATATAGCGTGTGGGCTCCCGTTTGCGGATGTTTGCACGTGCGGGTTGGCTGCACGTGTTTTTTGAGGCTTTCAGGTTTTTGTTTTGGGTGTATTCACTAACAACGATTTCCATTTATGCCTGCAGTTGTTTACTATTTCTGTTTTGGTGTTTAAAGTTGCTAAGTGTGGTTTGCATAGTATTAACCATTTTTCAGTTAAACATAGGTTGCACCTTTTTGAAACATTGCTGTAGGGGTGATGCTCTTTTTATGAATTTCCAGGATATATTGTAGCTTGTTTTTGCGTCTTTAAGTTTCCAGATATATTTGCTCAGTTCTGTTTGGTTTTTATATTTTTCTTTATTAAATGACTGTTTGTGGTTTGCATATCTGGTTTTGAAGTGTTTTCAGTGATCCCTATGTATGTTTCTTTTTCATTTTCTGATGTCACAGTAGCCTGGTATACAATGTTGTTTGTGAAGACATTTATTGTTTAGTGGGCACTGCTCCTTTCTGGTGCAATTGCAAGATTTCCTTTCTTCACCCTTCTTTGCTGTGTTGATTTTCATTTTATTGGATGCGTCAATTAGGTTTTTGAGGTTGGGCATACATGAGTACGATAGTTTGACAGTGTTTTTGTTAAATATTTTGGACAGTTTGTGTTCTTTTGGAAATGAAGTTGTTAGGATTTTGAAGAATTCTTTCCCTATGTTTGTTTTGAGTTTCCCGTCGTATGGGGGTTATACCATATGATTTTTCTTTTCCTGTTTTTCTTGCTCTTATTTGTGTTGTTGTCTGGGTTTGTATTGTAATTTGTAATTGAATCCACTTGTTTGTAGTGCCTCCTGTATTCTACTGCTGCATTGTTGAACACTCTCTCACTGCATGACAGGTTTGATAGTCTCTTGTTTATGCCATGGGTATGGTCTTTAATACAGATGGTGGATGGTTACTTTTGGTGTGTACATAAAGAGGTGTATCGTTGGGTTTCTTGTATGGTTTATATATGTGATTGTTGAGATCCAGTGTTATGTCTAAGTAGTTCACTACCTTTTTGTTTGCTTCAATGGTAATCTTTAAGTTGTGGTTTGGAAGATTTTGCATAGTTCTTTCTTCTTGTTTTTCGATGGTTCTTGGATTGTTGTTTAGTGCAGCAAGGCCATCGTCTCTGTATAGTCCGACTTGTTTTCCGAGTTTTTTCTTGATGTTGGACAGCATGAATAGTCCGACCAGTTCACATGTTTTTTGCACCATCATATGATCCCATGGTTTACGTCGAATGTTGAGTTTCTGTTGGTTTTCCTGATCCAGGTTTCATTTTTGCTGTGTAGTAATGTTTTCTTGGTGTGGAGAATGATTTCCATTTCAGACCCTGTTATGTCTGTGTGGTTACTGGGAAACTTCAGGGCTTTGGTGAGTAGTTCCTCATCTATAGATGGGTAAAGGTCTACTATGTCAAAAGTGATGAATACTGTATTACTTTGTTTATTGAGTTTTTTTAACCATTGGATAACTTCGTATGTGTTCTTCCAGAGGTTGTATTCAGAGTTTGATTTTACGTTTCTTTATTATTTTTTCCAGAATTTTCTTGCTTATTTTGCCTAATTCAGATTTGGATGGGTTTATTAGTCTACATGTTGGATTGTTATGAAAATTGGGCTTGTGGTTCTTTGAGTGTTATGAAAGCTTCTTTTGTTGCTGTCGCTTCTATCCTGTCACTTAGTCTATGCGCTCTGCAAGTTCTTTTTCTTTAGTGCGGATACTGTCATGTATATTTTTTGTCGGCTTTTTTGTAGTTTTTTCTGGATGTTTTTGTCAAGGAGTTGAGAGTATTCTTTTGGTTCCATTTTGTAGTAATTGCTAGTTTTATCAGCCTTCACAAATATGTTTTTGTCATTTTGTACTTGTTTTATTTGTTTTTGTAGTGTTGTTTGGAAACCGTTATTACATTTTTGAATTCAATATTGGTTATCATTCTTTTCATTTGATCTTCAAAGGGTTTCATTTCGTCTATGGCTGGTGGTGATCGCCATGATTTGAAATCGTAGTGTTTTTGTCCTCTTTTTTTTTTTGCATTTGGGTTCAGAAAAAGAATGCTTTCCATCTCATATTATGTACAAACTTTTCTGTTTGTTCTATTAATTTTTTTATATATGATTGCGGATTAAAAACGGTATATTTTTTTGTTGACTGCCTAAAATTGGTTTCCTCCATTTTAAAATCCTTCAGGCCACAGTGCTCAACGTGAGGAACGATTAAGATCAGTATATTTAAGATGCCTAAAACAATTTTTTTAAGTGCTCAACCCCTTGGGGAGCAACGTCAGTTAAAACAATGAGAGGAATCTTAAAACTATCTACAAATATATATCCTTATCTTCGTAAACCGGATTTGTTATTTCACATCGAGTCCACAGGAATCGGCTTAAAAAGAAATTCATATGCAGTCCATGGACACGGTTGTGTTACTTCCTTTGATCATACACTCTACTGAAACGGCTTTCGTAACGGAAGCTGGCGTTGTTGACGGAAACTGCTTTGTTACTTCATATTGTAGTCCACAGGAAACGGCTTTGTTATTTCATTGCATAATCCACGGAAATCGGCTTTGTTTCTTCATATCATAATCCATGAAACTGGCTTTGTTTCTTCATTCATAATCCATGCAACTGGCTTTGTTACTTCGTATCAAAGTCCACAGAACGGCTTTGTTTTCATACCATAGTCCATGAAACTGGCTTGTTACTTCGCATCATAGTTCACAGGAAACAGCTTTGTTTCTTCATTTCATAGTCTACGGAAACCGGCTTTGTTACTTCGTATCAAGTCTACGAAACCGGCTGTGTTACTTGTATCATAGTCTACGGGAACTGACTTTGTTCTTCATATCACAACTATGAAACGGCTAGACTACTTCATGTACCATATACACTACGGAAACGAGCATTGCGACTTTACAATCATTTCCACAGGAACCAGCTTTGTTGCTTCAAGCCACCATTCTCAGGAACTGCCTGATTACTTCATATCACAAACCAATTACACTGGCTTCGGATTCCGTGTCAAAAGTATGATTTCAAGAAGCATTGTCAGCGTTGTGGATAAAATGCAAATCGTTAAGATGTACCTGACTATTTCATTCAGAAGCAAGGGAGATAGATGTACCCTAGACTGACAGCCCTGAGGACTTGATGGAAAATGGCCACTGACCAGTTCAAATATGTCCCCAACCCACAGCCAATAACACTAATCTAAATGCCATCACACATCAAACAGAAGCTCGATCTGCCTGTCGAGAGAGCTCTGTAGAATTCTGCATCCCCCGTCAACTACATCTGTCACCCCAGGCGAAAGGTTGACCGATATAGATAAACGATAGTGATGCCAGAAAAATCCTGCGCGGCAAGCACCACCCCCTACACATAGGAAACTGATTCCGTGTCTCTTTCGATCGATGTGGTCTCCTCGTTTGCAACCGGATTTTCTGTCCGCATTTGCTCAGTTTTGAGCGTTGAGAGCTGAGAGTTCAACCTCATCCAAAGTATTGATGTTATGGCCATGTCTATGCGTCTCTCTGTCTCTTTAATTAACACCTTCTAGTCTGTCAGTCTGTCAGTGTACTCGCTTCATCCCCTCGCCCCAGCGACTCCGAACCTTCTTCCCGATCGTTACTCTCTCTCTCTAACCCCCCCCCCTTCTTCACACACACACACACACACACACACACACACACACACACACACACACACACACACACACACACGCACGCACGCACGCACGCAACGCACGCACGCACGCACCCACAACATCACACACACACACACACACACACAGCACACACACAACACTTCTCTTTTCGCCCCCTTCCAGTAGTATTGCTCATCCTATAAAGATACATCCCCTATGTCCCTCTCTTTTGTTTCTACGTTGTTTCTTTGTCTACCTGTCTCTGTCTCTCTGTTTCTGCCATTGTCTCTGTAATCTGTTTTCTGTCTCTGTCTTTTCCCTCTCTCTCTCTCTCCTCCTCACTCTCTCCTCTCTCTCTCCACTCCACACACACACACACACACACACACACACACACACACACACACACACACACACACACACACGCACCACGCACGCACGCACGCACGCACAGCACGCACGCACCACGCACGCACGCACGCACACACACACACACACACACACACACACACACACACACAAAACTCTCTCTGTCTCTCCTGTCTGTCTGTCTGTCTCTCTCTCCTCTCTCTCTCTCTCTCTCTCCTGCCTCTCCTCCTCTCTATCTCACCTCCTCTCTCCTCTCTCCTCTCCTCCTCTCTTCTCCTCTCTCTCTCTCTCCTCTCCCCGTCGCAATATAATCAAGTTGGTCAGCGACGCATACAGCCAGATCCAGATTCAGATCTCCCCTTCACATCCCTTCACACCAACACTTCTGATACCAAAGGGCTGCTGCGCCAACAGACATGAACTAATTTCAGCTAATGGCCATCATTTCACAGGAACCTCCCGAACAGAGAAACTGAGCACTCTTTCCCTTAGTTCGTCCATTCACCCCCACTCCAACCTCTACCCCTGTCCCCCATAACCTCTCACATCTTCTATCCTTCTCCTCTCATCATCCTAGCCAACAGAATCTGAGAAGGGTGAAACAGACGGACGAGATAAGTTACTCCCCCACAAAATAGGCCTAAGCAGAGGCTGACAGGATTCAGTAACTCCCCCCCCCCCCCCAACACCATCCCGTCACCGTACCTCACCCTTCCACTTCCCTCTCACCCTCCCTTCCCTCCCTTACCCCCCCCCCCCCCACACACACACACACATACACACACACACCCATTCCTTCCTCCATCAGAAGGCTACTGCTGTGTGTTTGTTGTTGTTAACAGCGCGTGAGCTGCTAGCACAAGTGGTTTGCGAAATCATGCAGTGCTGAAACTGTATCTGAAAGACGTAAGTGGATCGTGAGTTTATGCGTTCTGTCAGATTGAAATGATTGACGAAAAACATGCCACTGATAAAGATCCAGGATGGTTGATTTGTTGGATTCTTTTAAAACGCTAAAGAAGAGAGAGAGAGAGAGAGAGAGAGAAGGAGAGAGAGAGAGAGAGAGAGAGAGAGAAGAGAGAGAGAGAGAGAGAGAGAGAGAGAGAGAGACAGACAGACAGGACAGACAGAGAGACAGACAAAGACAGACAGAGGGGAGGAAGAACAAGAACAAGGATAAGAGAAATATTTCGATTAAATCAAAAGACAAGATAAATATGTCGTTTAAAATCAATCTGTTAAAGCCGTTTTTTGCTTGTATTCTGAAAATGTGTTTAATTGACAGGTTTGTCTCCTTTCGTTTTGAATTTCGTTCTGTCTCCATTTTTTTTTCAAAACTAAAATTCTAACAGCACTAAAAGAATTAAATACTAAGATTGACTATAGATGCATGATCTAAAATCATTTACATAATTGTGAATTAAAACTCCACTCTTCAAGCCATCTATGCCAAATCGAACAGTCTATACAGGTTTAATCCCAGTTAAAGATGCGTTCATTTCTGTGTACGCAAATTCTATTGTTTGTTCGATTTAATGCACAATGCAAAACATTTGGGAACCCTTATCATAGCAGGAACTTCTAAAATCTGAATACTTCCTTCTTACTTATAGTAATTGATTGTTGTTGTTGATCTTTTTTTTCTTATTTTTTTCTGCCACACACAGTCAATCATTTTTCAAGAAAAGGTCAAACGATCGTGAAACTTCTGAACCAGTCTTCCGAACTTCTTATGACAATGCAAGTGAAGCAGCTTTGTTACTTCATATTCATAATCAAAAAGTGTTTTCTATTGTTATAATCATTTTCAGAAAATCAGCTCTGATTCTTAACCATCTCTCATTTTCATGTGAAACTGGTGTCCTGCTTTGTATCACAGTCCAACAGGACTGGTTTCGTTTTTCTCTACATCATGTCATAATTCATGTGAACTGGTTGTCCTGCTTGTATTCAACGTCCCACTGGACTGTTTCGTTATTCCTCTACAATCATGTCATAATTCATGTACTGGTTGTCCTGCTTTGTTCACAGTCCACAGGACTGGTTTCGTTACTTCCACCACAAGCCATGGGAACAGACTTTGTTCATTTGACAATCCATAAGATCTTTTTTACGTCATAATTATCAAAATTCACGTGAGCCAAGTTAGTTTGTGTTTCTTGATGTTACAGTCCGTCTGAACCACCAACTTCAAATCACAATTTAGAAAAAAATAAAGTTCCTGATATCATGATCCAAGTGAACATGCTTTGCCATTTTAAGTTGCAGTACACGTGATCCGGATGAGTTTTTTTTTTGCATTACTTTCCACCAGAACTGTCTTGTTACTCCATATCACTATTGAGAAGAAAGCTGCATTTGTTATTTCATATCATAATCCAGGTGTGCCTGCTTTGTTACTTCATATAACAATGTACAGGCACTGCGCTTATCACTTTGTGTCATGATCTACAGGAAATATCTTTGTTAACTGATATAAAAATCCACGCGCACCTTCTTTGCTACTCATATCACGATTCAAGAGAACCGATTTGGTACTTACCATTACAATCCAAGTTGGCTAGGTTTGTTACTTCTCATTACAAACCAGACAAACTGTGGTTGTTATTCCTTGTCTAATCCAGAGGAACAGACTTTGTTACCTACAAGTCATAAACCAAAGAAATCAACTTTGTAACATCATCTCATGATCCATAGGATCTGACTCTGTTACTTCATGTCACAATCCAAAGAAACTGGCTTTGTAACTTGAGATCACAAGCCAAGATAGTGGGCTTTGCCATTACGTATCACGGTTCAAAGGAGCCAGCTCTTTAACTACATATTGCAAATCTAAAAGAGCCGGCTTTGTTACTACGTATATAAATATCCATGGGAACCAGTGTTGTATTACTTACCACAATGTACGTGGAACTGCTTTGTTACTTCTTATCGCAATCCTTGGGGACTGTCTTTGTTATTCAAAACATCAAAACATTAATAGGAAATTACCTCCTCACTCTATGCCTCATTCCATACAAAGAGGTCATGCTGGTTCATGTCACATTTCAATGGAACTGGCCTCGTTGTTTCACACTGCAGTCCACAGGAACCAGCATCGTCAGTTAATGTCAAAACCCACAAGACTCAGCTCCATGCTTTTACATCACAATGGACAGGAGCCAGCTTCGCAACTTAACATCACACTCCACCCAAACCTGTTTAATGCTTGTATTACAATCCACAGGAATCAATTTTGTTGTTTCGTATTGTAATGCACAGAAATCAGCCTTGCTACGATGTATCACAATTATAGGGACTGGTTTGGTCACTTTGTATCACAGTTCACTGAACTACCTTTGTTACTCCATATCACGATCGACTGGAACTGGTTCAGCTATATCATGAGCAGATAAAGAAACACACATGAGAGGGCCATTACCATGGTCAAGGCGTGCTGCCTCATTTTCAGATAACTCTCCTGAGGTGTCACTCCCGTGTCTATTTTAAGGCCGAGTCCTAAGCATACATGGGTATCATACGACAACGTGACGATGTTCCCATGGCCACAGTTGCGTGGATTCAAACTTAGTGTGGGGTCTGAACTTCACATAACAAACTAGGTGAGCAGAAACGAACTGCATGACAGAGTTCATTCAAAATCGACCTTGTTGTGTGATACTTTCAACATGAATTTGCTCGACTATGAGGCTTGTTTCCCTGATCAATATGAATTTTGTATTTATATGATGTAAAACTGGTGACAAACAAAAGTAAGAAATCAGTTTTGTTTTCGAGAATGACTAACAACTGACTCTTGTCATGTTGGACTGTGGTGGCGGCATTGTTGTTGGAGGAATGGGTGGGTTCGTGTCTCTACATGGGTATGGTCGTTTGGTGTCAGGGACTGATACGTTGGTTAGACGCAAGGCCCAGGATGGCCAATCATCGTCTGTTTGCATGGCAGGCTGTTTCTATCTCCGTGTTGATTTCTGTTCATAAAGTCAAAGATCTGTTAATGACTTTTGCTCTTCTTTCCTCGGGCACGGTTGTTGTGGAGTGAGTGACGACAGACTTCGTTTACCAAAGTATGGGTAGGTATGCTAGTGGCTTCATGCTCCCGTCAGGAGGTCCGTCCTAGAGAACTGTGCTCTTGGCATGACCAGGGTCTTTGGCGTGTCTGTCGTCTTCTTGTGCGCCTTCCAGAGGCTGGTATGGACCAATGACAGCATTTGTTTTGTTTGTTGGTCTGTTCGCTGAGGTATTATCCATGAGAAGACTAAGATCGTCACTCCTATGGTTCCCACCTTCGTTGCCTTGTCAGCAGCACCCATTGCCGAGAGTGGGATGATATCACCACAGTTCCTTGTCATGGTTGGACCCCAGTCTGAGAAATGTTGTTTGTGTCCCATCTTAGGTAGAGGACTGTCCTTTCGTCTTCGTTTAAGTCTGCCTGTGCAAACGCCCTCTCTTTGCGGGCCCCAATAGTCGACAAGAGTGTTAACCAGGGCAGCCTCCTAGAGTCTGGACTGAAAATAAACATTTCCAGCAGAGTCTCTCCAATGGTGGTGTGTCACTGAGTTGATCAATGAGTGCTAAGGTGTGTAGTACCACATACCCCATTGCATTCGACACTGCAACTGGCATTGCGGAATAACTGATTCTGAATCCTAAGCATCACATTAGGGCGGCACATCGGTTCTTGGAATCCGTTCAAGGCTATACGAAAAGAAAAACACTGTTTACTGTGGAAATAGTGTAAAGTGTACACTGATGGATACCTGAAGTGTGAGTTAAACTAAAGGTGCGCTATAGCGTGTGCTCCTTTTCCCCTTTTTCTGGGAAACGGATTGTTTCGTTGTGAGGGAGAGGACATTTTAGTTTCCATTTTTAGGAAGACACCTTTATCTGCGCTGGGGCGGACGGGGCAGGGATTGAAGAGACGTCTGGTCGCAGTTCCTGTAGACTGAGACAGCATTAGTCTTGGTGGTTAAGTTGCTGGCGTCCAAATTGGGGAGAAATAGTATTTGAGTGTGTCACTGCTTCCCGAAATCTGGAGGAAACAGCCACACAACTTTCTTGTCTTCTGGCAATTGTTCCTCAAATATTTTCCCAAGTGTTATCCGTCTCATGCGATTTATACATAGACTGTTAATTATTATACATATCTGCTTTAGTTAAGGAAATGACTTAAAATGCTACACTCTGAAGTATGTATTTTATAAAGACCCTCATTGTTGAGAGCAGAAAATGAAGGGAAAATACCTCTGAAGGTGTTAACACAGCAGGGGTTTCCTGCCTGGTTGGTTCGGCAGGTGGAGACAGGAATTCTCTGGAACTCACTCGCACATTCGGGTGTATCTTTTGCTTGTGTGTTTTCTGGTCGACGCTTCGGAAAGGCCCCGTGACGGTGGGGAAAGGCTTACTAACTATATGGGAAGTCCTCATGGCCACAGCAAAGATGGTAAACGTTAAACCGACATCCTCTTCAGGGTACATACATTCCGTGTGACAAAAACCTGGTTGTCTGGAGCTGTACGGATTTTACCGTTGGTGAAAGAGCAACGAGTGGGGACTGCGACATACCCGTGACAGTTTGCTTGGTGGTGGCGTCTTTAGCCTGTTGGTTCCCTGCCATGAAAAAGGGGATGGTGCAGCCATAGTGATGCTTCCGCAAAGGTTTTGTTGTATCGCGTCCAGTGGTCATCGCACGATGGCATCTCATAGGGAGCGGTTATGTCCTTTGACGTCTTAATGCAAATCCCTGTGGGCGCCTTCATAATATATCAACATGACGCAAGCTTCTGAAGCTCCCAGCTGGTTGGTTCGGAAGTTGAGGACATTACTTCACTGGTCCCATCGATATCTTTAGATTGATCTTTTTCGTGTACCCATGTGCGGAATGACTTAAAAACTGATATATGTCAATGTTTATATTTTGTGAAGACCCTCAAGATAGGAAAGCATGTTC
>CM031597.1:49601413-49633913 GCA_018398815.1 Conus ventricosus | reverse complement strand
TGTGTGTAGCGTGGTGGGGTGCGTGGGGCCGGGGGCGCGCAGTGTGTGGTTGTGTGTGGTGAAGAGAGAGAGAGAGAGAGAGGGGGAAGAGAGAGAGGAGGAGAGAAAACAAGACGAAGAGAGAAAGAAGGAGACAGAGGCCAGACAGACGGAAGACATGGGACAGACAAAGACAGACAGACGGAGGAACAGTCGAGCGGAAAAAAATAGAAACAGGCAACGATAAATCAAAAAAAAAACACTGGAGGAGAAAAACCCCCCAAAAACAAAATAAAACAAAATTAGGAATAGAGTTTTTTTTAAACTTACCCCAATAAATTGACAAACAAAGACATGCAAACACGATGCTTTAAACCACTTGGGTCTTCTTCAGGCGAAAAATAAACACTTTTAACATGGGGGAATTTACAAACAAAAAACGAAAAAAAGAATGAAAAATGACTCTCCGTTGTTGCCATGTGGTCGGTAGGCGGAAATGACAGGGGGGCCGGGGGGATTATGGGAGGGGAAAGGGGGGGGGGGGGGGGGTTGCGTGGGGGGAGGTGTGTGTGTGTGATATGAAGGTTGGGTTTTTATTTGGGGGGTTTGGTTCTTTGTGATGGTTGTGGTAATGGTGGATTGTAATAAATGGAAGGGGGGAAAAAAGGGGGGGGGGGGGGGGGAACTAGGAAAAAAAAAGTGTGGGGGGGGGGGGATTTAAGGGGGAAAGGGTAAAAAATTTAAAATAAATAAGAGGGGGGCTGTAACTACTGTAGAAAGGGGTGAAGGGATGTGGTGGTGGTGTATGTTGTGTGGGTTTGTGTGTGTTGGTGGGTATTGCCAACTGAGTGGAAGTGGGGGTTGTGTGTTTGGTTATTGTTGGATATTTATGCCCTGGGGGGTAGTGTGCCCCGTTTGGGAATGAGATGGGATTTTTGAGTTGTGCGTTTAAAGCGTACTCTGTACTGCCAGGTGCCATAATTGAAGGTCATGTTGTGTTGGGTGTGGTTAAAGGGAGGGCGACGGGGTTTGGTCGGTGGGGGCGGATACAGCCAGGTGTTCAAGGGTGCGTGTTTCAAGTGTGCGTGACGTTTCCCCTATGTAGTCTTTCCACACAGCTGGCAGTGGTGGCTATTAATGTTGCGGGTCTGACATGAGAATGTGGTTTGACGTGAAGGAGTTTTTGGGGCCCCGAAGTGGCGTCTGGGTTTGGGGAGGGGGGGAGATTTTGCAGTTTGGGGTTTGGCAGGGGTTACCTGGGGGTGTAGCTGGGTTCTGTTCAAACGGGGCCCCACGAGGAGGTCTTTGGTTTTTTTCAGTTTGAAAGTGATCATGGGTTTGGTTGGAAGGGGGGTTGTGGTTTTGACAAAGTGAAAAGGTTTTAGGTCCCACAGGGGGGAGGGTGTGTGGGTGGTAGAGGAGGGAGGCTTGGGGGCTGTCTGTCTTGGTGGATGTGGGTTTCCAGAGCAATGTTTGGATACGCTATGGGCGGCGTGTTTGTTGTGTGTGTGTGGTGTGTGTGTGGGTGTGGTGGGTGTGTGGGTGTGTGTGTGTGGGGTGTGTGTGTATGCCGCGGCCGCTTGCGCGTGTTGTGTGTGTGTGTGGTGTTGTGTGTGTGTGTGTGTGTGTGTGTGGTTGGGGTGTTGTGTGTGTATGGTGTGTGTGTGTGTGTGTGGGTGGTGTGGTGTTTTTTGTGTGTGTGTGTGTGTGTGGTGTGTGTGTGTGTGTTGTGTGTGTGTGGTGGAACGCCATATCTTTACTTTCTTACATTAAAGGCTTGTGGAATATATTTTCTTTTTTTTTACCCTTTTGTCAGTTGAAGATTTTTTGTTTTGGGAATTTTTTAAACGATGTGGTGTCGGTTTGCTTCACGAAACTTCCCTGTTGGATATAATGAAATAATTAAATAGTGCCGTGTATGCTTTGTTGTTTAGTTTTTTGTGCTTTTCGTGTGCGTAGCGTTTGTGCGAGCGGCCGGGGGCGCGTGGGTTCTTGTGATTGTGTGTGTATGCGTGCGTGCGTGCGTGCGTGTGTGTGTGTGTGGGGGGGGGGGGGGGGGGGGGGCATGCGCCATTGCATTTACTTTCATTACCGTTATATGACTATGTGGAATATATTTACTTTATACTACACTTCTGCTAGTTGAAATATTTTCATAATTTATGTAATTTTGAAACGATGTGGTGTCATGTTTGCTTCAACAGAAACTTCCTTGTTAGGATATAATGAAATTGATTAAATATGTGCCGTGTATGCTTTGTCTATTTGCGTTGTTTGTTTGTGCTTTTACGCGTGCGTGTGCGTTTGTGCGAGCGCGCGCGCGCGCGTGCGTTCTTGTGATTGTGTATGTATGCGTGCGTGTGTGCGTGTGTGCGTGCGTGTGTGCGTGTGTGTGTGTGTGTGTGTGTGTGTGTGTGTGTGTGTGTGTGTGTGTGTGTGTGTGTGTGTGTGAGTGACAACATACGTGTACTTGTGTTTGTGTGTGTGCGCGTACGCTTTTGTGTCTGTGTGGGGGGAGGGGGAACGGGGGAAGGGGGGGGGGGGAGTGCGTGTGTGTGTGTGTGTAAGTGTGTGCATGTGTGTGTGTGTGTGTGCGTGTGTGTGTGTGTGTGTGCATGCGTGTATTTGTGTATGTCTGTGCGCGCGTGCGTTTACGCGACTCCCTGTGTGTGTGTGGTGTGTGGTGTTGTGTGTGTGTGTGTGTTGTGGTGTGTGTGTGTGTGTGTGTGCTCGTGCTCGTGCGCGCTTTGTGTGTGCGTGTGTGTGTGTGGTGTGTGTGTGTGTGGTGTGTTGGTGTTTTGTGTGTGTGTGTTGTGTTTTTGTGCGCGTGTGTGTGTGCGTTTTGCGTGTGTGTTTTTGTGTGTGGTGTGTTGTGTGTGTGGGGTGTGTGTGTGAAACGATAAACTATAAAAAAAAGAGTAAGTGTTTGGCCTTTTGAAATGGATTATAGGGGGATAATTTGCATATTTTGCCCCTTCCTTTAAGGTTACATTTTCAGTCAAATAGTGCAGCTACCAGCCGCCGTGGCGAAGTGGTTAGCGTTGCGGACTCCCGGCTGGGAGGTCATGGTTCGATCCCATCAGAGTAAATGGGGGTTTTTCGGCCCCGACCGGCTCCTACCCAGAGTTAAAGTTTGCTGCGGACTCAGTTGGGAGACTGGGGACCACACAGTCGAGTTTCATCCACTTAATGGTGCGTTTCTGAGAGTGTTGCTAAAATTTTCCTGACCAACACTGTAGATGCCGTATCTCTCGGGCTGGTTGACGCCGGATATATTATGAAAGGAAGCGTAGGTACAGCCCTGTCATGTAGTCTCAGACCAAAATGGAAATCCGTAGCATGATCTTAATCATCCTCATTGTCAACCTCGGGTGATGTCGAGGGAGGAAGGACTAGCGCACAGCCCAAACACACTCACAGCTTGCTTACAATCTCATTCATATATCATCATTTCGTCACATCAAACCACTAGTAAAGTCTATAACTTTACTACACAGATCATAGAACAAAACCCTTCAATGCAAGGGAAATCAAATGAAATAAAACATTCTCTTTTTTTCCTGAATTTTCACAAAATCATTTATCTAAAACATCTTAACTAACCCGGGGTATAAATAGATTTCACTTTACCTGGCCAGGTGATCTTAACTATTCACGAATCACTGTCTTTTTTTTTTCCCCTTTTTTTTCTTTTCACTGTCACTTTCACAACACGACACAACTGCTGGAAACCGGTCAAGTTAACTGCTGGCATCGGTCAGGCTGGACTGCTGGCATGGTCAGGTCAACCGCTGGCTTTGGTCAGGTTGGACTGCCGATGAAAGTGGCGCGGGCCAAGTATGAGGTGGGAACCCCCGGTTCAGATGGAACAGTGACTATCAACATCGATCTTTTTCCCCCTTCTTTTTTCCTGCATTAACGCATGCACTCTCTCTCCTTCCCATTTCTGCCCTATCAAATGGACAGGGTTTTTTGCTTTTCTTTCTTTTTCTTTTCTTTCTTTTTCCCTCTTCATTATTTTAGCAACTCTCTCTTCCAAAATCTCTCTTTAGTCCTCCCTTTGCAGACTATATCTGGTGCTAATGCTCAAACTTCACTCCTCTCATCTCTCTGCCTTTCTCCTGCAGAGACTACCCCCCAGAACCTCTCTCTCTCTCTCTGTCTCTCTGTTCGTTTTTCCCCCCCTCGTTCTCATCACGCATTACTTTATGCCCTAACCCCCGTGCCCAAGGGCCAGTACCATTGGTCAGTATTTTTACCGCTTCGGACCCAAAGTTATCTCCCTCTAATTCCATTGGATATTCAAATCATGACAGTCACGCCTACACGCCTTACTCTCTGTGGTGGTCATTTTGGTCTTTAATTGATTAGCTAGATTTCCACCCCACCACACATACCTCCCCTCTCTTCGTTCCGGCGACGTCGTAAATTTGGCTAGATGAGTCTGGTAGGCGCCAAGACGTTGGCTGGCGACCAATCGAGACATTCAGCCAGACGGCTTTAGTCCGTTCTGGCAGACAGTGCTGTCTCCACGAAAAGCAAAAAATAGCCTTAATTGGCTGAGGCGACAGGTGAATGCGTCGGTCAGCTTTTAGTCCATCTGGTGGACAAAACCGTCTCTGTGGAGCCTCCCCCCTATGCTTAATTGGCTGGATCGAACCATGGGGCCGTCTGCCTGACGCCCAGAATATTTGCGTTAGAGCTTATGTCCAACTGGGCTGGTGGCGATTAAACCACAAATTTTGGTTGAGTTTATTTTTGACCGTGACAATTTCCCCCTTGCAAAAGACAATGCACGCTTTGTCTCAAAACAAGGGTTACAAAAAAAAGACAAAAACCGAATTTGCTGCCCACACAGTACACGTGCAAAGTTTGAAAAATACTTTACAACCAACGGTTTAATAAATTATAAAATATATCATTAGTGAAAAACCACTCCAATGATTTATCATTGACGTGCGCTCTTGCGTTATTTCAACTCATTTTATAACGACCTCTGTGCGCATCTATGCAATTCCCCTACCTGCGGATTTGCCATATCTTCTCTTCACAATTCTTATGAAAAGCACAATATAATATGATCACGATCCATGACACTTCACTGAGGAATCTCCATCCTCACTCACTGCAAATAATGCATCACTACACAAGCGACTGTATGCTCCAAGCATAACTACATCCACATGAACAAGTCTCACAAAAAATATAACAAGTCTCACACAAAAATATGAACCATAGCCAACTGGGAATGAACCCATACCAAATCAACAAAAACTGTAATCAACACATATTATCAACAAAGCACCCCGGATATGACTGACTTCCTCTGAGTTGCAGCTTGCTAGACTACACGGCTTAAATAGTCAGCTCAGACATTCTGTCGACCTGGAATGTACTGCACTCGATACCTGTAGGGCTGCAGTGCCATTCCCCCAACGCAGAACCCTGGCTTTTTTTCAGCTGCGCCTCCTGCAGGAATTTGAGTGGTTGATGATCAGCCCTCTATCACGAACTCTTTCCATACAAGTATTTGGTGGAACTTCTGCACGGCCCACACGACAGCTAAACACTCCTTCTCCCCCGTTGCGTACCCTTCTTCCACACTTTGTCAACTTCCTGCTAGCATACCTCACAGGAAACTCGACCCCTTCATGCCCCTGTAACAATACTGCACCTATCCCACCACCTGATGATCTGTCCGCAACAAAAATGGTTTGGACAATCTGGTAGCTTCAAGATGGGACGGGGAACCTAGTCTTTTAATTTACCGTCTGCAGTGCTTGCTCTGCACGTCTGACCACTCGACCACTGTGGTTTCCCTGCCTTGACCAATCACTAAAGAGGACTCGTGGGTTTGCTGCGAAATTTGGAAAAAACCCCCTATAGAAGCCAATAAAACCTAGCAGACTCCTGACTTCTGTTTTGGCTTTGGTCTCTCTGAATTCATCATCTTCTCCACCTTTCCCTTTTCTGGCTGCTTTGTGTCGCCTCCGACAAAAAAACCCTGGGAAACCCTACTGTCTAGCCCTTCTTTACAGTGACACATCCCTGTATGACTCTTCTGGAAACTTAGGCAACCAAAATCCCCCCTTCTTCGCTGGGTCTCTTTCACCTCATCAATGATTGCTGCTGCGCCTATGTGCTGAGTCTCACGCTGAATATAATCTGCGGAGAAAATTCGCATGGAAAAGTTTTAGTTTCCCATTCACATTAATTCGGTAATCCCGACCGACCTTTTCAGTGATGGTGAAGGGTCCTTTCCAATGCATCACAGCTTGTTGTGACGCGTGGGAAGCAGCACCAGGACTTGTTTCTCCACCTTGAGGGATTGCTTCCTCCCCTTCCTGTCATTTTGCTTCTTCTGAACGACCCTAGCCCCCTGCAAACCTTCCCTTCCCAAACTTGCATTTTCCCATACCTGTGCCCACCTTTGGAAAACGGGTGAGTTGGGCCAATCAAATCAACAGCCACTCTCCTGAACGGTGGTGTCAATTAAAGGGGGATGTTTAAGGGGGCGCCTTCCTCTTCACCCCTCTTGTGGCTGACCTTTGACACACGTCACATGACATGCAGAAACGCTTTATGTCTGCATTGCCCCGGGCCCAAATGGAAATCATCGAAGATTGGGTCAGCTGTTTTGCTGGTGCCGAGAATGACCCGCCATGAGCGCCCTCGTGACCCACTGACATGACAGGCCCACGAAAACCCTCCCTGGTACCTCAAAACTGAGTGGTCACCTTACCTGTCTTCCCCTTGGTGAACACTCGGTACAACAGCCCGCCTTTCACAAGAAATTCGTCTCACTCCTCTAACCTCCTGTTTCTCTCCACCTCTTGCCAACTCCAAGACTTCACGAGCGAAGGGTCTTGTTCCTGCCTGCCCTAAACTCACAGGCGACCATCTATGCCTGACTTCCTTGCTGGAATCGACTAACGGTTTATCAACCTTTTCCTCCTTCTTGCTCCGTGTTTGAACTGCTGCCCCTGTAGCAGTCAACAACTCAGGATCCCCTGGATCCCTTGCACCCGGAATATTTCCGATGATCAAATCATGAAGGGGTTTCTCCATCACCAACGCAGACAACTCGCCTGAGAGTAAGGGGTACGTACTTCTATCTTAGCAACTGGAAACTCCCTCACAGTCCATCGATTGAGTACGGGTCGGGATTTCCCCTGCCCAAATCCCCTTTCTCGACCAGCGTTGTTCGTACTACACCGCATGAACAACCAGTGTCTGTAACACTTTTCACCCTCTGCTGGCCAATCACCCTTTCTTCCACGGGTTAACAAAACCACTCGGGCCTAGTGCCCTCCATCCCTGACACTGACTGCTGTCCAGTGCTAGCCATAAGCTGCACTCCACCCTCTTCAGATCGGATCCCTGTTGGTTCCACTGCAGGTCGTTTCCCTTGACGACCCTTATCACCTCTTGCAAGGCTGCTGCCTTCTGGAACCTCATGCGACAATCCCTCGCCACATGTCCCTTCTTTTGACAAATGAAACACTAATGTCCCTTTGCCCTTCCCTTCTGCCCACCACTGGTTTGCAGACTTTGCAGAAAACTCTCCTAGTCTCCTTGCACTCTTTCCCCTGTGCCTGGCACCTGTTTCTCCCTGCACCTTAGTGCCCAAACGTGCCTCTCTATACACCTCTGCGAACTTCAACAACTCTCCTGCGTCTCTGGCTGTCTCTCTTTCAAATGTAAAGGTTAACTCAGGCCGCAACTGACAAAATCTGTTCTTTCATAAAATAGCTCTTTCAATTCAGCGAACTCCTTCTTCGTAACCACTCAACTCTAACCATTTCTCAAAATAGTGATCTAGACGTGCACCAAACTGGTGTACGTCTCACCTGCTTGTAATTTAGCGAACGAAATTTCCCTTTCTGAATCCTTCCTCTGTGAGGTCAAATCCCTTCAAATGATTCCTTCACAGCACCAAAATCAGATTGGGTGTCTGCTGGTAATGCAGTGAAATCTGTAATGCCTTACCAGTAATAGCGCTGACAAAATGGGCTGCCCACTCTTCTGAAAAGGGCCCAAACCCCGACTGGTCGCAAACGTTTTCGAAACGACTGATGTATGCATCAATCGAATCGGGTTTCCTTCAGAGAATTTTGGCAACTGGGTCGGGGAGCGTAACTGCGCACAGAGTCACTGGAAACTGAACTACCACCTCGGTGGTCTCCCTTTGGTATTCTCACTTTCTCTAACTCTAATTGAACCTTTAATCTTTCCGTTTCCTGCTTCATTTTTTTCTGTCTCCGCGCTTCCCCATCTTTCGGTTTCCTGCGCTTCCCTTATTTCTTTCTGTTTCCTGCGTTTCCCTAGCCTGATTGTCATTTGCCTGAATCCTTAATTTTTCTGTTTCTGCTTTATTCTTTCTTTTTTTCCTGCGCTGCGCTAGCTTTAGTCCCTTTTCCCGGCCTGCTAATTCTACTGCAACACGGCGTCTTTCCGCACGTTCATCTCTTTTCCATCTTTTGTTGGTTTTCAACGAATCACGCAACTCATCTCCCGAGTAACCTAAATCACGAGGCGACGCTCACAAGTGTTCAATAGGGGTGTTCTTTTCTTCCGCCATTATTCCTTTTTTTTTTTTTGAACAAGATTTTATTACTACGACGGCCAACTGGTGGGTTTCCGACACGAGTGACGTAATAGCACAATCCTATGAATGATAATATTAGCTTGGGACAAACGTAATTAGTTTTTATAAGACGCCCCACGCCTGACCAACTAATGAGAGCGAATTATAGGCAATCTGTGCGAAATGAGTACTCTGGGCTGAAATGCCAAGCCTAGTATTAAATATCTTTGGGAAACAATCCAAGCCTAGTATTTTAAATACTTGGGAACATTTCAGTAAGACAACCCCTTGTCTTAGGATTACAATACTTGAATCCCACCAGCTTCCTCTCTGAGAAGTTGAACAATTATAATAAATGGGCCAGAATATCCTGGCAAGCTCGCCAATAAATGTCAACCTCGGGTGATGTCGATGGAGGAAGGACTAGCGCACAGCCCAAAAACACTCACAGCTTGCTTACAACTCATTCATATATCATGCATTCGTCACATCAAACCACTAGTAAAGTCTAAAAACTTTACTACACATGATCATAGAACGAAACATCAATGCATATGGAATCAAATGAAAATAAAACATTCTTCTTTCCTGAACTTCACAAAATCAATTTATCTAAAACATCATTAAACTAACCGGGTATAAATAGATTTCTACTTTAACCTGGCCAGGTGATCTTAACTATTTACGATCACCCGTCTTTTTTCTTTTCCTTTTTTTTCTTTTACTGTCACTTTCACAACACGACACAACTGCTGGCACCGGTCAAGGTTAACTGTGGCATCGGTCAGGCTGGGGCTGCTGGCACGGTCAGGTCAGACCGCTGGCGTTTTGGGCAGGTTGGACTGCCGATGAAAGTGGCGCTGGCCAAGTATGAGGTCGAACCCCCGGTTCAGAGGAACATGACTATCAACATCGATCTGTTCTCCTTTCTTTCTTCCTGCATTAACGCATGCACTCTCTCTCTCTTCCAGTCTGCCCTATCAAATGGACCTGGTTGCTTTTCTTTTCTTTTTCTTTTCTTTCTTTTTTTCTTCATTTGTTAGCAACTCTCTCTTTCCACATCTCTCTTTAGTCCTCCCTTTGCAGACTATAAACTGGTGCTAATGCTCAAACTTCACTCCTCTCATCTTTTCGCCTTTCTCCTGCAGAGACTACCCCCCCAGAACCTCTCTCTCTCTCTCTTTGTCTCTTGTTCGTTCCCCCCTCGTTCTCACTCACGCATTACCCTTTATGCCCTAACCCCGTGTCCAAGGGCCAGTACCATTGGTCAGTATTTTTACCGCTTCGGACCCGAAGTTATCTCCCTCTAATTCCATGATATTCAAATCATGACAGTCACGCCTACACGCCTTACTCTCTGTGGTGGTCAGTTGGTCTTTAATTGATTAGCTAGATTTCACCCCCACCACACACTACCTTTCACTCTTCGTTCCGGCGACGTCGAAATTGGCTAGATGAGTCTGGGGGAGGGGCCAAGACGTTGGCTGGCAGACCAATCGAGACCCTTCGGCCAGACGGCTTAGTCCGTCTGGCAGACAGTGCTGTCCCCACGAGAGTAAAAAAAGCCTTTAATTGGCTGAGGCGACAGGTGGGAAAGCGTCGGTCAGCTATTTAGTCCGTCTGGTTGGACAGACCCTCTCTGTGGAGCCTCTCCCCTATGTTAAATTGGCTGGATCCGAAAACCCGGGGCCGTCTGCCTGACGCCCAGAATATTTGCGTTAGAGCTTATGTTTCCCAAATGGGCTGTGGCGATTGACCACGAATTTGGTTGAGTTTTTTTTTGACCGTGACACTCATTCTCATCGATCACATTAAAAAAAAAAATGTTCAAATTTTTGTGGCCCTTCATGCCCCGCCCCTCAAGGTGACCTCAGTTTCGAGTTCTCTCCACGTCTATGGCGTTGGTTTGACCGAGAGAGAGAGAGAGAACACACACACACACACACCACACACACAAAACACACACAACACCCCACACACACACACACACACAACACACACACACACTATCGTGTTAGCAGCAGCAGCAGTACAGCACAGCACAACCTAAAAACGAACCAGCAGCTAAAAGCGTCAGGACGGAGCCATCAGTTCCGTTGTGGGAAGACCGTGTGACGGTCAATCAACCACTGTGAGGGATTGCGGCTGTTGAGTTACTCCCCCTGGCACCGGACGTGCTTCATTGGCGCCCTCTGAGACGAGCCCAAAATAATGTGCCGTGCACGAAAGAGAGAGAGAGAGGGGAGAGAGAGAGAGAGGAGAGGGGGAGAGAGGAGGGGGAGAGAGAGAGAGAGAGAGAGAGAGAGAGAGAGAACAAAACATTAACCTGATATTTTACAGTTCTGGTACTCGTGTGGGCGCTCTTGGCATGTGTGTGTGTGCGTGTGTGTGTGTGTGTGTGCGTGTGTGTGTGTGTGTGTGTTTTGTGTGTGGTGTGACAGAGAGAGAGAGGGGGAGAGAGGAGGAGAGAGAGGGGAGGAGAGAGGAGAGAGAAGAAGAGGAGAGAGAGACAGACAGACAGCCAGCAGACCCGAGTCAGGGTGGGCAGGAAGTGTAGTGCAAATTTTTTCTTTTGACGTCCTTTCATTTGATTTACTTTTTTTTTTTTTATTTATCTATTTAAAAAAAACAAACATTTCCCTTTTTTCGATTTACCAAATTATTTTTTTTAAATCATTTTTTGTGCACGTATGTTTTTTCTTCAGGCCCCGCCCGTATGCCCCTAAAAGAATCTCCACATCGACATGTTTCGTTGTCTTCTCTTACGTTAGCACTGTCAAAATGTTGCGGCCCAAACAGGACACAGGGAACACTGAGTGCTGGTCTTGTACCGCATGTCGAGCAAGTCGACTTCTTCCAGCCCCCTTTCACTGTATGAAGGACCTGTAAGCCACAAGACAGGAAGAAAGTGTCTGACATGTGCTTCCTGTCTACGACATCAAATCAACTTTCATTCAGCAGAAGCCTTTGTGTTTCTTTTTGCCTTTTTCATTTTGGTCAGCCGACTTGTCATAAGTTGTCTGCCTTTCTTTCCATTAACACTGATAAACGCACGCACGCACGCACGCACGCACGCACAACACACACACACACACACACACACACACACACACACACATGTGCAGGCTCACGCACGCATGCACGCACACACACACAAATGCACGCACGCGCGTGGGCGCACACACACACACACACACACACACACACACACACACACACACACACACACACACACACACACACACACACACACACGCACGCACGCACGCACGCACGCACGCACGCACGCACGCACGCACCACACACACACACACACACACACACACAACACACACAACTTAGTATCAATATTTTTATGCAGACAGATGTTATAAGGAGATTAATTACCAAATCAGTGTCATCTGTATACCTGAGCAGGAATGACTAGTGATTCATGAGGCATAATTTAGAAATACATAGGGATATCTTCATATTTTACATTCTTTTCCAAATGGCAAGATTGGATTTCAAGGCAGTGAGGAAAAGGAGAGAATGGTTGTTGAGGTAAGAGAGAGAGTGAGAGAGAGAGGAGAGAGAGAGAGAGAGGAGAGAGAGAGAGAGAGAAGAGAGAGAGAGAGAGAGAGGATGAGAGAGTGGAGAGATTCTAACATGCGCTGAGATTTTTGTGGGAAAAACCAAGAAAGAACTGTAGAAAAGATAGCCGCACACACACACACACACAACACACCACACACACACACACACACACACCACACACACAACACACGCACGCACCACGCACGCACGCACGCCCACGCACACACACACACCACACACACACAACACACACACACACACACACACCACAACACACACTGAAAAGAAAAGTAAAAAATAAAAGTGAAAAAAGGCAAATACCATCCTCCTCCTCCCCAAGAGAAAAAAAAGAAAGAACAACAACATGATTTATATGAATAGTACGCTGGTTCACCACATGCATCGCATGAGAACATGATACATCTTTGATATGTTGACATTTGCATGCACTGGCATAGCGTACAAATCATTGATTGTAGATGGTGTTCTCTTCTTTCCAACATTAAGCCAGTGGTTTCGTTAAAACATGAAATCCAAACCCAAAGCCCATAAACAAAGCCCGTGGCTTGAATTAGTGGCACAAGCAAACTGCACACCTCATGATCAGGAATGTCTGAGTCTGGCATGGAGTGAGGGTTGGACCGTAGTTTGTTGTTGTTGTTGTTGTTGTTTGTTTGTTTTTTCTTTGTTTTTTGTTTGTTTGTCGGTTGGTTTCTTTTTTTTCTTTCTTACTGATCTGATATATGAGGACTCAGGTGCAGACTCTTAAGGCAACCGACGCTTGGGAGTCTCAGAGCGGTGACGAGCGGAATTGCTCACTTCCAGAGGTGAGTTCAACGCAGCCTGACGGACACTGGGTCGTCCTATTGCTGTCTTGTCCCTCTTGTCCTTTTGTGTTGCCGTCTGACGCTCCTCCATCTGCACATCGCGCTCGTTCACATTCTGCGCATCACACTCGTTCACATTCTGCGCATCACACTCGTTCACATTCTGCACATCGCGCTCGCTCACATTCTGCACATCACCCTCGTTTACATTCTGCACATCACACTCGTTCACATTCTGCACATCACACTCGTTCACCTTCTGCACATCACACTCGTTCACATTATGCACTCGTTCACATTCTGCACATTACGCTCGTTCACATTCTGCACATTATACTCGTTCAATTCTGCACATTACACACTCGTTCACATTCTGACATCAATCGTTCACATTATGCACATCACACTCGTTCACATTTGCACATCACACTCGTTCACATTATGCACTCGTTCACCTTCTGCCATATACGCTCGTTCACATTCTGCACATCACACTCGTTCACATTCTGCAAATTACACTCGTTCACATTCTGCACATAACTCGTTCACATTGTGCACATCACACTCGTTCACATTCTGCACATCACACTCGTTCACATTATGCACATCACACTCGTTCACATTATGCACTCGATCACCTTCTGCACATTACGCTCGTTCACATTCTGCACATCACACTCGTTCACATTCCGCAAATTACACTCGTTCACATTCTGCACATTATGTATACTGCTCGTTCTCGAAATTCTCGTCACTTTTCACATACTCGCACATTCTGCACATCACACTCGTTCACATTCTGCACATTACACTCGTTCACATTCTGCACATTACACTCGTTCACATTCTGCACATTACACTCGTTCACATTCTGCACATTACACTCGTTCACATTCTGCACATTGCACTCGTTCACATTTTGCACATCGCGCTCGTTCACATTCTACACATCACACTCGTTCATATTCTGCACATCACACTCGGTCACATTCTGCACATCACACTCGTTCACATTCTGCGCATCACACTCGTTCACATTCTGCGCATCACACTCGTTCAGATTATGCACATTACACTCGGTCACATTTTGTACATCGCGCTCGTTCACATTCTGCACATCACACTCGGTCGCATTCTGCAATCACACTCGTTCACACTCTGCGAATCACATTCCCCCTCCGCTGTTTCTCCGTTCACAGTGTAAAGCAGTGAAACAAGCAAAGGCATCAGTGCATCATTCTAACAGATGTTTTCACCCACACTTTGGAAACATTAGTACCTTTCTGCTACAATGTACCTCATAAAGACAAGGCAATATATGGTCACACGATGCCACTTACTTTACTTCATAGCTGAGCACAGTGAAATATAATTGAAGGAACACAGAGACGACAAGATGACCATTCATTACTCTGAAGACATTTCTTTTTTTCTACTTGAATTTTCGTTTACTGGGTACATCGATTGTTACCAGGTTAACAACCTGTTGGTGAGTATCTGAGTTCAGTGTACCCCTGTTAAAAAAAAAGTATATAGGGGGAACTAAGTCATTAGGTGTGCGACTAGAGACTGACAGGCTGTCAAAAAAGTGACGATGAGGTAGACAAGAATGATGATCCTGTCACCCGTTTGAACCGCAAGCTGAGCGTTTTCACGTATGCAGTGATCACAGGTGATGCTTGGCTGGTTTACTTTCTTTTTTTTTTTTCTTTTTTTGTAGTCCCAATTTCTGTGCACCTCGTAGCATTGCACCCACGCCGCCATTCCGACCCCTCGCCCACAGCCACAGCCACAGCCCGGGCCCAACCCGCCACAGCCCGGCACCGGCATTCAGGGGACAGTCATTTGTCACGTCATCGAGAGCAACCCAGCTGAGAGACACTGCACTGCTGCCGAGTCACTTCGGTGGTGTTCAGTGGCGCCAGTTTCTGATCCAACCTACGCAGGACACCACCTACTACGACCCCTACTGACGACAGTAACTGCTTAGTCGCAGAGCCGGCGTAGTGAGCTGTCACACAGGAGGACGCCACCGTTTTCAACCAAATCAATCCCATGAATTTGTCAGTACCGTGACTCTGTGTGTGTGTGTTGTGTGTGTTGTTGTTGTTCTTCGATTTACGTCATTTCACTTTAAAGTGATATTAGACAGATGTTACCACTAGTCTAGTGGTTAGGACCTCTTTGTGGTTAGGACCTCGCGTTGTGTGTGTGTGTGTGTGTGTGTGTGTGTGTTGTGTGTGTGTGTGTGTTGTGTGTGTGTGATGTGATGTGTGTGTGTGTGTGTGATGTGTGTGTGTGTGCTGCGTGTGTGTGTGTGTGTGTGTGTGTGTGTGTGTGTGTGTGGGTGTGTGTGTGTGGTGTGTGTGTGTGTGTGTTGTGTGTGTGTGTGTGTGTGTGTGTGTGTGTGTGTGTGTGTGTGTGGTGTGTGGTGTGTGTGTGTGTGTGGTATGTGCTTGTGTGTGTGTGTGTGTGTGTGTGTGGTGTGTTGTGTGTGTGTGTGTGTGTGTGTGTGTGTGTGTGTGTGTGTGTGTGTGTGTGTGTGTGTGTGTGTGGTGTGTTTGTGTGTGTGTGTTGTGTGTGTATGTGTGTGTGTGTATGTGTGTTGTGTGTGTGTGTGCGTGTGTGTGTGTGTGTGTGTGTGTGGTGTAGGTGAGGAGAGAGAGAGAGAGAGAGGAGAGAGAGAGAGAGAGAGAGAGAGAGAGAGAGAGAGAGAGAGAGAGAGAGAGAGAGTATTTTCCCATGAATGAACATTTCTCTTATAAATGTATGTTTGTAATTTTTTTCTCTGGTAAAACGAAAAGAACAAGATGCAAAGCATATAACGTACTCCCAGTGTATCCTGAATACGCGTGTGATATTCCATAAAGAGGAAAAACCGTCTTGGACTGGTGTAACCGTTAGTAATGACTATCCTGGTAAACATCGGCCATCGTCTGTGACCTATAATGAACATACTTACAAATTTTCAGAAAGATCGGCCAAGAACTTTTTGAGATTTTCCATAAAGAAGAAAACCATTATGGGCCGTTAGTAATGGCTGATAACGGTACACTTAAACATTGGGCATCATTCGTGACCCATAATGAACATACCTGACAAATTTTCGGAAAGATCGGCCAAGTGCTTTCTGAGATATTCTATTAAAAAAAGAAAACGGTTACAGACCGTTACAGCCGTTACTAACGCTATAACGGTAAACTAAAACATCGGCATTATTCGTGACCCATAATGAACTACCTACAAATTTTCAGAAAGATCGGCCAAGTGCTTTCTGAGATATTCCATAAAGAAGAAAAACCGTTACAGGCCGTTACAGCCGTTAGTAACGGCTATAACGGTAAACTAAAATATCAGGCATTATTCGTGACCCATAATGAACGACCTACAAATTTTCAGAAAGATCGGCCAAGTACTTTCTGAGATATTCCATAAAATAAACGAAAACATAAATAAACTAAACAAAAATCGGCATCATCCGTGACCCATAATGAACATACCTACTAATTTTCAAAAGATCGGCCAAGTACTTTCTGAGATATTCCTATAAAGAAGAAAACTAACCTAAGCAAACTAAAACAATGGGCATCATCCGTGACCCATAACGAACATACCTACAAATTTTCAGAAAGATCGGCCAAGCACTTTCTGAGATATTCCATAAAGAAGAAAAAGCGTTACAGGCTTACAGCCGTTAGTAACGGCTATAACGGGTAAACAAAAACTGGGCATCATCCTGACCCATAACGAACATACCTCTAATTTTCAAAAGATCGGCCAAGTACTTTTGAGATATTCCATGAGAAGAAAAAGCGTTACAGGCGTTACAGCCGTTAGTAACGGCTGAAACGGTAAACCAAAACATCGAGCATCATCCTGACCCATAATGAACATACTTACTAATTTTCACAAAGATCGCCAAGTACTTTCTGAGATATTCATAGAGAAGAAAAACGTTACAGGCCGTTACAGCCGTTAGTAACGGCTGAAAGGTAAACTAAAACATCGCATTATTCTGACCCATAATGAACATATTACAAATTTGCAGAAAGATCGGCCAAGTGCTTTCTGAGATATTCTATAAAGAAGAAAAACCGTTACAGGCTGTTACAGCCGTTAGTAACGGCTGTAACGGGTAAACTAAAACTCCGGCATATCGTGACCCATAATGAACATACCTCTAAATTTTTCAAAAGATCGGCCAGTACTTTTTGAGATATTCATAGAAGAAAAACCGTTACAGGCCGTTACAGCCGTTAGTAACGATGTAACGGTGAAGTAAAACATCGGGCATCATCCTTGATCCATAATGAACATACCTACAAATTTTCAGAAAGATCGGCCCAGTAGTTTTGTCTGGAGCGAGTGGAACACATTTTTGACCACGGACACACAGACACACACACAGACAGACACACACACAGACAGCATTTCTTCGTTCCCATTCTAAAGTACTCCCTGTTCTATAAGAACTGGGAGTACAAAAATGTGGTGACCGGAGTGCCAAATCGACCAATTAAGTGATGGTACTTTGTGAATTACGAACCAACATCAAGCACTAGTATAGCCCTCCTCTCCACCATCACTTCCCACCCTACCCCCCCCCCCCCCACCTCCAACCTCTTTTTTTCCCAATGAGCAAAGGTGTGTGAGTCACCAAGAAAAGTAAGCAAAAGAAAGCACAAAAAGAAAAGATGAAGTGAGTCGAGAGAGAGAGAGAGAGAGAGAGAGAGAGAGAGAGAGAGAGAGAGAGAGAGAGAGAGAGAGAGAGAGAGAGTCAACTATCACACAGAGGAAAAGTTCACCCCGAGCCTAGTGCACATCGTTTGCTGTGCCAAAAATATATCTGGGATATCGATTTGGAGCAGGCATCATTGTCGTTTACCCGTGGCGGGTCTGGGTGTGCCCCAAATATCTGGAACACTCAAATGGAAGGTATTCCGTGATTCCTTGACTCATCCCTCTGTGCTGTTTATGTCTGTGTTCATCACCCAGTGAGGCACGACTTCGTTTTTCTTCGTTGCGGGTGGTCCTGTATTTAGGTCCATGAGGTTTTACAGTCATTCCCCATTGATCTCAAGTCAGTTCAATTCATGTTGCTATACAGTCCATGGATCTCTCTGTTGGTGTTACTAACTCAATCAGCGTGAGTAAGAGCAGCGACAAGAGGCAAAAGTACGGTACACTTGTATGGTAACTTCATTAAAGTTGTTTAAGGGAATGAATGGTTTTCTTTTTTTTATATAGATAAACTCCATGTTCGGATTCTTTTGAACTGTGTGGTTATGGAAACCTTTACATGAGGGTAACATGTTGAAAGAGGTTGCGTGCTGTGTCAAATAGGAGGGTGTCAAATTAAATTGTTGCTGTGGGTTTAAAACCATATTCAGTGCTAGAAAAAAATGGACATTTTGCGGGAAAATGTACCTGTATACATTCTTAGCAAACAAGTAACATTCCTCTCTACACTCTTGCGCACAAGGACGAGAGAGAGAGAGAGAGAGAGAGAGAGAGAGAGAGAGAGAGAGAGAGAGAGAGAGAGAGAGAGAGAGACAGACAGACAGACAGACAGACAGACAGACAGAGGGTGCGTGTGTGTGTAAATGCGTAAATGCGTGAATAAGTGAATGTGTGCGTGCGTGCGTGCGTGCGTGCGTGCGTGCGTGCGTGCGTGCGCGGCCGCGCGCGCGCGCGCGCGCGTGTGTGTGTGTGTGTTGTGTGTGTGTTGTGTGTGTCAAGAGAGAGAGAGAGAGAGAGAGAGAGAGAGAGAGAGAGAGAGAGAGAAGTACTTCAAGCTGAACCCAACGCGCTTCGTGCGCTGTGCCAGATATATCTAGGGCATCATTGCAGCACTGGCATCATCGCTGTTTATCTGGGGTTGTCTGGGTATGCCCCCAATATCTAGAACGTTCATTTGGCGTGAGGACACGTACGTCGTTTTTCTTTTGCTGATTCCTCTGTGCAATTCTTGTCGACATCTATCACCTGTAGAACATGGCGTCATTTACGGGATGGTCGTGTATCTAGGTCATCGGAGTACCATGGTCTCTTTCTGTTGATCTTAATGAGTGTCACGTACATGACAGGGACTCCTACGTAAAATAAAATGTGGAGGGATTCAAATTTATTTGATGCTGTGGGTATCTTACAGGGAAAAGGAAATGTTACGGAAAATGTATGATCGTCTAAATATTAACAGAACCTTTGATCTAAACTTATGTTAGCCCACTCACACACAACAGATCTCTCTCTCTCTCTCTCTCTCTCTCTCTCTCTCTCTCTCTCTCTCTCTCTCTCTCTCTCTCTCTCTCTCTCTCTCTCTCTCTTCAACTGAAGAGGAGCTCTGGACATCAGAGAAATGAATGGCAATATTATTTCCATGATTGCTAAAAAGTTTCCCAAAAATTATCTGCAAACACACATTTCTGATACATTCCTGTGCTAAGTAATGAGACCAGAATCTGAAAACAACTGTAGCAGATTTTGATGCAAATAGAAAAGTAACTTTCAAGGAAACATTTTTGCTTAAAAGTCAAGCAGGGATTCTTTAATCTAAAATTAACACAATGAAATTTAAGCAAGCGGATAAATTAGCAATATAGACACAACTTCGACATCACTAGATCTTTAAGTCTTTCAGTAAAACGTGCTTCTTTACAAAATACCACAGCTTTCAGTAAACGTGCTTCTTTACAAAATACCACAGGCTTTCAGTAAAACGTGCTTCTTTACAAAATACACAGGCTTTCAGTAAAACGTGCTTCTTTACAAAATACCACAGGCTTTCAGTAAACGTGCTTCTTTACAAAATACCAAGGCTTTCAGTAAAACGTGCTTCTATACAAAATACACAGGGTTTCAGCCAGGAGAAACTGTGACTGCGGTAAAAGCCAGAACAGTTCTCGAGGAAAGGTACACAGATCTCCGGAGCTGACTCCGGAGAGCTCCAGCAACGAGTGGCGAATGGAAATCATTCTGTGTCAGAAAATACGCCTTGCAATGGTGATGTTGGTCTACAAGTCTTGGTCCGAAATCTCATTCTTCACTGTTCTCTCAAACATTGTTAATGAAAAAATCTTTATGCATCGCTCAAATCTCCGAAAAAAGGTTTAGAATGCTGCACAGCAAAACAGTTAATCCCACACATTACTAAACCGAACGCAGTTAAGTAACTTCTGATACATGTGCCTGGCATGTTGCAGTGCGTATCACTGGGTGCTCGTCGTTCGTTTTTAAACCCTAAAAGATTCGTCCCTGTGGCGAAAACCTTTTTACATTGCATGTGTCAGCAACAACGTTGCAAGGTCTCCACATCTGGCTCCTAAAATTCCTATTATACCCGCGTCGTCTACAGATTTCATTGACCATGTGCAATTATTCATGCCCCTCAGGTCAAATTTCTACAGGAATGTACAGTGATTCTATTGTACCGTGTAGTGAAGATTTCCGCAGGGACATGCTTTTTTTTTTCTTCATCGATTTTTCCAGCAAGAGGTCAGCGTCATGTAACAAGACGATCATAGTCTCCAACCAAAATGCAAAATCAGCACGTAAAATCCATAACATCGTTTTCCTTGCTGTTTTGTTTTTACAATTTTTGCATCTACAGTAACCTAAGACGGTCTGACCTAAGAGGAACTGCAAGACTGCCGGAAAATATGAAAGGTTAATGTGGCATAACTACTCAAGCAAACTGACGAGCTCGCAGAGGGATAAGTCCTCTAATGAAGTCACAGGCACGTGAAATGCCTTGGTGTCACTCTCTTCAAACTACAGAATCCACTAACTCCTATTCCGTGTTCCCGACACACTACCAATAAACAGCCCACGATAAAACTGACAACTGACGAGCAGCTCCTCCTTATATCTCTCCTCTAGCATCCTAGAGTCATTTCTCCCCTTCTCCCCCCAAAGTCGTATCCTGCCTAAGGATTGCCATCCCAGTGCAAATGAGAGCAGTGCTGACTCCCGTTCCCCTCCCGGACTGAACGTCGAAGACAACATACATACAGAACAAACGTACTTCTAACTTACGCCACCCATATGAGGAACATCTTTGACGAACAGCATTCATATGCTGTTTAACAAGCGAACATTCAACCCATACCAAGCTCCGTTCCAACAGGAAGATCGCTATCATATGGCACATGCTTGCATAACAGTACAAGGTATGTCCATGTAAGGACATCGTGGCAAATGTTCGTTTCTGCTCCTTAAGAGACAAGCTTCAGCATCTTTCTTTGCACGTTTCTGCTTTCTGGTGCTTGGTGAACGTTTAGGTTCGTAACATCTTGGAACACGTCAAGTATGATATAGGGCACGCACACGCGCGCGTGTGTGTGCGCGCGCACACACACATACACACACACACACACACACACACACACACACACAACACACCACAAAACACACACACACACACACACAACACACACACACACACACACACACACACACATACATATATTATATAAAGAATCCTGATGACAGCGCAACACGCTTGAAACAAATTTGTAGATAGTTTTAAGATTCCTCTTTTAAACTTGTTTTATCTATAATCTATATCTATATATATATATATTATATATATATATATATAATCTATATATATATATATATATATAACCAGAGTTATATGTTAGTGAGTTTCCCTCCCTATTGGAGGATGTCTCCCCCCTTGGGAAATAAGCTTGCTGAAGGCTCATTTTGAGAAGCATTTATTTTTATTTTTCCCCATTCACCCACTACAAACACATAGTGTTAGTTAGGCAGAATCATCTACCACTACAGATATGAATGCGTAATCTCCCCCTATTTCTTCAATCTAAGACATAAGAGCAAGCTTTGTTTATAATTCAATATTTCTTGCAGTCATTGCAACACCAAGCTGCTCTGTAAGTTGCTGGAACGGTGCTCGGTACTTTTCCTTGGAATGTATTAGTTTGTTGTGTTTTAGTCCCTTGCGGATCATTCCAAGAACTGGCCCTCGGCACTTGTGGTCTTAGAGGATATCTTTTTATATTTTCTACTTTTCACAAGAAAATGTAGCTTGTTTTGCTCTTTCATGATTTTCTTTTGCTTCTTAGATGGCACCTTTGGGTTGTTTTGGAAACTCAACAAATATACTACGGTATTGCACACCAGCCTTTTCTGGGATTGATTCTTCTTAAAACTGAAAAGGCAAGGAGTCAAATTACCAATTTCCGCGGTCACTGAGGAGAAACCACCAAGTTTCGAAATATCGGTATATGATCAGGAGTTATATGTTAGTGAGTTTCCCCTCCCTATTGAGAGATGTCCTTCCCCTTGGAGAATATAAGCTTGCTGAAGGCTCATTTTGAGAAGCATTTATTTTATTTTTCCCCATTCACCCACTCAAGCACAAACTGATAGTTAGGCAGAATCATCTACCACTACAGATATGAATGCGTATCTCACCCTATTTCTTCAATCTAATACATAAGAGCAAGCTTTGTTTATAATTCAATATTTCTGCAGTCATTGCAACACCAAGCTGCTCTGTAAGTTGCTGGAACGGTGCTCGGTACTTTTCCTTGGAATTTATTAGTTTGTTGTATATATATAAATAGATTAGTGTGGTTAAAATACCCAAAATGATTTTGATAGTGCTCGACCCCTTGGGGAGCAACATTTGTTAAAATAGGTTTTTAAAAATAGAATCTACAAATTTGTTTCGAGCGCGTTGCGCTGTCATCAGGATGGTTTTTGGTTTTGCCCACCGCCGATGTTATATAGCGTGTGGGCTCCCGTTTTGCGGTTGTTCGCACGTGCGGGTTGGCTGCACGTGTTTTTTTGGGGGGCTTTCAGGTTTTTCTTTTGGGTGTGTTCACTAACAACGATTTCCATTTATGCCTGCAGTTGTTTTACTATTTCTGGTTTTGGTGTTTAAAGTTGCTAAGTGTAGTTGCATAGTATTAACCATTTTTTCAGTTAAACATAGGTTGCACCTTTTTGAAACATTGCTGTATGGTGATGCTCTTTTTATGATTTTCCAGGATATATTGTAACTTGTTTTTGCGTCTTTAAGTTTCCAGATATATTTGCTCAGTTTTGTTTGGTTTTTATATTTTCTTATTAAATGACTGTTTGTGGTTTGCATATCTGGTTTTGAAGTGGTTTTCAGTGATCCCTAATGTATGTTTCTTTTTCATTTTCTGATGTCACAGTGGCTTGGTATACAATGTTGTTGTGAAATCATTTATTGCTCAGGGGGCACTGCTCTTTTTTGATGCAATTGCAAGATTTCCTTTTCTTCCACCCTTCTTTGCTGTGTTGGTTTTCATTTTATTAGATGCGTCAATTAAATATTTGAGGTTGGGCATGCATGAATATGATAGTTTGACGGTTGTTTTTGTTGAATATTTTATATAGTTTGTGTTCTTTTGGAACGAGGTTGTTAAAATTTTAAAGAATTCTTTTCCTATGTTTGTTTTGAGTTGTCCGTCGTATGGTGGGTTGTTACCATGTGAATTTTTCTTTCCTGTTTTTCTTATTTCTATTTGTGTTTTTGTTTGGATTGTATTGTAGTTTGTAGTTGTACCCACTTTTTTGCAGTGCTTCTTGATATTCTACTGCTGCATTGTTGAATACTCTTTCATTGCATGACAGGTTTGATAGTCTCTGATTTATGCCATTGGGTATGGCTTTTAATACAGATGGTGGGTGGTTGCTTTTGATGTTTACATAGATAGGTGTGTCATTGGGCTTCTTGTATGGTTTATATATGTAGTTTGATGAGATCAAGTGTTATGTCTAGGTAGTTTACTACCTTTTTGTTTGCTTCAATGGTGATTTTAAGTTGTGGTTTTGGAAGATTTTACATAATTCTTTTTTCTTATTTTCAATGGTTCTTGGGTTGTTGGTTAGTGCATGCAAGGCCGTCGTCTCTGTATAATCCAACTTGTTTTCCGAGTTTTTCTTGATGTTGGGATAGCATAAATAGTCCGACCAGTTCGCATGTTTCTGCACCGTCATATGATCCCATGGTTACATCAAATGTTGAGTTTCTGTTCGTTTTCCTTGATCCAGGTTTCATTTTTGCTGTAACAGTAGCGTTTTCTTGGTGTGGAATATAGATTTCCATTTCTGACCCTGTTATGTCTGTATGGTTACTAGCAAATTTCAGAGCTTTGGTGAGCAGTTCCTCATCTATGGATGGGTAAAAATCTACTATGTCGAATGTGATGAAATACCGTGTTTGCTTTGTTTATCAAGTGTTTTGAACCATTGAATAACTTCATTGTGTTCTTCCAGAGGTTGTATTCAGAGTTTTAATTTTTACGTTCTTTATTGTTTTTTCTAGGATTTTCTTACTTATTTTGCCTAGTTCAGATTTAATGGGTTTATTAGTCTACATGTTGGTTTGTTGTGAAAGTTAGGCTTGTGGTCCTTGAGTGTTATGAAACGCTTCTTTTGTTGCTGTCGCTTCTACCCTGTCACTTAGGTCCAAGCGATGTGCAATTCTTTTTCTTTAGTGCGGATATTGTCATGTGTATTTTTATCGGCTTTTTTGTAGTTTTTCTGAATATTTTGTCAAGAAGTTGGGAGTATTCTTTTGGTTCCATTTTGTAGTAGTTACTGGTTTTATCAGCCTTCACAAATATTTTTTTGTCGTTTTGTATTTGTTTTATTTGTTTTTTTTAATGTTGTTTGAAATCGTTGTTAGATTTTTTGAATTGAATGTTGGCTATCATTCTGTTTTATTTTATCCTCAAACGGTTTCATTTCGTCTATGGCTGGTGGTGATCGCCATGATTTGAAGTCGTAGGTGATTTTGTCCTCTTTTATTACATTTGGATTCAAAAAAAGAAAGCTCCCATCTCATATTGTGCATGAACTTTTCAGTTTGTTCTATTAGTTTTTTTTTATATAGGATTGGGGACTGGAAAATGGTATGTCTTTTGTTGACTGTCTAAAATTGATTTCTTCCATTTTAAAATCTTTTAGGTCACAGTGCTCAACGTGAGGAGCGATTAAGATTAGTGTGGTTAAAATACCCAAAATGATTTTGATAGTGCTCGACCCCTGGGGAGCAAAATTTGTTATAAAATAAGGTTTTTTAAAATAGAATCTACAAATTTGTTTCGAGCGCGTTGCGCTGTCATCAGGATGGTTTTTGGTTTGCCCACCGCCGATGTTATATAGCATGTGGCGCTCCCGTTTGCGGTTGTTTTGCACGTGCGGGTTGGCTGCACGTGTTTTTTGGGGGCTTTCAGGTTTTTGTTTTGGTGTGTTCACTAACAACGATTCCATTTATGCCTGCAGTTGTTTACTATTTCTGTTTTGGTGTTTAAAGTTGCTTAGTGTGGTTTGCATAGTATAACCATTTTTCAGTTAAACATAGGTTGCAACCTTTTTGAAACATTGCTGTATGGTGATGCTCTTTTTATGATTTTCCAGGATATATTGTAACTTGTTTTTGCGTCTTTAAGTTTCCAGATATATTTGCTCAGTCTGTTTGGTTTTTATATTTTTCTTTATTAAATGACTGTTTGTGGTTTGCATATCTGGTTTTGAAGTGGTTTTCAGTGATCCCTATGTAATGTTTCTTTTTCATTTTCTGATGTCACAGTGGCTTGGTATACAATGTTGGTGTGAAGGCTCAGGGGCACTGCTCTTTTTGATGCAATTGCAAGATTCCTTTCTTCACCCTTCTTTGCTGTGTTGGTTTTCATTTTATTAGATGCCGTCCAATAAAATATTTTGAGGTTGGGCATGCATGAATACGATAGTTTGACGTGTTTTTGTTGAATATTTTATATAGTTTGTGTTCTTTTGGGAACGAGGTGTTTAAAATTTTAAAGAATTCTTTTCCTATGTTTGTTTTGAGTTGTCCGTCGTATGGTGGGTTGTACCATGTGATTTTTCTTTTCCTGTTTTTCTTATTTCTATTTGTGTTATTGTCTGGATTGTATTGTAGTTTGTAGTTGTACCCACTTTTTTGCAGTGCTTCTTGATATTCTACTGCTGCATTGTTGAAAACTCTTTCATTGCATGACAGGTTTGATAGTCTCTGAATTTATGCCATTGGGTATGGCTTTATAATACAGATGGGTGGGTGGTTGCTTTTGATGTTTACATAGATAGGTGTGTCATTGGGCTTCTTGTATGGTTATATATGTAGTTGATGAGACAAGTGTTATGTCTAGGTAGTTTACTACCTTTTTTGTTTGCTTCAATGGTGATTTTTAAGTTGTGGTTTTGGAAGATTTTACATAATTCTTTTTTCTTATTTTCAATGGTTCTTGGGTTGTTGGTTAGTGCAGCAAGGCCGTCGTCTCTGTATAATCCAACTTGTTTCCGAGTTTTCTTGATGTTGGATAGCATAAATAGTCCGACCAGTTTCGCATGTTTTCTGCACCGTCATATGATCCCATGGTACATCAATTGTTGAGTTTCTGTTCGTTTTCTTGATCCAGGTTTCATTTTTGCTGTACAGTAGCGTTTTCTTGGTGTGGAATATGATTTCCATTTCTGACCCTGTTATGTCTATATGGTTACTAGCAAATTTCAGAGCTTTGGTGAGCAGTTCCTCATCTATGGATGGGTAAAAATCTACTATGTCGAATGTGATGAATACCGTGTTGCTTTGTTTATCAAGTGTTTTGAACCATTGAATAACTTCATTGTGTTCTTCCAGAGGTTGTATTCAGATTTGATTTTACGTTACTTATTGTTTTTTTCTAGGATTTTCTTACTTATTTTGCCTAGTTCAGATTTAGATGGGTTTATTAGTCTACATGTTGGGTTGTTGTGAAAGTTAGGCTTGTGGTCCTTGAGTGTTATGAACGCTTCTTTGTTGCTGTCGCTTCTACCCTGTCACTTAGGTCCATGCGATGTGCAAGTTCTTTTTCTTTAGTGCGGATATTGTCATGTGTATTTTTATCGGCTTTTTTGTAGTTTTCTGAATATTTTTGTCAAGAAGTTGGGAGTATTCTTTTGGTTCCATTTTGTAGTAGTTACTGGTTTTTATCAGCCTTCACAAATATTTTTTTGTCGTTTTGTATTTGTTTTATTTGTTTTTTTTAATGTTGTTTGGAAATCGTTGTTAGATTTTTTGAATTGGATGTTGGCTATCATTCTTTTCCTTTTATCCTCAAACGGTTTCATTTCGTCTATGGCTGGTGGTGATCGCCATGATTTGAAGTATTAGGTGTTTTTGTCCTCTTTTTTTACATTTGGGTTCAGAAAAAAGAAAGCTCTCCATCTCATATTGTGCATGAACTTTTCAGTTTGTTCTATTGGTTTTTTATATAGGATTGTGGACTGGAAAATGGTATGTCTTTTGTTGACTGTCTAAAATTGATTTCTTCCATTTAAAATCTTTTAGGTCACAGTGCTCAACGTGAGGAGCGATTAAGATTAGTGTGGTTAAAATACCCAAAATGATTTTGATAGTGCTCGACCCCTTGAGGAGCAACATTTGTATATATTATATATATAATATATATATATAATATATATATATATATATATATATATATATATATATATATATATATATATACGCCCGCACGCGCGAAATAAATGACAATGTATTTGGGAATAATTAAGAATGATGAAAAAAACATGATTTATTTTGCCAATACAATTATATCCCATTGAATAAATAATGATTTTTCTCCTATTTTCTTGGAAAAGGCCATTCAATGCCTTCCTAAACATATCGGGCATATGTCACCTTTGCTGAAGATTTTGAGAATAACAAGCAGAAATTTCAGAGAGCAAGAAAAAAAGTATAGTAAGGCTGAAACATTAAGCAAGCCCAAAGCAGATTACGGAACACTAATGTGTCCTGTATGATACACATAATGATGCAGCAATACATTATTATTGAAAACAAGAAAACATAAGTTGGCTAAAATATAACTTCAAAACAAATGTTTAAAAATCTGCCTGTAAACATCATATATACCCTAATACAAATATTTTAGAGATACTCGCGCGAAAAATGACAAATGTATCGAAATAACCATTTTTGTCCGTTCCGATGTAAGGCAAATGTTTAAACAGTTGTTTAAAAAAAAGTGCGGGCCTGTAATTAGAAAAAAGGCAAACTTTTGAAAAAAAAACCTGGATGAATTTGTATATTCTTATGAGAAAAAAACTCTATATATCCAGCAGGATTTGGAAGGGAAAATCCATAGCCGAATTTTTGGTTAAACTATATATGTAAAGAAACAATTTGCAAGACGCAGTTGTTGGTTTAGTTAGGTGCTGTAAGCGTTGCAGTCATTGAAATTACAGAAAGATCAGAAATGAAGCCTGAAATGTCATTCAGTCCATACACTGGACATTGATATCATGTTTTGATGGATACTATTTCTTTGTTTCTTTGCCTATAACGACAATGCAGACATAGCGAATAACCAAACGGCGAAGCGCGTTCCAGGATCTATTCACATAAAATGTCCTCTATGATCACATGCTTGAAAACAGTACGAAAGCTTCCTAACGACATTTGATGATAATTAAACGGAGGAAGACATTAACACACACAAAAGCAATTTTTATCTGAACAGAAAACTACTTTCCCTGGTAAAGACGATTTCACACACAATGAAACTCGCTCATATTCACACACTAAGAGTATATTCCAATCGTCTCAACAACATACTGTACAAAACATTTTCAGATCACAAACACAAATGTATCATTGAAAAAATTTTTCTTTTGGTTGTTTCTTGTTTTTACTTCTTTAGCAAGTCCTCCGGACCTGGGGAAAATTGCAGCGTCAGGCCGGTGTTCAAGTGTTGCGGTATGTACCCCGCAGACGTGAAGAAACATAGGACAGGAACATTATGAAATCAACTGCGTACCAGCTTTGTCACCTTGGGTTTTGCACGCGCGCTCCGACTTTAAGTAACAAATGCCTTTAAAAAAAAAAAAAAAAAAAAAAAAAAAAAAAAAACTAAAAAAAAAAGAAAAAAGTTATTGCGAGATTATTGCGAAGTGAAACTTTTGCAGTGGTCAGAAGTAAACAGGAAGAAGTAAGATAAGATAAGATAATGTTGCTTATAGCCCAGCCGACCGCAAAGGGCCACATCAGGGCTGTAGAAGTAACGCTTTAATAGTGACATAGACAATTGCTGGGAACGTTTGTATTCGACCCTGCTGACACACGAGTACTGTTGCTAATCGAACAGGCTTTGTCATCTCACATTGGCATACAGTATACAACATCGGTGTTTCCATATTTTCCGCCCCTGACTGATTTCATGTCGTCTAACGCGCTTCTGGGTAGTTTGGCAAGGAATTGTTCTCTCTCTCTCTCTCTCTCTCTCTCTCCTCTCTCTCTCTCTCTCTCTCACACACACACACACACACACACACACACACACACACATACACATACATGCACACATGCACGCATACACACACAGAGCCCCCTCCAACCTCCTTTATATCGAGAGAACGCAGATCACACACACACACACACACACACACACACACACACACACACACACACACACACACACACCACACACACGTCTGTCTGTCTCTGTCTCTCCTCTGTCCCCTCTCTCTCTCTTTCTCTCTCTCTCTCTCTCCTCACACACACACACACACACACACACACACACACACACACACACACACACACACACACACACACACACACACACACAGAGTAAAGAACACCTGCATCCGTTCACCGGGGGGGGAAAATATCGGGGGAATGGGTTTCCCCGAACGGGAACCCCTTGCCCTTTGACCCCGGCGGGGGGGGGTGCCCCCAAAATATCCAAAGTATTCGTTTGCCCGGGGGGCCCTGCGTGCCCCTTTTGGCTGCTGTTTTGTTTGCTTTTCATGTCGAGGTCCCATTTGCAGGAACCATCGGCTGGGCTGTCGTTGATCTGTATTTGGGGGAAGGGACAAACTTATTGGCTTTCGATCAATCTTTCTGGGGTTTGGGGTGCTCCCCCGCACACTGAACACCAAAATTTCTGAGAGAGAGAGAGAGGGGGAGAGGAGAGAAAGGGGGAGAGGGGGAAGGGGGAGAGAGAGAGAGAGAGAGATGTTAAAGTCTACATCTCTTCTCTCTCCCTTTTCCTCTCTCTCCCCTTCCCCTCTCAGAGGTGGAATTAATAAAAAGTGTTTTGGGGAAGGGCACAAGGGGAGAGAGAGGGGAGGGGGAGAGAGAGGGGAGAGAAAAGAAGGGGGAGAGGGGGAGAGGGGGGGGAGGGGAAAAGAGAGAGAGAGAGAAAAGAGAGAGAGGGGGGAAGGAAAAATTTTGGGCCTTTTCTCTGCCTCTGGGCTTCTGTGTCTGTCTGTGTCTGGGCCCGTCGGCTGTCTGTCTGTCTGTCGTATCTCTCTCTCTCTTCTCTTCTCTCTCTCTCTGAAACACGCACAAAAACCCCACACACACCCCACACACACACCCCACACCAAAGAGGAAGAGAGGGGAGAAGAGAGAGGGGGGGAGGGGGGATTTAAAAAAGAGAGAGAGAGAGAGGGGTGGGAAGGGGGAATTTGGCTTGGGCTTGGGCCCCTTTTCTTGGGCTGTCTGTCTGTCTGTCGTCCCGTTTTCTCTTCCTCCTCTCTCTCTCTGAAGCACGCCAAAACCCCAAAAACACACACACACAACATCACTAGAAGAGAGAGAGAGAGAGAAAAAGAGGGGGAAGAGGGGGAGGAGAGAGGGGGGAAGGGGAGGGGAGAGAGAGAAGTCGCACACAAGACACAGGAAACCCTTACACACGACACAACCAGAACACACACACACAGGGCAAACACACCAAAACACACCCACACTCACACACACACACACACACAAAACACACACACACAACACACACACACACACACACACACACAACAATCTAACTGTCTATCCCCATCTATCCCACTATCTAAATTTCTCCTCTCTCTATCTATCTCATTATCTATCTTTCTATCTATCTTAAACTATCTATCTATTATTATCTAAAGATGCAAAAAATTTTGTAAAAAAGTGGGGGGAAATTTACTGTCCCCGTCACGAACGTTTTTTCCGTTTCTTTTTTTTTTGTTTTTTGTTTTGGGGGGGGACAGAGGAAACAGACAGCGCCAGGTGACAGACAGCCCGGTAGACAGCCGCCCAAAGGGAAACAGACAAACCAGGTAGACAGACAGCCAGGTAGACAGACAGCCAGGTAGACAGACAACACAGAGAAGCAGAGGGCGAAAGGTAGCGAGAGATACACTCAAGTCCCATCGATTGTCTCTCTTCCACAGTTCCTTTCCCAAGCTGAAATGTCTTGAACTGTATATATATAGTTGTACTCCCAGTTCTTATAGAACACGGGGTACTTTACAATGGGATCGAAGAAAGCTTGTGTGTGTGTGTGTGTGCGTGTGCGTGTGTGTGTGCGTGTGTGTGCGTCCGTCCGTGGTCAAAATTTGTTCCACTCGCTCCAGACAAAACTGCTGGGCCGATCTTTCTGAAAATGTGTAGGTATGTTCATTATGGGTCACGGATGATGCCCAATGTGTTATTTTACCGTTATAGCCGTTACTAACGGCCACAACGGTCCATAACGGTTTTTCTTCTTTATGGAATATCCCAGAAAGTCCTTGGCCGATCTTTCTGAAAATTTGAAGGTATGTTCATTATGGGTCACGGATGATGCCCGACGTGTTATTTTAACCATTATAGCCGTTACTAACGGCTATAACGGCCCACGATGGTTTTCTTCTTTATGGAAAATCTCAGAGAATATTTGTCCGATCTTTCTGAAAATGTGTAGGTTTGTTCATTATGGGTCACGGATGATGCTCGATGTTCTATTTTACCGTTATAGCCGTTACTAACGGCTATAACGCCCATAATGGTTTTCTTCTTTATGAAAAATCTCAGAGAGTATTTGGCCGATCTTTCTGGAAATGTGTAGGTATGTTCATTATGGGTCGGAGATGATGGCCGATGTTTACTAGAATAGCCGTTACTAACGGCTATAAAAGCCGAAAAACGGTTTTTCCTCTTTATCGAATATCTCGCACGTATTCAAGATATACTGGGAGTACGTTTATATGCTTTGCATTTTTTTATATTTCGGTTGCTTTCTTTTTCCTGGACGCCATCTTCAATGAGGACATGACCTTTTGCACGTATTAGATTGAGCTATAAGTCTGTAACCTTCTGTGATCTCAGAATCCTATCTGTCTATCTGTGTGTCTGTCTGTGTGTCTGTCTGTCTGCCTGTTTGTCTGTCTTGTCTGTCTGTCTGTCTGTCTCTCTGTGCGTGTTGGTCTGTCTGTCTGTCTCTCTGTGTCGGTTTCTCTCTCTCTCTCGCTCTCTCGCTCTCTCTCTCTCTCTCTCTCTCTCTCTCTCTCTCTCTCTCTCTCTCTCTCTCTCTCACTCTCATTAGGAAGCAAACGACCGATGGACATGTCTTATAGCATTGTCCCAGAACTCTCATTATCATTCACGCGAAGGACACGGCATAGTTCTTGTGACACCATCTAAGAGAGAGAGAGAGAGAGAGAGAGGGGAGAGAGAGAGAGAGAGAGAGAGAGAGACAGACAGAGA
>CM031597.1:49583913-49596413 GCA_018398815.1 Conus ventricosus | reverse complement strand
CATTAACCTCTTTAATTAACATGCTGAAGGATATCGATTCGCAATAAGTATCACCCTTGTTTATTCGTGGCTGGATTGTGTGTGCCCAAAATATCTGGACCACCCATCATTTGGCTGGAGGACACACGTATTTCGTGCTTCCTTGGCCGACCCTTCTGCTCCTCGGTGTTTTCCATGTCCACATCCACAACCAATAAAACACGACTCCGTTTCGAGGCTGATCCTGTATGTCGATCGAGATGGGTTTATGCCCTCTTTGCCTCGATCTTACCCAAAGTCATCGTAGCGATAGTGTCTTCTTTCAGCGATGTTGAGAGATATCGCAGCAAATTGTCGCTACGTTTCTATTAATTTGTTGCTTTTATTAAAGCGTAAAGTGCAATGTCAATGGCAAGCATTCTGCTCGCACTCACATTCATCAAAGCACTTTTTACTCCCACGCTACAACTCTCGTGCACAACAGAGAGACAGAGACACAGAGAAAGAGAGAGAGAGAGAGAGAGAGAAGAGAGAGAGAAGAGAGAGAGAGAGGGGAGATAGAGAGGGGGAGAGAGAGAGAGGACTGTATCGCCACCGTCTACCCCTTCTCTGTGCCGCTTGCCTCCTTCCTTCCTACTCTCTGAAAGCGTGAATAGTACAGAGAACGATTTCCTTACGACATTTGATGCGTCAGATGTGTCGTGTGCAGTCCAAATAAACTGGTCATGCTTCAAATGAGAACACACACACACACACACACACACACACACACACCACACACACGGACGCACGCGCGCGCGTGCATGAACGCACGCATGCAAGCACGCACGCACACATGTACATCTATTCTCGTGTTCGATGCCTGTCTTCGCATCAATGAGATGAAACAAAGGCAACGGAAAAGAGTAGAGAGAGAAAAAACACACAAACAAACAAACAAAAAAAAACGATGGCAGTTGAAGAGCTGCCTAGCAGAAAGATGATAATGAGCTGAGAGAGGAATGGGAGCGGGGGTATGAAGCAGGGGGAGATGGGTAGTGTAGGTAAGGAAACAATAGGAAGGAAATTTTTAAAAACGGCAAAGGAAGAGTGAGGAACAGAAGAGAAAAGGACAACTGAAAGTGGAGAAAGAAAAGGAGGAGTAGGATGCAGTGGTGGAAACAGGGGGGGGGGGGGGGGGGGGGTGGTGGACAGACCTAAACAGCAGTCTTGAATGAGTCCCTCACTGTAGAGGAGGAAGTGGTGAAACTGGGAGTGGGAGAGGGGGAAGGGGGGCCATGCAAAAGAGCAAAACAGCCTCCTTCAATGATACCCTCCTTCTCACTCTCCCTCCACCCTATTCTCTTCCGTCCTACTCTGCTCCCTTCGTCTACCCTTCAACTGTCTAAGGCATGGATCTGGTGCATCCATCAACGTCGTGTCGTTCCCGTTGCTGGTTTTAGCGTGTCCCCGAAGTCTGGAACATTGATGTGGCGGCAGGACAAGTAAGTCCTGGCTCCCTGGCTGGCCGTTCCCTTTACCCTGGAGGGGCCTTTGTGGTCGGTTGGGCTCTAAACTACATGACTCGACTTGGCTGATCCCCCCCCCCCCCTTTTTTTTTCTCTCTCACTTGACTCCGTGTCTGTCATTCTGTCTCTGTCTGTCTCTCTGTGTGTCTGTGTGTCTATGTGTCTGTCTCTGTCTCTGTCTGTCTCTCTCTCTCTCTCTCATTTTCCCTCTCTCTCTTTGTGTATTTTTCATATCTGCACCTACTTCAAGAGCGACCCTGGTTCTTTGCTGTGATGGTTCCGTATTTAGGTCAAAGACGGTCTGTTGCCTATTTTTGTCGATCCTAATTGGTGTCAGGCAGCAGCTTTCGTGCCAACGCTGATGCGGATTGTACAAGACTGCCGTTAAGAGTGCAACCCATCTCTCTAAGTCTCTTAATGACAGAGAGAGAAAGAGAGAAAGAGAGAAAGCGAGAGACAGACAGACAGAACTACAGACAGACAGATGCTGTGTGTGTGTGTGTGTGTGTGTGTGTGTGTGTGTGTGTGTGTGTGTGTGTGTGTGTGTGTGTGTGTGTGTGTGTGTGTGTGTGTGTGCGTGCGTGCTCACGCGCATGTGTCACACTATGTTGCTTGCCGATTTTCGGAAACTTCCTTAAAATTGGCATTTAGACCTGTTGGAATTCACTTGACGTCACGTTTACACCAGTGTTTTCAGACAATTCTAGTTAACATATGGCATGACTTCTTTTTCATGTACATGTGCATTCCACCATTTCATTTTACATCTGTCACATCACAGTTTCGGTCTAATCTACATGGATATGCACATCCTGTGGCACACTGACAACGCTGATCGGGTCACAAAACCATGTTTTGGAGAAACGCATTCAGCTGATTCCCGGACTCTGTTATAAAATGGATGTTAGCTCCTAGCTCACTGAAGTTGTCATTTAGTCCATTAGGTGGAACGTGAACTGGACAGAATGATGGTGGCTGTAGGGGCTGGTTCTTGATCCGTTTTAGTCGTGCTCCTCCTTTCGTCTTTCTTTTCTGGCGCTTCTGTCGTCTTTTAGCAATTTGCCAATACTGCAACTGTTTTCCATTCCTTTGTCTTCTTTTCTGTTGGAAAAGAGTCATAATTGAAAATGAGGCACTTTGAGATCATTTAGAGAGGCAAACAATCATTTTGAGGATTCGTATTACACGAGGGCTTTCACATCCAACTTTCCAATAGGTGAGGCCTAACGCATGCTTTGCACACTTTGAAGCAGACATAAATAGAGATGACGTACAGTACAGGATTTAACTCTCGCGATGGTCCATCGCCCAAGAGAGAGAGAGAGGAGAGAGAGAGAGAGAGAGAGAGAGAGAGAGAGAGAGCAAAATATTTACCTCATTAACCTGGCGAAGGATATCAATTCGCAGAAAATATCACCGTTGTTTATTCATGGCTGGATTGTGTGTGCCCAGAAAAGATCTGGACCACTCGTCATTTGTCTTGAAGACACACATACGTCGTGCTTCCTTGGCCGATTCTTCTGTACTTCTCTCTGCTTTTCATGTCCTCATCCACAACCAATAAAACACGACTCCATTTGGCGGCTGATCCTGTATTTCGGTGGAGGAGGGTTTATGGTCTCTTTTCCCTGATCTTGGCAAGAGGCATCGTAGCGATAGTGTCTTCTTTCAGCGATGATGAGAGATATCGCAGCAAATTGTCACTACGTGTCTGTTAATTTGTTGCTTTTTGAAAGGGGAAAAGGCAATGCCAATGGCGAGTATTCTGCTCACACTCACATTCATCAAAGTTCTGATCTACTCCCACGCTACACCATTCGCACACAATGGAGAGAGAGAGAGAGAGAGAGAGAGAGAGAGAGAGAGAGAGAGAGAGAGAGAGGAGAGAGAGAGAGAGAGAGAGAGAGAGAGAGAGAGAGAGAGAAAGCAGACAGACATACAGACAATCAAACAAAGATAGAGAGAAAGAGAGAGAGAAAGAAATTGAGCCGGCGCCCTCCTGCCCTTCTCTGCGCTGCTCCCCTACTTCCATCCTCCACCTTTAAATTGTATATGTAACAGTCATAAAAAGATTCCCTTACTGCTTTGGGAGCGTCACATCTGTTGTATCCACTCGAAGAAAAACGGTCGTGCTTCGGATATGGGAATCATACAGACCACACCACACACACACACACACACACACACACACACACACACACACACACACACACACACACACACACACACGCACGCACGCACGCACGCACGCACACACACACACACACACACACGTGCGCGCACGCACACACACGTGCGCGCACGCACGCACACACACACACACACACGCACACACACACACACACACACACACACACACACACACACACACACACACACACACACACACACAACACACACACCACACACACACACACACACACACACACACACACACACACACACACACACACACGCAACACACACACACGCACACACATCTATTCTCGTGTTCAATCCCTGTCTTCACATCAATCAGAAGAAACAATGACAACAGAACTGAGCAGAGGAAAAGAAAACGAGGGCAGATGAAGAGCTGCTGAGCAGAAAGATTATAATGACCTGGGAGAAGGAAGGGGGGGGGGGGGGGGGTATAAAGCAGGGGAGATGGGTAGGGCAGGTAAGGAAGGTAAAACGAAAGATAAAGGAAGAGTGAGGAAAAGAAGAGAAAAGGACAACTTAAAGGTCTACTTTAGAGGTTTTCGATAATTGGTCAGCTTATGCAGAAATATGAAATGTTTGATAAATTGGTAAAATAAACATCCGATTCGCTCCCGATCACACGAAATCGATCCGCGAAAGTGGGCATTTTCACCTGTAATCAAGAAAACGGGAGGTAATCAACTAAATCTTGGCATGGCTTAACTGCTCTTGGATGTGACGTCACATGATGGACAGCGACGGCGACAGAAAGCGATTCTGATGGTTCTTGCGCATCTCGCTCGGTATTTAATTTATCATGTAAAAGCAGTGTCTATGATTGTGACAGCCAATGTGACTCTGGGGATGTTTCTGCAAGGCCTGTACCTTATCAGTTTGAACGCTAAGTTCTTTTTACCACGTCAGTTCAGTTCCAGCTGGACGCCCGAACACAGCATTCCGAAGGCGTACGGACTTTACCGAAGTCTCGAGGGAGCCTACCGACTGCCTTCTTGATGCGATCACGCGTGGACGGCGAGCGGAGATTCTCCTTCTTCAAGCCTTAACGTGTTCATTCAATTTAACAAGTGTGATCTGTCCATAGATAAAACAGAATAAACGTGCGACTATCGTACTCATCTGTACGAGCTTACCACTCCGCCTTCAAAGTATACGCGCACAATGCAGACGAAGTTTTTGATCCACTCGAACGCGCTCGGCAATTGTCGGAATAGCTCGTTTCCGCGGTCCAGCTGGAACTGACGTGGTAGAAAGAACTTTAGCTGCCCGGCATGGTTGCACGAACCGAATCCACTTCTTTCGAGTATCTGGATCAGATGGAAATGTGTGCAAAGAATATCCGTCTCCTGTTGAGCGGCTGCACTCGCCTACAGCACAATATCTGCCACCCCCTCGTGACTTTTTAGGCTGTGGGGGATCGCAACTCGTGTTGATTTCACTTGGCGTTGGCTTGTTGTGTAGGTCGCGGCTGACGGCCAGTCCATCAAGTGACGTCACGGTTTTCGGTCTACCGCGCGGGGTTTAGAACAGGTGTGCAAAAGTCGTTTTTTTATCTATTAAATTCTTTCGGCGATTTTATTTAAAAAATGAATACCATACCGTAGTTATATGACATGTAGACCTGTTTTTAACAAATTATCAAAAATCTCTAAAGTAGACCTTTAAAGAGGAGTAAAAGAAGGAGGAGGAGGTGGTGGTGGAAACGAGAGGTGGGAGGGTGTGGACAGACCAAGCCAGCATTCTTCAAGGAGTCCCTCACAATAGAGGAGGTGGTGCAAATGGGAGGGGGAGAGAGTGAAGGGGCCCGTGCACAGAGCAAAACAGCCTCCTTCAATGATACCCTCCTTCTCACTCTCCTTCCATCCTAATCTCTCCCGTCCTACTCTGCTCCCTTCGTCTACCCCTCATCTGTCTAAGGCATGAATCTGGTGCGTCCATCACGTCGTGTTGTTTCCCTTGCTGGTTTTAGAGTGTCCCCGAAGTCTGGAACATTGATGTGGCGGCAGGACAACTATGCCCTGGCTCCCTGGCTGGCCGTTCCCTTTACCCTGAAGGGGCCTTTGTGGTCGGCTGGGCTGTAAACCACATGACTCGACTTGGCTCATGCCCCCTCCCCCCTCTCGTCTGTCTGTCTGTCTGTCTGTCTGTCTCTCTCTCTCTCTCTCTCTCTCTCTCTCTCTCTCTCTCTCTCTCTCTCTCTCTCTCTCTCTGTCTCTGTCTCGGTCTATCTCTCGTCCCTGTCTGTTTCCGCCTCTCTCTCTCTCTCTCTCTCTCTCTCTCTCTCTCTCTCTCTCTCTCTCTCTCTCTCTCTCTCTCTCTCCTCTCTCTCTCTCTCTCTCTCTCTCTCTCTCTCTCTCCCTCTCTCTCTCTCTGTTTGTGTGGCTGTGTATCTGTATGTCTGTCTCCTCCCTCCCTCCCTCTCTCCCCTCTTCCACTTCCCACCCTGTCTGTCCGTCTCTGTCTGTCTGTCTTTCTACCTGTATGTCACTCTCTCTCTCTCTCTCTCTCTCTCTCTCTCTCTGTGTACTTTACATATCTACACCCCCTTCAAGAACGACCCCGATTCGGTTCTGTGATGGTTCTGTATTTAGGTCAAAGAGGGTCTGTGGCCTGTTTTCGTCGATACTAACTGGTGTCAGGCAGCGGCTGACGTGTCAACGTTAATGAGGATTTTAAAACACTGCCGTTAAGAGTGCAAACCATCCCTCTACGTTTCCTAATGAGGCAGAGAGAGAGAGAGAGAGAGAGAGAGAGAGAGAGAGAGAGAGAGAGAGAGAGAGAGAGAGAGAGAGAGAGAGAGAGAGAGAGATAGACAGACAGACAGATGCTGTGTGTGTGTGGTGGGGGGGGGGGGGGGCGTGCACATGCGTACGTGCGTGCGCGCGCGCGCGCGCGCGCGCGCGCGGTGTGTGTGTGTGTGTGTGTGTGTGTGTGTGTGTGTTCCTTTTTTTCCACACTTTTGGTGTCCTAAATCCCCTTTTGGGCGCCATCCACATGTGGATGGTTCTTAGAGGTGAGGATGGTGTCTTTAAATGTGGATGGTTTCTCACCCAGATTGTGGATTGGTTACTTAAATGTGGACAGTTACCAGTTGTGGAATGCAACTTAAGGCTTCATGTGGATAGTTACTTAAAATGTGGAATTGTTTCCGCGAATGACCTAACTCATGAACACTGCAATGACGAACTCCACTGTCATGATGAATGGCAGCACTGTCAGTGTATTTTTTGGTGAATGAATGTTAAGTTGTTGCTGTTGTTGTTTGAAAGAAGCCAAATTTTAGGATTTTTTTTTTTTCAAAAACTCAACATCGAATGTCACCCAATACCTCAAAACTTCCTGTCAAAAAACATTGAACATCCTCCGAGTCGTGGCACGCACGGATTGGGGTGCCGATAAGTAAACTCTTCATCTTTACAGGGCTCTGATCCGCTCCAAATTGGACTAAATTGTGTTGTTTATGGTTTTGCAAGACCCTCCTACCTTAAAACTCTAGATCCATACATCATCAAGGGCTTCGACTGTGTCTGGGGGCGTTCCGCAGCTCCCCTGTGTACAGCAAATATGCAGAGGCTGGAGAACCGTCATGCTTTGTTACTAAATTATGTTTAAACATAAGAAGACACACTGACGTTGTTTTCTGTTTGTGTTTTTGCTTCTAACTGTGGCGGCACTCTCTGTGCATGATACAAACTATACATAGGAAGAGATCAAAATTATAGCAAATCCCTGACGACCTTGACCGGATGATTTTTTTTTTTTTTTTTTTTTTTTGCTGTCCCGTCTTCTGTGCCACCTCAGTGGCATTGCACCCACGCCACTCATTCCGACACCCTGTCCACAGCCAATCCCAGTCAGTCCCACCGTAGCCGCGGCACCGGCAATCCCAAGGAGCATTTAATGTCAAGTCGTCAAAAGGCAACCCACCGAGAAGACACTGCACTGCTTACCGAGTCACTTCGGTGATGTTCAGTGGCGCCTGTTCTGATCCAACATACGCAGGACACCACCTACTAAGCCCCCTACTGACGACAATAATTGCTTAGTCGCGGAGCCGGCGTGAGTGAGCTCTCCCTACAGAGGGCGCCACCACGTCCGTCAACGACAGCCCTAGGGACTCGCCCATGCCGGTGACCCGACGGAACTATACCAAGGTCGCAGAGTGGAGAGGACATCGAAACGGAGGTCACCATGAGAGCACAGCATGAAGGGCCACAGAATTTGAAACTTTTTTTCATGCTGATCGATGAGAATGAGGATCATCGAGATGATGCTACGGATTTCCATTCCGGTTTGAGACTGCATGACAGGGCTGTACTCTACTCTACTCGCTTCATTTCATAATATATATCCCGGCGTCAACCAGGCACGAGAGATATGGACACTGCAGTGTTGGTCAGGAAATTTGAGTAACACTCTCAGAGACGCATCTATTAAGTGGATGAAACTCGACTGTGTGGTCCCAGTCTTCCCAACTGAGCCCGTAGCAAACTCAGTTCGGGGAGGAGCCGGTCGGAGCAGAAAAATCCCACATGACTCTGATGGGAATCGAACCAACGACCTCCCAGCCGGGAGTTCGCGACGCTGACCACTTCGCCATATGTCCCGTATACTCAGACGCACGCACGCAAATCGAAACTTCGCCGTGATTTTCGTGCTAAGCAGAACGACACTAACAGACTGAATGCGTGGTAAGCGTGCGGTTGACTGGTGTTAAATGTGGACATCTGTTCATTTTCTTTATTTTGTTTAAACAAAAATTATATATCATACGTAAACTTATTAATTCTCCTGAAAAGCAAAGAGAGAGAGAGAGAGAGAGTAAGGGGAGCAGGCGAGAGAGAGGGGCGACGGAGCGAGCGAGCGAGCGAGAGAGAGAGAGCGAAGAGAGGGGGGAGAGAGAGAGAAGCCAAGAGGTAGGTGTGCAGAGGAGAACAGAAGGAAAAATAAACAAAGGAAGAAGAAGGAGAAGGAGGAGGAGGAGACGGAAAAAGAAGAAGACAGAACGAAGAGGAAGAAGAGGAGGGGTAAGGGACAATGGAGGGGAGAGGGGCCCGGTTAGGGGGATGCTAGAGGAAAGTCTAAAGGAGCAGGAGGGGGTGTAAAAGGACAAATCGAGAGAAACATGGAAAACGGGGATAGACAACAAGAAAGAGATGGGAGGAGGAATGAGAGAGAGAGGAGAAGAGAGAGAGGAGAGAGAGAGAGGAGAGGAGAGGAGAGAGAGAGAGAGAGAGAGAGAGAGAGACAGACAGACAGACAGACAGACAGACAAGCAGACAGAGACAGTAGAGCAGGGAAAGAGAGATAGAGACAGAGAGAGGAGGGAGGGAGGAGAGGAGGGGGAGCATTACAGCAAGGAAAAAGAATTTAAAAGCCGAGAGATACAGGTGTGGAGGGGAAAAAAAATGAAAGAAAATGGCACAGGCAAAGACAGCAAAGAAAGAAAGACAAAGGGGAGGGAGGAGGGATGAAGGGCGTGGGAGGAGAAAGGAGAGAAGTTTTATAGCTGTAACACAGAAAAAGGGATTGGTACAAGAATTGGGGATGGGGATGAGGAAGAAGGGGTCGAGGAGGGGGGTGGGGGTTACGTAGTGGTGGAAAGATAATCCAAGGAAAAAGTTTCTCCAAAAGAATGAATAAAGAAAGAACACAGAGAAAAAGTAGAACATGGAAAGAAAGAGGAATGTCAATGGCCTGGCATCAGTCAGGCTCGAGATTTTATAGAAACCTGTAGTGTTGGTCAGGAAGTTTGAGCAACACTCTAATGCACATCCATGAAGTGGACTATACGTGTGGTCTCAGTCTTCCATTGAGCCCATAGCATGCACAGTTACTGGTGCTGGCCGTGATCGAAAATCCCAAAAATGCTTTATTTTTAGCCTTTCTTATCTTTAAGTGCCCAGGCGGTGATATGACGTTAATATTGTCTTTTTACCATTCGTTCTGTATGTTGTTGGTATATAAATGTATGCAATATTTCTGATAACTGACAGAAATATTTTAGCCACACAACGATCTAACTCAAATAATTGATGTGCATTAACCGATTAAACTTTGTGTGTGTGTAACTGTAGTTTGGTTTCATTTTTTTTTTGTTTTGTTTTTGTGTGGCTAAAAAAAAAAAAGCTAAAATAAAATCAACAAGTAAACACACCGATGCTCCTACAGAGTGGTGCTGTTTACACATTTTCGTTGTGTCACACATAATATGGGATCAACAGAAATTATTTTATATCCGAGCTCAACAAAGTCATCAACAATGCAGTTCAAGTGCATGCATTTTTTTCCATTGCAACGGTTACTTAACGGATATAAAATGTCATATTGAGAGTACAAATTACTTTTTAGCACATTTGATTTAACCATAGTGTTTCACAGGACGTATACTATCATAATGTATACAAAACACAGAAATAAATTTCCCGCCATTTTTCGATATCCATCCAAATCAATAGAAATACATTTTTAGCATAAAAACAGGCAAGAACACGAAGTTCATGACGTTACCGAGCTCTTCTTTACATAATATGCACAGCAAATATTCCTATGACAGTTTTATTTCTACCCAAATGAATGTTCAAATCACACACAATCGAGAACCTGCTTTTTCCGTTAACATAGAGGAAAACGATTTTTTTGCAAATTTGATTTAACCATCGTGTGTCAGGACGTCTACGTTCAGAATGTACCAAAAAAACACAAAATTTGAATTTCCCGCCATTTTTTTAAAAAATCCATCAAATCAATAAAAATACATTTTATAGCATAAAACAGGCAACAACACGAAGCTCATGTCATAAACGGTTTTTCTGTTCATAATGTGCACGCAATATTCCCGTGACACCTTTAATTCCACAAAGTGAATGTTCAAATCTAACACAAACAAGATGCTCACTTCTTTACCATTACAATGGTTACTTAAACAAGCATAAAATTACATGTTGCAGCTTGTGAACACCCATCCAAAAATATGATAACTGCCACTGAAAACAGAGTGGCATTAAGATACAACAAAATATTCATGGTAATTGAAATTTGTTTATCTCACCGATGCTGACACAATACAAACCGTGGGTACAAAACTGACTTGGATTTGGTTGCCTAAGGAACACGCTAGCATCAGTTGAGGAACATATTGATACCCATAAAGGAATGTGATATTGCATGTTGTTTTGTCAAGTTGACATCTGCTTGTCTGTTTTGGACAAAAAAGCATGGGTGTAAGATCACAGTACAATTTCAATGTTTCTTAAGTGACCATCCAAGCTCATTACCACGAAGATTCAAGGCAATTATAAAACATGACAAAAAAGGCACTTTCAGGCAATTTTATGACAAAATCATTTAAGGGATGAATTATCAGTGTCCAAAGATCGTGCTGACAAAAAAGATTTTTTATCTGTTTTCTGTGAGGAGTATGGTCTATTTTTTAAACGTTTTGTGAATGTTCGTTTTCTGAGCTCAAGGCGAGTACACGATCGTGTGTCATCACACCGATTATTTTGTTCCCACCAAAAATTCCGTGGTAATGAAACCAAAAACTGGAAATAGCCATTATTCCAAATTCCAGTCAATGTTTTACGACCCATTTGGCTTTAGTCTCTCGGTGCCAAAAGATCATATTGTTTGTGCACGATTTCAATTTTAAGTCACCAACTTTTGGAAAGCTGTTGTCAAGCTCAGAATTAAGTAAATGAGCTAAACAGACGTTTTCGACACACCATTTTAGTTGCAGATCGACGTAAAGTCTTAGAACATGATGCATGTTATATTTTGTGGCCGCGTGGTAATACAATTTTTTTAGGCAACCATTTCCCAAAACGGGGGGTGTGTGTGTGTGTGTGTGCGCGTGCGCGCACTCGCGTGCATGTGTGTGTGTGGTGTGTGTGTGTGTGTGTGTTTACGTGTGTGTGTGTGTGTGTGTGTGTGTGTGTGTGTGGTGTGTGTGTGTGTGTGTGGTGTGTTTACGTGTGTGTGTGTGTTGTGTGTGTGTGTGTGTGTGTGTGGTGTGTGTGTGTGTGTGTGTGTGTGTGTGTGGAAGGGTGGATGGGTGGTGTTTGTGTGCATGCGTGTGTGTTTCACATTACGTTACTTGCCGACTTTCGTAAACTTCCTTACAATTGGATTTTACACCTGTTGGAATTCACCTGATGTCGCGTTAATCATAGTTAAAATTATCTTCTTTCTCTACTTGCGATTTTGTCACTAGTCACCATTTGTCACTGCTGCCACTGTTTTCCGTTTTTATTTTTTCTTGTCTGTTAGATAAGAGTCATAATTAGAAATGAAGCAATTGCAGATCATTTGCAGAGGCAAATATTTGGAGCATTTTTATTACAAGAAGGCTATAATGGATGAGGTTCAAACGCACGTATTGTACACTTTACAGCAGAAACAAAATAATAAAGATAACGTACACCACAGGCACTTGACTATCGTAATGCTCCGTCGTTTCAAGAGAGAGAGAGAGAGAGAGAGAGAGAGAGAGAGAGAGAGAGAGAGAGAGAGGGGAGAGAGAGAGAGAGAGAGAGAGAGAGAGAGAGAGAGAGGGGAGAGAACAAAACATTAACTCTTTAAACATGCTGAAGGACATTAATTCGCAGTATGTGTCACCGTTGTTTATTCATGGCTGGATTGTGTGTGCCCAAAATATCTGTACCACCATCATTTGGCTGGAGGACACATGTATTTCGTGCTTCCTTGGCGGATTCCTCTGTGTTTCTGTGTTTTCCATGTCCACATCCACAACCAATAAAACACGACTCCGTTTCAAGGCTGATCTGTATGTCGATCGAGGTGGCGTTATGCCTC
>CM031597.1:49568913-49581413 GCA_018398815.1 Conus ventricosus | reverse complement strand
TTCAGAAAAAATACCATCAGGATAAGGTGCTTTTTGAAATTTACCAATAAGATAAGCTGCTTTACCAGATTTGTTTTTCATCGCTTATAGTATCTCTTATTTTGAGATAGGTCTGTGTAAGGATTCATTGTCATTACTTTGAATTCTCAATGTCTGCATTGCTGTCAATAAATTCATCGGTTTCAGCATTGTATTTTTTCCAGTACATTTGAAAATGACGAAACCATTCGTCGGCTCCTATTATTCTGTGGTTTGATTTTATGTTCATATACATTTATCATACATTGCCAAAACATCTATGATCCGAAATGGATTCGTTAAGCTTTTCTACAGTTACCTGATAAAATTCCTTTCCTTTCACCTTTAGGCAAATGCGCACAGGCAAATGCGTATAGAACTCTAGAGATCTACGACAATCTGTTTTATTCACATCGTGGTGGGTTCTGATGAGGTTTTCTCAGAAATGTAACATTTCTCTTCGTTGCAGTGTAGTCCTCTTTATACCAGTCATCTTCCTTATGGGGATTAATTTATGCATATTTTGTTCATATTTTTAGCTGTTTGTTTTATTTAAAAAATCATTAACCGTTTTCAATGCTTTGTTTAAATGCGTATCCAGTAGAGCTGTCTTAATTCAGCCATTGTTTACTTCCACCTGAATTTATCAAATTACAGTTCTGTTGCCCATTATCATAATCACAATCTCACTTTTCTATGAATGTTTTGTCTGAAATGTTCGGTTATATCTGTCAACGTTACTTCCAACACCAAAGATCTATAGTAATTCCCGAATGTACACAGAGGAGAGAAATTTCAGAAGGCAGTATGCACGCACACATAAACAACATCTTTATCAGGAAAAAAAAGTTCACACACATTCTTAATTTCTTTGACGACTGAGACTTTTTATTTCATTAAGCAAATAAAAATACGCGATTGTCTCCTTGTTTTGCGAATGTTACTGCAGGTTTACAATATACAACATTTAGAGAGAGAAAAAAACACAAGGATTTAGAAACGTGACAAATGTTTTGACAAGCTATATAAAACCAAAATAAGAAATGTAAAGCTTTTAAACTACCAAGTAATCCAGAAGCATTTTCGTGCAAAAAGAGGGGTTACAAACGGAACCACTTTCGTGTTAGAAACGGCAAGTTGCACGTTATAAATGCATGCAAAGCGGGAGTCTCATTGTTCACTTCATGTGCATCCTCTGTTGAAGCCGGGGTAACCCTACTCCGCTCTTAAAACACGGCCTGTTGGCAAACTGTGTGTGCAAGCACTAAACTTGATTGTGCCGGTGTTTTATGTTCTCCTCACACCACATGGGGAAAAAAATCTGCTACTTTCAAAATACTAACTGTCGCTGGAGGCGGGCCGAAATTCGAGACTTGTTCAATAATTTCCTTCTTTGTCTGAAGCATTTCCACCCTGGTTTCGAGCTGTTTTCACGGCTCAAACAAACAGCTTCCTCTTTTTTTTCTGACCCCGGCTTAGAAAATCGTCAGCATATCAAGGATGCAAAGTTTAGTTGCTTTTTTTTCTTCAAATGTTTACCTTGGCTTTGTAAAAGATACAACGGGTAAAAGCAAGAGAGTAAGGTTTACTACTTAAACTGTGGGACGCTGTCAGACTACAAGCCCTTCACCAGTCACAGTTTATCAGGAGAAAACGAACGATATGTTCACAGATCTTTGGGGTTTCATTACCAGAACAGGGGAGACTATAAAGGACTAAACGGTTCCGTTTGTAACGCCGTTCTAGATCGTCGGTTTTCAGTGCAAGAGCTTCCACTCTTGATCTAGATTGTTCAATCTATGCACGTAAGCAACTATTTTCGGATATTAGATCTACACTGCGTCTTTTCTATCCTCTATTTCAAACTTTATTTGTGCTTCTTTTATGCCCTTTAAGTCCTTTTCAATGTCATCAGAATATGTGTTCATGCCTTCGAACTTGCTGTCCAAAGAGCGAAGCAACCCTACAGCATTGTTCATGGCTGATTCAAACAGACATTTTACTAACACTTGCAGACCTACTGTATGCTGTTGCAGAGCTGTCTCCACAGGACTGTTTATGTATACTAGCTCTAAGTCCGATGTTCAGCTGGAGGCCCAGGTACTTTCAATGTTACCACTCTATAACAAGATCCTCGAAGAAAAAAGGTACAAAACCTGCTGCGACACCAGTCATTTAGGGTGGACACGCCACATGCATGGGTGTTTTAAATATGTCACGCCAATTGATAGGAATGAATACAAACGAACAGAAATGTCCACATGTGGCCCTGAATCCATTAATGAAGACGGCATGACGTTGAATTAACCCAGCGACAAAGAATTCCCATTAATATAGATCACAGAACCCGCTGTAATTAGTACAAATATATTGATTTTTCACAGAGCTCCAAAACAGTCTTCTATGTCATCCACTGACAAACGCTCAAGAGAGGAGTGGAGAGAGAGGAGAGGGGGGGGGGGGCGAGGGAGGGAGAGAGGGAAACAGACAGACAGACAGAGGACAGAGACAGACAGACAAACAGACAGACAGATACACCGTCAGACAGAGAGAGAGAGAGAGAGAGAGAGAGAGGAGAGAGAGAGAGAGAGAGAGAGAGAGAGAGAAGAGAGAGAGAGAGAGAGAGAGAGAGGGGGGGGGGGGAGGGAGGGAGGGAGAGGAGAGAGGAGAGAGAGTTTTTATTTAACGACGGTAATGGAATAAACAATTTTTTTCATCCCATTTTCTGGGCCAAGAAAAATAAACAAAGGTGGGATGAAAGAGATTGGGGTTGGGAGGGAAAGATACACAAGTATCTACAAGAAATAGAAACAATGGCCCATCGCTTCGAGCAACTGTATTGCCGCTTTGTCGGCTCCACACAGACTATCGTTTGTGAACTACTTGTAGTTAAAAGCCTCTGGCTCATTAGGATAATAATGTCATCTTCAAGAAATACCACGTGAATATATAAACTGGAGTAGACACTTAGACAGTTGGAGAGGGTAATGGGTGGGGGTTGGAAGGTTGGAAGAGAAGGGAAACAAGGTGGATGGAGGCGTTTGGAGTAGGGTTAAGAAAACAGATGCAAGAAAGATGAGATGATAGATCTTATCAATGTGAATGAGTTTTAATCAGAATATGTTGAGATAAAACGAAGTCGAATTGACAGATTCATCGGGTAGGTATGAAAAGCAGTCTTGATTTCTTTTAAATCTTTGATTTGCCTGTCAGTGTATCTGCCAAACAGCTGCATGGGCAGTTTCTGCAGTAACTTCCTTTGCATAGAATAGCTGTTGGGGAAAGGGAGATTTCTTTTATGCGGATATTCATAATGGTTATTATACAATTCATGGGGAGAGAACATTGCAGTCGAGTTTCTTTGTTTTTGTTTTGTTTTTTTCCTTTTTTTTTCTTTTTGTCAGAAGGAATTCTTCACTACGTTAATATTCTATATGAAGTAGAAGGATAGCAGGCATTTATAATCAGAGCACCAATGACGGTTTGTCAATTTTTACTTATAGAGCTCTTTGACGAAGGGTAGTCAGAGGTCTAAGCAAATTACTGTTAGCTAGATTAAAGTATGTAGAGGCATAGTCAAACTTTGATTGAGAATAGAGCTGAAAGTTTCATTTTCTGGAGTAATGATTTAAAGCAAAAGCTGCATTTTTCGGAGGCTGATATTGCTGTGGGGTAGATTTAGAAATTTTCACAAAATGTATAAATGCTTGGACCAACAAAGAATATTGTCAACCGTTATTAATCACCAGCTTTGTGAATAAAAATGTCTTCACCTTTTTGGCTGTCAGTGTAAAGAATTGGCAAATTTTGGGTAACGTCTTGACTTTTTTGCCTGGTAATCAATGTGTATTTAGTTTTTTTGAGGATGAAGAGCTACGTGATAAAATTGTTTGTATTTTTAAATTCGCTCTTTTTCGAGTGGTACGACAAAGCTGCTGAGTGTAGAGTCACTTGTGTTAAGAACTGAGTCAGCAGCAAAAATTTTCCCTTATGAGTGTAAGACTAAAGCTAGATCACTAACGTACAATGAGAACAGAGGACCCTTACCGAGCCTTGTGTGATGCCAAGTTGTTGAGAAAAAGTAGATAAAATGCGCTTTTATATCATACTAATTTTTGCCTGTTAGCAAGAAAAAGAATAAAACCGATTTTAGAGCATTAAAAGATTGCCCATGAAAGCTAACTTTCTAAGTAGAAGTTTGTGATTAATAACATCAAAAACCTGAGCAAATTTCACAAACGTAAGCCTGAAAACTGCATGCTGTTTACATCAAAGCCATCGATCAACTAACATAGTACGAGCAATCTGGAAAAATGATTCTGCGGAAATCAAAATTGATTGGCATGTCCTGAATAGAATGAATTAATACTTGTTCAAAGGGCTTTGGAAGAATACATAAAAATAAAACTGGTCTCTGCGTTGACAGATCGGTCACATTTACTGATTTAACAATGGTGTAACTTTGTGTCCTTTTAGACTCATTCCAGTAGCAGCGTTTAACTAAACAAAAACTAAATATGAATGAGAGTTTCGGTTGTAACTTATGGACAGCTGAAAATTTTCATATATTCTACATATTTCACAATTTAACCGTTTGCTTTTAGTTGTCAGAAAGATTTAAAATCTCTGTGAACACTTCTCTCAAACACTTGTGCAGACAATAAGAGATAATACCGGGAGGAAGAGAGAGAAGAGAGAGAGAGAGAGAGAGAGAGAGAGAGAGAGAGAGAGAGAGAGAGAGAGGGGTCTACATCTTCGGGGGAAAGACATCTTCACCTTTCATTGGAACCAGGAACTAAATATGTGATGGGGTGGAGGAAGAAGAAGGGGAGGAAGAGGAAAAAGAAGAGGAGAAGGAGAGGGAGGAGACAGGGCTTGTCAATACGGAAGGCGGTTCAACAAACGGAAAGGATGTGCGCGTGGTGTGTGGTGTGGTGTGTGTGTGTGGTGTGTGTGTGTGGTGCGTGCGTGCGTGCGTGCGTGCGTGCGTGCGTTTCGAGCGTGCGTGGTGGGTGCGTGCGTGAGTGCGTGCGTGCTTGTGTTGGCATGTGTGTGTGTGTGTGTGTGTGTGTGTGGTGTGTGTGTGTTGTGTGTGTGTGGTGGGAGAGAGAGAGAGAGAGAGAGAGGAGAGAGAGAGAGAGAGAGAGAGAGAGAGAGAGAGAGAGAGAGGGATGGCGATAGTGGCATGGAACGGGGGAATGAGTCGGGGAAATTAGGTCGACACTGGAAGAGGAGGGTTGCAACAAGAAGGTGGGGGGGAGGAGGAGGACGACGACGAGTAGGAGGAGGAGGTGGAGGAAAAGAAAGAAGAAAGAAGAGCACGAGGGACAGAAGAAAATGCGCCTCTCAAAATCCACAGCGACCAATTCCGTGCCCAGAATAATCGGGATATTGATTCTGCCATCAAGGGGAATACGCTTCCAGTCGGCAGCTGAAGCTCTGCTGTGCTTTTCTTGTCCACGGTGGACACGAAGATTACAAGACATCATCGCTGCTGTTGCCCTGCATTTAGATCAAGGAGCTCAGGCTTGGCTGTGTTGTTTCTATCGATCCACACACAGTTTCACTCACTTATACCTAGACATGGGTACACAAAGAAATACCCCCACGCAAACAGATAAAAACGCACCCATGCACGCACGCATGCATGCACAAGCTCTGCTCTCTCTCTCTCTCTCTCTCTCTTCTCTCTCTTCTCTCTCTCATCTCTCTCTCTCTCTCTCTCTTCCTCTTAACACACACACACCACACACCCACACACACACACACACACACACACACACACACACACACACACACACACACACACACACACACACATCACAAAGCACGCACGCACGTACGCACCATCACATATACAACCACATGGACATGTATACGCCGCAAGCCCTGTACGTACGTACGCAGCTATGTTCGCACGCCGCCGCGCGCATCACACACAAACAACCACAGGACATAACCACGCACCAAGCCAGCACACGACCACAGTCCACACGACCCACAAGAGAGAGAGGAAGAGAAGAGAGAGGAGAGAGAGAGAGGAGAGAGAGAGAGAGAGAGGAGAGAAGAGAGAGAGAGAAGAAGAGAGAGGAGAGAGAGAGAGGGGGGGGATTTCAAAGGCTTTTTCTCACACACCCATAAAATTATGGATTTTTCCCCCCTCAAATTTCACAGCTTGATTATCACTTTTCCCCCCCCCACCCATCCGCCTCCTTGTCATTTTTTTTTGCAGCTGTCCTCATGTCAGGTCTTCCCGTCCTGCATTCCAGCGCTGTCCTCGTGTCACTGGTCTTCCTTCCTGTCATTTTTACAGCACTGTCCTCAAGTCACTGTCTTCCTGTCCCCTCATTTTCCAGCAGCTGTCCTCAAGTCACTGTTCTTTCCTTCCGTATTTTACTAGCAGCTGTCCCAAATGTCACGTGTCTTCTTGTCCCCTGTTATTTCAAGCAGCTGTCCTTAATGTCACTGGCTTTTTGTCGCTGTCTTTTCACTAGCAATGTCCTCAAAGTCACTGTTCTTCCTTTTGGATTTCCCCACTGCCTTAATTCACTTTCTTCCTGCGCTGTATTTCCGCAGCGTCCCCAATGTCACTGTTCTTTTTTGTCCTTTTTTCACCGCAGCTGTCCTAAAAGTCACTGTGTCTTTCCGTCCGTCATTTCCAGCACTGTCCTCAATGTCCTGTGTCTTCCCGTCGCTGGGGTTTTTTTTTAGTCCAGTTTCTGCTTTCCTTTTCTGTTTTCATAGTTCTAATTTTCTCTCCGTTTCTGCTACCCCGTCCATGTCCGTGTTCCGTCGCTTCTTTTTCAGCTGTCTGGGCCTGTTCTTCTGTCCCCTATTTCTGGGCTCTCTGTCCTGTTCCCCCCCTTCCGTCTATGTCTTTTTCCCGTGTTTTTGTCGCTTCTCCTCCTTCCTCTTCCTTCTCCTTCGCTTCTCTTTTTCCTCCTTTTCTCTGTGCGGGGTTGAATGAAAAGGGGATGTGGGGGGTGTAAAAGGGCCCAAACCCCCTTCCCCTTCCCCTCTCCCTCTCTCTCTCTCTTTTCTCTCTCTCTCCCTCTCTCTTTTCTCTCTCCTTCCCTTTTTCTTTTTCTCTCTCTCTCCCCTCTCCCCCTCTCTCTCTCTCTCCTTTTTTCCCTTCTCTCTTTTTCTCTTCTCTCCTCTCCTCCCCCTCCTCTCTCTCTCTCTCTCCCCTCTCTCTCTCTCTCTCCTCTCTTCCTTTCTTTTCAGCTATGTACTTGTGAAGTGTGAGGGGGAAGAATACGGTCATATTTTATGTTTTGATTATCTTTTTTTTATGAAATTTTTTTCATTTTTAAAAATAAATGTTTCCTTTCTAAGAGAGTTTCATTCATGCAATGAATTCCTCATATTCACACACTTTTTTTTTTTTTTTTTTTTTTTCTCCTTTTTTTTTTTTTGTTGCTGTCTCATCTTCTGTGTCACATCAGTGGCATTGCACCCACGTCGTTCATTCCGACCTCCCCGTCCACAGCCACAGCCCGGCCCCGGCAATCCACAGGGAGCAGTCGTGTCAAGTCGTCAAAAGGCAACTCACCGGATGAGACACCGCACCGCTGCCGAGTCACTGTGGTGGTGTTCAGTGGTGCCTCTTCTGAACCAACATATGCAGGACACTACATACTAAGCCCCCTACTGACGACAATAACGACAAATTTCTGGGCTATAATAGAGAGTTCATGACCTTTGCTTTCGCTGTCTGAAACCACTGAAAAGTATCCTTGTGTAGCGCAGCTGTATCTTGCATCTAGTTGCTTCTCGTTTAAACTATAAAAAAATAACACAATGTTAGGTAGGAACTCGAGGTCTGACCAGTGCATTGGGCTAATGTCTAGGTCAGACATCTGCTAAGGCGTAGCCACGAGACCCTCTTCTTCAATTCTCTCATTTTAGTTAATTCATTTATTCATTGGATTAAAATCATGCGTAGTGTGGTCTCAAACTCAGCAGATATGGTGTAGCGTATATGGACTAGTCCGCACGCAGCGACGCCTCCTTGATGAAACTGAGACTGAACCATTTCAACTATCTAGCTGTATGAGGCAAACTTGTTCAACTTCCATACTCCCATGGTAATTGTTACCCATATTCATCCCCCCCTCTCTCTCTCTCTCCCTCTCTCGTTTTTCTCTCCATCCTGGTTGGCAGAGGCGCCGGTTGAAAGAGGGGAAGATGAGAGGACTGTCTACGATAGGCATACGCTTAGTTATTGGATGAAAAGGATTTGCGCGTGCTTTTAGGGATCTAGCGAAGGCGGACGCTATGCTATCAGTTCTCCTTTCCTTGCCAAATAACTGGATTTGGTGGTGTTCCGAAGGCCCAGCATTACACACTTTGACGACACAAAGCGTGGTGTGTCATTTTGTGAAGTAACTTTCCCATCACCACACAGTTGCATTTTCAGCAAAAGTGTTAAATGGTAAATTGAACCCATTGCTACCAACCCATCCCCCCACCTCCGCCGACCCTCCATCCACGTCTCTCTCATCTCTCTCTCTCTCTCTCTCTCTCTCTCTCTCTCTCTCTCTCTCTTCTCTCTCTCTCTCTCTCTCTCTCTCTCTCCATCCCCTCTTTCTCTCTCTCTCATTCGCTCTCTCTCATTCGCTCTCGCTCTCTCCCTCGTCTTCTCTCTCTCTCCTCTCTCTCTCTCTCTCTCTCTCTCTCTCTCTCTCTCTTCGCCCCTTTTTTTCTCTCTCTCATTCGCTCTCCTCTCTCCACCCCCTCTTTTCTGTCTCTCTCTCTCCTCTCATTCTCTGTCTCTCTCTCTCTCTCTCATTCGCGCCTCTCTCTCTCTCTCTCTCTCTCTCTCTCTCTCTCTCTCTCTCTCTCTCTCTCTCTTCTCTCACCCCTCTTTCTCTCTCTCATTCTCTTCTTTCTCTCTTCTCTCTCTCTCTCTCTCTCTCTCTCTCTCTCTCTCTCTCTCTCCTCTCTTTCTCTCCTCTTTCAAGCTTACTGTCTTCCAGTTTATGTCTGCTAGGTCCTTTCTTTCTCTTCTTCTTCTTCTCTCTTCTTCTTCCTTCTTCTTCTTCTTCTTCTTCTTCTGTCTTCTTCTTCTTTCTCTTTCCTCTCTGACTCTGCAGCTGTCTAACTCAATCTGTCGTCTGTCCGTTTGGTCTGTCTCACTATTGCCGCCTGCGCTGCACGGCCTGCTGATGCCTGACCTGTGTCTGTTGTCTGTCTGTCTGTCTGTCGTCTGTCTGTCTGTCTGTCGTCTGTCTGTCTGTCACTCCTCTTCTCTCTCTCCTGAAAATATCAATGCCTATCTGTGTTTCGCTGCCACCTAACTGTATCAATATCATTTTCTTTGAGCGATAAAAAAGTTTTTGATGAAGGCTCAAAGCAATTAAACAAGTAGTAAGATGCAGAAAACATGCAGAAATGTGTGGTATAGAGTGCTATGCGTTGAGGCATGTCTCCCAGTTATACGCATGATTTCCAACAAAGGACGTTAAAAGCTGAGGTTATGTAATGGGGAAAAATCATTCAACAATAAGACTAACCCCCCCCTTTTTTTCCCCCCCTTTTTTTTTTTTTTTTGAGTCCCCCCCCCCTTTTCCCCCCTTCCCACCGTTTCCCTTTTTCCCCAGCGTTCTTTTTTTTTTTTTTTTTTTTTTTTTTACCCCCCCCTTTTTTTTTTCCTACCCCCCCCCCTTTTTTCCCCCTTCCCCTTTTTCCCCCCCCCCCCCCCATTTCCCCATTTAGTCTTTTCCCCTTTCTTTCTTTTCTTTTTCTTCTTTTTCTTTTTTCTTTTTTTCTTCTTCTTTTCTTCTTCTTCCTTTTCTTCCCCTCTCTTTTCGCTTCTCTCTCTTCTTCTTCTTTTCTTCTCACTATCTCCTCCTCCCCTCCCCCTTTTTCCTCTCCTTGCTTCTTCTTTTCTTTTTCTTTTCTTCCCTTCTTTTCTTCTTCTTCCTCCCTCTCTCTCTCTCTCCTTTCAAGTTCCTTTCCGGTTTGTGAACCAATTTTCCTTTCTTTTTCTTTCCCTTTTTTCTTTCGTGCTTAAAAACTTCTTTTTCCCCTTTTCTTTTCTTCCTTTCCTTTCCGCGCGCACCTTCTTTTTTTTCCCTTTCCTTTCTTTTCTCCTCCCTACCATCTCTTCCCCCCTCCCTTCCCTGAAAATTTCCCCCCTAACTCAACTCTTTGGCGGTTTCCCCACCTTCTCCCTCCCGGCGCGTTCCCCCTTTTAATTTTGAAAATTATATGGGCCCCTATTCCGTTAGGCCCAAACCAACTTTTAAAATAACATCTTAAAAAAAAGGGGTTTTTGGGATGAAGGCTCCACGGGCCCAATTCAGTGCCCGTGCACCGCGATGTTTAAGACCTCTTTTTTCTTACTTCTTCCTTTCCATTTTCACGGGGGGTGCCATGCTAGTGTAAGTGCCCAACCCAAGGGCCAAAGGGGCCTTTTTTTTTTGGGATTTTACCAAAGTTATGGGCGTTCACCCCCAACCTTCGGAAAGTCCTTTCAAACTGGGGGAAGGAGCAGAACCATTTTAACTCCAGGGAAAAAATCCCGGGCCCAAAAGCCCCCAGTTCCCCAACCCCCAAATACCAAATTCGATTTCACCTCTACCACGGGCATCCCGGCCCCCCAACCTAACTCCAAACAGTCCCAGGGCAGACAGTTCCCCCTAACTACCAACAGTACCCATGGCAACGCCCCCAACCCAAAACTACCAACATTTCCAGGGCGACTTTCCCCCCCCAAACTACCCATACCCAGGGCGACAGTCCCCCCTAACTAAAAACAGTACCAGCAGACAGTTCCCCCAAACCAAAAACCCACAGCCCAGGGAACGTTCCCCATTAACTCCCAACAGTCCCCATGGCAACATTTCCCCCAAAATACCAACGTACCCAGGGCAGAAGTTCCCAACCAACCCCAAACAGTACCCATGGCAGACAGTTCCCCAAAACCTTAACTACCAACGACCCATGCAACAGTTCCCAACCTAATACCAACAGTCCCCATGGCAGACAGTTCCCAACCTACAAAAACGCCCCAGGCAGACATTTCCCAACCTAACCCAAACAGTCCCCAGGCAGACAGTTCCCCAAAACCTTCAAATAAAGTGGGGATCAGGTTTTTCAAAGGAAAAGGCCCGACGACGGGACGGGAAATGCGGATAGACGACTCCCCCCCCCCTGTCCGGTATAAAAAACTTTTTCCTCTAGCACCATATCATCCTCATCATGTGATTGTCACGTGAGTCTGATTCAGCAAAAGATTAAAGGAAAATCCAATGTTTGGGGAAAAGGGGAATGGCATACGATACAGAAAACCCCGTGTGTTTTTTTTCACTTAGTCGTGCTTACGTTCCGAAGTCGTTGTAAAAATGTACGTCAGAAAGGGTGGTGTTGGGAAAGGAAAAGTTTTGGGGGTTTGTGCTAGGAAAAAAGCTATTTCTTTCCCCCCCTATTGCCTCATTTTCCCTTTTTCCGAAGGTACACTTTTCCTTTTCTTCCCTTTCTCTTTTTTCTTCTTCTTTTTCTTCTTCTTCTTTTCTTCTTCTTCCTTTTCTTCTTCTTCTTTTTTCCCTTTTTCTTCTATGTCAATCCACTGTTTCGTTAAACTTTTGGCAGCAAACCTTTTTTTCCCCCAAATTTCTGCAAGGGCGAAGATATGAAGTTAACACTTAACAGGCCTCACTGAAGGGAAACAAATACTCGATAAAATGCGGATGGCTGAAAACAAAGAAACAAGCGGTTGGGGGCTTTTGATACCGGAACTAAAAAACTGAAAACTTCCCCTCTTGGGGACCAAACGTGTAAATTTTACAGAGAACCTTTTTTCCTTTCTAAATTTCCCCCCCCCCAAAGTTACATTTTCAAATTTTTTTCTGGTTTTTCCCCCCAGGTCTTAAAGCATTGCAATCCTTACAAACAAAAAGAAGTATCAATTCAGCTATTGCACAGAGATTCCTTTTTTGGGTTTCCTCTCTTGACAGAAAAGGGGGAGAAGGGTTTAAGGACTTGTTCGATCAGAAAAAGCTTCATGTTCTCTATCAGTACAAGAAAAAAATTTCTGTAATGCAAATTTTTTTGTTAATGCAGTTCCAAGACACTTGAAAAAAATGACAATAACACAGAAAGTCCAAAACTGGATATAAAAACATAAAATATATTATCCCCAAAATCATTCCCTAGAGAAGGGAAAAAGGACGCCTTTAAAATTTAAAAGCACTAAAATTTTCATTATTTTGGAAAAAACAAATGACGCTGACCCTATCTTTTTTTGCAACAAAATGAAACTTTTCATTCCCTACTTTTAGCCCTTGGCTTAGGCTTTTCATTGGGTCTTTTTAGCCATTGGTTAGGAAATTTTTTATTCGGGTACTTTTTTTGCCCTTGAGCTTGGAATTTTTTAATCATGCATACTGCTGTTTCCTTTTTTTTTCTGTGTTAACAAACGTCCCACAAACGCATGTGATTAAACAGAAAGCCGCACAAAACCACAAAAACCAAAACCC
>CM031597.1:49543913-49558913 GCA_018398815.1 Conus ventricosus | reverse complement strand
AAGATATCAGTCTCGTCTGTCTTGTAATTGTTGTTCTGCTCGGCAGAATCCTTCCACTCCAAGTGTAGGTATACCTATGTACAAAGTGCAAGGCTTGTCCACGTCTGGTATATTGCTTGATTTAATTCGTAGAGTCTGGTCTTCTGGCCAGCGTACCAGCAGGTCATTGTGCACACTTTCTGATAATTATGTAAAATGTCAAGAGGTAACACCTATACTTACTGATGATTCCAAAAATAGCATCATACCTCACAAAAATTCCTCAAATGGCAAGAAGTAGTAGTTCATGTTTACTGATGGTCATAGAGATTGCAGAAGGCAATGATTCGTGATTACTAATTATTCCGAAAAAAAGGCAGCAGGTAACAAATAGTTCACCCTTACTGATGCGTTTGAAAATAGCAGCAGACAAAATATACACTGATAACCCCGAAAATGGCAGCAGACAACAGCCATGGCTACTCATTATTCTATGCTAGTAGACAACAGTTCATAATTATCATTCGAAAAAAAAGCATTATTATATACGTTTTGGCTTGTTTATGTTTCTCAAATGGCAGAATGTGATTACCCATGCTCGCCAATATGTCTGAAAATAGCAACAGATACCACGTCATGCTGGCTGATTATTCTGAAAATACCAGCAGTAATTTTTTTTCACAACAGCTGATAAGTGGAAATGACTGTGGATAATTGTTCACGCCTGATGATGAATTTGACAATGGCAGAAGATGATAGCTCACCATTTCTGGTTAATCTGAAAATAGTATGAGTTGACAATTAATGTTTCCTGATTAGGCAAATAATTCTCAGCAATAGTACACCCGTACTGGTAATCTTGAGACTGGCATCAGATAATCGCTCACGCTTACTAACAGGCTGCTTGTGAATTGCCAACTGGTAACATGTAAGTATTACTGACAGCTGTAGTAGTTACAGCAAATAACAATCAAAGCATACTGACAATTCTGAAAATGGCAGTAGGCGATAGTCTAAAGAAAATCCCAGGCGGCGTTAACTCCAGCTTTAATGATAAGCTTTGAAACGGCTACAGCTGATGATTCCCACTTTCCGAAGCAACTTGGAAATGCCCCCTTTAGGTCCAACACTTCAAACTTGCAGAGAAAAATAAAGAGGCCATTGAGAATATTTTATGCTTATAACACATGTACAGTAATGTCAAGTCATCATGAGGCAAACAGCCAGAGGAGACACTGCACTGCTGCCGATCCGCTCTGGTGGTGTTTAGAGGTGCCTGTTCTGATCCAACATACGCAGGAGACCACGTACTAATTCCCCTACTGACGATAATAATTGCATAGTCACGGAACTGGCGTGAGAGAGCTCTCCCTCCAGAGGGTGCTAACACGTCCTTCCAACGACAGTGGCCATAAATTTGTCGATCCTGACAGAACGAAACCAAGGCCACGGACGTGAAGAGGCAATTAAAACTGAGATCGCCGTAAGAGCCTGACATGAAGGTTAAAAGATTTTTGTTTTTGTTTTATTTTTTTGTGACAGAATTTGACACTTTTTATGCTGATTGATGGGGATCAGGATGATGAAGACGATGCTATGGATTTCCATTTAGTTTGAGACAGCATGGCAGGGCTGTACTCTATACTTACTTTCATAACATGTCCCGGCGTCACCCAGGCCTGAGAAATACAGTGTTGGTCAGCAGATTTGAGCAACACACTAAGATTAACATCCATTAAATGGATGAAACTGGACTGTGTGGTCCCAGTCTTCCCAATAGAGCCCATAGCAAACTCAACCCTGGGAAAAAGCCGGTCGGGGCAGAAAAATCTCACAAATGAATGCTCTGATGGGAATCGAACCCACGACCTCCCAGCCCGGAGCCTGCGACGTTAACCACTTCAGCACGGTGGCTGGTTCGTTCGACTGTTTAATTATTGCCATCCAGTCACATTGATGGGACACCGTTCCCGGCATCTGTCTAGCACATTGTAATTCTCAGGATCTCCGTTGGGAGTACGACTCTTCATTTTGACAGATAAGAGAGAGAAAAGAGAGAGAGAGAGAGAGAGAGAGAGAGAGAGAGGAGAGAGAGAGAGAGAGAGAAGGAGAGATAGAGAGAGAGAGAGAGGGAGGAGAGAGAGAGAGAGAGAGAGAGAGAGAGAGAGAGAGAGAGAGAGAGAGAGAGAGAGAGAGAGAGAGAGACTTTAAGATTGTTTGATGTGTTGTTTGGGTGTCTGGAACTCGTTAGAAATCTGCGCACAGTGAGTGTGTGTGTGTGTGTGTGTGTGTGTGTGTGTGTGTGTGTGTGTGTGTGTGTGTGTGTGTGGTGTGTGTGTGTGTGTGTGTGTGTGTTGTGTGTGTGTGCGTGTACGTGCGTGCGTGCGTGCGTGTGGTGGTGTTGTGTGTGTGTGTGTGTGTGTGTGTGTGTGTGTGTGTGTGTGTGTGTGTGTATGTGTGTTGTGCGTGCGTGCGTGCGTGCGTGCGCGCGCGCGCGCGCTCGCGTGTGTGTGTGTTTGAGTGTGTGTGTATGTGTGAAGGCAGCTTTTGCGTGTGTGTTTTTCTTTCATGCTGATATATATCATCACTGTTTTGTAACAATCGGTTGTATATAATGCTGTCACGGACAAAAAAATGAAACAACCTAACTTGGGGGAAACAACCTAACTTGGGGAGTCGCCAGCCAATTTGTTCGGACCTAAGTCCAAACTCAAACATTCTAGGCGTCAGAAAGACGGGCCCATAGGTCGGGTCCGGCCAATTAAGCTTAGTGGAGAGGTTTCACCGAGACGGTCCGACCCACCCAGACTGACTAAGCGGCTTTGACCGACGCCTCGATGTCTGCCCAGACGGACCTCAGTACCTGGGCCAGCCTTATTCCGGCCAATTTGTGGAACCAACGTCATTGTTAGTCGGACGTCGCAGGAAAGGGAGAGGGAGAAGGTAGTGTGTGGTGGGGGTGAAATCTAGCTAATCAATTAAATGACCAATTGACCACCACAGAGAGTAAGGCGTGTAGACGGGACTGTCATGATTTGAACGTCCAATGGAATTAGAGGGAGACAACTTCGGGGATCAAGGGTAAAAATACTGACCAATGGTACTGGCCCTTGGACACGGGGTTAGAGCATAAAGGAATATGTGTGAGTGAGAGAGGAGGAGGAAAAAAAAACGAACAGACAGAGAGAGAGAGAGGGGAAGTTCGGGAGAGTAGGCTCTCGCCTATAGGAAGGCAGGGAGATGAGAACGAACAGAGACAGAGAGATGAGGAGGTTTTAGGGGTAGTCTCTGCACGAGGGAAAAGGCAGAGAGATGAAGAGAGGGGAGAACGAGGGGAAGAACGAACAGAGAGAGAGGGAGAGAGAGGTTCGGAGTGGAGCTCTGCAGGAGAGAAGGGCAGAGAGAGAGAGAGATGAGGAGAGAAGAGAACCAAGTTGAGAGATTAGCATGAGATAGTCTGCAGAGGAAGGACTGAGGAGAGATGTGGAGAGAGAGAAAGAGTTGCTAATTTATGAAGAAGAAAAGAAAGAAAAGAAAAAAGAAAAGAAAAGCAACCATGTCCATTTGATAAGAGCAGACTAGAAGAGAGAGAGAGAGAGTGCAATGCGTTAATGCAGGAAGAAAGAAAGGAGAACAGATCGATGTTGATAGTCACTGTTCTACCCTAACCCGGGGGTTCGACCTCATACCTGGCAGCGTCACTTCGCCAAGCAGAACCACAGACCAACGCCAACAGTCTCACCTGACCAGGCGCCATCAGACCAACACCAGTGCCGGCAGTTGTGTCGTGTTGTGAAAGTGACAGTGAAAAGAAAAAGAAAAGAAAAGAAAAGACAGTGATTCGTGAATAGTTAAGATCACCTGGCCAGGTAAAGTAGAAATCTGTTTATACCCGGGTTAGTTAATGATGTTTTAGATAAATGATTTTGTGAAGTTCAAGGAAAGAGAGAATGTTTTATTTTGTTTGATTCTATATGCATTGATGTTCTTTCTATGATCATGTATAGTAAAGTTATAGACTTTACTAGTGGTTTGATGTGACGAATGCATGATATATGAATGAGATTGTAAGCAAGCTGTGAGTGTGTTTGGGCTGTGCGCTAGTCCTTCCTCCACTGACATTACACCGAGGTTGACAAATGCAATGGTGTGTATGTGTTAGTATCTTTAGCCATTAAAGAGGAGAGAGCCAAGTAGAAAAGAGCATCACCTTGCTTGCCATGGGATCATCAATTAAGCAATCAACCAATCGATCAATCGATCAATCAATCAATCAATTAACTAACCAACCAGTCGGTCAATTAGTCTGTCAGTCGTCTCTCTCTCTCTCTCTTCTCTCTCTCTCTCGCTCTCGCTCTCGCTCTCTCTCACTCTCTCTCTCTCTCTCTCTCTCTCTCTCTCTCTCTCTCTCTCTCTCTCTCTCTCTCTCTCTCTCTCTCTCTCTCCCCCTTTGTAGTTAGGGAAGGGAATTGAACCAAGACACCTCCAATTTCTGTTTTGTAACCTTCGGTCTGCCCCTGTAAGTGATTTGAAACATTTTTGTGAAAACATGCTCTGTACCACGTCTTCTCAAAATGGGCCTCCATTCCATTAAGGAAAACAAATTTTCCACTTGTAACTTTTGGGCCCACACTTAGCAGTTGTGAATACACCGGCTGGAGACATGTTTGATACAAGACAACTCCCTCTCTCTCTCTCCCTCCCTCCCTCTCTCTTTCTCTCTTTCTCTTTAAGCAAGCAACTGCTCTCTTTTCCTGTCTGTCCTTCCTCTGTCTCCGTTTCTCTCCTCTCTCTCTCTCTCTCTCTCTCTCTCTCTCTCTCTCTCTCTCTCTCTCTCTCTCTCTCTCTCTCTCTCTCTCTCTCTGTCACTGTGTGTGTGTGTGTGTGTGTGTGTGTGTGTGTGTGTGTGTTTTGTGTGTGTGTGTGTGTGTGTGTGTGTGTGTGTGTGTGTGTGTGTCCCCGTCTGTTTTTGTCTTACTGTATCTATCTATGTCTCTCTGTCTCTGTCTGTTTTCTGGTACTTCTCTATCTCTGTCTGCGCCTCTCTCTCTTCTCTCTCTCTCTTCTCTCTCTCACTCTCTCCTCCTCTCTCTCTCTCTCTCTCTTTCTCTCTCTCTTCTCTCTCCCCCCCTCTCTCTCTCTCTCTCTCTCTCTGTCGTTGGGGAAGGGGACTGAAACTAGACGCCCCCATCCCCCGCACTGCACTTTGGGTCTGATCCTGTAAAACGATGCAGCAATTCATGAAACGCGCTGCAGCACGTCTTCTCAAAATAGCCTCCATTCAATTAAGGAAAATAGATTTTCTGCTCCTAACTACTGGACAAGACTTAGTGTCTTTGAACACACACACACACACACACACACGCACGCACGCACGCACACACACACACACACACACACACACACACACACACACACACACACACACACACACGCACCACGCACGCACGCACGCACGCACGCACGCACGCACGCACGCACGCACGCACACTCACACACACACACACAACCACACACACACCACACACACACACACACACACACAACACACACAGGCACGCACGCACGCACGCATGCACGCACGCACGCACTCCGCACGCCCCCGCACACACAGAGAGAGGGGAGGAGGAAAGAGAGAGGAGAGGAGAGAGAGAAAAAGAGAGAAGAGAGGAAGGAGAGTAAATAAAAAATTAAAAACAAAAAAAAGGGAAAAAAGAAAAAAAAAAGGAAGAAAGAAAGAAAAAAAAAGAAGGAAAAAAGAAATGAAGGTTTAATAATTATTTGAAAAAAGATTGAATTGACACTGTCAGGGTCTGGGGCCTTTCAGAGCCGAGAGAGCTCAAAGATGAACCCTGCACCCGTCGTCTCCTCCCGAGAACCCGCCCAGTTCTCCTCCTGATGAACCCCTGCACCAGTGTTCCCCCGAGAACCCGCCCGTCGTCTCCTCCCGATGAACCCTGCACCGTCTCCCTCCTGATGAATCCTTCCCCTGTCCCTCCCGTGAACCCCGCACCATCTTTTCCCCTGATAACCCTGCACCAGTTGTCTCCTCCCGATAACCCCGACCGTTGTCTCCTGTGAACCCCGCACCAGCTCTCCTCCTGATGAACCCCTGCACCAGTCTCTTCTGATGAACCCTGCACCCGTCGTCTCCCGTGAACCCTGCACCCCGTCGTCTCCTGATGAACCCCCGCACCAGTCGTCTCCCCGAAAAAACCCTGCACCCCTGTCTTTGATGAACCCCGCACCCCTCGCTCCTGATGAACCCCCGCACCCGTCGTCTTCTGATGAACCCTGCCCAGTGTTTCCCGATAACCCGCACCCCTTTCTGATGAACCCCGCCCCCCATCGTCTTCTGATGAAACCCCGACCAGTCGCTCCTCCTGATAACCCCGCACCCGTCGTCTCCTATGAACCCTGCACCAGTCGTCTCCCCATGATACCCCTGACAGTCGTCTCCTATGAATACGCCCAATGCTCTGTGAACCCTGCACCAGTCGTTTCTGAGAACCCTGCACATCGTTCCGGATGAACCCCGCACCAGTCGTCCCTGATGAACCCTGCACCGTCGTCTTCTGTGAACCCTGCACCAGTCGTTCCTCCTGATGAAAAACCCCGCACCAGTCGTCTCCTGAGAAAACCCGCACCCGTCGTCTCCTGATAATCCGACCAGTCGTCTCGATGAAACCCCGCCCATCGTCTTTGATGAACCCCGCACAGGGCGCTCCTGATGAACCCCGCACCCTCTTCCGAGAACCCGCACCGTCGCTCCGGGGATCCTGCACCCGTTGTCTCCTCTGATGAACCCTGCACCCGTCGTCTCCCCCTATGAACCCGCACCAGTCGTTCCCTTCTGATAAACCCCGCACCCCTGTCTTTGATAAAACCCGACCCGTCTTTGATGAACCCCGCACCCGTGTCTTTGATGAAACCCCGACCCGTCGTCTCCCCCTATCAAAACCCCCCACCATGTCTCCTCCTGATCAACCCTGCACCGTCTCTCCCCTTTATGAACCTGCACCCGTTTTCCCCCCTTGAATCCCGCCTGTGGTCTCCTCCTGATGAACCCCCGCACCCGGGCGTTTCCCCCGTGAACCGCCCATTGTCTCCTCCCGATGAACCCCGCACCGGCGTTCCTCCTGATGAACCTGCACCAGTCGTTCCCCCTGATGAACCCCGCACCAGTGTCCTTTCCCGAGAACCCCGCACGGTCGTCTCCCCCTAATGAATCCTGCCGGGCGTTCCCCCGAAATCCGCACCCGTCGTCTCCTTGATAACCCCGCACCATCGTCTTCTGAGAACCCTGCACCCCGTCGTCTCCTGATGAACCTGCACCGTGTTCCCGAGAACCCTCACCCCTTTTCCTCCCGATGAACCCTGCACCAGTCGTCTCTGATGAGCCTGCAACCCTGTCTCCTGATGAAACCTGCACCGTCGTTTCCTGATGAACCCCGCACCAGTCGTCTTCTGATGAACCCTGCACCAGTCTTTTTTTGATGAACCTGCATCGTTTTGAGAACCTGCACCTCGTCTTTGGAACCCCGCACCAGTCGTCTTCTGATAAACCCGCACCAGTCGTCTCCCGTTAAACTGCACCAGCGTCTCCCTTAACCCCGCACCAGTCGTCTTCTGATGACCCTGCACCCGTCGCCTCTGATGAACCCCGCACCAGTCGTCTCCTGATGAAAACCCGCACCCGTTGTTTTCCCCCGTGAACCGCCCATCGTCTCCCCCTGATGAACCCTGCACCCGTCGTCTCCTCCTAATAACCCCCACCCGTCGTTTCGTGAACCCCCGACAGTCGTTTTGATGAAACCCGCACCCGTGCTTTTGATGAACCCCGCACCCGTCGTCTCCTCCGACAACCCCGCACCCGTCGTTCCTCCCGATCAAACCCCGCACGTCTCCCTCCCGATCAACCTGACCGTCGTTCCTCTGATAATCCGCGCAGTTTTCCCCCTGATGAACCTGCACCGGTCGTCTCCTCCGATGAACCCTGCACCAGTGTCCCTCCGAGAACCCCGACCCGTCGTCTCCTCCTGATGAAAACCTGCACCAGTCGTCTTCTGATGAACCCCGCACAGCGTTTCCTCCTGATGAACCTGCACGGTCGTCTGCCCTTATGAAACCCCGCACCCGTGTCTCCCCGATGAATCCCCACCAGTCGTTCTCCTGATGAACCCCGCACCAGTCGTCTTTGATGAACCCTGCACCTCGTCTCCCTATGAACCTGCCCAGTCGTCTCCTAGAACCTGCACCCGTCTTCCTCTGATGAACCCCGCACCCTGTTCCCGATGAACCCCGCACCCGTCGTCTCTGATAACCCGCACCCCGGTTCTCCGATGACCCCGCACCATCGAGTTCTTCTGTGAAACCCCCCACCCCTCGTCTTTTGATGAACCCTGCACCCGTCGTCTTCTGATGAACCCCGCACCCTCGTCTTCTGTGAACCCTCCCAGTCGTCTTCTGATGAACCCCGCACCATCTCCCTGATGAACCTGCACCAGTCGTCCCTTTTGTGAACCCCGCACCGTCGTCTCCTGAGAAACCCGCACCCTCTCTTTTGATGAACCCCGCACCCGCGTCTTGATGAACCCGCCCAGTCGTTTTGATGAACCTACCCGTCGCTTCTGTGAACCCCGCACCAGTGTCTTTGAGAACCCTGCACCAGTCGTTCTGATGACCCTGCACCCGTGTCTTTGATGAACCCCGCACCAGTTGCTCCCCCTGATGAACCCTGCACCCGTTTCCCCCTTTATGAACCCTGCACCCGTTGTCTCCTCCGATGAACCCTGCACCCTGTCTTCTATAACCTGCACCCGTTTTCTCCCCCTGATGAACCCTGCACCCCGGTCTCTCCGATGACCCTGCACCAGTCGTTCCCCCTGATAATCCTCACAGTCGTCCCCCCTGATGAAAACCCTACCAGTGCTTCGATAACCCCTTTACAGTTGTCTCCTCCTGATGAAACCCCCCACCGTTGTCTCCTCCCGATGAATCCTTCACCTTGTTCCCCCTGAGAACCCCGCCCAGTCGTTTTCTCCGTGAACCTGCACCCCTCGTCTTCTCTGATGAACCTGCCCCAGTCGTTCCCCGATAATCCTCACCCGTTGTCTCCATCTGCCCAATCCTGTGTTGGTCTGGAACTGTCCCGGACCCCTTCTCAAAGGTTTTCTGTCCGCCCGTTTCTCTGTGGGGGTTGTTCCCCTTCCCCGCACTGTCTTTTGAGGAGGGCCTTGGAGCGACAGAAAGAAATTTATGCTTACTGTTTAAATCCTGGGTTCCCTCGTGGCTAAATCAATACAGCTTGGGTTGTCTAATGTTGAAAAAGACTGACAAAAGACGGGGGATGCTTCTCGCACGCGCACGCAGCAGCGTCGTGCCCCACGCAGGCACGCACACCCACCCACCACACAACACCAACAACAACAACCCCACACACACACACAACACACACACACACACACCCACAACACCAACAAAAAAAAGTGGTTCCTCGAAATCTAAAGAGTTCTAAAAAAAACAAAAAAAAAAACCCACGTCTTTATTCCCTCCCCTTCCCCTTCCCCATCATTCAGCAACCCACCGCACCCTCCCCCTTCTTTCTTTCTTTCTTTCTTTTTTTTTAAAAACTGTTCCGTTTGTGCCCCTGACGCCACAACAACGACATACCCCTCAGCGGCTTTTTTGGCAGGCAGAAAAAGCATAGGAGGATGCGCAGATTGTTCCGTTGTCCATTCTAGCGGTGACAGCGATTGTGGTGGTGATGGTAATACAGAGCAAAAATGCACACACACACACACACACACACACACACACACACACACACACACACACACACACACACCACACACACCACACACGCACGCACGCACGCACGCACGCACGCACGCACCACGCGCGCGCGCGCACGCACAGCACGCACGCACGCACGCACGCACACGCACGCACGCACGCACACGCACGCACGCACGCACTCACCCACGCACACACGCACGCACGGACTCTCTCTCTCTCTCTCTCTCGCTTCTCTCTCCTCTCTCATCTCTCCTCTCCTCTCTCTCTCTCTCCTCTCTCTCTCCCCTCTCTCTCTCTCTCTCTTTCAGAGAGAGAAGGAAGATTTTCGGAAATCTACATGGACAGAGAGAGAGAGAGAGAGAGAGAGAGAGAGAGAGAGAGAGAGAGAGAGAGAGAGAGAGAGAGAGAGAGAGAGAGAGTTCTAATGGCACGTCTTCTTTGAGCATCCTCAGATGGCTGTTGAGTCAAGAATGTGTTGTCACACACCTGCGTCCCTCAGTGCTTCTTCTGACACATGTTCCTCCTGTTCAACTCAAAACCAAACATTTCAGTTTCGTCTCCTTTTTACTTTTTTCACCAAAACAATTCCCTTATCTCCCATCTTTTCCCCATCCCCCCCTCAACCCTTTTTTTTCCAATTTTTTTTTTTTTTCTTTTAAGTAAAAACTTTCGCTTTCTACCTGAAACCTCACGTTTGCCATCCCCGCCTTTTTCCACAACAACAAAACACCCGTATCCCCTTTACGCCATTTTTTCTCTGGGCCCCTTCTCGCCATCCCCGCCCCCACCACCCTCTTTTAACCCAAACAGGAACGAGAGAGAAGAAAAGAGAAGAGAGAGAGAGAGAGAGAGAGAGAGAGAGAGAAGAGAAGAGAAGAGAGAGACTAATGGCACGAATTCTTTGAGCTCCTCAGATGGGCCCGCTTTTACCTTTAGTCCTCACTTAAAAACCCCCAACCTACCCCCATTAATCTTTTCCCCTACCCAATCTGCCCTCCCCCCAAAAACACCTTCTTTCACCCCTCTCCATCGCAGTCCCCGTTCTATCCCCCTACTTCGATGTTTTCCCAAAGTGTTTTCTTTTTTCCCCCTACTTGTCCCCCCTTACCTTGAAACCTACCGTGGTTTCCTCAGTCCTTTTCTCAAACTACACCCTCCCCTATATCCAAAATTCTTTTATCGTTCATATATTTAACTACCCTTGTTTCACTATCCCTTCCCTCAACTACACCCCTCCCATATCCGAAAATTCTTCATCGTTTAATATATTTAAATACCGTTGCTTCATCTAGTCCCTTCTCTCAATCTACACTCCCCGCCATATATGCTCGAAAATTCTTTCATCGTTCGAAATATTCAACTACCGTTTCATCTAGTCCTTTCTCTCAATCGACACTCCCCGCCCAATATGCTCGAAAATTCTTTCATCGTTCGAAATATTCAACTACCGTTGTTTCCTCTAGCCCCTTCGAGCTTCTCTGAATCTACACTACCCCGCCCTAAATGCTCGAAAATTCTTTCATTGTAAGAAATAGTCAACGTGTGTCTTTAACACACGTATTTCAAAATGGTGAAAGACAGCTACTATTTGTGGAGAGTTGCTCATATCCTAAGTCATTATATGCTCTTCGCTTGCTCGATGATTCATTATAGGAATGATCAACAATAGTTGTGCCTATATGTGCTGGGACTTCTTTTACAAATATCGCATTACAGTCGTGCTGCTTTATCCTTAGATCTAGTATTTGTTTAATACTTGTGCATGGGATTATTGAATGATCTTTTTTTCTTTTAAAGAAAGGCGTTAAGGTCAGCTGATAGTTGACAATGTGTATTCAGCTAAGCACAGTTCTGAAAACATTATATCATGGCCAACTGAACATTCTGATGTGAAATAGTTCTAAGGTGCATGTTAATACATTATTTGGCTTGTGCAAGTCAGTATTTGATATCTCAAGGCTTTGTGTTTTTTCAACGTGCGTGACTTTTATAACTCTTATTTTTAACCTTTTGCTCTTTTTTGAAATGTAAAGCGTTGTTGGGCATTTTATAGATGTGCGCTATAGAAATAAGCATTATTATTATTATTATTATCATTGTTATTATCATTGTTATTATTTTATCATATTGAAGACGCTACTGGTGAACAAGAACTTATCGAAGGAACTGAAGGAACGAAACAAACGGGGACAAAAGAAAGCTCTGGAAAGAAAAAAAAAAAGAGAAAACAGATGACAGAAAAATGAATGGTATGGGTGAGAGAGAGAGAGAGAGAGAGAGGGGGGGGGGGGAGCACGGGAGTTTGGATGGCGGAGGGGGAGTGGGGGTAGGGTTTCGGGCGGAGGTAGAGGGGGTGGAGGGTTTACAATGTAATCAATGAACAAAAGAACCACAGAGAGAGAAACGTCTAGCTCAGTTCGACAGGGACAAGAGGCAATCAGGTTGATGAATTATTGACTGGGAGGTTCGTCCTCTCCAAACTGTCTGTATCGTGGCAGCAGACTTTGAACTCTTTCTTTTCCACGACAGCCTTTACAAATACACACAGACATTTTCTCAGGCCTTGTGTGCCTGGTTGGTTGGCTTGCTGTTGAGTTTCTGTCTGTCTCCTCGGAGGCTGGTCCTTCTAGCATGAATGAGGGGAAGAAAACTGCTTGTGGGAAGACGGCGAGAACTCGCTATGTGTGGGATTACTGAGGAACTCTCTCTCTCTCTCGCTCTCTGTCTCTGTTCTCTGTCTCTGTCTCTCTCTCTCTCTCTCACACACACACACACACACACACACACACACACACACACACACACACACACACACACACACACAACACGAGCGCGCGCGCGCGCGCGCGGGTGCGCGCACATACACACACATACACACACACACACACACACACACACACACGCATGGAGACAGAGAGCGAGAGAGAGAGACTATGGGGAAAAGCACAAGAGAGAGACAGAGACAGAGAGAGAGAGAGAGAAGGGGGGGGGGGAAGATTTTATGGCTAAATACACTAAATGAGTGGGGAAAAGTGAAAAAAAGTAACACCATTATCCATCCCATCCAATCTTTACTCTCAAAGAAGTTAATATGATTATATGAGCAGTACGCTGGCTCACACACGTACACTGCATGAGTATATTAGGCCTGGACAGCTTGCACACACTGACATTTGCATGCATTGACATAGCGTGTCCAATCATTAATAGTAGCAACTAATTTTAAAACAGTACCACTCGTAAACAGCATTACTCGTTTTGGGAAAGTAAGAAAAACATGTACGTTGTTGATGATACAATTATAACATACATATGGATAGGTATGAGTAGTGTGAATTATAGAGCAGTTCTACATAACTAGTCGGAGTATGTAAAATATGTAAACGATTTTCATCCGTAAGAGTTTGCGCTTCCATGGCATTTAAGCTTAGGTGAAAGTGAGTTCCAGACAGAGGACCAGAATAATAATTAAAAATTTTTTTGAATAGATAAGATCTATTTTAGGGAACCTGGTATTTGTAAAATTTTAGAATGCATGCTAAATTCGGATTAGAATTTTGCGGGGCTAATCCAGATACAATGTTTGCAAGAACATTTTTTTTGGATAGCAAACATATCCCTTAATGGGAGACCTCTACCTTGAATATAACCCGATTCAGCAAGGTTTGAGGATTTCATGAGAACTGCTTTGAGGGCACGTTTAAAGATACTGATTAAAAGTTTCATTGAATTTGCGCTGGCTGAGCCAAAATAGTGTCGAACAGTAATTGATGGGAGAGTATGTACATATTCAGGGATTATCATCAGGTATGAGAATTTAAAGAAAATCCCTTCATCGTGCAAAACTGATACATTTGTGTGGATACTGTTTTGCATAATGTTTTAATGTGAGTTCATGAAACATTGCTGTCAGTTATTATGCCTAGAACACGATGATTGTTCACTTCTTCAATTCTTACTTTCTTGATAGAAACATAAAGGACCTGTCTAAATGTTGGCGTATTTGACGGGTTGTTATGAGCATGACTGAAGTTTTACTGGGGTTTAGTGACAGATAATTTACACTGCAAGATTCACTCAACATGTCAACAGACTTTTGTAATGATGCATGCATATAATGTGCGTGAGAGCTCATTGTAGGAATCTTGGTATGATCACAACAAAGTTCACAAGATGCTTCAGAATGACGACGGAGGTCGTTTCTACACAGAAAGAAAAGAGGGGAGGACCTAGGAGGAGTCCGGGGGTTCTCTACATCTGACAAGTAATATATTGGATGATGAAGAATGAAAACAAACGAATTATTGACGGCTGTCAAGGAATCATGAAATCAATTAAAGCGCTTTTCCTGTTAAGCCATACATTGATTTTTTTTCATGATAACTTGTGATCTGTGGCATCAAAAACATTTGCAAAACGAAAAAAAAATTGCTTCCCAAAGCATATTTTCATTAATGTTCATTTAAATGAGATCTGATTTTGTTACAACAGTAGGACAGGAATTATTTTTCCTGAAACCAGATCAACTGTCACTGAGTAGATTGTAATGACTCAAGATGATCATAAAAGTGTTTATTTATGTGCTTTTATAAGCGTTTGGATACTAGCAAACTAGATAATGGTCTGTAATTGACTGGTTCGGAACTGTCACCTGATTTGTTGATAGGAATAGATTTCGCAATTTTACACTGTGTCGGAGAGGTAATATTTCTATTAAAAAAAAAGTTGTAAATGAATATAAGTATTTCAAGTATGACTGAAGCTCAAAGTTTTAGAATTTTACTATCAGATCCTGTCTCCTTCAAATGACGGAAAGAACAGTATTATTCAGTTGCAGACAACAAGAATACTGACGGTTAGGAACAAACATTACTTAATGTTGAAGAATATTGCTAACTTTTCAATGTTTTGCGCTTACAGGGATTTTCATTCCCGAGAGAGAGAGAGAGAGAGAGAGAGAGAGAGAGAGAGAGAGAGAGAGAGAGAGAGAGAGAGAAGAGAGAGAGAGAGAGAGAGAAATAGAGTGAGTGAGACAGAGACGGAGAGATTTAGTTTTTAGAAGCCACTTTTCCCATCATCTACAACATTAACAAATAATTATTAATCGACTTGCAAATTTTGCATGGACTAAAGTCCTCTTATTTTTCTAGGCTGACATGGAGACAAAATAGAAGAATGGGAAAAAAAGGAAAGGACACAAAAGGGCAGCAGAAAGGAAGTCTC
>CM031597.1:49463441-49523592 GCA_018398815.1 Conus ventricosus | reverse complement strand
ACACCACAGATGGACTTGCTGTATTACCCACATGACAAAGTTAGAAAAAAAAAAGTTTAAGTATGCTCTGACAGTTGTTGACATGGCTTAAAGATACAAAGACGCTGAACCTTTAACGGATAAAAGCTCAATGCTGTGGCTGTGGCTTTACAACAAATATACTTTGGAGGGTCCATTTAAAGTATTCCTAGGATGACCCAAAGTTGATGATGGAAAGAGTTTAAAGGTTCTGTAAACAGCTGGTTTTTTTAAAACATCATGTTACAGTTAAAGAGGGATCCCAGGCAAACATCGATCACAAGCCCTAGTAGAAAACTTTAAAAAGAATTTAGCTGAACGCCTGTTTACCTTTATCAATCACAAGAGAAATTATGGACACTACGAAGTACACTACGAAGTACACTACGAAGTACAGAACGCGTAACACAGAATGGGTTAGGAGATTGCCAGCAGTCTTACGTGCCATGAAAATGAAGAATTTAAAGCAACAGGGTTGAAAACCAGTAAACGCAATCAATTAAAAAAAAATTAGCATTACTGAAGTTTGCGCAGGGGACTCAAAAACTCTTGCCGTTTGGACTTAAAAGTAAGATACTTGTATGCTCCGGGAGAGGCAGAAGGTGATGTTAGAATTAGAGCCACAGACCCCATATGGAGCGTAGATGTATATGAAGTTGAAAGAATTATGAAAACAACCCTTCCCGTATATTATTTAAGAGAGACTTTATCTTCTAGCGGTGTACGGCGTATAAAAGGCCTGCCCCTAAAAGACCCTTTTTGTTCGTGAAGAGTTGCAAGTTGTCCCACCAACACAGTGAGTTAAAAAAAAAAAAATAGTGTTTGCTAAACTTATTTTTTGTTAAACTTATTTTTTGTTAAACTTAATTTTTTTTGGCCTATTTTTGGGTTTAATGATCATGTGTTTGTTTTTCAATGTTCTGTTTAACTGCATCAGTGTCTACCTGTCGTGAAGTAAAAAGTCTTTCTCCACTCCTTTTGAACTTCAATTTTTTCCCGTCTGTAAACATCACCGTCAGCCATAAGCTTCTGAAATTTTTCGTCGTAAAGTTTTCATTCCCGTAATGATTTGCTTATTCTTATTCTTAAAGAACAAAGTTTTGCCGATGCTAAGGCAACAATGGCAGTGTGCTTTTGTAATTTAGGAGTTTTAATTTTTTAAACAGCACTTACAATCATAGACATGGGGCCTAACCCTTTAAACCAAGGCCTCCTAATGCTAAAGAGGCCGGAGCCCCAGCCCCAGTGGCTGAAAGAGCAACACCAGACCCAGCACTTACGCTAGCTAAAAGCTGATGAGCCAGTAATTTCATAAGAAAGAGTATTTAAGCTTTGCATATTTTTTTTCTAGTAACTCTATACTTACCCCAAATCACTTTTTATTTCCCTTTTTAAGTTCAGTTATTTGCTTTAAACCTAACTGTTGAACCTCCATTTTTTAATCAGATTATTTTTTTTAATTAATCTTTTACAATTTTCTTAGTAATCCTTCTGGCAGCACTTCCTCAACAGAGTAAACGCAATAAAATCAACTTAAATTAATGAAAATAAAGTCAAGTACTGTTAGTTTGTCTTTGTCAACCATTATAGTAACCTTGTCAGAGATGCAAGGGTGTTTATTTTATCTCGTTTTTAGTAATAACAATAACGAGCTTAAAAGGAGCATCCAAGTTTTCAGCCTTTTATTTGTATGCCTCTAATAAACGCATGTTCTGGCAAAATAGTTAGCGCACACCCTCCCTCGGACGGAAATAAGTATGCGATAATCTCGTCTTTTGACATAGGTAGTGATTCTAGGCGTTGGGGTATATTGTAAGCTTCGGTGTCGCACCACACTTCTGCTCTATGGAACTGCTGTCTCTGTAAGCACATTATACAGAACACTCGCTTAGTTATTTCAATCTGCTTTTTCTGGTGTGTTCCTGGGGACAAGGCTATACAAGAATGGGCACCTGCATTTAAGTGCTTTTCTAAATATTGTTGTTCTTCATCTTTTGTATACATTGGGATTCGTTGTTCAAAACTTTAAATTTACAGGACATATTTCAGACAGCAACGGCCCATTGATTTCTCTCGGTTATGAAGTTTGTATTCTCGTTTGCCATAATTCGTTTTGCCTTACAATTTTCTTATTCTTCTAGGGCAGGATGCTGCTGTCGTTTTTTGGTCTTCATTTCTGTTCGTTTGTAAACCCAGTCTTCTGTGTTCTCAAATCCATAAACCATTTCCGGGCACTTATTTTTGATCTAAACTATGTTGTTGTACTGACTTGGTACTTTTTGCGGCTACGGCCCAGTGCATTTTGGAGCTAAGCTTGCGACTTTTGATTATGGCCCTACGAGACATGTCTCTTGTTTTTATTTTAATACTTAAAAAATATATTAAACATTCTACAATAAACAAACATATTGAACTATGGGGGTGTCAGTCGTAAGCATAGCTTAGAGTTTGTTTTGTTTTTCTACTGCTCTTTTATTTTTTTTTAGATCCTCCTTTGTCCCTTTATTATTTTTATTTTACAATTTAAACATGTTTCAAAAAACATATCTTTGTCATTTGTGTATATTTAATACAAACGATTTCTAAATTGCGATCGAAAGTCTTATATGTCTGCATTTGGTATTTTTGAGGTAAGTGCCATACAGAAACTTAAGGCGTTGGCGTTCCTACTAAAGGATAGCTTGGACAGAGCTTTTATTTTTTTAACTTTGTCTCGTTAAGCCCGAAACAGTCTTACTTAATAATACTGTGTTTCAGTTCCCTCAAATTGTCTATAGTTATGTTCTAAACAAATCGCTCAGTTTGTCGCTAGTTCATCTAATAAATTTATTCTCGTATGTCCAAATAAACTCTTCCTTTCTTTGTAGACTTGTGGTGCTTAATTGTTGTGCAGATATTACTATGTGCTCGTTAATGAAACTAGGAGTACGGAACTAACTCGGGGTCTAGCTCAACGGTCTCAACCAAGTTTCCGACAGGGGGTTGACTCTAGACCCCGTGTTTTTACGTTTCTCTGACAAGGTAAGTCTTCATTGAACCAAAAAATTAAGATATATATACAAAACAAACTTTTAATGTCTGTTGGATTATCCGTTTTTCATTACTAATTAGATAAACTTTTCAGATTTCGTATTTGCTTTACATCCTGCCGTTTTTCATGTTCGTTTTCTATTAACTCATTTTCACGCATACATTCATCAATGCGTCTTGTCTTTCATGTGAAATAAAACTACAGGTCTTTAACTGTTCTCTAAAAGTTCTTTTAAAACTGTGTTATTTTTTTGGCATTAAAATAATCAACTTATGCCAGGCATGTCTTCCCAAGGTATGCCAGTTTCGACAATGTGTTTCTTTTTGTAAACTATGTATCTTCTGTCTGAACACGTCATCTATAATAAATAGTGTCCTGGCGTTCCTTTAAACGTCATATAAAAGAGTTCTAAATCACTCGCCCTCAGTTTCTTCGCTAGGATTCATCTAAATATTCGCTCGTTTCATCTGTCCATATATACTTTTATCATGTGGATATGCTCTTGTTCCTTTAAAGTGTTGGACAGATAATCACTCAATATGATTCAAAATTTTCACGATAAAACTGTTTGTAATTGGTCGAGGAAAAATGATTGTTTTTACACATACCTAGTCTGTCAACATATTAATGAACCATGAGGGGTTTGTTTGTCTATGTTTATCAGCTCCATAGTTTTTACCGATATATTTTAATCCAGTTATTATGTTTATCTTATCTATAGTCAAAACTTGAGGCGTTATATAAAACCCATATAAGGTTTATATGTGGTAAGATTTAACTCCAATTTAGTTCTGTAAGATGTTTCTATTTGACTAATATTGTTTTTTGGTTAATGTTGCTTGTTGTTATGACCTCAATATCCTCGCCAATTGTGAAGAAAGACGATGTCACTTTTAAGAATTGTCAACGTCTAAGTTTTGCACAGCTAATATGAATTCCTTTCATTAGTACGTCACCTGACGCCCACTGCCAAGTTTCTTGCCTCTCTTTCTTTTATGACAGTAAAGTAAATTTCAAATTATACATTGTGTACGGGCGTATCCTAATTTTCTTGCGCGGAATGAACGGTAAAATTTGTAGAAGATGCTTCCTTTAAAACCCGCTTCAATCTTCTGCGGAGGATGTACTGTTATTGCCATACGGCGTTTTTTTACAATCCTCTTTAGACTGTTGTCCTCTGGAATATGATTACATGTATAAAGGGGTCCGAGTTGAAAGATTTTCTGATAACTTTTTTGTCGGACCTTAAAAATGTAAATGGGCTTATGGAATTTCAAAGTTTATGTCCCATTCTAAATTTGGTTCACAAAGTGCATTTAAGGTCTGGTTTTCGAACTATTTTTTATTCTTTTTTATATTAATACTGGGCCAACAGTATTTGGCTTCTTAGATTGCGCTAGTTGTTCTAGTTTAGGAAACATTTGCTGTCGCCAACCTCTTTGCGTTATATCACTTTTTTAGTGTACTCAAACACCATACAAAGCGCTATCTCACCATTTTGTTCAACGTCCTCAAGTCTGACAAGGTCTTTTTAATTCTAAAGTTATACCACCTTACAGGCGTTAATGTAACTCCCTGGTTCTTCTGGCCCATCGCGTCATTATTTTTTAGTACACTTTTTATTTTATTTCCAAAACAATGTGTAGGTTATCGCATTTTTTCGACTTTCCCTGTTTTGTCATGGTGTGATCTTTATATTTAGATGTTCATGACCCTCCCACAAAGCTAATTTTTTAAACTGTAAATTAGGGAATTGTATAATTTCATATTCGCATATGCCCAGCTTTCCCCGATGGGATAGTAGCTTGTGAACAGTTGTGGCCCTTCCATCATATAAGTTTTCTTCTGTGTTTCTCAGATACAACTCCAAATGAAATAGAGTAAGTATTGAATGTAATGCTAGACGAGCGGACTTTCCCACTCATAAGCTTGTGTTGCCTCGGTGTAACTCTTAATATATGATTGCCAAGCGCAAAGACTACAATTTTAGCTAGCTCTTTATCAAAATAGATAACCTGCTTCTTCTTCAGGCTTGGATTGTTAAACATTTGTTTTCAGTTTTTGCATTGTCTAGTTTGAGAGTAATGTTGAAGTTATACATTGCTTTTTTATGAGCAAAACCGTAATATCCTCAGGTATTGTTAACTGGCTTAACTTTGTCTCATGATTGTAACTTTTGAATCTTATTATTTTCTTTGGTTTCACTTATATTATTCCATACGACTTTGTAAAAAATTTCATGGCGTGCGACCTTTTGGTTCCGATGTTCTCAACAGCTTGTTCTAAAAACGAACTCAGGACGGTATTGGGTTGTTATTTGTTGCAAACAATTTTTTTCAAACAATTTTAATATGAGTGCATTCAAATATACTAATGCAAAATATTTATGTTGGGCCGGCACTACTATCTTAAAATTATTGCAACTTGATACCCTCAAACATTTCTGTGACTCAGTCTGGACGCATTTCAACGGTAATGGTGAGTACTCCATTGTCAATTTTCATAACCTCCTATTAAAAATGACTACATCGAAAAAGTGTGGTTCATCATCCGATATGCCAGTTTTATTCAGAACCAGTTAAACTTTGCTGTGTTTTGTGCATCAATGGGTTGTGGAGTGCGTATGCTGATCATTTAAATCATCTGATCCTTTGGTGGGTCAGTGTATAGATTTCAATTTTTATTACACATTCAGACGTATTTTGACTGTAACTGCAAGAACCATTAACAAAGACAAACGGTTTATTCCATTCAGCTAAACAGAATAGACATGAAGAGCTTTTGAAAGGATCTGTAACGAATTCAAGATTTAAGGTTATAGACAGAATTTAGACAAAAGTTGGATTATAATCATGGGCTTAGGCACCCCTTAATTTTTGGAGGAGTGTACGAAAGTATAATCTATGACTGGTATCCTCCGTATCACATCTTTTCTCTTCAGGCACAGCGTGTTCTCCTCGGGGTACTTTAGAGACAAGAGTTAAAACTGCATGGGACAACACTTTATCTTAGAGACTTCTAAGGGCCTAACTAATGCGGAATAGATCGAATAAACGACTTTAGTGACTTTCGATTTGGTGTTTGCTAGGTTCGCAAGCACAGGCGAGATCGAGCAATATGATCTCCTTCACTGGTTTTGATGCCACAAAAACAATACTTAGCAAATTTAGAGGAACGACATTAATTTACAGTTGATTACCTTCAAGTTATTAAAGGTACCAAAATGTTTTTACTATTGGCAAGATCACAAAGTAGGACTTGCTGTTGGCACCGGTTTATATCGGCTGCCTTCTGACTTAGACTCCAGGTGGGTACAATAATAAACTTACAACAATGAAATTATTGTTGCAGGAAATGAACAGAAGGTGTGGACAAAACGACTAAATTCTGTGCCAGTTATATTACATAAAATTAGCAAACAAGCTGACCTCCCCAAGAATAAGTATCAAATCCCAAAGGCTGTGGATGACCGTTGGTGTAGGCTCAAAAAAAATAATGGGACCAGAAGATGAACATGACAGCAATTGTTGCTGGATTAACTGGCCTAGGATTCTCCTGTTTTTTATTTTACTAATGAGTTACCCAAACTATTAAGGATCTAATGTACCTTAAAGTGCTCAGCCATAAAGCAATACTTTGCTTTGCAGTAGTCAAAATGCCTGCTAACGTCACTCCTGATATCCAGGTAAAGTGTCTATAGCTTTTACCGGCTAATTTTTTTTAATATTTCGAAAGATGATATAAGCTGTTTTTTTACCCAGGTTTATCAGCGGTTGATGGAGGCGATGGCGGTGGGACCGGCCACCGGAATTTGACCCACCGCAGCCGGTAATTCTTCTCAAAACACTTGTGTTACTTATTGCAAATCCTAGGCTGTTATATCGATTGCTAATGTGTATCCTGCTCTTATACAGTGTTCGTATTAGTTCTGCTAGCAGTTGTGACTTCATTATAATTCTTTGGATTGTTTCTCTTATTTGTTCACTTGAGTTTGTATTTCTTTTCGGGTTTATTGACAAAACTCTAATCTTGCTGATCATCTAATTATTTAAGCTCTTTTAGTTTTTGGATTTTTCTGTCTAACCATCAGGTCCTAAGTGGCGTCGTACTGCCTCAGCGAGTTTTTCTTTTTCTTTTTCTATATGCTCATTTTGTTCAGTCAGTTTTGCTAAAATTGTTTAATACATTCCCCTCCACTTGCTTCTTAAAGCACGATAAAGGCTTCTTTTCTCTATCAGTAGCCGTGGTTCGCGTCGATTGTTTTTTAAAGCTGTTTCCTCGGACAAATGGTTTCTGCTTAATTTGGCTTGTGATATTTCGCTGCTGTTTGAACTTAAATCTTGAAGTTCCATGTTTTGCATTTGGCTATTTGTTGAGGAGTCTTGTGTGGTTTTGACAGTTTAGCAACTGCCTCCCTATTTAATTCTGGTTTAGTATGGCCTTGCGAATTTCGAACTTCCACCTGATAGGTGTTTTTTTTTTATTGTACCCATGCCCTACAAACTTGTTGAGTCGCGTTTTTGGTGTAAGCTGGTTAAAGGTTGTCCTTGGCTTGTTTGTCACATACAAAATGGTCATCTTTACTTTCAAATCATCTGGGTATTTGTTTTGGGTGGTTTCTAGTCCTTAACTTTGGTTTAATGATTCTGACATTACTTTCTGTTAATTCACGCTTTTGCACCCTCTTCTATAATTCATCATGCAATGAGTGACCCGAGCGATGCTGATCCCAAGGAAATGGGATCAACTCATGATCGTCTCCTGGATTAAATCATAATCTTAATCTCAATGCCCTGCATGTTTTTTAATAATTAACTTTTTTATTTTTGTTTATATAAAATTGTCACAAGCATATGGCTCGTCTTGACCACATAAGTAGACTGAAAGAACCCTTTGGCGTGATGGAATAACCGGAATATTACTGTTCCATTAATCCATCTTACTATTGATGCAGATCAAATTCTTACTGTCGAATTTTCCAGTCCTAGTGCGGATTGATGTGATTGGGCCTGGCTCTGCGCAACTTACCTTTTCTAAATAGAACGCGAATCAGCAACAGACCCAAACTGGACAATTGCAGAAATTTAGGAGGGGAACAGCACGTTAAGAAAATTTCTTAAAACTTGAGGGGCCTTGAATTATTTTCTTTAATCAATGCAGACATTTCGCGCGCGCCTTCCTCTTCTGATTATGGCTAACCGGGAATGTAATGGGCTGACCTCGCATTTAAGGTGAATTGAAAATAAGGAGCACTAAAACCAGAATAGGCGTGAATGATGCTAAAGACGGGCAAATATATATTGTAGCTGTAAGTTTTTGCGTTTTGAAATCGCTTTTACCATTCACTTTTGATTTTGAGTTGTTAAAAAGCGATGCACCATACTTTCAAGAGCATTACAAGACCGATTGTCATATGAGTCTAACTTTTAATGCAAATACAAACAGTGTTTTATATCTACAGTACAACCGAAGCAAAGTACAGGATTCTAACATTCGTTAGCAGCTTTTGACAGTTCGTTTAGCAACCTAATTTAGCAGGGCTGATTAAGCATTAAATATAAGTCAAAAATTAGCAATAATATTACGAAAGAGTGATTACATAACATCATATCCTAAAGCAAGGCAGACAAATATATGGAATTTTAGTTTTTGCGTCTCTGCAAGATCGCTTTAATGGTATTTTATTGCTGTGTGAAGATGATGAGAACCATTCATAAGTGGAAGCTGAAAAGTTTATTAATCCCAAAAAAATTAAACCCCCCCAATGTTGCAATGTTCGATTGCAGGGTAGTCCCTAACCAAATCTACGCTAGGGGCTTAAAACATATCGCATTTTGATGATATAAGGAAACTGTTTGGAGGTGGGAGGAGTAGAATGTAGAAATCCACACAACAGTAAGACTCTGTTGTCTAATGATCTAATTCTTCATAGTGTTAGACTTGATGAGTATTTAACAAACGAAATACGGTTTATGGATCGTCCTTTAAGGCAAACAAGAGGATAATCGTTTCTGGGAAGCGGTGTGAGAAACTGTTAGAGACGTAATAAACATTCGAATTGATAAGAAAAATGGATGACGATAACACTTAATGTTAAATTTGTTTTAATATATGAATGCGAAGCTGAAATATTCAAGATATTAGTAAAAGATTATACATTACTAAAGTATTTTTTTAATTTTAAAAAAGCATGTCTGTTCAGCCATTATCCAAAAGTACCTAAAGAAGAGATAGTAGGATAACTCGGCTGCTATAGAAAGCCCTAAAATAAAAACCTTCAGTATAACTAACCATTACACAAATTGCAAACAAAAAACTAGAGAAGGACTTTAAAAATACAGCAAAACCAAACGGAAGGTATTCTGCTGCCTTTAATGCTGTTACATATGTTAATACTGGATCATCAACTTTAAGTGCGCTATCAGCTAGGGACAAGTGTTGGTCTTTAGCAACAGGCGTTGGTGCACCCGCAGCTTTACTCTATGGCGGTTTTGTCTTTACTCTCGGCTCGTGATCATTAGCTGTTGTACTGCTAGAAAAAAATTAAAAACTAAACTTCCAAAAGCAACAACTATAGTTCAACTAATAACAGCTAAACTTAGTTCGCTCAAAACTGATAATAAATAAAGCGCTAATTGACTCAAAACATTCAAGGAGCATGAGAATTTAGTCGTTTACAGGCACGATTTGATGATACAAAGACAAAAGTTTGATATTCAAAGAAAGGCAAGGACAAGTTTTTCTCAAGAGCCAGTCAACGAGCAGATTTAAATAACGGGGAATGTTTAAAAAAGTAAACGAAACATTAAAATCTGTTATAAATCGTCGCATTAAACAACGCCAAAGGGCGTTTATAACTTTGTTATGAGTCAAGCACAAAAAAGACCGTTTGATATTGATTCTGATTATAGACGACTTGGCGGAAGTCGTTGTATTGTTTTTTTATTTAAATAAATATTTTGAGTTAGAAAAGGAAAACACTCAGAATGGTTTAAGATATTGAAGGTCCTGAACGAATTGTTTGAAAGCAATGCGTAAGGAAGAAAGATTTATTCAAAAGCTTAAATGGATATCAGTCTAGATGTCAGTGATCCAGCAAAACGTACAAAAACACAAAAAAAACAAAAAAAAAAAAAAAAAATTGGGCAAGTGTTGTACATGCAATTGTATCCAAGTTCCAAGTAAACTAACAATGACCCCGCCCAAAAGTTAATGTAATGTTAGCTGTTTTTTAATTTTAATCGATTTTATAAACAATAAATGAAGAAAATCTAGAAGTTCTGGGTCTACGATTAAACAACAGTATTCTTTCCTCTAATGAATTAACGCCTGGTTGGGACAGGACGTAAACTGCTCACAACAGTTTGATGTGGCCGCTGAAAAGAAGCCATATAGAGAAGGCTCTGGATGGTCTGAGGGCGAAGTCTTTTGGATCAGATTTAAAAAACCAGGCTAGCTTTGGCGATTGAGGCGAAGTCTTAACATTTCACTACCTCCATCATTAGTTGCAATAAAGAGCAGTTCTAAATCTTATGAATATGAAAACAATGTTTTATTTGGTTGTGTTCTAGCAAGGCTGCATACTACGTCCGCAAAAACGCAAGGAGGAGCGTGTCTAAACTCCTCCCCTTTCACCATTGATTTATAACTTTAGTGGAATATCCTTTCCTGTTAGCGTGGATCAAAACATATTGATCAGTTTGAGTACAAAAACAACCAATACTGTTAATGTCTATCAATGGGATGAGGGATAAACAAATCTACAGCCCATCAGTGTGTCCAAGAACAGCCAACGATTGGCGAACCAGACAAAAGACTTGTGGACTTACTTATGGATGTTTTCACCAGCGGGGCTACCACATTAGATTTGATACGTAACAATGAGTAGACTAATGCAGGCATGCTTCAATGCAGAAATAATTAAACCAAGAATTCTGCAGAAATGTTTAAAAAAGAATTTCCATCTGCTCCAGCCGCAAGCGAACATAAGAATGAAACATTGTAGCGGCCCAGGTTGACTGTTAATACAGAACTAATTACGCCAAGTGAAAGGCAATTATAGTGTAGTTTTTAAGAACTGGATACGGATGCAAATTTCTACATTTGTTGTTTAAGCAGACTTCGAATCACTCATTGTTCCTTATGAAGGACCAACCCCACAGAGACTTCCTAAAACAGAAATAGTGGTGTTATCATCAGATTGGTTTTCATTTGCCGTTCGTTATTGGTCAGGTCGGATGGGCGCCCATCAAAGCAAGAAATTGTATAGAGCGGACCGGATGCTGCAGTATACTTCTTTAGAACGCATGCAGCATGTGCGTAATGACTGTTCTATATCTGAATTTATCTGAAAATCATAATGACGATGAAGACCAACAAACAGTATGTCTCAGCACTCACTGTTGGATTGTGGTTTAGAACTTTTTGTATAACAGTGAAGAAGCAACAAATCCGGTCAGTAAGAGACCATGAGACATTAGCGGAAAGTTCAGAGGAGCAGCGCACAACAACTGCATCTTCAAACTAAGGTTTGAACACATAGACATGGAAATTACCCATCTTCTGTGTCATAAACTTGCGAGATTACGACTCTCTCACCCTTATAATGCAAGCAGTAAACAATGCTTCAAGGTAACAAGCATTGCACAGTCATCAGAAATGTCCATGTGTTTCACTTTAAATAACATGTTCTTTTTATGACTCTATGCAAGCACATGGGATGGGTCATTTAGAGTCGAGCTGGACTATGTCTTATAGTCCTGCCCAATACGGAAGAATATTTTGTCCCATCTCTTGTTAGAAATGGGCGTTTACCCTTATGAGTACATGAAAACAGTTGGCAATGGTTTGGACGAAGGATAACACTTCCGCCTAAAGCGCGTTCTTTTCTAGTCTTAGTGGAAAGGGAACATCACAGTGTTCTGATTACCAGCATGCTCAAGAAGCGATGGCAGAAGTTAGTAGTGTAAAACATTGGGGGGACTATCATTGTTTCTACTTGATGGCCGATGTATGTTTGTTGGCGGACGTCTTGAAAATTATTAGAAAGAATCCTGCATGTAACTCATTATTTGCACTGGAATCCTGAGCATTTCAATTTTGCGCCCGGGATGAGTTGGGGATGCTTTCTTAAGTTTTCTGGCAGTTAAGATTGATTTATTTGTCTGGAACGCAAATGATTCTGATGATTGAAAACGGATTGCGTGGAGGTATTAGTTTGGGCGTTGCATAATTACTGGAAAGCAAAACAAACAATTACCTAGATGAGTCATGGATCAATGTAAAGGCTCTTAACTATTCTCATGGTATTTAGATGCAAAACAATCTGTATGGTTGGGCTATGGCGCCCAATTCACTTACATTACGTAAATTTAAAATGAAAACATACGATGTCTGAAAAATTTTCAAGGGGTATTAAAGTGGTCTGGGTAGTATTAACGCAAGATCAACAGGCGTGTGTTTATCTATGAAGTAGAATTTGGAATATTCCTCATGAAACTCCATGACCTGGCATTATGAATTTCCATTAGCAGCAGAAAGCCTTATAGATGAAACCAACAGAAAACCACATAAACTTGTGTGCCTAATCTTCGAGGCATTAATATTATGTTCTGTCTTTACAGACTTCTACAATTATTTAAGACATGGTTTGAAGTTGACAGCTCAGGTAGTCGTATAATTGCTTTTGATCAAGAACAGTTCAGAAACCATACATCATGGAAGAAACACTGATCGCTGAACCAAATCACACTGATGCTTCAGAGTAAAAAAGACTTTTTCAGCTGATGAAACAACGCTGTTTTGGAAAGACTATGGAATATTGCCGCACAAGACGCAAAGATGTAAGTTTGCTCTCCAAGAGGTACGTAGCACATTAAGCTGACTTCAAAAACCTAATTATCAGGACTTCAGGAAGATTTCATGATCAGCTTTTGGCATAATAATGAAAAAAAAAGAAATCAATAATTGGGACGCAAATGTATTTATGGGTTTCTAGTTTTAGAATTATCAAAGCCTTTTGATGTTAGTATTTCTTTATGATATTTCAAGCCTTGTATCCTGAGTTCTAGAGTACTTTACACAGATACATGATAGTTTTGTTATTATATCCCTACTGATAGTACATTATAATGGACATGGAATTAGATGTAGATAAAGGGCATGCGGGATGGTTACGGACACATCTGTTTATCCTAAAAGATTCGCCTTGCATTCAATTATAATAAGTCGGTTTTAGGAAGATGAAAGGATGAATTATCTGGAGGGGTGATTAAGGTTGTATATTGGTTTTAGGTCGATATATGTACTGTATTTAGAGCCAGGTGGAAAAACCATTAAGAAAGCAGAAAAGGAATATATCTCGCTGTGTTGTGCAGTCAAACATATCACATGACTTCTACAATAGAAGAATTGTTCAATAAAACATACTTTTCATCATGACAACGTTAAATACTACGATCTAATATACATGAGATCAACACAACTGTTGTAACATAGTAGTCTTTTGATAGATCAATCAACAAAACGTGTGTATGTTAATCCAGGTTTTCATATGCAATTGGAAATTGGTGAACCGGCCATAATTATATTAAATTCTGATCGCGGGTTCGGGGTCTTCATATTTTTCCTGAAGTTTATCTATAAGCTCAATCGCATACAATATCCATTTCATCAAAATTTTTCTCATGTTTGCTGATGTAGTTCGATTTTTTATTATTTCAAAGATATTCTTTATCCCCATTTTTGATAATCAAATTTGGGATTTGGGGTTGTAAGTGATCTGGATGTAATTGCCATGTGCTGAGAGTCTCGCTAATGTGCTTTTAATAGCACTATTCGTTTCATTGTTTCTCGTATTAATTTCCAAGGTCTTTTATTTTTCATTACCTTGTATCATTCTTCGCTTCTTCTGAGATTCCATTTTAGACATCAAATAGATTTACGTAATCAGTTAAAGCGGAACTGTGTCTGGCAGGAATTTATCTTGCAGTTCTTTCTTCCTTCAAAATAGATCTTTGGGAGCCGCCGTCTGGTTTTGTTGTGTCAGTTTTCTCGTAAATAATACACGGGGCGGATTCATCTTACAATATTTTCTTTTAATTTCAAATGGGTCCACACTCCCCCAAAAACTGGATCTGTTGCCCAGAAGCGAGTTGTACCCTTCTGCTTCTTCAAGGCAAATAAAGGTACTTACTTCAATCCAATATGGTAATCAGTTTTGCCTGGATTGAAGGACTCTCCTTCATCAGCATTTATTGTTTGTGTTTTGATTGCTTGTATGGATTTAGACCCGTTATTTTAAAATTCTCAATTATTCATTGCGCGGCATAACTGGAGGGAGTCTTCTAACACTTTCTGTGTTGCGAGAATTGTCAATATCGCTCTCTGTTGATACTGGTAGGACAAAATGCCTTTCAGATAAAAAACTGTTTGTTAAAGTTTTCATCTAAAGCCTGTGATCTGTGAACTCCCGGAATGCCTCTTTGAGGTAATCTTATGTTTTTAACAATTATTGTATTCCACTCGGACCTTTAAATTCTTTGCCTTCATCGACGTGAATATGCGAGGATTAAGTTAGTGGGGCCTCGTTGGTATATCGTTGTATGCAACAGCTACAGCAGAAGCACTCTTTTGTGTTAATGGTTCGGCATCTTTGTTCTTGAAGCTTTGTTCAATGACTGTAAGTGCGTACTTAAATCTGTTTCGTCTAATCGTATCAAGAAGGTAAATATTAGATGGTCCATTTGGTTGGGTGTCGTTTGGCGTTTTTGTATTCTCAAATGTGCGGTCTTTGTTTTCGTTTAGGCGCTGGTAAATAGAATTTGCCAAATCGGCTTGTTTGATAACCATTCCTTTGCCTGTTTGTTCACTGACGCCAGCTGCTTGGCCTTAGCTTTTTGATTGTGTTATTCCCTTCCAATATCCTTTTGGCTAATAATAGATTTTGTTCATTTGTTTATTTCTGCCTATTATGCGCAACAATATACACAACGTCAATACCAAAGACGTAAACGCGATTTCTTGCATATTTTGTTTTTCTGATGGATGGTAAAAGTCGCTGATTTTGGTGGGGAGCAATGTCTCGTTTGGCTTGGCCCTTACAAGATTATTTCTTTTATTGCTTGATCTACATCTTTAAATGGTAAGCTGCATGTCCCTGTTTTTTCAGTGTGTGTGTCGATTAAAAATCTAACTGCTCAATTCTCTGCTTTTCATAGTTGATCTTGTTGCCGCAGCTAGTTTGCCTCCACAGCTTTGTTACGTCTTTTCTCTCGCCTTCATCCCGTTGTTTACTAAAATGGCGTTATACTTCCGCTAAAAGCAAGCGCCTTATCCACAGCACCACCCTTCATCATTATGATGTGAAGCCATTTTTTATAATGTATTTTTTTTACATATTAATACTGTCTGGAATTATTCCTTGCTTTACTAGAAAATCTATCGTAGCATAATGAAGCTGTAATAACAGCCAATAGCCTTTGGCGATCTCAAAATCTAGTTTGCCAAGATTACCGGTTTTATTTTTATACAGGCTTTTACCAAGCATCGTGTTATCCTACATTTGACCTCCACTACAGAAGGAATGTATACAAGGTTGGTAATTAGTTTTTCGGCGCTCTTTTTTAAAAAATAAAATAATTATAAATTTAATAAAAAACATGAACAGGCAGCGATATCTACTACAGATACAGGGCAGCCTAAAAACCTTCCTCCTGATCTTATGATTAATTATGATCAAGTTGATGACCATTGATATATGCCAAAAAGGAAACGCTGTATTCTTTGGCGCGCGTGTGGGAAAACATACAACTGTTCCTCGGAAATGAATTCAGCATTGATCAGATTCATCAGATGTCGCCACAAGGACATTTGGATGTATAACAACAGGTATGAAGCGCTACTAGGGTCGGAGAATGGTAAAAAGTGTAGGACAAACGGTTCTTAGTTTGTTGTACACTAAACTAGTTAGTAGATTTGCGCCCATGATTCTGAACAAGACTTTAAGTTTGGATTTAACGCCAGATCAGTTTTAACAAAGTCATTTGAGTCTCTATGCTGTGAACTATATACAGGATTTGGAACTTTACTGTCGCCATATCATGGGAATTTAAGTACTTTTATTCATATACGATTTTATTTCCGTCAAAATGAAAACGTGCCAGAAATATCAGCCAGAATCCAGGAAAACATTGAATCAGTAACACGAATGGGGTGAAGAATGTAAAAGTAAAAAGCTCTCTCATCCTGGGCGTGTTGAAGCAGGAAAAAGATTTAGCAGAGTGGATCAAACAAACAAAATTAAAATTACAAGCATCCTTATTTTATTCATAATGAATAAGTGCTAGAGCCGCAGCCAAGTTGTTTCAATGGCCCAGTATAAAAAACACAAGAACAAATGATTCCAGGACCGACAACACAACAGAGTCGCTACACCACCAAAGTCTCATGGAATTTCTTAAAGCATTTGTCATTTTTGGCGGAGCATTGCTGGGGGCGGTTTTTTACGGTTATAAAATATATAAACAGCCAAACAACAAAAACCAAATGCAGTCAAAAACATCTCTCAAACACTAATACAGAAGCTGAACTCAAAAAGCATGCCAAAACACAACAACAAATGCATCATTTGATCCATTTCTAATGCATTATTTCTTTATTGATACTTTAATCCTAAACATACTGGCATTCAGTTTTTGATTTATTTTAAATGAATTTGTTTCTTTGTAAAATAGATCATGGCGGATTTTATTTGTTTAAATGATGGAGTCAATAAATAATGACATGGAGTCTATATAAAGATATTTCCATAGACCAGATTTGTAATCAATGCGGTTGCATTCGTGTAAGAATCTTCATTAAGATCTATGCTGACCAATACTCGCGCCAAGGACGCTGAGCATGACATACTCGACGATGACGCGTTTTTTTTGGGCGTTGTATGTACTTATATTAGACATCTGCGGTTTAAGACAAAACATAGATTGTATTGTGTTTTTTTTGTTATTATTAGATAACTGAATAAGAACTTAGTATGAACTTCGAGGATACTTAGTTATGATCTTAGGTTGACTTGGGTAAGAACTTGAGGCATGACTTGAGGACGACTGCGGTAAGAACTTAGAAGGGACTTGGGGTGACTTGAGGATGACTTGAGTAAGATCTTTAGAGTGACTTGAGTAAGAACTTGAGGATGACTTGAGGTCGGACTTGAGTAAGAAACTTGAGTAAGAAATTAGAAGGTGACTTGGGTGACTTGAGTTAAGAATTAGAAGTGTCTTGAGTGTGTGCATGCGTGGGGTGGGGAGTGGGCGGGGGTGGGGTGGGGCAGGGGGGGTGTTGCATGCGTGGTTCATGTGTTAGGCGCGCCACTTTTGATTATTTATAAAAAAAATGGAAATGTTCAGAATATGATTAGTTATATTATCAGGAATACAACAAAACAACAACAATGAAAGCAGGCGACAACAACAACATAACGCATATTATACAAGCACGATCCACGCACACACGCACAAAATTTAAGAAATAGTGAGGTGCATTGCTTGGGAAAATGTGAAAGGGGTTTGGTTTTATGGGTTTGCGCTTGAGGCGCCTGTAAATTCAAGAGGCTGTCGGTCTCTTGTCAACTGAAGATTTTTCAAAGCGGCCACCAAGTGCATTTATCAAAAGTTGATTTAATTAACAAGACTAGTTAAATAATGTTCACTCTGTGGTCTGTCCTGAACAAGGGCAGCCAAAAACGTTTGAAGCAGGACGTTGAAGCAAAAGTTGAAGCCTGCACGTCTTATCAGGCAACAACAAAACAGCATCAAAATGTCATTTCACTATATTCAAATGTCATGGGGCTGCCAACATGAGAATGCCAGTGTAATCAGACAGTGTTCCAATTCAGGTTGACTATTTGAGCGCCTTCAGGCAGTTGCGCGACCTTACTTCAGTGTTAAAGCAATGACAAGTTTTTGCTGTTTCGCTGGTTTTCTCTTGCGATAATTGCGGTGCTCAGAGTCCGGGTAAACAATTGGATGTGGGGTATTTTCTCGGCCCAGTTAGTTCCAGAATATCCTCGATGCCTCTCAAACCATTGCATGGAGATCCTTTTTAAAGGCGGAAGAGTTCATTATGAATGACAGCCCATACTGTGCTGTATTTGGATATGTATGGTATGCAACAATACAGGCTGTCTCTCTCAGTCTCGTGCATTGATGGGATAATTCCAACACATTTTCCTTCAGCCATTCATCCCTAGTTTTATCTGTGTGTCCCTTTCCTTTCTTCACCGCTAAATATAAAACTTGAAAGAAACTTCTTAAAAGTCCCCTGCTATTGCATGGTGTGGTATTTAATAGCCAGTGTGGTTGCTTCTTGTCTATGCTAGTTGTCTTTTTCCATCACATTCAGCTTTGGATACAGCTTTTTGCGCTGTTGTTTTTTCTTCAAGATTGATAAAAGACACCTTCTTTCTGAACTTTTCTTCTGCACATCAACAATTTTGGACTGTAAAATACTTGTTGTGTTATTTGGTTCCTTGTTGTTTTGGATTTCTTTGCTTTTCCTCCATTACAGGGTGTGTGAGAGTTTTCGTTTGGGTTGTGGAGGAAGTTTTAGGTTGTTTGCTTACTTGTAGTTGGGCTGATGTTCTATGTTCCTCCAAAACAATGAAGAAATTGAGATTGGTTGTATCAAGATGTTCTTGAAGTATTGTCAAATGAGAAATACTCCACTCTCTTTGTCCTGTCATGATCAAAATGCTAACTAAGTCAACCACTTTTCTCACTGAAAATTACACGCGTCTTGGCGCCACAACACCCCAAGGAGAATGATAAGATAGATAAGGCCGGTTGCCAACGCCAACAACAGTGCTGGGGGGGATGTGACTCTTTTACTATCACGTGATTAAATTTTGGGCTTATGGTGGTGAATGTAAGAAACATGTATAGATTTGTTTTGCCCGGGCGGGAATCCTTATTGCACCTTGCCAATTCATAAGGCCCCACAGCACAAATTAAGTAATCATGTGTCAGCCTAGCTCCGTATTTCCATGCCTGTGTACAAGTTCTTACCACCAGCACCAGCAATTAGGGGATGTTGCCCCCGTCTTTTTACCTTTCTCATATTACCCGTGCCAGAAACACACAACCAGTAAACAAGAAGTGACCCGGTCTGAAAAGTTTAGTAAATTAGTATTGAAAACGGATAACCCTACACAGTATTTTTGTTTGTAAAAAATCGTTATTTTTTGGTCTTACTTGTCAGAGAACGTAAAAACACGGGGTCTAGAGTCAACCGGTCGAAACTGGTTTGAGACCGGGTGAGCTAGACCCCGTGTTTTTACGTTCTCTAACCTGTATATTGTTTGTAACAAATCAAGTACGAAGACAGTTTTCCCACACACAGTAATCCCGCAGATAAAGAACAGTGCGGATCTTTTGGCAGAAGTTCAAACTATCCATCTGTTTTTAATAGTTTATTTCTTCTACATTTTAATAAGCCGCGTCTTTTAGCCTGTTTTCTTCAATGTTTAACTGAGCATCACAAACCATAAAAACATGCATTTTTTATTGGGCCATTTCCATCTGCTTTCTTGTGAATATTTATTTTTATACCATCTTGCCCTACCCTTTCTCCCCTTCCAAACAATCTGTTGTCAAATGTGGATCTAAAATCCAGCCACAGTCCATATTTGGTTATTAAGTAGTCTTCAAGTCTTACATCATAAAGGCGAAGTTTTTTACATACGCGATCAACTGCAGGATCTCTTTGCCTACCTCCAGCAACATCTTTCTTATTTCATCAAAGTGTTGGTGAGGTAAAAGTCCACGACCCGAATACAACTGATCAGACTTGCCATTTATTGCACAGTCAACTCTCTCAATTTTGGATTATAAAACGCTTCTGATTCCTCTGAAAAGGAGTTGTTCCTTCAGTAAACAAGAATAAAATTCCTTTTAAAGACTTCAGAGACTGATTTAGATGTATGTTCCAAAGAGTGTCTCGCTTATTTTTATTTCTATAGTGGAGTGTATAACTCTTTCATAATAAATAACTGTTTCATTTTTATACTGGGGTTAAGATTGTTCTGGCCAGTTCAGGGTTAGTAACAACATCAAACTCAAGAGAAATGTCGCTGACTGTGTATTTAGCTAAGGGGTCTTCAGACAGAACAACAGAATCGCTAGGATTAAATGTCAGTTCATAAGTAAGTTTTTCTTTCAGTGCGCCTTGGTAATATGGCATATGCGTCTTTAACAATTCAAAATCTAGAGGGATGCAGAATCTGTTGCCAAATGCTTCTGCTACTGCCTCATCTTAACATCATCCTTTGCATCCTCTGCTTTAAGCCTGTGCTTAAGACCGTTTGGGCCTTGTATTCCCTGATAAACTTTCTCTTTTCTTTCTTTTTTAGGTAGCCATAGATCAGAATAGAGGGCAAAAATGTCTGCCTCGCTTAGTAAAAAGACTTCTCTACCCTCCAGTTTAATTGCCATATGTTTAACGATAGCCCTGCCTAAATTAGCAACAACAGTAGCATTAGGATCTGTCGATTTAATATCTATTTTGAATGATAGTTTAGCAGTGCCTGGCATTATAACATCGCCAGCGCCAAGATCAGGGAACTTTACTATTAAAGTTTGTCCAGGCTGAACTGTTGATGGAGTATTACACTAATTACAGTCTGCCTTATACCTTTTACGCCATGGGGTCCTTCTCTTTTCTGTATGGATCGAGGTCACAACCGTATGAGTTCATTTTTTTATAAAACAAAAAAGAATATAAATAAAAATATGGATGAAGATTTTGACGCGATTGATCCTATTGAAGAAGAAGAAAGAGATCTGCCAGGCCCTTCATTTGAAGAAGATGAAACAGAATTAGGTCCTTCATTGCGCGAAGAACTTGAAAGAGCAGCAGAAGGTTCTTCAGCCCCTTCATTAGAAGAAGCAAAACACCTCCTTCAGTTAGCGCATCTCGTGCAGAACTATGGCAAATAGAATTAACTCATTTTACATAAGCTTAGGACTAGAGCCGCCAGAAGGCCATAGTCCTTTTGATTTTTAAGATAGATAAAAGCAACCATCTTTATATAAGAACTAGCAGAGGAAATTTTGTAAGAGTTACTACAAAGCCAGACCCAACTAAGTTTTTAAAACTAAACACAATTAGACAGAGAATCCCTGTTGCTGACCAAAGGCGATTAAACATTTTAAATTTAAGGCCTGATGCTGTTAGTCTTTTACAGAACTTGGGGCGGAGTTTGCCAACACGATCTGAAATAGAAATGACCTCTTTTCGAGAGTTAGGTCCAAGAACAAATGAAGCAGCAACAGAAATTGAAACGAGTTTTTAATGAGGAGACACAATTAAGAACAATTGAAGATTCTCCATTGCCCATGCGTGAAATCCTGGGGCTTAATGCTGCTCTGTGGACAATAAGGGTGAACTAACAAACAATTTAGCAAAACTTGTGAGCTAGATAGAAAAATAGAAGAAGAAAAAAATAAACTGCTGATGCAGATGAATAACAATTTAGGGCGAGAAGAAAAGGCCATAATACAGCAGAAAATACAAGATTTAATGATAGAAAGGGCGGCTAGGTTAGAAATGCTGTCTACTAACAAGCGCAGCTAGCATCACAAACAAGCAGAATAAGAGAAACTATAAACAAAATACTTATGAAAACACTACGCTGCAGAAAGAATAAGGACTCTGTTCAGAGAACAGGGATTACAATAGTTAGCATATTAACAGCTGTTGGGTTTGCTATCTCTACACTCGTTTATGCTTTAACAGGCAGTGCACCAACAGGTCAGTAGCTCCTCCAGCACCTCAGCCTGGTAAAAGTTGGATTAGAAAACAATTACATCATCTAGCAAACTTTAAAGAAGTTAGCAGCCAAAGCGCTTGATGCTCTGCCTGCATAATAGGCAGCGTTGTTAGTTGGTTTTGTCTACTAAGTAAGGTGGCTGGTTTATATGCTGACCACTGTGGACGTAGGAGTGCTAGCTGCTGGATTAATTTTAGTGAAATAAATATAGCTAATCCAGTAAAAGTTAAAAATACAACAAGGGCTGTCTTTCGCTAGTGGACTGTCAGTATGAGGTAGATCAACAGGTGGCGTGCTTTTCTGGCTGCTTTCTGGCTGTGGGGTCCTTTCTGGGTGTTTATAACTGATCGCTTCTTCAGGATGGTACTTTTTTTAAAATGGATGGACGGCCTTGTGTTTAGCATTTATTGTGCCCTAAGTTTTGGTCGTCTCAGCTATGAGGATTTCATTGTTATAATTCTGTATCATGCCAATCTGTAGTCTAAGGCAGAGGTAGCATGTATAACGTAACCCACAACAAAGTCAACCTTTTGACCTAGCATGTGCAAGAACGTCTTGATACCTTTGTATGCTGGCAGGCAAATCAACAGCAGAGTTAATAGCATCTTCTAAATTAGCTAGAAATTGTTTTCTAGCATCAAAGCCTGTAGATTGATCTACTATGCTAGACTTGGTCTGTGCTTGCGCTCCTAATAGACACCAAACGTATGTCCTTATGGAGTCATTGAGTCTTTCCACGCCTGCATTGTTAGGCCTTTACTTTCATCTAAGATAAATGTTGTCCAGGCATTAGGATGTTTTTGTTCTATGGATCCCAATCGAACTTGTGCGTTTGGTTGGAAAGAGGTGTGGCCAGGCCAGTAGTCATAAGTATATTCTCTTTTGCGCCCCACAAATACAATGTGCCTAACCCATGATTGCGGTCTAACTTTTGTTTAAAATCAGTGAAGGATTAATGTTAAATTCATTGCAAATTCTTTCATATGCATTATTGTCCTTTGGCTGTTGAATGGATAAAAAGCGTTGTCGTTAGGGAGGACTACTTGTAGTTCAGTTAGTATTCGTCTGTACTGGTAATAAACATGAAAGTTATATACTGACCTTACCAAGAGATTAGGGTGTTTAAATGTCTGCATATGAAACACCACAGCCAGTAGTTGCGCATAAATGGCAAAATTTAACTGATTCTGGAAAAAAGCCATAGGGTGGGATGACCATGCTGATGGACTCTGTCGCTCTTTATTGGGGGGTTTAAATATCTAGTTAGTGGATTTACAAGTCTAACTTGGAAGCCATATGATCCATCTACGGCAATGGTTAAATGCTGAAGTCTAAAGATTTGGGGTTATAAAACGCTCCTACATTGTAAGTAGCATGTTCAAATATTTAAAAGCTACCATTTTTTAAATTAGTTTTTAAATAGTTTTTAAAATAGTTATAAAAAAGATGTACATCTATATAACCAAGCAAAACGAGCGTGTGTTCTTAACGTATCCAATTGTCAATTGGCGCGGGAGTTGTAGATTGCCCTTAAAGAAATTGGTTTTAAAGTTAAGTGGGTTAACATATCTGAAGGGACTCAAAATAACTGGATCAATATTAGTAACGAACAAGGCGGTCAAGCAAGTTATGTAAAAATACCAAAGGTTATTACAATTTTTTGTTCTTTAAGAGAAGTACTTAGCGAATTTAGTATATGCTGACAATTAACGTGGCAAACCTCAGAATTACTATGAATTTCCCACAAGAAGAAAGAAGAGAGTACACTTTCCCCTGAAGGCCTGGCTAAAATCTTGGCTTCCACAATAGCGATAGAACTTACAGATTTAGTACAAAAGAAGGCGTCTGGCAATTTGAAGGTAATAAACCTTCTGATTTTCTCGTGAAACCCAGTGTTATATGTTCATTTACAACAGTTAAAAACAGATACTAATTTGTTTTAATGGCCATCCATCTACAATTCTACGAGCACTTCCGTCAATTAAGGCGGGGTTTTGCGATTATCAGTTATACAGGTTTGGCGGAGACAGTGAATTTAAAGAATTAATTGAGGTTCTTTAAATTCGCTGGATGTAAAAATAACTAATCAAGATGGAAAGCCAGTTGCTTGTTCTGATTTATTAATAGAGCTAGAAGTAGAAGATAATATTAGAAAAGTAGGGAGGGCTCAGTCTCGCGGGCGTCAATAGTGTTGGAGAGAATGTAAATATGTTTGTTCAAGATCACCAAATCTTATCTAGCACGTAAGCCCCCGTTTTAAAGTGTTGATTGCGTCGATTTTTAGAGGTTTTGAGGTGTTAATTTTGTGTTAAAAACAGGTGTTAATTTTGGCCAAAATTGATATGTGATGGACGTGATTTAGATGTGAAAGGGGGGGTTTTCGTGCAAAATAAGATGGGTGGTCGTGAACGAAGATATTTACATTCTCTCACTTTTACTGGCGGCTCCATCTGAAGAGACTCTGGAATTTAGAGATGGCGTGTGCCACGCTTTCATGAGCGTTTGTGGGGTTAATGATGTCCATGTCTACTTCGCTAAATGTATTGCTTAATTGTTTGTCGCTGCTAAATATTTCTTCCATCGTATATAGTTTTTTATCCTCGAATTTACTTGCGGTCGTCATTTTTAAAGCCACAATATTTACGTAAATCAAAAAAATAAATGTAAATAAAAGTAAGTAAAACGGGGCTTTTTATTCTTCACCCAAGCATTGCAACACTCAAGCCACGTTAACCTTACAATAACACCCGCCAATATTTTAGCTTTTTCTAAATCACTACAGTCAATGTTCATCACTTTGGTTGCTCGTTAAATAGTTCACTATGATCTTTTATTATATTGTTTACATCATTCTCAAACCAAAATTCACTAAAATCATGTTTAATGCTTTCATTGTTTCGTCAAATAGTTTCATTACACTTCTTTAAATCAGATTCACTGAGTTTGGCAGCCATTTTTAAATCTAAAATAAATAAAAAAATAATTGTAAATTCAGTTATTCATGGCTATTTCTAATCGTAAAACTGATCAGGTTTAAAGGTAACAGTTACTCCTTCAAGATCATCAGACACATGCAGGTCGGCATCTTCAGGGGCAATATTATCAAGTAAAATAGCAAAAAGTTTTATAATTGGTTTAGGCCAAGACTTGGGATTTTACTAACTGCTTTTAATATGCTTTCTCGCATAGTTAAACTTTCAAAAGTTCTGTTATAAAATTCATCAAACATGCCCTTTAACACTTTTTTATCAACCCCAGCATTAATCGCCCACCCAAAATTATCAAATATTTCTGTAAGCTTTATAACTACCTGGGGTTCATTTTTAAACTCAAATAAAAAACAGCAATTAAAAAATAATTAAGTAATCAGTTTCTCCCTCTCCCTCATTCACTCCCTCATCTCTCTCTCTCTCTCTTTCTATCACACATGCGCACACACACACACACACACAAACCAACAACAAACAACAAACAAACACACAATAGATAGGGAGGTGCTTGTGGGGGCTTTTTGTGGTTCACACTTGAACGACGTAAATTCGCCTCAAAGCAGGTGAAGCAAAACGACGAAGCAAAACGGCGAAGCAGAGCAATACGTTGAAGCCACAACAACAAAAAAGCCATTTTCCCTTATATAAAAAAGCCTTTTTTTTTTAATACAAAAATTTTCATTTTTAAATGGGGGAGGCCGTCTAAAAAGGCATCAAAAAGTTTTAAGCAGGACGTTTTTAAAAGAGTAAACAAAAATTTTCAATACTAGTTGGGCCCATTTTTTGGCGCTAAGGCGGGAGGGGGACCTATTTCAGTGCTCAACCCTTTTCATGGGAAAAGGAGTGAGAAAGCCAGCAGCAAAGGGTACCGCCACGCTGGCGGTTTTTTGTTTGAAACCCCCGGGGCATGCGTTTTGGCTTTTTTCCCGAGAGTTTGCAGGGCAGTTTTTTTACACACCGGGGGTTCCCCTCAAATTTCCCCTTTTTAAATTTTAAATTTTCCCCCGGCGTTTTGGGTTTGATTTTTTTTAAAACCGGTTTTTTTTCTTTCAAGCCAATAGCATAAAAAACAAAGCTGTTTTTAAGAGTTTTTTCATTTTCAGCTTTTATCTCAGAACCAGCCTTCATAAAACAGGGGGGTAAATTTTCCCCCCCAGTTTTCGCCAAATTAACCTTCGTCAACGGCCTTATTTAAGTTGCTCTACAAAACCCTTTTCGTAAAAAATTCATCTTGTTCCCCTTTAAAGGGCGATAGGGCATTTCCCCGTTTTCCTTGCTTTGTTACAAAAAAATTTAAGCTCTTTTTTTGGGCTGGGTTGGTTTGGGCAAAGGCTCCCAAATTCCAATTTTTTAGCTTTCGCGGGGTTTTCAATATTATTTTTTTGGTTTCCCTCCGAATTTTAAAACAAATTTTTCCCGTTTTGCTTCCTTTAGAGCTGCCCATTGGGGTTTCTTGCGGGAAAAAAGTTCATTTCCAGACTTAAATCCCAGGGTTTTCCCGTGTAGTGAGGCCGCTAACACACCCCACGTCTTCACAACCGACTGTCCCCCTCAAAATTTGGGAAACGGGCGGGAGCTTGTCAATCCCCCCCGGGCCAAAAAAGAAGGTTTATACCCCCCTGCCGTTTGGGGTAACGCGCACACGTGATGATTAAAAATGTATATGGCTCAGGCCCCCGGGGGGCAATGGCGGGGCAAAAACAGCCCTGCAGCCAAAATTAATTTTGAACACCCGGGACGAATTGCAAGCCATAGGGGAATTTTTTTAAATTTTTTTTGTGCCTTAGGAAAGTAAATTGGGTTTGTTTTACGAAACCCCCCATCTTATCTAGCACGTAAGCCCCCCTTTTAATGTTGCTAAAATTTTCGGCAATTTTTTGGGAGTTTTGGGGGGTTGATTTTTTTTGAAAACAGGTGTTAAATTTTTGGGCCCTATATTTTACATGAGAAGGACTGATTTTTATGTGAAAAGGGGGTTTTTTTGTGCCAAAAAAAGAGGGGGGGTCTTTAACGAACATAATTATTTACATTCTCTGAGGGACGCAGGAGGGGGCACAGGGGGGCAGGGGGGGGAAGGACGCAAGGGGGGGCCAGGGGGAGCAACAGGGGAGGGACGAAGGAGGGACACAGGCGGGGGCAGGCCCGGGGAAAGGGGGCAGGAGGGGCGCGGGGGATAGGGGGGGAGGGAAAGCAGGAGGGGAACCCCCAGGGGGGAGCACCCAAAGGGGGGGACAAAAGGGGGGCACCTGGGGAGGGGCGCGGGGGGGGAAGGGAAGGGGGGGACGCAGGGGGGGGACGCGGGGGGGTGCAGGGGGGGTACAGGGGGAGAAAGCCCGGTTTTGGGGCACAGGAGGGGGCCAGGGGGGGAGGGAGGGGGGGGAAACCCGGAGGGACACAGGGGGGGTAGGAAGGGGGGGGCGCAGGGGGACGCAGGGGGGGGGCAGGCAAAGGGGGGGACACAGGCTTGGGAGGCGGGTTTTGGGCCCAGGGGGAGAGGCAGGGGAGGACACAGGGGGAAAAGGAGGGGAGGGATTTTCAGGGGGTTTCGGGGGGAAAAAAGCAGGTTAGGGGGCAAGGAGGGACACCGGGGGGGGGAGGGAGGGGGGGACCAGGGGGACACCCGGGGGGGAAGGCCGGGGAGGGAAAAGCAGGGGGGACGCAGGGGAGAAGGGAGGGGGGGGCGCAGGAGGGGCCGGGGGGGATGGCACGGGAGGGGGCGCAGGGGGACGCAGGGGGGGGGGACCCCAGGAGGGACGCGGAGGGGCCGGGGGGGGAAGGCGGGGGGGAGCAGGAAACACAGGGGGGGGAAAGGGAGGGGGGGGGACGCAGGAGGGGCCCAGGGGGGAAGGCAGGGGAAGGGGCGAAGGGGGGCCCAGGGGGAGAAGGGGAAAGGGGCGCAGGAAGGGGCACAGGGGGGGAAAGGGAGGGGGGGGATGCGGGGGACGCAGAGGCAGAAGGCAAAGGGGGGGGATGCAAAGGGGGGACGCGGGGGGAAAAACAGGGGGGGCGACAGGGTTTCAGGGGGGAAAAGGAAAGGGGATGACGGGGGATGACGAAAAAGGGGGGGGAAAAGGAGGGGAGGGGCGCAGGAGGGGGCACCGGGGGAGTAGGCGATTGAGGGCGCAGGAGGGGCACAGGGGGAGTAGGCCCGGGGAGGGGGCAAAAGAGACACGGGGGGAAAGCCGGGGGGGGAAAGCAGGGGGGGCCCCCAGGGGGGGCAGGGAGGGGGAAAGGCACAGGGGGGGGGTAGGGAGGGGAGGGGCGCAGGAGGGACGCAGGGAAACCCCCCAGGACGAGCTGGAGAAGCAGGGGGACGTAGGGGGGGGACCAGGAACGCAGGGGCCAGCAGGGGCGCAAGGGGGGAAAAACAGGGGGGGGACGCAGGGGGGACGCAGGGGGTCAAGGGAAAGCAAGAAAAAATGCGGGGGGGAAGGCAGGGGAGGGGCGCAGGGGGCACAGGGGGGGAAACAGGTTAGGGGGCGCAGGAGGGGGCCAGGGGGAATTTGGGAGGGGGGGGCGCAGGGGGAGAAAAACAGGGGAGGGAAACAGGGGGAGCAGGGAGGGGAGGGGCGGGGGGGGGGACGCAAGGGGGGCAAGCAAGGGGGGGGACGAAAGGGGGCACAGGCGGGCAGGCCCGGGGGGGGATCCCGGGGGGGCGCGGGGGGTTTTTAAGGGGGGGGACCCCAGGAGGGGGCAGGGGCAAGGCAAAGGAGGGACACAGGGGGGGGGCAGGGATGGGGGACGCAGGGGGAGTAGGAGGGGAGGGACGCAGGGGGGGTACCAGGGGGGGGAAACCCCGGGGGATACAGGAGGAAAAAGGCAAAGGGGGGGGACGCAGGGGGCACCTGGGGGGGTAGGGGGGAGGGACGCAGGAGGGACGCAGGGGGGGCGGGAAGGGGGGGTTTCATTGGGGAAAGGGGGGGGGACGCAGGGGGGACACAGGGGGGGGGAGGAAGGGGAGGGGGACCCCAGGAGGGGCGCAGGGGGGAGCAGGCAAGGGAGGGGGCAATGGGGGAGCAGGCATGGGAGGGACGCCCGGGGGATAGGCGGGGGGGGGACGCAGGGGGGGGTTTCCAGGGGGGGGTCGCGGGGGAACCGGAGGGAAAAAGGGAGGGGAGGGGCGCAGGAGCACAAGGGGAGTAGGAAAAGGGGAAAGGGGGGCAGGAGGGACGCCCGGGGGGGCAGGCAAGCGAGGGACACAGGGTGACCGGGAGGGGGTTTGGGCGCGGGGGGGTAGGCAGGGGGGGACACGGGGGAGGGAAGGGGGGAGGGATGAGGAGGGGGACAGGGGGGGAAAAGGGGGTTAAAGGGCCAAGGGGCCCCAGGGGGGGAGGGAGGGGAGGGACGCAGGAGGGGGAAAAGGGGAAAAACAGGGGGGGGCGCCCGGAGGGGGCGGGGAGAAGGAGGAGGAGGGACGCAGGGGGGACCAAGGGGGAAAATGGCAGGGGGGGGACGCCCCGGGGGAAAGCGGGGGGGGATAGGGGGGAAAGCTGGAGGGGGACGGGAGGGGGGGAAAAGGCAAAAGGGACGCAGAAGGGGCACAGGGGGGGAAAAGGGAGGGGAGGGGCCCCAGGAGGGCCCCGGGGGGAAAAGGGAGGGGGGGACCCCGGAGGGGCACCCGGGGGGGGAAGGAGGAAAGGGGGGGCAGGAGGGTCACAGGGGGGGAAAAAAGGGGGGGGAAAGAGGGGGGGAAAGCAGGGGCAGAAAGCAAGGGGGTGCAGGAGGGATGCGGGGGTGAAGGCAGGGGGGGGACCAGGAGGGATTTTAGGGGGGGGGCAGGGGAAAGGGGACGGACGCAGGGGTTTTCGAAGAGGGAGAGGGCAGGGGAGGGACGCAGGGGGGACGCAGGGGGGGCAGGCAGGTGCGGACCCCAGGGGTGGAAAGAAGGGGAGGGGGGCAGGGGGGGGACGCAGGGGGGGACACAGGGGGAGTGGGATTAGGGACGCAGGAGGGAAAAGGGGAAACGGGGGGGGACGCGGAGGGTCACAGGGGGAGAGGCAGGTTAGGGACGCCCGGAGGGGCACAGCAGGTTTTTTCGGGGAGGGACGCGGAGGGGCCCATGGGAGAATGCAGGGGGGGGCGAAGGAGGGACCAGGGGGAGAAGGGAGGGGGGGACGGGAGGAGGGGGCACAGGGCGAGCAAAGGGAGGGAGGACCAGGAGGGGCGCAGGGGGGGGCAGGCAGGGTTTGGGACCAAAGGGGGGACACAGCGCCCAAATTTTCAGGGAGGGGCCAGGGGGAGCAGGAAGGGGGGGGACGCAGGGGGATTTGGGGAGGGGGGGCCCCCAGGGGGAAAACAAGGGGGGGGGCAGGGGGGGGGCCAGGAGGACACCGGGGGAGTAGGAAAAGGGGGGGACGAGGGGGGACGCAGGGGGGAAACAGGCAAAAGGGGGGGACACAGGGGGGGCAGGGAGGGGGGGGGACCTGGGGGTACGGGGGAGAAGGGAGGGGGGTGAAGCAGGGGGGGACACAGGCGGAGTTTTTGGGAAAGGGGGGGAAAGCAGGAGGGCCCCAGGGGGGAGCAGGCAAGGGAGGGACAAAGGCTGGCAGGCAGGGGGGGGAGCAAGGGGGAGTACAGGGGGGGGCACAGGGGGAGAAGGAGGGGGGGGATGCAGGGGATTTAAAAGGGGGGGGGAAAGCAGGGTTTGGGGCACAGGGGGACACAGGGGGGAGGCCGGGGGGGGACGCAAAAGGGGGGACGCCGGGGGAAAGGCAGGGGGGGGGCGCAGGAGGGGGCAGGGGGGATTGGGCCCCGGGGGGGACCAGGGGGGACGCAGGGGGGAGGGGCTCAGGGGGACGCTGGAGGGACGCAGGGGGAAATTTTGGGAGGGACGCAGGAAGGACCGGGGGGGAAGGGGGGAAAAAGGGAGGGGACGCAGGGGGGCACAGGGGGAGAAGGCAGGGGGGGACACAGGGAGGGACAAAAAGGGGGGGAAGGCAGGAGAAAGGGCGCAGGGGGGGTCACAGGGGGGAGAAAGGGAGGGGGGGGGATCCGAGGGACGCAGGGGGAGAAGGGAGGGGGGGGGATTTCAGGAGGAAAACCCGGGGGGATGCAGGGGGGGGGCGGTGAATGACCCCGGAGTGACCCCCGGGGGAAAGGCAGGGGAGGGGCGCAGGAGAGTAGGAGGTTTTAAGGGCCGGAAGGGGAAAAGGGGGGGAGTAGGGGAGGGGGGGGAAGCAAGAGAGGGCACAGGGGGAGGGGAAAAGGGGGGGGGCGCAGGAGGGGCACAGGGGGAGCAGCCCGGGGGAAAGGGCAGAGGGGGGGGCAGGCAGGGGGGGGACGCAGGAGGGACGCAGGGACCCAGGAGGGGCGCGCTGGAGAAGGAGGGGAGGGGCTAGGAGGGACGAAGGAACGCAGGGACTAGGAGGGACGCAAGGGGAGGAAAGGAAAGGGGGGGACGCAGGAGGGCACGGGGGAGCAAAGGGAGGGGGAAGGGCACAGGGGGAGCAGGCCCGGGGGGGGGACGCAGGGGGCGCAGGGAAACCCCGGGGGAAAGCAGCTGGGGGAAGGCAGGGGAAAGGGGCGGAGGAGGGACGGGAGGGGAAAGAGGGGCCAGCAAGGGGGGAAAGGGAGGGGGGGGACGCAGGAGGGACGCCCTGGTGAGCAGAGGACGCAAAAAAAGAAGGGGGGGGAGAAGGCAGGGGAGGGGAAAAAGGGGGGGCACAGGGGGAATAAGCCGGTTTTTTTAACGGAGGCAGGGGCCCGGGGGGGTAGGCGGGGGGGCGCAGGAGAGACACAGGGGGGACACAGGGGAGCCCGGGAGGGGAGGGGGCGCAGGGGGAACCCCCGGGGGGGAAAACAGGGGGGGACGAAGGAGGGACACAGGGCGAGGGCAGGGGGGGGGGATGCAGGAAGGGGGCCGGGGGGGGGTAGAAGGGGAGGGGCGCAGGGGGACGCAGGGGGGGGCAGGCAAGGGAGGGGCACAGGGGGAGCAGGCATGGGGGGGCGCGGGGGAGGCCCGGGGGGGGACGCAGGGGGGGTACGCCGGGGGGGGACGCAGGAGGATTCAAAGGGGAAAACAAGGGGGGGGGCAGGGGGCACACAGGGGGGGGTTGGGGAAGGGGGGCGGGAGGGGGGACGCAGGGGGGCAGGCAAGGGGGGTAATTTTGGGGGAAAGGGAGGGGGGCGACGCAGGAGGGGGCCCCAGGGGGGGGTAAAGGGGGGGAAAGCAGGAGGGGGCAGGGGGAGCAGGGAAGGGAGGGAAACCTTTGGGGGGCAGGGATGGGAGGGACCCCAGGGGGGGTGGGAGGGGGGGGACCAAGGGAGTTTCGCAAAGGGGAAAAATCCCCAGGAGGGGTACGGGGAAAAGGGAGGGGGGGGATCAGGAGGCACACCCGGGGGGTTGGAAGGGGAGGGGGCGCAGGGGGACGGGGGGAGGGGTCAGGAGGGCGCTGGAGGGACGCCCCGGGGGAAAAAGGCAGGGGGGGGACCAGGAAGGAAACCCGGGGGGGGAAGGCAGGGGGGGAAAGAAAAGGGGGGACCCCAGGGGGGAAAAGGGAGGGGGGAGCAGGAGGGCACGGGGGGGAAGGGAAGGGGAACAGGGGGTCACGGGGGGGAAAGGGAGGGGGGGATGCCCGGAGGGGCACAGGGCAGAAAGCAGGGGGGGGATGCAGGGGGGAACCTTTGGGGTGAAGGGGAGGGGAGGGACGCCCGGGGCACCCCAAGGGAAAACGGGGGTGCGGGGGCGCAGGAGGCGGGAGGCGGGGAAGGAGGGGGGGGAAGCAAGGGGGGACACAGGGGGAGTAGGCAGGTTTTTGGGCGCGGGGGACACAGGGGGGAAGGGAGGGGAAGGGGCGCAGGGGGTCACAGGGGGAGCAGGCAGGTTAAGGGGCGCAGGAGGGGGGGCACAGCGGAAGTCTTTAGGGGAGGGGCGCCCGGGGGGACACAGGGGGGGAAGGCAGGGGAGGGACGGGGGACACTGGGGGAGAAGGCAGGGGAAAGGGGGGGCGGAGGGGCTAGGGCGAGCAGGCGGGAGGGACCGGGAGGAGCGGAAAGCAGGGGGGCAGGCAGGTTAGGGACGCAGGAGGGACACAGCGGGAAATTTTCATGGAGGGGCGCAGGGGGAGCAGGCGGGGGGGGACCCCAGGGGGGGTAGGGAGGCGAGGGACGCAGGGGGGGCCCCAGGGGGGGTAGGAAATTGGGGGGGAACGCAGGGGGGAAGCGGGGGGGAGCGCAAGGGGGGGACACAGGGGGAAACAGGGAGGGGAAAAGGGCGCTGGGGGGGTAAAAGGGGGGGGAAAAGGGAAAGGGTTTGGGAAACAGGAGGGACACCGGGGGGGGGGGGGAAGGGAGGGGGGGGGAAAGCAGGAAAAAACACAGGGGGGGAAAAGGCGGGGGGACGCAGGGGGGACAACCCGGGGGGGTAGGCAGGTTAGGGGGCAGGAGGTACGCAGGGGGGAAAAAGGGGGTTAAAAGGGAGGGGAGGGGCGCGGGGGTTTACGGGGGGAGCAGGGAGGGGGGGGACCCGGCGGGTAGGCGGGGGGGGGACGAGTAAAGACACAGGGGTTGAAGGCGGGGGGGGAAAGCCCGAAAGGGCCACGGGGGGGGGAAAGGCAGGGAGGGGCGCCAAAGGGGGGAAACGGGGGGCAGGGAGGGGAGGGACAAAGGGGGGGAGGGGAGGGGGGAGAAAGCAGGAGGGACCAGGGGAAAATAGGCAGGCAGGGGGTGCAGGGGGGACGCACTGGCGGAACCCGGGGGGAGACGCAGGGGGGGCAGGGGGAAAAAGGGGGGAGGGGCGCAGGAGGGAAAACAGGGGGAGCAGGGAAAGGGGGGGAAAGCAGGGGGGACAAAAGGGGGGGGCAGGAAAGGGGGGGGAACAGGGGGGGCAGGCAGGGGAGAGACGCAAAGGGGAGCGCAGAGGGGAAGGCGGGGGACGACGAAGGAGGGCACAGGGGGAGCAGGGGAGGGGAGGGACCCGGAAAGGGAAAACAGGGGGGGTAGGAAGGGGGGGGACGCAGGAGGGAAAGCCCGGGGGGGGCAGGGAAGGGGGGGGACACAGGCGGGGCAGCAGGGGGTTGGGGGCAGGGGGGGTAGGGAAAGGGGGGGAAAACGGGGGGGAAGGAGGGGAGGGATTTTGGGGGGGGTACAGGGGAAAAAAGGGTTAGGGGCACAGGGGGGCACAGGGGGGAGGGGAGGGGGGGGCGCAGGGGGAAAACAGGGGGGAAAGGGAGGGGGGGGAGAGGGAAAAGGGGCCCAAAGGGGAAAGGGAGGGGAGGGCGCAGGGGGGACGCAGGGGGGGGGTTTGGGACGGGAAAGGGGCGCAGGGAAAGGGGGCAGGGGGAGGACTCAGGAGGACGGGGTGGGGGACCCCAAAAGGGGGAAGGGAGGGGGGGGGACGAGGAAAGGGGCACAGGGGGGAAGGCAGGGGAGGGCGCAGGAGGGAAAAAAGGGAGAAGGCAGGGGAAAGGGGGCAGGGGGGGACACAGGGGGGAGGCAGGAGAGGGGGAAAAGGAGGGTCCAAGGGGGGGAAGGGGGGGTGGGGTGCGGGGACGCAAAGGGGAGAAGGGGAAAGGGGGGGGAAAGCAGGAGGGACGTCAGGGGGTGGGCGGGAAAGGACGGGGGAGGGGTTGGGAGGGGGAAACAGGCAGGGGGAAGTGACGCAAAAGTGACGCAGGGGGGGGAAGGGGAGGGGGGGGGCGGAGGGGCACGGGGGGGAAAGGGGGAGGTTTTTTGACGCAGGGGGGACAAAGGGGGAGTAGGGGAGGGGAAGGGGCCAAGAGAGACACGGGGAGAAAGCAGGGGGGGACGCAGGAGGGACAAGGGGAGCAGGCAGGGAAAAGGCACGGGGGAACAGGCAGGGGGGGGACGCAGGGGGGACGCGGGGGCCCAGGGGGGAAGCAGTGGAGAAGGCAAAGGGGGGGACATAGGGGGACTCAGGAACGCAGGGACTCAGGAGGGACCAAGGGGGGAAAGGGAGGGGGGGGAAGCGGAGGGGGCGCAGGGGGGGCAGAGGGGCGCAAGAAAGATTCAGGGGGAGAAGGCAGGGGGGGGACGCAGGAGGGGAAAAGGGGGAGTAAGCAGGTTAGGGAGCAGAGGGGCACCCGGGGGGTTTGGCAGGGGAGGGGGGGCGGGGACACGGGGGGGGAAAAAAAAAAGGGGGGGGAAAGGGGGGGAGGGGCGCAGGGGGGACGCGGGGGAGCAAGCAGGGGGGGAAGAAGGAAGGGGCCCCAGGGGGGCAAGGAAAGGGGGGGATGCAGGAGGGGGCCAGGGGGGGTTGGAAAGGGGGGGGACGGGAGGAGGGCCAGGGGGAACAAAGGGAAAGGAGGGACAAAAGGGGGGGCAGGCATGGGGGGGACGGCCCGGGGGGGTAGGCAGGGGAGGGCGCAGGGGGGGGTACGCAGGGAGGGACCTGGAGGGGTTTCAGGAGGAAAAGGCAGGGAGGGGGCCAGGAGGCCCCACAGGGGGGGTAGGAAGGGGAGGGACGCGGGGGCCCCAGGGGGGAGCAGGCAAAGGGGGGATACATTGGGAAAGCAGGGGGGGGACCCCGGGGGAGTAGGGAAAGGGAAAGGGGCGCAGGGGGACGCAGGGGGGAGCGGGGAAAGGGGGGACACAGGGGGAAAAAAGGAGGGATGGGCGCTGGAGGGGTTTAAAGGGGGGGAAGGCAGGGTTGGGGCACGGAGGGGCACAGGGGGGGGTTTTGGCGGGGGGGGACGCAGGAAAAACACAGGGGGAGAAGACCGGGGGGGGATCAGGGGGAACCCGGGGGGGGGTAGGCAGGTTAAGGGGCGCAGGAGGGCCCCAAAAGGGGGGACACAGGGGTTTGAAGGCAGGGGGGGGGACCAGGGGGGTCAGGGGGGAGCAGGCAAAAAGGGGGGACACAGGGGATAAAGGAGGGGGGGACCCCAGGACCGCACAGGGGTTTGAAGGGAGGGGAGGGACGCCAAAGGGGGCCACAGGGGGGAAGGCCCCGGGGAGGGACGCAGGAGGGGCACAGGGGGGGGGAAGGCCCCGGGGGGGGATGCAGGGGGGACGCCCCTGGGAGAAAGCCGCGGGGGGACGCAGGAAAGGGGCGCAGGGGAAAAGGCAGGGGGGGGACGCAGGAGGGGCAAAAGGGGGAGAGGCCCTGGGGGGGACCAGGAGGGACACAGGGGGGGGGCGGGGAGGGCCAAAGGGGGAGAGGGAGGGGAAAAGGGAGGAGGGACACAAAGGGGGGCAGGCAGGGGAGAGACGCAGGAGGGGGCACAGGGGGAAGCCCGAAAGGTTGGGCGCAGGAGGGGGGCACAGGGGGGGAAGGTAGGGGGGGGACGCAGGGGGACGCAGGGGGGAAAGGGAGGGGGGGGGCAGGAGGGGGGCAAAAGGGGGGGTAAGAGGTTTTGGGACGCAGGGGGACACAGGGGGTAGGGAGGGGGGGTAAAGCAGGAAAGGGGCCAAGGGGGGGCAAGCAAGGGGGGGGGACAAGGAGGGACCCCCAAAAAAAACAAAAGGAAAAGAACAAACAAATGGAATTTAAAAACAAAAAAAATGGAATAAGAACAAACAATATGGAAAAAGAACAAACCAAAAAGGGAAAAAGAAACAAACAAAATGGAAAAAGAACCAAAAAAAAATGGAATTTAAAAAACAAATGGAATAAGAACAAACAAATGGAAAAGAAAATAACAAAAAGGAAAGGCAGACAAAAAAAAAAAGGAAAAAGACAAAATGGGAAAAAGAAAGACAAAATGGAATAAGAACCGCCCAAAAGGAATTAAAAAAAAAAAAGGAATAAGAACAAAAAAAAATGGGAAAAAGAACAAAAAATGGGGAAACTGAAAAAAAAAATAGAAAAGAAAAAAGCAAAAGGGGAAAAAGAACAAACAAAATGGAAATTGAACAAAATGGAAATAAACACAAAAGGAATAGAACAAACAAAATGGAAAAGGAAAAGACAAAAAGGAACAGGAAAAAGACAAAATTTGGGAACCCGGAAAAGACAAAAAGGAATAAACGAAAAAAATGGAAAAAAAAAGGACAAAATGGAAAAGAACGGACAAAAAGCAAAAAGGAAAAGGCAAAATGGAATTTAAAAAGGAAAAAAATGGGAATCGAAGGGCAAAATGAAATTAAAAACGGACAAAATGAAAATGAATGGACAAAATGGAATAAAACAAAAAATGGGAAAAGGGGAACGGAAAAAAATGGGGAAAAAGAAGGGGGCAAAAGGAAAATAAAGAACGGCAAATGGAAAAAGGAAAAGCACAAATGGAATAGGAACGGACAAAAAAGGAATAGGAACGGGGCAAAAGGATTTTGGGAAAGGAAAAAAAAATGGAAAGGGAAAAAACAAATGGAAAAAGGAACGGCCCAAAAAAGGAAAAGAAAAAAAGGGGCCAAAAAAAAATAGGGCCCGACAAAATGGAAAATGAACGGCCCAAAAAAGGGAAAAGGAACAGACAAAATAAAATGGGAAAAGAAAAATGGGAAAAAAAACAAACTAAATGGAATAAAAACAAACAAAATAAAAAAAGAACAGACAAAATTTTCTAGGAACAACAAAAAAGGGAAAAAGAACAAAAAATGGAAAAAAGAAAAGGGGGGGGGGGGGGGGGGGGGGGGGGGGGGGGGGAAAAAAAAGGGGAAAAAGAACAAAAGAAAATGAAAGAACAGGAAAAAAATGGAAAAAAGAACAAACAAATTGGGAAAAAAACAAACAAAAAAGGGGGAAGAACAACAAAATGGGGAAAAGAACAAACAAAATGGAAAAAAACAAAAAAAAATTTAAAAAAAGAACAGACAAAATAAAAAAGGAACAGACAAAAAGGAATTTAAAAAACAAACAAAAAAAGGGAAATTTGAACAGACAAAATGGAAATAGAACAAACAAATTGGGAAAAAGAACGAACAAATGGGAAAAAAGAACGAACAAATGGGAAAAAAGAACAAAAAAAATTGGGAAAAAGGGAAAAAACAAATGGAAATAGAAAAAAACAAATGGAAAAAAGGAACAGACAAATGGAATTTGGAAAAGGGGGAAAAAGGGAAAAAAGGAAAGGAAAAAAATGGAATAAGAACGGAAAAAAATGGAAAAAGAACGGAAAAAATGGAATTGGGAAAGGAAAAAATGGCCAAAAGAACGGAGCAAAATGGAAAAGGAAAGGACAAAGTGGAATTGGAACAGAGAAAAAGGAAAAGGAACAACAAAATGGAATAGGAAAAAACAAAATGGAATAGGAACAGACAAAAAAGGAATAGGAAAAAAAACAAAAATGGGTAAAAACAAACCAAAAATGGAATAAGAAAAAAAAAAATGGGAAAAAGAAGAAAAAAAAATTTAATAAGAACAAAAGGAAAAAGAACCAAAAAAAATGGAAATTAAAAACAAACAAAAAGGAAAAAAGAAGAAACAAAAAAAGGAAAAAAGAACAAAAAAAAAATGGAAAATTTGAACGAACAAATGGAAATAGAAAAAGAAAAATCGAATAAGAACGAACCCAAAAAGGAATAAGAACGGGCAAAATGGAAAAAGAACGGAAAAAAATGGAAAAAAGAACGGCAAAAGGGAAAAAGAACGGCAAAATGGCATAAAAACGGACAAAAAAAGGAATAAGAACAGACAAAAAAGGGATAAGAACGGACAAAAAAGTAATAAGAACGGGCAAAAGAAAAAAAGAACGGGCAAAATGGAAAAAGAAAAGGACAAAATGTAAAAAAGAAAATGACAAATGGGAAAAGGGAAAGGACAATGGAAAAAAGAACAGGGCAAAATTGGGAAAAGGAACAGGAAAATGGAAAAAAGGGGAAAAGACAAAATGGGAAAAGGAACAGAGAAAATTTCAAAAGGAACAGACAAAAGGAATAGGAACGGACAAACTGGAAAAAAGGAACAAAAAAATGGAATAGGAAAGGACAAAATGGAAAAAGGAACAGGAAAATTTAAAGGAACAAGAAAATGGGAAAAGGAACGGGGCAAAAGGAATAGGAACAGACAAAATGGAATTTGGAACAAACAAACTGGGAAAAAAAAAAACAAAATGGAATAAGAAAAAACAAAATGGAAATAGAAAAAGACAAAATGGAAAAACACAGACAAAATGGAATAAGAACAAACAAAGGGTAAGAACAGACAAAATGGAAAAAAAACAACAAAATTTGGAAAAAAATGGGAAAAAGAAAGGACAAAAAGGAATAAGGGCGGGCAAAATGGAAAAAGAAAAGGCCAAAATGGGGTAAGAACGGACAAAATGGAAAAAGAACGGAAGGGAAATTTATAAAACGGACAAATGGAATAGGAACGGAACAAAATTTAAATAGGAACAGACAAAATTTGGGAAAAGGCAACAAAATTGGAAAAAGGAACAGAAAAAAATGGGAAAAAGAAAAAAACAAATGGAATAAGAACAGGGCCCAAAAAGGAATAAGCAAAGACAAATGGAATAAGAAACAAAATGGAATCTGAACAAAAAAAATGGAATAAGAACAAACAAAATGGAAAAAAACAAACCCAAAAAGGGTTTAAAAACAAAAAAAAAATGGTAAAAGAACAAACAAAATGGGGAAAAAGAACAAACAAATGGAAAAAAGAACAAAAAAAATGGAAATTGAACAAAAAAAATGGAAAATTTAAAAAACAAATGGAAAAAGAAAGAACAAAAGGAATAGAAAAGAACAAATGGAACAGGAACAGACCCAAAAATTTAACAGGAACACCAAAAAGGAATTTGGAAAAGACAAAAGGAAAAAGAACAGGCAAAAAGGTTAGCAACAAACAAAATGGAAGAAAAACAACAAAATGGAATAAGAACAAACAAAATGGAAAAGAACAAAAAAATGGAATAAGAACAAAAAAAAAGGAAAGGAACACAAAAAGGAATGAACAAGGGGCAAAATTGAATTAAAAGAACAAACAAAAAAAGGATAAGGGAAAAACCCAAAAGGGAAAAGAACGGGGCAAATGGAAAGGAACGGGACAAATGGGGAAAAGGAAAAAGACAAAAAGGGGAAACGGAAAAAGACAAAATGGAAAAAAGAACAACAAAAGGAATAAGAACAGGCAAAATGGAACAAGAACAGACAAAATGGAAATTTGAAAAATCAAATTGGGAAAAGAGAGACAAAATGGAATAAGAACAGACAAAAAAGGAAAAAGAACAACAATTTGGGAAAAAGAAACAAAATGGAATAAAACAAACAAAAAAGGATTTAAGAACAAACAAAATGGAATCTGAAAAAACAAAATGGAATAAGAACAGACAAAATGGAATATCAACGGACAAAATGGAAATTGAAAAAAACAAAAAGGGAAAAAGAAAAAACAAAAAAAAAATTTGGAAAAAAGAACAAACAAAAAGGGAAAAAAGCAAACAAAATGGGAAAAAAGAAAAAACAAAATGGAAAAAAAAAACAGACAAAAAAGGAAAAAGAACGGCAAAAAAGGGTAAGACCCGGGCAAAAAGGAAAAAATAAAAGACAAAAATGAATAAGAACGACAAATTTGGGAAAAAGAACAAACCAAAATTTGGGAAAAAGATCAAACAAAATGGGGAAAAAAACAAAAAAAATGGAAAAAAGAAAAAATGGAATTTAAAAACAAACAAATGGAATAAGAACTAACAAAATGGAAAAAGAAACAAACAAAATGGAACAAGAACAAAAAAAAAATGGAATAAGAACAAACAAATGGATAAGAAAAAAAAATGGAATAGAACAAACAAATGGAATAGAACACACAAATGGAATAGAACAAAGAAATGGAATAAAACAAACAAATGGAATAAGAACAAACAAAATGGAATAAGAACAGACAAAATGGAATAAGAACAAACAAAATGGAAATAGAACAAACAAATGGAAATAGAACAAACAAAATGGCAATAGAACAAACAAATGGGAATAGAACAAACAAATGGAAATAAAACAAACAAATGGAAATAAAGAAACAAATGGAAGTAGAACAACAAATGGAACAAGATCAACAAATGGAACAAGAACGAACAAATGGAACAAAAAGAAAAATGGAACAGGAACAGACAAAATGGAACAGGAACGAACAATTGGACAGGAACAGACAAAATGGAACAGGAATGGACAAAATGGAATAGGAACGGACAAAATGGAATAGGAACGGACAAAATGGAATAAGAACGGAACAAAATGGAATAGGAACGGACAAATAGAATAGGAACGGACAAATGGAATAGGGACAGACAAAATGGAATAGGAACGGACAAAATGGAATAGGAACAGACAAATGGAATAGGAACAGAGAAAATGGAATAGGAACAGAGAAAATGGAATAGGAACAGACAAAATGGAATAGGAACATACAAAATGGAATAGGAACAGACAAAATGGAATAGGAACAGACAAAATGGAATAGGAACAGACAAAATAAAATAGAACAGACGAAATGGAATAAGAACAGAGAAAATGGAAAAAGAAGAAACAAATTGGAATAAGAACAAACAAAATGGAATATGAACAAACAAAATGGAATAAGAAATAAGAACAGACAAAATGGAATAAGAACAGACAAAATGGAATAAGAACAGACAAAATGGAATAAGAACAGACAAAATGGAATAAAAACAAACAAAATGGATCTTTAATAAATGTTAGCGAACCGCCCAGAAACGTGGACAAACGAGTCACAAGACAAAACAAAAAAAACGCGTTTCGACCTCTTAGTTTTTCGTCGGGTGATGTATAAACGAATAAACAACGAGAATTCACTTAGCTTTGATCGCATCAGATCGCTCAGGTTCAGCGCAAGGAAGAAGGCGTTGAATGAGAACGAGCTGTTGGAAGGAAATAGTGATGAGTCAAAGTCGTAATGATGATAATAATTTTAAACTGATAGGAATCTTATAATGGTCAGAATATTGGGGGGGGGGGGGGGGGGGGGGGAGACAGGATCAATCTTGGTGTCAATAAGTAGGGTATGGGAGAAAGGAAGTGGGTTAGAGGATTTTTAAGCAGCAGGGTTGCCGGGGCAACAGTCCCAGAGGCGAAGGCGATTCTGATGTCAATGTTAGTGGTAGTATCAATACAAGCAATAGCATACGAATAATACTGGCTAACAACGACAGTGAAGGTTAAGGTAACAAAAGCATGATACAGAAACATATTTAGAAAATACATTTTTAATAATAATCAAAAATAAATAAAGGAAACATTTAAAAAATAATAAATAAATGAATAAAAAAAATATATTTAAAAAAAAAATTTAAATAAATAAATAAATAAAAAAAATAAAATAAAAAAAAATAGAAAAAAAATAAAATAAAAATTTAAAAAAAAATAATAATATAATAAAAAAATAAAAATAAAATAATGATAATAAATGCATAAATCAGTAGCTATAAGTTATGTGTGAGGTGAATAGTGGGAGATAAGGTAGTATGTTGTGTGTTGTGGGAGGATATTGTGGGCTGAGATTGAAGTGGTGGGTTGGTACTGTTACTTTAAGGTGTTGATGCTATTGAGGGTGGAGGGAAGAAGGGGGAAAGGGGTTTTAAAACCGTACTAACTGGGGGAGGGGGAGGGGCAACATATTCACACCTATACACAAAATCTCTCTCTCCTCTCTCTCTATTTCCCCCCCCACCCCCACCCCTCCCCCTTCACGACCAACGATATTAAGGAGATAGCATTCTATTCATTATGTGTGTGTGAATGTGCGTGAGTGAGTGTGAGTGTGTGTGTGTGTGTGTGTGTGTGGTGTGTGTGTGTGTGTGTGGTGTGTGTGTGTGTGTGTTGTGTGTGTGTCTGTGTGTGTGTGTGTGTTTCCATGTGAAATATCAGCCTTATCATTGGTTGCCCCCACCCCCCCCCCCAACCCAACCGCCATACCCACCAAAATCACTACACACATCATTTTAGGGTAGGAGGGGGAGGGGGGGGGGTAAGTCGATTGATGTAGCAAATGGAGAGACTCGGAGAGTGTAGGAAAGGGAAGAGGATGATAGCTTTCAACCTATGTCTGAGGTAAACAGAGTAGGGTGGCGTAGGTGGAGGATATTTCAGGTTGGAGCTGCAGAGATGGAATGGCACATACTACTTTTGGACGTTTTATGCCATGGGTGACGGTGGCCCAGTTTTGGCAATGAGATGAGATTCCTGCATAAAGCGTTCCAAGTTGTCACTCTTAAGATTGCCAAAGTGCCAAGACTTTGACATGGTTGATGTTGTGTTGGGCATGGTTGAAGTGTAGAGCGACTGGTTTGGGCCGATGGTGGCGGATTGTCGGCCAGTGTTCAGAGATGCGTGTCTCAAGTGTGCGAGATGTCTCACCTACATAGATCTTATCGCACAGCTGACAGTGGATGGCATACACAATGTTGTGGCTCTGGCAGGAGAAAGTGTGTTTAATAGTGAAAGAGCCTGTGGGGCCATGTAGGATGGTGTCTGGTTTGGTGAGAGAGCAGATTTTGCAGTTGGGTTTAGAGCAGGGGAAAGTACCTGGTGGCTTAGGTGTGAAGATTTTGTTCAGCTTAGAGCGCACCAGTAGGTCTTTGAGGTTTTTGTCACGTTTGAAAGTGATCATAGGTTTCGTCTCAAAGTCTGTTCTTTATTCCATTTTTGTCTGTTCTTATTCCATTTTATCTGTTCCTATTCCATTTTGTTTGTTTCTGTTCCATTTTGTCTATTCCTGTTCCATTTTGTCTGTTCTTGTTCCATTTTGTCTGTTCCTGTTCCAATTGTTCGTTCCTGTTCCATTTTGTCTGTTCCTGTTCCATTTGTTCGTTCTTGTTCCATTTGTTCGTTCTTGTGCCATTTGTTTGCTCTTATTCCATTTGTTTGTTCTTATTCCATTTGTTTGTTCTTATTCCATTTGTTTGTTCTTATTCCATTTGTTCTTATTCCATTTTGTTTGTTCTTATTCAATTTTGTTTGTTCTTATTCCATTTTGTTTGTTCTTATTCCATATTGTTTGTTCTTATTCCTTTAGTCTGTTCTTATTCCATTTTGTCTGTTCTTATTCCATTTGTCTGTTCTTATTCCATTTGTCTGTTCTTATTCCGTTTTGTCTGTTCTTATTCCATTTTGTCTGTTCTTATTCCATTTTGTGTGTTCCTATTCCATTTTGTCATTTCCTATTCCATTTTGTCTGTTCCTATTCCATTTTGTCTGTTCCTATTCTATTTTGTCTGTTCCTATTCCATTTTTCTCTGTTCCTATTTCATTTTCTCTGTTACTATTCCATTTTCTCTGTTCCTATTCCATTTTGTCCGTTCTTATTCCATTTAGTCCGTTCTTATTCCATTTTGTCCGTTCTTATTCCATTTTGTTTCGTTCTTATTCCATTTGTTCGTTCTTATTCCACTTGTTCGTTCTTATTCCATTTGTTTGTTCGTTCTTATTCCATTTGTTCGTTCTTATTCCATTTGTTCGTTCTATTTCCATTTGTTCATTCTATTCCATTTGTTCGTTCTATTTCCATTTTGTTCGTGCTATTTCCATTTTGTTTGTTCTTATTCCATTTTGTCTGTTCTTATTGCATTTTGTCTGTTCTTATTCCATTTTGTCTGTTCTTATTCCATTTTGTCGTTTCTTATTCCATTTTGTCGGTTTCTTATTCCATTTTGTCTGCTCTTATTCCATTTTGTCTGTTCTTATTCGATTTTGTCTGTTCTTATTCCATTTTGTCTGTTCCTATTCCATTTTGTCTGTTCCTGTTTCATTTTGTCGGTTCCTATTCCATTTTGTCTGTTCCTCTTCCATTTTGTCTGTTCCTGTTCCATTTTGTCTGTTCCTGTTCCATTTTGTCTGTTCCTGTTCCATTTGTTCGTTCTATTTCCATTTGTTTGTTCTATTTCCATTTTGTTTGTTCATATTCCATTTGTTTCTTCTTATACCATTTTGTTTGTTCTTATTCCATTTTGTTTGTTGTTATTCCATTTTGTTTGTTCTTATTCCATTTTGTTTGTTCTTATTCCATTTTGTTTGTTCTTCTTCCATTTGTCTGATCTTATTCCATTTTGTTTGTTCTTATCCATTTTGTCTGTTCTCATTCCATTTGTCTGTTCTTATTCCATTTTGTCTGTTCTTATTCCATTTTGTCTGTTCTTATTCCATTTTGTTTTCCTCTTATTCCATTTTGTTTTCTTCTTTTTCCATTTTCTCTGTTCTTATTCCATTTTGTCTGTTCTTATTCCATTTTGTCTGTTCCTATTTTATTTTGTCTGTTCCTATTCCATTTTGTCTGTTCCTATTCCATTTTGTCTGTTCCTATTCCATTGTGTCTGTTCCTATTCCATTTGTCTCTTCCTATTCCATTTTGTCCGTTCCTATCCATTTTCCTGTTCATTTTTTCGTTCTTATTCCATTTTGTTCGTTCTATTTCCATTTGTTCGTTCTATTCCATTTTTGTCTGTTCCTATTCCATTTGTGTCTGTTCCTATTCCATTTTCTCTGTTCCTATTCCATTTTCTCTGTTCCTATTCCATTTGTCTGTTCCTATTCCATTTTGTCCGTTCCTATTCCATTTGTCCGTCCTATTCCATTTGTCCGTTCCTATTCCATTTTGTCCGTTCTTATTCCATTTGTCCATTCTTATTCCATTTTGTCCGTTCTTATTCCATTTTGTCCGTTCCTATTCCATTTTGTCCGTTCCTGTTCCATTTTTTTGTTCCTGTTCCATTGTTCGTTCCTGTTCCATTTTGTCTGTTCCTGTACCATTTGTTCGTTCTTGTTCTATTTGTTCGTTCTTGTTCCATTTGTTTGTTCTTGTTCCATTTGTTTGTTCTATTTCCATTTGTTTCTTCTATTTCCATTTGTTTGTTTAATTTCCATTTGTTTGTTCTATTTCCATTTTGTTTGTTCTATTTTCATTTGTTTGTTCTTATCATTTTGTTTGTTCTTATTCCATTTTGTTTGTTCTTATTCGATTTTGTTTGTTCTTATTCCATTTTGTTTGTTCTATTTCCATTTTCTTTGTTCTATTTCCATTTTGTTTGTTCTTATTCCATTTTGTCTGTTCTTATTCCATTTTGTCTGTTCTTATTCCATTTGTCTGTTCGTATTCCATTTTGACTGTTCCTATTCCATTTTGTCTGTTCCTATTCCATTTTTTCTGTTCCTATTCCATTTTGTCATTTCCTATTCCATTTTGTCTGTTCCTATTCCATTTTTTTCTGTTCCTGTTCCATTTTGTCATTTTCTATTCCATTTTGTCTGTTCCTATTCCATTTCTGTGTTCCTATTCTATTTTGTCTGTTCCTATTCCATTTTCTCTGTTCCTATTCCATTTGTCTGTTCCTATTCCATTTTCTCTGTTCCTATTTCATTTTCTCTGTTCCTATTCCATTTTCTCTGTTCATATTCCATTTTGTCCGTTCCTCTTCCATTTTCTCTGTTCCTATTCCATTTTGTCCGTTCTTATTCCATTTTGTCCGATGTTATTCCATTTTGTCCGTTCCTATTCCATTTTGTCCGTTCCTATTCCATTTAAGTCCGTTCTTATTCCATTTTTGTCCGTTCTTATTCCATTTTGTTCGTTCTTATTCCATTTGTTCGTTCTTATTCCATTTGTTCGTTCTATTTCCATTTTGTTCATTCTATTCCATTTGTTCGTTCTATTTCCATTTTGTTCGTTCTATTTCCATTTTGTTTGTTCTTATTCCATTTTTGTCTGTTCTTATTGCATTTTGTCTGTTCTTATTCCATTTTGTCTGTTCTTATTTCATTTTTCGGTTCTTATTCCATTTTGTCTGTTCTTATTCCATTTTGGTCTGTTCGTATTCCATTTTGTCTGTTTTTATTCGATTTTGTCTGTTCTTATTCCATTTGTATGTTCCTATTCCATTTTGTCTGTTCCTGTTCCATTTTGTCGGTTCTTATTCCATTTTGTCTGTTCCTCTTCCATTTTGTCTGTTCCTGTACCATTTTGTCTGTTCCTGTTCCATTTTGTCTGTTCCTGTTCCATTTGTTCGTTCTAATTCCATTTGTTTGTTCTATTTCCATTTGTTTGTTCTATTTCCATTTGTTTGTTCTATTTCACTTTTGTTTGTTCTATTTCCATTTTGTTTGTTCGTATTCCATTTTGTTTGTTCTTTTACCATTTTGTTTGTTCTTATTCCATTTTGTTTGTTTTTATTCCATTTTGTTTGTTCTTATTCCATTTTGTTTGCTCTTATTCCATTTTGTTTGTTCTTATTCCATTTGTCTGTTCTTATTCCATTTTGTCTGTTCTTATTCCATTTTGTCTGTTCTTATTCCATTTTGTCTGTTCTTATTCCATTTGTCTGTTCTTATTCCATTTTGTTTGTTCTTATTCCATTTTGTCTTTTCCTATTCCATTTGTCTTTTCCTATTCCATTTTTTTTTTCTTATTCCATTTTGTTTGTTCCTATTCCATTTTGTCTGTTCCTATTCCATTTTGTCTGTTCCTGTTCCATTTTGTCTGCTCCTGTTCCATTTGTTCGTTCGTGTTCCATTTGTTCGTTCTTGTTCCTTTTGTTCGTTCTTGTTCCATTTGTTTGTTCTTGTTCCATTTGTTTGTTCTATTTCCATTTGTTTGTTCTATTTCCATTTTTTTTGTTCTATTTCCATTTTGTTTGTTCTATTTCCATTTTGTCTTTCATATCCATTTTTTTCTGTTCCTTTCCATTTTTTCTGTTCCTGTTCCATTTGTCTGTTCCTGTTCCATTTTGTTGTTCCTCTTCCATTTGTTGGTTCTATTCCATTTGTTCGTTCCCTTTCATTTGTTGTTCTTTTCCATTTGTTTGGTCTATTTCCATTTGTTTGTTCTTATTCCATTTTTGTTGTTCTTATTCCATTTTGTTGTTCTTATTCCATTTTATTTGTTTTTATTCCATTTGTTGTTCTTATTCCATTTTGTTTCTTATTCCATGTGTCTGTTCCTATTCCATTTTGTCTGTTTCTTATTCCATTTTGTGTTGTTCTTATTCCATTTTGTCCGTTTTTTATTCCATTTTGTCCGTTCTTATTCCATTTTGTCCGTTCTTACTCCATTTTGTCCGTTCTTAGTCCATTTTGTTTCGTTCTTATTCCATTTTGTTTGTTCTTATTCCATTTTGTTCGTTCTTATTCCATTTTGTCCGTTCTATTCCATTTTGTTCGTTCTTATTCCATTTGTTCGATCTTTTTCCATTTGTTGTTCTATTCCATTTGTTCGTTCTGTTTCCATTTGTTCGTTCTATTTCCATTTTGTTGTTCTATTTCCATTTTGTTTGTTCTATTTTCATTTGTTGTTTCTTATTGCTTTTGTTTGTTCTTATTCCATTTTGTTTCTTCTATTCCATTTTGTCCGTTCTATTCCATTTTGTTCGTTCTTATTCCTTATGTTCGTTCTATTTCCATTTTCTTTGTTCTATTTCCATTTGTTTGTTCTTATTCCATTTTGTCTGTCTTATTCCATTCTTTGTCTGTTCTTATTCATTTTGTCTGTTCTTATTCCATTTTGTCTGTTCTTATTCCATTTTGACTGTTCCTATTCCATTTTGTCTGTTCCTATTCATTTTTCTGTTCCTATTCCATTTTGTCATTTCCTATTCCATTTTGTCTGTTCCTATTCCATTTTTCTGTTCCTGTTCCATTTTGTCATTTTCTTTCATTTTGTCTGTTTTCCCATTCCATTTTCTGTGTTCCTATTCTATTTTTCTGTTCTATTCCATTTTCTTGTTCCTATTCCATTTGTCTGTTCCTATTTCCATTTTCTCTGTTCCTATTTCATTTTCTCTGTTCCTATTCCATTTTCTCTGTTCATATTCCATTTTGTCCGTTCCTATTCCATTTTCTCTGTTCCTATTCCATTTTGTCCGTTCTTTCCATTTTGTCCGATGTTATTCCATTTTGTCCGTTCCTATTCCATTTTGTCCGTTCCTATTCCATTTAGTCCCGTTTTCTTATTCCATTTTGTCCGTTCTTATTCATTTTGTTCGTTCTTATTCCATTTTTTTCGTTCTTATTCCATTTGTTCGTTCTATTTCCATTTTGTTCATTCTATTCCATTTGTTCGTTCTATTTCCATTTTGTTCGTTCTATTTCCATTTTGTTTGTTCTTATTTCCATTTTGTCTGTTTTATTGCATTTGTCTGTTCTTATTCCATTTTGTCTGTTTCTATTTTTTTTTTTTCGGTTCTTATTCCATTTTGTCGGTTCTTATTCCATTTTGCTGTTCGTATTCCATTTTGTCTGTTTTTATTCGATTTTGTCTGTTCTTATTCCATTTTGTTATTTTTTCCATTTTTTGTCTGTTCCTTCCATTTTGTTGGTTCTTATTCCATTTTGTCTGTTCCTCTCCATTTTGTCTGTTCCTGTACCATTTTGTCTGTTCCTGTTCCATTTTGTTTCCTGTTCCATTTGTTCGTTCTATTCCATTTGTTTGTTCTATTTCCATTTGTTTGTTCTATTTCCATTTGTTTGTTCTATTCACTTTTGTTTGTTCTATTTCCATTTTGTTTGTTCTTATTCCATTTTGTTTGTTCTTATTACAATTTTGTTTGTTCTATTCCATTTTGTTTGTTTTTATTCCATTTTGTTTGTTCTTATTCCATTTGTTGCGTTCTATTCCATTTTGTTGTTCTTATTCCATTTGTCTGTTCTTATTCCATTTTGTTTGTTCTTATTCCATTTTGTTGTTCTTATTCCATTTTGTCTGTTCTTATTCCATTTTGTCTGTTCTTATTCCATTTTGTCTTCTTATTCCATTTTGTTTGTTCTTATTCCTTTTTGTCTTTTCCTATTCCATTTTCTTTTTCCTATTCCATTTGTTTTTTCTTATTCCATTTTTTTGTTCCTATTCCATTTTGTCTGTTCCTATTCCATTTTGTCTGTTCTTTCCATTTTGTCGTCTGTCCATTTGTTTGTTCGTTGTTCATTTTGTTCGTTCTTGTTCCATTTTTTTTGTTCGTTCTTGTTCATTTGTTTGTTCTTGTTCCATTTGTTTGTTCTATTTCCATTTGTTTGTTCTTTTCATTTTTTTGTTGTTCTATTTCCATTTTGTTCTTTGCTTATTTTCACATTTTGTCTGTTCCTTTTCCATTTTGTCTGTTCTATTCCCTTTTGTCTGTTCTTTTCCATTTTGTCTGTTCCTATTCCATTTTGTCTGTTCTCTTCCATTTTGTTTTCTATTCCATTTGTTCGTTCCATTTCCATTTGTTTGTTTCTATTTCCATTTGTTTGGTTCTTTTTTCCATTTTGTTGTTCTTATTCCATTTTGTTGTTCTTATTCCATTTTGGGTTTTTTCTTATTCCATTTTATTTGTGTTTTATTCCATTTTGTTTGTTCTTATTCCATTTTGTTTCTCTTATTCCATTGTGTCTGTTCCTATTCCATTTTGTCTGTTCTTTTTCCATTTTGTCTGTTCTTTTTCCATTTTTTCCGTTCTTATTCCATTTTGTCCGTTCTTATTCCATTTTGTCCGTTTTTTCCATTTTGTCCGTTCTTAGTCCATTTGTTCGTTCTTATTCCATTTTGTTTGTTCTTTTTCTATTTTGTTCGTTCTTATTCCTTTTTTTCCGTTCTTATTCGATTTTGTTCGTTCTTATTCCATTTTGTTCGTTTTTTTTCCAATTGTTCGTTCTATTTCCATTTGTTCGTTTTGTTTCCATTTGTTCGTTCTATTTCCATTTGTTCGTTCTGTTTCCATTTGTTGTTCTATTTCCATTTTGTTTGTTCTATTTCCAAATTTTGTTTGTTCTATTTCATTTTGTTTGTTCTTATTGCATTTTGTTTGTTCTTATTCCATTTTGTTTTTCTTATTCCATTTTGGGCCGTTCTTATTCCATTTTGCTCGTTTTTTATTCCATTTTGTCTTTCCTATTCCATTTTGTCCGTTTTTATTCCATTTTGTCCGTTGTTATTCTATTTTGTCCGTTCCTATTCCCTTTTGTCGTTCCTTTCCATTTAGTCCGTTCTTATTCCATTTTGTTTCCCTTCTTATTCCATTTTGTTTCGTTCTTTATTTCCCTTTGTTCGTTCTTATTCCATTTGTTTGTTCTTATTCCATTTGTTCGTTCTATTTCCATTTTTTTTCATTCTATTCCATTTGGTTTGTTCTATTTCCATTTGTTCGTTCTATTTTCCAATTTTTTTTGTTTTTTACATTTGTCTGTTCTTATTGCATTTTGTCTTTCTTATTCCTTTTGTCTGTTCTTATTGGCAATTTTGTGGTTTTTATTCCATTTTCTCCTGTTCTTATTCCATTTTGTCTGTCTTATTCGATTTTGTCTGTTCTTATTCCATTTTGTCTGTTCCTATTCCATTTGTCTGTTCCTGTTCCATTTTGTCTGTTCCTATTCAATTTTGTCTTTTCCTCTTCCCTTTTGTCTGTTCCTGTTCCATTTTGTCTGTTCCTGTTTCCATTTTGTCTGTTCCTGTTCCATTTGTTCGTTCTAATTCCATTTTGTCTGTTCCTATTCCATTTTGTCTGTTCCTGTTCCATTTTGTCGCTCCTGTTCCATTTGTTCGCTCCTGTTCCATTTGTTCGTTCTTGTTCCATTTGTTTGTTCTATTCCCATTTGTTTGTTCTATTTCCATTTTGTTTGTTCTATTTCCATTTTGTTTGTTCTATTTCCATTTTGTCTGTTCCTATTCCATTTTTGTCTGTTCCTCTTCCATTTTGTCTGTTCCTGTTCCGTTTTGTCTGTTCCTGTTCCATTTTGTCTGTTCCTCTTCCATTTGTTGGTTCTATTCCATTTGTTCGTTCTATTTCCATTTGTTTGTTCTATTTCCATTTGTTTGTTCTATTTCCATTTGTTTGTTCTATTTCCATTTGTTTGTTCTATTTCCATTTGTTTGTTTTTATTCCATTTTGTTTGGTCTTATTCCATTTTTGTTGCTTATTCCATGTGTCTGTTCCTATTCCATTTTGTCTGTTCTTATTCCATTTTGTGTGTTCTTATTCCATTTTGTCCGTTCTTATTCCATTTTTGTCCCGTTTTATTCCATTTTGTCCGTTCTTATTCCATTTTGTTTGTTCTTATTCTATTTTGTTCGTTCTTATTCCTTTTTGTCCGTTCTTATTCGATTTTGTTCGTTCTTATTCCATTTTGTTCGTTCTATTTCCATTTTGTCTGTTCTATTCCATTTGTCTGTTTCTATTCCATTTTCTCTGTTCCTATTTCCATTTTCTCTGTTCCTATTCCATTTTGCCGTTCCTATTTCATTTTGTCTGTTCCTATTCCATTTTGTTCCGTTCTTATTCCATTTTTGTCCGGTTCTATTCCATTTTGTCCGTTTTTATTCCATTTTGTCCGTTCTTATTCCATTTTGTTTGTTCTTATTTCATTTTGTCTGTTCTTATTCCATTTTGTCCGTTCTTATTCCATTTTGTCCGTTCTTATTCCATTTTGTCCGTTCTTATTCCATTTTGTTCGTTCTTGTGTTCCATTTTGTCCGTTCTTATTCCATTTTGTTCGTTCTATTCCATTTGTTCGTTCTATTCCATTTTCTTTGTTCTATTTCCATTTGTTTGTTCTATTTCCATTTGTTTGTTCTTATTCCATTTTGTCTGTTCTTATTCCATTTTGTCTGTTCCTTAGTTCATTTTGTTTGTTCTTATTCCATTTTGTCTGTTCTTATTCCATTTTGTCTGTTCTTATTCATTTTGACCGTTTTATTTCCATTTTTGTCTGTTCTTATTCCATTTTGTCCGTTTTATTCAATTTTGTCCGTTCTTATTCCATTTTTTCGTTCTTATTCCATTTTGTCCGTTCTTATTCCATTTTGTTTGTTCTTATTCCATTTTGTTTGTTCTTATTCCATTTTGTCTGTTCTTATTCCATTTTGTCTGTTCTTATTCCATTTTGTCCGTTCTTATTCCATTTTGTCCGTTCTTATTCCATTTTGTCTGTTCTTATTCCATTTTGTCCGTTCTTATTCCATTTTGTCTGTTCTTATTCCATTTTGTCTGTTCTTTTCCATTTTGTCCGTTTCTTATTCCACTTTGTCGTTCTTATTCCATTTTGTCCGTTCTTATTCATTTTGTCCGTTCTTAGTCCATTTGTTCGTTCTTATTCCATTTTGTCCGTTCTTATTCCATTTTGTCCGTTCTTATTCCATTTTGTCCGTTCCTATTCCATTTTATCCATTCCTATTCCATTTTGTCCGTTCCTGTTCCATTTTGTCTGTTCCTTTCCATTTTGTCTGTTCCTTGTTCCATTTGTTCGTTTTTGTTCCATTTGTTTCGTTCTTGTTCCATTTGTTGATCTTGTTCCATTTGTTTGTTCTACTTCCATTTGTTTCTTCTATTTCCATTTGTTTGTTTTTATTTCCATTTGTTTGTTCTATTTCCATTTTGTTTGTTCTATTGCCATTTTGTTTTGTTCTATTTCCATTTTGTTGTTCTATTTCCATTTTGTTTGTTCTTATTCCATTTTGGTCTGTTCTTATTCCATTTTGTCTGTTCTTATTCCGTTTTGTCTGTTCTTATCCATTTTTGTCTGTTCTTATGTCCATTTTGTCTGTTCCTATTCCATTTTGTCTGTTCTTATTTCCATTTTGACTGTTCCTATACCATTTTGTCTGTTCCTATTCCATTTTGTCTGTTTCCTATTCCATTTTGTCATTTTCTATTCCATTTTGTCTGTTCCTATTCCATTTTCTCTGTTCCATTTTTTTTGTCTGTTCCTATTCCATTTTTCTGTTCCTATTTCATTTTGTCTGTTCCTATTCCATTTTCTCTGTTCCAATTCCATTTTGTCCGTTCCTATTCCATTTTGTCTGTTCCTATTCCATTTGGTCCGTTCTTATTCCATTTAGTCCGTCTTATTCCATTTAGTCGTTCTTATTCCATTTTGTCCGTTCTTATTCCATTTGTTTCGTTCTTATTCCATTTGTTCGTTTCTTATTCCATTTTTTCGTTCTATTTCCATTTGTTCATTCTATTCCATTTGTTCGTTCTATTTCCATTTTGTCGTTCTATTTCCATTTTGTTTGTTCTTATTGCATTTTGTCTGTTCTTATTGCATTTTTGTCTGTTCTTATTCCATTTTGTCTGTTCTTATTCCATTTTGTCGGTTCTTATTCCATTTTGTCGGTTCTTATTCCACTTTGTCGGCTCTTATTCCATTTTGTTTGTTCTTATCCATTTTGTCCTGTTCTTATTCGATTTTGTCTGTTCTTATTCCATTTTGTCTGTTCTATTCGATTTTGTCTGTTCTTATTCCATTTTGTCTGTTCCTATTCCATTTTGTCTGTTCCTGTTTCATTTTGTCGGTTCTATTCCATTTTGTCTGTTCCTCTTCCATTTTGTCTGTTCCTGTTCCATTTGTCTGTTCCTGTTCCATTTTGTCTGTTCTGTTCCATTTGTTCGTTCTATTTCCATTTGTTTGTTCTATTTCCATTTGTTTGTTCTATTTCCATTTGTTTGTTCTATTTCCTTTGTTTGTTCTATTTCACTTTTGTTTGTTCTATTTCCATTTTGTTTCTTCTTATTCCATTTTGTTTGTTCTTATACCTTTTGTTTGTTCTTATTCCATTTTGTTTGTGTTTATTCCATTTTGTTTTGTTCTTTTCCATTTTGTTTGTTCTATTCTATTTTGTTTGTTCTTATTCCATTGTCTGATCTTATTCCATTTTGTTTGTTCTTATTTCATTTTGTCTGTTCTCATTCCATTTTGTCTGTTCTTATTTCCATTTTGTCTGTTTCTTATTCCATTTTGTTGTTCTTATTCTATTTTGTTTCTTCTTATTCCATTTGTTTCTTCTTTTTCCATTTTCTCTGTTCTTATTCCATTTTGTCTGTTCTATTCCATTTTGTCTGTTCCTATTTATTTTGTCTGTTCCTATTCCATTTTGTCTGTTCCTATTCCATTTTGTCTGTTCCTATTCCATTTTGTCTGTTTCTATTCCATTTTGTCCGTTTCCTATTCCATTTTTGTCTTTTCCTATTTCCATTTTGTCCGTTTTTATTCCATTTTGTCCGTTGTTATTCTATTTTGTCCGTTCCTATTCATTTTGTCCGTTCCTATTCCATTTAGTCCGTTCTTATTCCATTTTGTCCGTTCTTATTCCATTTTGTTCGTTTTCTTATTCCATTTGTTCGTTCTTATTCCATTTTGTCGTTCTTATTCCATTTGTTCGTTCTATTTTCCATTTTGTTCATTCTATTCCATTTGTTCGTTCTATTTCCATTTTGTTCGTTCTATTTCCATTTTGTTTGTTCTTATTACATTTTGTCTGTTCTTATTGCATTTTGTCTATTCTATTCCATTTTGTCTGTTCTTATTGCATTTTGTCGGTTCTTATTCCATTTTTGTCGGTTTCTTATTCCATTTTCTCTGTTCTATTCCATTTTGTCCGTTCTTATTCGATTTTGTCTGTTCTTATTCCATTTGTCTGTTCCTATTTCCTATTCCATTTTGTCTTTTCCTGTTCATTTTGTCTGTTCCTATTCAATTTTGTCTTTTCTCTTCCATTTTGTCTGTTCCTGTTCCATTTTGTCTGTTCCTGTTCCATTTTGTCGTTCCTTTCCATTTGTTCGTTCTAATTCCATTTTGTCTGTTCCTATTCCATTTTGTCTGTTCTGTTCCATTTTGTCTGCTCCTGTTCCATTTGTTCGTTCCTTTTCCATTTGTTCGTTCTTGTTCCATTTGTTTGTTCTTATTTCCATTTGTTTGTTCATTTCCATTTTGTTTGTTCTATTTCCATTTTGTTTGTTCCTATTCCATTTTGTCTGTTCTCTTCCATTTTGTCTGTTCCTGTTCCGTTTTGTCTGTTCCTGTTCCATTTTGTCTGTTCCTCTTCCATTTGTTCGTTCTATTCCATTTGTTCGTTCTATTTCCATTTGTTTGTTCTATTTCCATTTGTTTGTTCTATTTCCATTTGTTTGTGTTCTATTTCCATTTGTTTGTTCTATTTCCATTTTGTTTGTTCTTATTCCATTTTGTTTGTTCTTATTCTATTTTATTTGTTTTTATTCCATTTTGTTTGGTCTTATTCCATTTTGTTTCTTATTCCATGTGTCTGTTCCTATTCCATTTTGTCTGTTATTATTCCATTTTGTCTGTTCTTATTCCATTTTGTCGTTCTTATTCCATTTTGTCGTTCTTATTCCATTTTGTCCGTTCTTATTCCATTTGTTTGTTCTTATTCTATTTTGTTCGTTCTTATTCCTTTTTGTCCGTTCTTATTCGATTTTGTTCGTTCTTATTCCATTTTGTTCGTTGTATTTCCATTTTTGTCTGTTCCTATTCCATTTGTCTGTTTCTATTTCCATTTTCTCTGTTCCTATTCCATTTTCTCTGTTCCTATTCCATTTTGCCGTTCCTATTTCATTTTGTCTGTTCCTATTCCATTTTGTCCGTTCTTATTCCATTTTGTCCGTTCCTATTCCATTTTTGTTCCGTTTTTATTCCATTTTGTCCGTTCTTATTCCATTTTGTTTGTTCTTATTTCATTTTGTCTGTTCTTATTCCATTTTGTCCGTTCTTATTCCATTTTGTCCGTTCTTATTCCATTTTGTTCCGTTCTTATTCCATTTTGTCCGTTCTTATTCCATTTTGTTCGTTCTTGTTCCATTTTGTCGTTCTTATTCCATTTTGTTCGTTCTATTTCCATTTGTTCGTTCTATTTCCATTTCTTTGTTCTATTTCCATTTGTTTGTTCTATTTCCATTTTGTTTGTTCTTATTCCATTTTGTCTGTTCTTATTCCATTTTGTCTGTTCTTAGTTCATTTTGTTTGTTCTTATTCCATTTTGTCTGTTCTTATTCCATTTTGTCCGTTCTTATTCCATTTTGTCTGTTCTTATTCCATTTTGTCCGTTCTTATTCCATTTTGTCCGTTCTTATTCCATTTTTTTCCGTTCTTACTCCATTTTGTCCGTTCTTATTCCATTTTGTTTGTTCTTATTCCATTTTGTTTGTTCTTATTCCATTTTGTCTGTTCTTATTCCATTTTGTCTGTTCTTATTCCATTTTGTCCGTTCTTATTCCATTTTGTCGTTCTTATTCCATTTTGTCTGTTCTTATTCCATTTTGTCCGTTCATATTCCATTTTGTCTGTTCTTATTCCATTTTGTCCGTTCTATTCCATTTTGTCCGTTCTTATTCCATTTTGTTTGTTCTTATTCCATTTTGTCTGTTCTATATCCATTTTGTCTATTCTTATTCCCATTTTTTTCTGTCTCTATTCCATTTTGTCTGTTCTTATTCAATTTTGTCTAGTTCCTATTCCATTTTTGACTGTCCTATTCCATTTTGTCTGTTCCTTTCCCATTTTGTTGTTCCTGTCATTGTTCGTTCTATTCATTTGTTCGTTCTATTCCATTTGTTCGTTCTTATTCCATTTGTTTGTTTTTGTTCCATTTGTTCGTTCTATTTCCATTTGGTCGTTTCTATTTCCATTTGTTTGTTCTATTTCCATTTGTTTTGTTTCTATTTCCATTTGTTTGTTCTATTTCCAATTTGTTTGTTCTATTTCCATTTTGTTTGTTTCTATTTCCATTTTGCTTGTTCTATTTCCATTTTGTTTTGTTCTTTTTCCATTTTGTTTGTTCTTATTCCATTTTGTTTGTTCTTATTTTTATTTTGTTTGTTCTTATTCCATTTTGTTTGTTCTTATTCCATTTTGTTTGTTCTTTTTTTCCATTTTCTCTGTTCTTATTCCATTTTGTCTGTTGCTTATTCCATTTGTCTGTTCCTATTCCATTTTGTCTGTTCCATTGCATTTTCTCTGGTTCTATTCCATTTGTCTGTTCCTATTCCATTTTTCTGTTCCTATTCCATTTGTCTGTTCCTATTCCATTTTGTCCGTTCCTATTCCATTTTGTCCGTTCCTATTCCATGTTGTCCGTTCTATTCCAATTTGGTCCGTTCTTATTCCATTTTGTCCTGTTCTATATCGTTATTATTTTTCTATTTCCTTTTGCTTGTTCTATTTCCATTTTGTTTGTTCTTTTTCCATTTTGTTTGTTCTTATTCCATTTTGTTTGTTCTTATTTCATTTTGTTGTTCTTATTCCATTTTGTTTGTTCTTATTCCATTTGTCTGTTCTTATTCCATTTGTCTGTTCTTATTCCATTTGTCTGTTCTGATTCCATTTGTTTGTTCCGATTCCATTTGGTTTGTTCTTATTCCATTTGGTTTGTTCTTATTCCATTTGTCTGTTCTTATTCCATTTGTCTGTTCCTATTCCATTTGTCTGTTCCTATTCCATTTGTCTGTTCCCCATTTGTCTCTCTGTTCTAACCCCATTTGTCTGTCTGTTCTAATCCCATTTGTCTGTCTGTTCTAATCCCTATTTGTCTGTCTGTTCTAATCCCCATTTGTCTGTCTGTTCTAATCCCCATTTGTCTGTCTGTTCTAATCCCCATTTGTTTGTCTGTTCTAATCCCCATTTGTTTGTCTGTTCTAATCCCCATTTGTTTGTCTGTTCTAATCCCCATTGTTTGTCTCTTCTAATTCCCATTTGTTTGTCTCTTCTAATTCCCATTGTTTGTTTCTTCTAATTCCCATTTGTTTGTCTCTTCTAATTCTCATTTGTTTGTCTCTTCTAATTCCCATTTGTTGTTTCTTCTAATTCCTATTTGTTTGTCTCTTCTAATTCCATTTGTTTGTTTCTTCTAATTCCCATTTGTTTGTTTTCTTCTAATTCCCATTTGTTTGTTTCTTCTAATTCCCATTTGTTTGTTTCTTCTAATTCCATTTGTTTGTTTCTTCTAATTCCTATTTGTTTGTTTCTTCTAATTCCCATTTGTTTGTTTCTTCTAATTCCCATTGAATTCCCATTTGTTTGTTTCTTCTAATTCCCATTTGTTTGTGTCTTCTAATTCCCATTTGTTTGTTTCTTCTAATTCCCATTTGTTTGGTTGGATGTTTGTTTGGTTATTCCTTTTGTTTGGTTGGATGTTTGTTTGGTTATTCCTTTTGTTTGGTTGGATGTTTGGTTGGTTGGATGTTTGGTTGGTTGGATGTTTGGTTGGAGGGATGTTTGGTTGGAGGGATGTTTGGTTGGAGGGATGTTTGGTTGGAGGGATGTTTGGTTGGAGGGATGTTTGTTTGGAGGGAGGGAGGGAGGGAGGGAGGGGAGGGGAGGGGAGGGGAGGGGAGGGGAGGGGCGGGACGGACGGACGGACGGACGGATCATTTACTGACTCTCTTTACCTATCAATTTATTTATTGCAATGTCAGTTTGATTTCTGTGAATCGTAGTACTCTCTGCACAGAGAGGTCACATGTAGATTTGATATGAAGAGATACTGTATATCTTTAATTTAAACAGAGGAGTAATGGACATAGTATAGACTTCTAAGACGCCGTAGCAGTTTGTTTTTAATGTGCAAAGGACTGGACATATCATAATAAATTGTTGCCTGTGTGTTATGTAAGGGGCTTAACGGCACTTGCGGATGAGTCATATATTGGTAATTTTCTCAAGAGTGTCTCGTGTTCAGTTACATCGAAGGCTTCTTTCATTAAAAAAAATACCACTTTCTCTGTTCGTCTTATTAAACATGTCGTCAAAAGGTTGATGGTGGTGTTACGGCACTAATGTGTGCGTCCAGGATAAAGGAACTGATACGCGTTGGTGTGGTGTGTTTTCTAAAGGTTTAGAAAGACCGACTACAACTGAGAATTATGTGGAGAGAGAGAGAGAGAGAGAGAGGAGAGAGAAGAGAGAGAGAGAGGGGGGGGAATCGCGCGCGCATGCACACGCACGCACGCACGCACACACACACACACACACACACACACACACACACACACACACACACACACACACACACACACACACACACACACACACACACACACACACACACACACACACACGCATGCGCGCGCACGCATGCACGCACGCATACACACAAGCAAGCGCGCACGCACGCGCGCACGCATGCACGCACGCACACGCGTGTGCACGCACATACGAACACACTCGCACACACTCACGTACACACACATACACGCGCGCGCTCGCTCGAGCAGGCAAATGTTCCCATATATGCATCCACACATACTGAGAGAGAGAGAGAGAGAGAGAGAGAGAGAGAGAGAGAGAGAGAGAGAGAGAGAGAGAGAGAGAGAGAGAGAGAGGAGAGAGGTGCGATTTTTCTCAATAGAGTGTGCAGTTAATTGACAAACACGACCACGCTTCATCGCATCAGCGAACGTGTGGAAAGAAAACCTCAGCTGTTTTCTTTACAGGAAAGTGCAAATCAGGGGGAACTAACGAGGCCTGCAACTCGCAGACTTGTTTCGGGGCTTCTCCATTAAGTTTGTTTCCCCCCTCTCTTGTTCTTTCTGTTTCCTTGTTTCCTTTATTATCTCCCTTTCTATGCTGTTTTCTGTTGTCACAAGAAAGCAGCGATATTGAATAACAAGAGCGTTAATGCCGAGGATCCCCTCCACCAATCAGAGGATATTACTGTTTTTGATAGCTTGAGGGACGAAAAAAAATAGTGGA